>JAMJFZ010003268.1:3457500-4657500 GCA_026225945.1 Cricetomys ansorgei
TATTGTAGTAGGTATTTAATAAGTAAATCATTCTCCTTTATATTATAATCATCATTTCTTACCAGTGTTTGTTTTCACCTCTCTGATAATGTTATTGCAGGTAAAGTAATATTGGTAAAGTAACAGTTAATACTGGTAAAGTAAGAGGCTATTCTTTTCCTTAATTAATTATAGTTCTATCCAAATTACTGTGGAAATATTCAAGGGTATTTTTAATTAAAATATTTATTTACTATTTATTTATATTGTGTGCTTGCATGATGTGTAGATATACAGACCACAGCATGCCTGTGGAAGCCAGATGTCAACATTTGTGGAGTTGGTTCTTACTTTCTACTTTCATGTAGGTCCCTGGGATTGAACTCAAATTTCTAGGTTTACATAGCAAGCACCTTTACCTTCTGAGTCATTTTGTCTCCTTCAAAGGTAGTTTATAATTATTCATATTGACACTCATACAAAGCTATGTTTAATGTGTACTTCTGTGTGTTTTAAGCAAATTCTTTTATAGCAAGGAACATGTCAAAACTGTGGATTTTGTTGCAATAAAGAGCATAGACTGTAAGAATAAAAATGGTTTGGAAAGTGACCATTTGTAGTGATAAAGCACTAATCTAGACAAAAAGATGATGAGAGGATTAACTTATGCATTAAATGGTCAATTAAATAAAGGAGACATCATGAGAGATGTATTATAATTATTAGGACTTAGACGCTGGCTGTATGGGAGTGGCAGAAAAGAATCAAGGTTTTGATCTTTGCTTAATCAATAACATAAGAGAGACCCAGACATCAAGGCATGGGAGAAATAAGAGCAAATTATTGAGAAAACTCTATTATCTTTAGAACATGACTTTTAGGAACTGTACTTTCTCAAGGTCCAAATATATAGTATAAATTCATATATAATTCAAATTGGATCTATAGTCATTTAAATAACAGAGAGGAAGGGTCCCATGGAAGTTACTGAGATACAGTTTGACCATAAAATGTGAATAGAGATAATGAAACATTATAGAAGTAAAAAGAAAAACAAAGTATCAGAAAAAGGAATAAGGGGATTGTATACAAATAATGTCTAATATTCTTACTGAATTTGGATTTTTTAAATTAAGTTAAAATATAATTACATCCCTCCCTGTTTCCCTTTACTTATTTGAATCCCTCCCATGTCCCCTCTGATTAACCCTTCTTTTGCCCCGTTGTTTCCCTCTCAAATTTATTACCTTCTTTTCTTATTATTGATACCTATGTTTAAATATATAAATATATGCAAATAATATGATGCATTATTGTGCTATATCTGTATAATTTCATGGCTGACCACATTGTATTGGATAATCAGTTATGGCATTCATCCTTGAAAGTGGCTAAGTTTCCCTCTTCCAGTAGTAATTTATTGTCTGTACATCTTTATCTATGGGTGAGACCCCATGAGATTTTTCACCCTCCATATTAGCATGTCTGATATTGTTCTTGTTCAGATATGGTTTGGACAGTCATATCGTTCAGGTATGTGTGTAGTTTCCCTATCATTAAGATACATGACCATACAGCATTCTTCCTGGTCCTCTGGTCCTCTGGTTGTCATGATCTTTCCATCCTCTCTTTCACCATGTTCCCCAAACTATGGATACAGGAGGTGTGCTGTTGGTGTATCCACAGGGACTGTGATATCCACAATCCTTAATCTCTGCATTATGAACTCTTGTGCCATTCTCTAATGATCTCCAGCTGATGTAAACCAAAGCTTCTTTAGACACAATGCAACCTAGACACAGAGCCCCAAAGCCCTTGAGCTGAAAATAACCTGAAAGCCTACTCTCTAAGGAGGACTTTTCATGGTAACAAAAGGCACCATACAGGTTTCTAAATTAGGGAAGAAACCAACAGTTTAATCTACTTATGATGTCTTTGTCCCAAAACAGCAATCAGCATGATAATAGTGACACTCACACCTTGGAGTTAACCAAGAGTTTTCTAATTGTACTCAATACCTGTTCAAGAAGAAGGAAATAAGGACTGGTAATGGAAATCTAGTCAACGTTTTAGGGTTAGTAAAAGCGTAGATCTTAAAGGGGAACCTACAACCACCAATTTACTAAATCAGCAAAATCCCTAATTTAATACCACAGATAAGTGTAGTCCTCATCTCTCATCAAGGAAACTTCTTTTTGCAGTGGACAATGGCCAGTCCCAACTGACACATTTCATGAATCTAAGGCTCAGGGATCATTGTGGAAGATGGGGCAGGATGATTGTAAAAGCTAGAGAAATAGAGTTTGCTATGAGTTTATATCTCCTAGAGATGTTAGAGGCTACATCCATAAGGTCTTAATAAAATGGCTGTCTAAATATGGTATGATCAAGGAAGACACCAATAGACATGGTGACACAGAAGAGGAAAAGCTCTTGAGGCCTCAATCCGAAGAACTACTGGAACCTAAGGAATGCTGAAAGTGTGAAAAATAATTTGCCTCAAGGAAGATCAGACTGGTTGGTTGTTCACTACAAGATTATCTTCCCTGAAAATATATACACAAGTAACATTATATAGACAGAGAAGGTTGTATTTATGTATTTAAGAATGTGCATGTGTGTGTGTGTGTATGTGTGTGTGTGTGTTAACAACAATTAAAGTAATAAGTGGATATTAATTTGAAGGAAAACAAAGGAGTACATGGGGAGATTTAAAGAGAAAAATGAAAGGGAAGGGAGAAAAATACATAATTATATTATAATCTCAAAATAATTTTAAAATATTTTAAAACAGAGAATCTTCTTTGATGAGGTGTGAGAGTTACAGTTATCTGTGAGGAAAATGATGTTCTAGAATCTAGTTAGGAATTATGCTTATCTAGTACAGTGATGATAGCAAGTTTTCTTATAGGATCTATGACCTCTCTATCCATGGGTAATTGGTTTCTTACCAGGCATGATTCCCCAACCCTACCTGTTCCCCCTTACCTCATGAGTGGCCCTTAAGTACAACTATATAGCTGTTGGTTGCCGTCAACATCTGAGTGACACTTATTACACCTTTATGCATGTCTTGCCATGCTGGTCATTGTTGTAGTTCATAGGCATCACAATTGGATAAGACTATTGATTGCTTCCCTCTATTGGCATTTAACAAACAACTTTCTGGTACTACAGAAGCTATGCTGAAGAAAGAAGCTTTCAGATTAGAGCCAGTTTGAATCTTCTGATTTACATGTCTTAACTGTGTAGTGTCTTCAGCAATAGGAACTTAGCTTCATTTTTGAGAGGCCACCAAAAGGAAAAGCAATAGCCTTTATTGTTTTGGGAGTTATTGGACTACCCTGTCCATCCACTCCAAAATAAGTTGTGCATGATATTTGGAGTTGTGTTAGATATTCTATGGCTCTTGTGTGGAGCACAATATGCCCAAAGCAAAATTAATTGTACAAATTTAAATTATATATATGTGTGTGTGTGTGTGTGTGTGTGTGTGTGTGTGTGTGTGTGTGTATGTATGTATGTATGTTATTTGTCCCTCTGCCCTTTCTTTCTTTCTTTCTTTCTTTCTTTCTTTCTTTCTTTCTTTCTTTCTTTCTTTCTTTCTTTTTTCTTTCATTCTTTCTTTCTCGACAAAGGCCTATGCGTATTTGTTATTTAAGAATGCTTTGCTCGTTTTAACAAGGCTTAGTGTAACAGTATAAATGTATAGATGTATAAATGTGCAATGTATAATTAGTGTAAATGTATACATCAGATTTTGCTAAATTGAGGAAATAATAGAAAGGAAAGAAGTAGAGGTAAGCAAATACTTTTGAGAGAGATGGGTGAAAAGAGATTAGATGGCTTAGGTTAGATGCAATAACTAAAGGGTTTCAGTAAAGAATTTTCATAATCTTACAAGTTTCTAGATGGAAAAATAAAACTTGAGTGTGTTAGCTGTCTTATTTCTCTACTTTTTCACAGTGGTAACAAGTAAACATTGAAGGATAAATAAATGAGTACTTATGAAATGCTGAAAAAGAAGTAATGTATACAAATAATGAGTAGGAAACAAAAGTGGTATCTAATTTGGCAAACCTTTAAAAGGCTTAAAATGATGGAATATGAGCCTTAGTCTCTGAAACTCAAGGTGAAGTATAAACAAGAGTTCATCACATTTCAGTGCATATGTTTTATTATGGTAAGTAGAATACAATGATATCTGCCATGTTTCAGAAGCACAAGGTCATGAGTAGATTAACAAACATTAGAAGACTGAAAGAGAGATAGACTAACCTAGCTACAAATTAAGTAATAATAGGATTACAAAGAAGATTAATCATTATGTAAAGATCTTAGTTATAATATTAGAAAAAAATCTTCAAACTAGCTTAAGCAAAGGGGAGAGGTTTGGGGTAAGGGAACCTTAGAAAAAAATGAACAATAAACTACAGAAATGTCATGGATATTACTAACAGAAATAACTTGGCCAAATGAATCAAAGGCTATCAACATAGTCCTTCAGTTGTTTTAGTATTTAAGTTTTATTTTCTTTTACACAAAAGTTTTCTCCACAAAGAAAACAGTGTGACTGGGAGAAAGTTCTTGAAATTTTTCTCTTGCAGTTATACATTCTCTAATATAGAAGGATTCCGTCCTGTTTTATCTAAATACTAAAAATCATGTGCAACTACTCTGACTAGCCTTCCTTTGCTCAGTTGTCACTCCTAGGTCAATCAGTAATGCCAGAGTTGATATTTATATGGAAAGTACATTGATGGATAAAGCTCATGTCTGGCTTTATGTAGGAGCACATTCTTGATGACAATTCCTTCATTGATCAACAATTATTTGTTCAGTCTTTACAGAGTTCCAGACAGATCTTAATATAGGTACTGGGAAGACAATGATATGAAAAATAGTCACTGTCCCTACTTTTGAGGGTCTGCCCTCTTGTAAAGAGAAATTAATGATAAACTATTTCTTTTTATTAACATATCCTCTGAATAAATTATAATTATAACAGGGAATAAGTGGTGGAGGTGAACTTTGGGACGGATGGTCAGGTAAGTCTGTATGGAATGATCACTAGAAGGAAGCAGCTGTTTGAAAATTTGAGTAAAGATCATTGATGCAAAGAGAAAAGCAATTTCAATATCATGGGGTAGGAAATGAACTTGACATAATTAATTAACATAGAGAAGGTCGCTGGGAATGGATTTTAATGAGTGAAGGAGTGAATGTTGTGAGATGGAATGAGGAAAGTGAGAAGAAGCTAGATCTCATATTACTCCTGTATCTTAAACTTGGATAAACTTCTTAAACTTGGATAAAGGAAAGCACAGAAATATGGGCTCCCTTACTAGCCCAGATACAAGAAAAAAAGCAAACCAAACTAAATTTTATTAGAGGACTGGTAGGTTGAGTAGAAAGATGATCAGGAAAGGCAGAGGTAATGCTCAGTGACTACTTAAACTGATCCAAGATTTAAGATCACAATAGGAAACAGCTGCACTTAGGAGGGAGGCTGAGAGACTAAGAGAACAAAAGAGAGGTCATTGACCCCATGGAATTTATCAAGGTTGAAAAGTAGATTTTAAGTCTAAAAGAAAGTCAGTAGGTAAAGGAGTGGGGCTGGCAGAGAGATTTTCTAACCACAGTTGTTGGAATGTCCTTTTATTCAGATGAATATTTGTTGTTATGTTTATTATGTCCAACCATCCAATGAATATCTTGTTAGTGTACCTAGTTTCCAGGAACTTGCTGATTTGAGTTCAAAATACCGTCTCGTCCCCATTCCCTTTTAAAATTGTGATCTTTTCCATTATTAAACATTGGCTATTTTCCCAGGGATGGCACTGTAGAAGAAAATCAATGACATATCTAGCCAGCCGGCTTGGACTGAATGGGCATTCAAATAGACTCCAAGGGCCAAGTACAGATGGTGATTTATTGTGCATACAACTTTTACAGAATGCCTTCATTTGAGCATTGATGTATATACAATTACTCACCAGAATGCTGCAGTTTTACTATTCAGCCAGGAATCTGTGGAGAGAGATCATGTTCACCAAGAAATCCACAAAGATAGTTTCTACTCTTTCAGCAGTTCTAAAAGCACTCAAAAAGAGATTCCAAAAACAGTTTATTCCTTTTTATCATATTTGTCATTATTGTCATACTTACACAGTTACCATGTGATAACAAATTCAGATTTATTAAACCATATTCCTCTCCCAACGTTAAGTAGAAGGAGTTGCTTGAGGCAAGTCATTTACTGTGGCTATTTTGGAATCTAAATGTGCAGAGGTGATCCACACCTAACAGAGTCCAATCCTGCTCAGTGTAAAAATCATTTTATGCAATGTTTATATGATAGGGAAACAACCAATGGAATATAAAGCAGCTTAAATAAACCAAATACCTGACGCTGCCTAAGAAGAAAAAATAGTGAGGATACTTCTAAATGCCTTTCTTTTTGTAAATTCTTTGAGTGATGATAAGGAAACTTCCACCTTTAGCAAAGTAACTTCAAAAACTAATACTCTTCATCTCTTGCCACATATTACATAATTCCTATGCTATTAGGAGAACAACAGTATTACCAGAAATTTAAAGGTTTATATTTTACTTTTGTTTTCTATTATCAATAATGTGTTGTTCTGGTTTATAACTGAATATAAATTATGATTTTCTTTGCGCTGCCATATTTAGAATTACAACAAAAATGTATTGTCTTTAATACTTTGGCTAAAATTCAAGGAAAATGTTTATAGAAACACTTCAGAATTCTCTTTCAGGAACATAATACCCAGTCAAGATTAATAGTAGCTATAAATAAAAAGAAGCTTTAATGGTATTGATAAAAATCAGCTAAGCAAATGAAAATGAGGAAGTTCAATAACAAATAATATACTACAATGACATAGTACATCAAGTTGCTAGATGAGGCAGCATGAATAATAATCTTTCATGTTACTTATGTACTATAGTCAGCATCTTGGAGAGTAAGCTACTGGAAGGGATAGCCAAAGATTTTGTATGGTGCTAAGCTCAATAATACCTTCAAATTAAACTGAACGTATGCATTTGATATTGTGTAGGAGGGCCTTTCCAAAAGAAATTCTACTTACTATTAGCAGATTTTTCTACTCTCATTAGCATTTTCTCATCTTAACTATATTCCTAACCCTGGGAATATCTTCTGTATTATTGTAATACCTAAAGCAGGCTACTTTACAAAGAAAACAAGATTATTTTGGCTTATGTTTCTGGAGGTGGGGATACAACGTCTGTGGTCTTAATTTAGAGATGACTTGTTGATAAACTCCCTAGGCAGTGCCCAACCTCCATGGCAACAGGTAGGAAACACATGTGTTTCTTTCTCTTTCCTTCTTCTCTTTTATAAAACTGTCAAGATTCAATTACAGGGACCCCAGTGAAATGACATTGTCTTATGCTAACCAGATTCCAAAGGCACTACTTCTAAACACTCTGTTGAATAAATTTTCACCATATAAATGTCATTCGTTTGTGATTTGTGACATTCAATTCCTGAATGAGCAGAAGGAAGATGAACAAATTATAGCCATCTACGTTTAGATTTTAGTGTGATTCTTTTATCTGATAAAATAAAAGTCAATGTTGATACAGGGAGAAGTATTTTTAAAAGAGTATCTTCAATTAATTGAGCATTACAATAGATGCTCTTCAAGTAATAAAAGTAAAACTCATGGACATTTTCCTTCATATAGAGAGATGAGACAGAAATATATCTGTGTGTGTGTGTGTGTGTGTGTGTGTGTGTGTGTTAAAGTATGAAGAAAATATTATTTACACAACTTAGAAGAAAGTTGGTTGATAATTTCATTTTATTTTATGATTTTTTAAGACAATTCTAGTTTTATAGATCAATTGTCCTAAAATTTGTTGTTCAGCCCAATTTGGCCTAAAATAAACATCCTCCTGCCTCTGTTTCCTGAGTGCTGAGATTATAAATGTATAACAGTATATCCTATTTAAACTGTAGTTTTAATTGTATTGATTAATTCAAGATAAAAATGTTCCTAGATGTATATTGTCAAAATCATTGTTCATTAA
Organism: Cricetomys ansorgei; assembly: GCA_026225945.1. NCBI lineage: Eukaryota > Metazoa > Chordata > Mammalia > Rodentia > Nesomyidae > Cricetomys > Cricetomys ansorgei. The sequence continues at coordinate 3,465,562 of JAMJFZ010003268.1, forward strand.
CTGGTATTCGTCCATTGTTGAATGAATGAATGAATGAATTCATTGTTTCTTGCCAATACATATGGCTGTTTAGGGTTGTATTGAGGAGAAAAGGAACATGAAGAATCCAGAAGTGCCAAGATTCTGGCTAAGAAACTGATTTGAGGAAGTCTGAAAAGGAATATGCTTCAGGCTAGAAATTAAGAACTCAATTTTAATCATGTTTGTTTTGAGAAACCATTCTATAACAGAAAATATAAATCATTGTATTTACTGTCCAATGACATAGAAAGTTCAAAAATTTCTACATGAGAACAATTGACAATAGAGGTTTAGTGGCCATGCTTTTAATTAATTTAACAAACATTTGTTGAATCTCTGCTGTGTAGCAGCTATTGTGCTAAGCAGTAGGAATACAAAGGCACAAAGTCAATAAAACTGCTTATTACTTTCGAGTTTGATAGGGAAAGCAGTTAGTTTGTAATGCATTATGAAGAGAAGAACAAAAAAACATATCTAACTGAAATAGGTGCTTGGAAGAGTCAGGTGTAGGAAGGATTCCTGAAATATACAACATCTGAATTAAGTTCCAAACTGGTCAGACAGAGAGGAAAAAAAAGAATACCAGACTCAAATTTGTTAAAAAAAAAAAAAAAAAAAAGAAAAACGATGTGCCAATAATATGTGAAAAGAATGAAAGTTTGAAAACATTTTAATATTTGTGAACACAGGATAGTTTGATATTAAATATGGCTATGATTTTATAGAAATGAAAGAACTACTAAAACTAACTAAGATAGCCAGGATTTTATAAATGGCCAATTGGACTCAAAGATAAGTTATGTGTTCAAGTCCTCGATTCTATGACTTCATTTCTACTTCATTTCCAAATATTGTAATATACTAAATGTGGTAAATTACTAAATGATCTTCCAGAGTGATTATTTAGTCCTCCACAATATCCACCTCTTTCAAGATTATTTTTTTATTCTCAGAAAAACGTCATTATTTCCAATTCTCCTCAATCACTCTTTACCTCAATTCACAATGAGCAATGTGAAGTGGTCCTTTATTAAGTGGTATTGGCATCTGGAATTAAGTAGCCTTGTGTTACATGTAAGGAGACATTTAAAAGCGATCTATCAATAGAATCATTGTAGTCACATTCTTTTTACTTTAACCATTTCTCTTTTCATTCCATTGGATACAACAATGTTTTGTGATAAACATGAAAGTGTTCAGAATTCAAAGTTCTATTATATTGGGTTTTCTCCTAGCTCTTTTGTTTGTATTGTTCTTAGACTTTGACAAACTGAATTTGATCCTCAAGCAAAATGTTGTCTAGCTATTCTGTTCCTATTGTTTCTAGCATTATTCCCCATAGGAAAGTGAACCTACTCACAAGCTCCATACACACTAGTCAAAACTAGCACAAAAGTGAAAAACAATCCACTTCTTTTCCCTCTTCTTGCCAAACATAAGAAAACTGAAAACTTTAGCAAACATCACCAATTACGCCCTAGCAATAACATCAGCATCTTCAGAAGAAAACAACAGGATTGTAAAGTAGGAACCAATTTAGACTAGTTACAAAGGTCATCTGAATGTTGGAATAAATTTGCAAGAATTGACAATCTATTTCTTTAAAATCTATACAGCCAAGCATTTACATGTAATTCAAGACCATCCAATCTCTTTGGAGGAAAATTGTGTTGATGCCTGACAAAAGCACACAGGTAATGCCTTAAATCTCTGTTAGTATAGGCTGCTTGAAAATGATGGAGAGGGAACAAGCCCAAAATATTAATTTGTCCAATAAAATAGAGCAGTTAATAACATAAGCTTCCAAGTTTTATTGAAAATGTTACATATATACACATATACATAGATACAAGCACCTTATAGTTATATGTATACAAAGGCACATGCATTCACTTCACGTACACAGATATATTTTTGTATATATTCAGAAGAAATATGCTGATGTTTTAATTGTTTCTTCTAGATTGAAAGCATTTGGAGGCAGAAATGGAAGGAAGAATCAGTATATATATATATGTATATATATATATATATATATATGTTGTTTTTATATGTTTGCCATATATAAATATTTCATTTATAATAGTAAAACTGTCTGGTGTAGTCTAAAATTGTTTATATGAATAATAAACTGTACAAAATAATATATGTGCTATATTGAATATCTATATAAGAATTACAGAATAAAATATGTAAAATAGCTCTCCAACACTCTTCAATTTTAACTGGGTAAATGAAATGATAGGCAATTATTAGAATGCAAATGTTTGCCTTTCAAGTACTTTTTGAAAGTATCTTTTAAAACTGCTTAAACAGTGTCTTTACAAATTTTAATTCCAAAATTAATTTTTTACAAAACTTTTTTTCAAAACCAAAAATATAGTTATAAGAAAGCCTATCAAAATTTCACAAATTCTGTGCTATTAGTGCCTAATTAAGGCACTAAACATTTTTGCACACTTTCAGTAAGTCTTTAGATTATTTTCCTCTTTAAACTCATCAATCTGTTCTCTTTTTAAAAAGATGTTACTTTGATGTATATGTATGTGTATCTGTCTGTGTCTGTGCATGTATGTGTGTATCTCTCTTTCAGTATGTGTATATGTGCATGCGTGTAAGTATGTGCACTCATGTGCAGGTGGCCTAAGAGGTCAGGAGAGAATGTATTTCTTGGAGCTGAAGTTACAGGAAGTTGTGAGTCACCATGTGGATACTAGGAACTGAACTCATTTCCTTGGAAAGATCAGGGAGTTCCTATAACTGCTGAGCCATCTCTTCAGTTCCAGTGTGTTCACAGTGATAAACCAGACTTTCTAAACCAGATGTTCATCATATTGAGTTGCTAAAAGAGGGTGTTTCTGATTGTGTTTTGTCTGCATTTTCTTGTCTTTAGGCTAGCCTTTTGGGGCTTTACTTTTCTCCTTAACACTTTCATGAGGGTGTGGGTAGCTGAAAATAAAAAATAAAAAATAAACAAACTGCTGATTAATCTGGATGTTCCAATGCAACAGGAAACTAGAACTTTTTTTGTTTGTTTGTTTGTTTGTTTTTTAATATTTCAACTACTAGAATAATCAGTACTTTGATTTGAGGATTTGGAGTTAGAAGATTTTGTTTTAAGATTACTCCTGGAATGATTTTTTAAAAAAGAATTTACAACTGATTTTAATTTTAATCACCAAGTGTAGTGACTTTATTATGAAATCCTTTCAGAGTCATCTCTTGGAATTTTGTTTTTAAATTCTAGTATCAACTGTAACCTTATACCTAAGAATACAGATATGCCTGAAATTTAACTAAGGTAAAAATGTAATATGAATTTTTCTATGTGTACTAAATGTGTGCTTAGAAAAGCTCTATGTTAATTGTGGTGATGTACTTCTCTTTAATTCCTAGAGACTTTACTTTCCATGTTAATAAGAGTAGCTACACTAATTCTTAAACTCAAGAGTAACCATAGTGAGTTGATTCATATTTGGTATCCCATATTTCCCATAAGTCTTAGTTATAATCATTTTTTGTCTGTAATTCATTCTAGCATTTACAAATCTTCTCTACCCTCCAAGGCCTAACTCATGTCTTCCCCCTTGGATCAATTGCTCCACAGCTTCTGGCTTCTACATATATTGCTCACTGCCCTCTATAAGCTGTTACAGTTTTCATTGTCTGACATTCACAGTTCCTACAGTTAACTATTTACTGGCTTAAGCACTGGCTGTAAAATTTGTCTCCCAATGAAATAGTTAAGTTCCTTTAAAAAATGACTGGAAATACTTTTAATTGCACTGATATAGAATTCCTTATAATACCTAACACCTAGTACCCAGTTGGTACTCAAAATGATTGGACTTGTAAAGTCCAGTTTTTTGGCCAAAATATAAGTTACATTTAAAATCTCACTATTGCCACAGCCTCAATTAGTTCCAACCTCTACTATATCATTTTCTTTACAAGGCAGGACGAAATATTGTCACTGATATTGAACTCTAGTTTCGCTTATCTGCTGGTGGCAGGCTTTCCTGTAGGGCACTGTGAGTTTTTAAAAAGCTAGTATACCTAATCTGTTACAGAGCTATCTTGCCCTTTTGGTCTGATTTATTTCCAAAGGGTAGCAGTGTTCTTTGGGTAACTGTGGAAGCCCAGACTTTGACTTTTGAAAGCATTAATGACCAAGCAGGAAAGTTGTTGAACAGGAAATAATGACGCATTCATGAGTGGCCATCTATACTTAAAAGCCAAATAATTCCTGTGGGAAAGACCTTCTGACTATCATGCATGATTGCTCCAAACCTTTATCTACCCTACCAGTCCCAGAAAATTCCATGCCACTTGAGATCCAACATCTTTAATATTTTAAAGTAGTTTCTCAACTTTATTTGAGGTAGACCTTAATAAATGTTTGCCTCTCTTCTTCTTTTCAAGCTTTTAAGGAATTTTGCTTATCTGCCAGAAAATAGATTTGAGAGACTGAAATTTGAATATCTTGAGCAGAAACTTACATAGCTACTGTGCACTCTTTCACACACAGAAAATAACTGAAGAGGAGTCAGGGACAATAGCTAAGGGTTACAAGAGGCATTCTATCCTGCTCTTGGGCATTTTATGCTGTTTCAGCCTCATGGTTCCTCTCCCTGCAAAGAACAGGTGTGCCTGACAGCAGGTGTGTTTGTTCTACTTTTCCTATGGCAGCTGTCACTCCCCAGGTAACTCCTTTTTCCAGGTGGCGAATTCTTACAACCCATCATCTTCTTTCCTGGCCACTATTACTTTTGAAAAAAAGGTTTGGCTGTCAACCTTCCCTTGTTGGACTGTAAATTATGTTGAAATGTTATAGATGTTATTGTTGATTTCCCCTAACCCTTTCCCCTTCCCTTTACCCTCCTCCTCCTCTTTCTCCTCCTCTTCCTCCTTCTCCTTTTTCTTCTTTGATTTCATGTTTTAGCAAGATTTTTTTAAAGGAGAAAACTGTATCTACCATAGGGTTCTATTTACAATTCAGACAGACAATGTTTTCTATTGAATTCCTCTATAGAAGTCAGCACTCTTTGATTTGTATGGACTTTGGAGCTTTCTTCTGTGGCAGCTTTGGGTTTCTCCATTTTCACATTTTCTAGTAGATCTTGAAGTCCACTCTCAATCAAGGCACCTGCTTCTGGGACTGCCAGTCACCACATGCTTGGCTTTTGTCCTCCGTTGTTTCTATTCATAGCATGCATTTCTCATAACTCTAAAAGACCATTTTGATGCACCATGTTGTTTAATATCTATGTGATTAGAGCAGCTGAGAGAATTAGTTCATGTCCTAAGGAAAAATCCTGTCTAAAGGAAATTGTGTTGCAGACCCAGATCATTTTTAATAAGTTCTTCTTCTTACCAATTCCTCTTTGGGTTCACTTGGATACACTGTTAGTATTTGAGAGAGAACTGAAAAAGATTATTTCAGGCATGTCTTTGACTACTACAATAGCATTTACTGAACTCCAACATTGTACAGCTAATTAAGAGTTGTCCTGTAAAGTACAAAACAAGCAAACATGCTTTCTAACATTTAAAGAACCAAGTGATCCAGATGCAGTAATCTGGATAAAATGCACATATTTAAAATTCTTTGGCATAGACTATATTAAAGTCTTTAGATGAATAAATATCATAGGACCATGAACCTGGTAAATAATGAAGCCATTAAAATGAGTATATGATCTCTGTAGAAAGCAGAGGAGCATTGTGAAAAGAGCCTCTGGCGATACAAACTGGTGTAAACTTCAGACCTCTAAACATGAGGGTCCTCCATGACTTTCAAAGGCAACCCATGAAGAGGAATATTTAATCAGTTAGTCCAGCAGCATGACTGCTCTAGGGTAGAAAGAATGTTGGTACACATCTTTAATCCCAGTACTCAGAAGGCAGTTGTGGTGCACACCTTTAATCCCAGCTCTTGGGAGACAGAGAACAGAGGTCAGAAGAGTCAATGTCAAACAAGAAGTGATGTCTAAGATGAGTTAGTGAAGGGCAGGCAAGGTGATGAATGGGAGGAAGAGTTACCAAAGTGAGGGCACACCCAACTCTCACAATATAAAAGAAGGCTCTCAGCTCAGAGAGACAGAGTTAGAGGGCATGATGGAGGATAAGAGGCAGAAAGAGGACAGGACACAGAAACAATTAAGCTGCCTGACTTAGGATAACACAGAGAAGTAGAGACGATGACTGAGGCAGTATGGGGCAGTGAGAGCTCACAGAGACACAGAAACAGCTTGAGGATTCTGAGGCAGAGAAACAGAGGCAGCTAGGCAGAAGTCATTATCAGGCAGGAAGAGTGAGTCAGTTTGAAGCCAAGCAGAGCAGTTCAGTAAGAGAAGTTGTAGAAGTCAGCCAGAGTCTGCCAAAGTCTGAAGAGTTTAGTCAGAAACACTCAGCCAACTCAGTTCAGTTTGAACCAGTTCTTGGAGCCAGAACAGCAAGTGAGTTGAGTTGAACCAGAAGAGTCAGTTGAGTTCAGTACACCTCTTGAGTTCAGAAGGAGATAGTCAAGTGGCTCAGTCACCAGTAAGCCTGGGAGGTTTAAATGTTCTAGACTATATGGAGGCTGAGGCTGAAACCTTCCAGTTCTAGGCTTGAGACTAGATTGTAAGGAGGTCAGTGTACTCCATGGTTCCAGGACTAGGACTGAGATTGAGACAGCCAAAGAATAAAAGGCTTCTGAACTAGAATCAATGTCAATGGCTACAAATCCATGCTGTAAAAGGAAAGTCTGTATTCTGATACATTTATATAGTTATAATAATAACAACTACTGTTTATTTAATTTTCACTTCATAGCAAATTGAAAGCAATGTAAGTATAAGGGAACAGGAAAATATAAGCAGTGAAGAAATAGGATGATGCAAAGAGAATTAAGTTTCAGGTCATGAATTTTAAATCATTATAATTAGGCTCAAACACATCCTTTTCGTCAAAGAAGAATCATTATAATCAGCATTTTTTTAACCAATAAGATATTATAAGTACATTACTGTTGGATAAAAATCCATGCTCGCTTCAGGGTTCAACAAACAAACTCCTGGAGCCATTTCTGGATCCTGCTGGTAGTGGAAGCATTTTCCCTACAAACAGTTGTCTGATGCTTGAAGAAGTGGAAGAAAGTTGGTTGAGAGATCAAGTGAATGTGGTGAATCAGTCAAAACTCCATAGCCCAATTGACTCACTTTTCAATAAGATATGGCTCTGCAGAAGAATTGGGCTCTCTCTGTTTACCAAGGCCAGCTTCAGGTGTTACAGATTTTGTATGTTTCTTTGTGTGTTTTGGCACATCTATTTGCCCAGCATCCTTTTCTGATGTAAAATGGCTTCTCCTGGATTCAGGGATCTGTAGTTGATCAGACCAGCAGCAGACTAACAAACAGTGAACCACTGATTCTGTATATGCTTGGCTGTGGGAAGTACATTGGAATTTCTCTATCCAACCACAAACTGATGGTCACTGGTTTTGTATGTAATCACTTTTCATTTTCCTTCACAAAAATCAAATGAGAAATAGTTTGTTGCATAGAATAAGAGAAGACAATAGTTCAAAATGGCAATTTTGTTTATTTTCAGTCAGTTCATGTGGCATCCAGTTATCAAACTTTATTACCCTTCCACTGTGCTATGATTGTCAAATAACCATTGAATTGTCCATACTGAGTTCTTTTCCAGCCTTTCCAACAGTTATAAGAGGATAAGTTTCAGTGATAGCTCCCAATTAGTCATTGTCAGCTTCTGAGGGACACCTATGAAACTCTTCATTCTCCAGGGTTTCTTTTAAATGACCACTGCACTGAGAGTTCAATAGCAGTCATCAGGCCAACAGCATTGCTGATGTTGGGCTTGTCACCTCTGTTTTTTGACCCATTTTGAACTTGAGTAAGAAAATCACCCAAATTTATTTTTGTCTGTCATCATCTCCATAGTCTAAAATAAATAAAGATAGACAGCAAGTAATGAGCCATTAGCCAACAACCCATAAAGACAAAAATGTACATCAATATTACATATAACTTAACTACATTTATTGAAAAATGTATTCCAATATTAAACGACAAATTTCAACAATGTAAAACTTCAATTACTACTGTGATGCATACCTCTGTTGCAATGTGGCTAAGGTATGGGTGAAATATATGCTTGTGTGTATGTTGGGGGGGTTAGAGAGAGAGACAAGAATAGAGCAGGATTAATTTCAGAGTAATTCAGTAAATATAAGAACAAAAGAAGAGACTCTGCTTTCAAAGAGAACAGAGCTTGAAAAGACAACATTAAATTCTTCACCTTACAAATATATTTTTAAATGAAACTTTGGGTTTGTTTACTTACTCATACTAGAGAAGACCATTTGACATTAAAAATAAGAGTTTTCACAGGAAATAATTATTTCTCTAAAATGCTGATTTTGTTCCCAGAGTTCTGTAGTCTAAAACCCACATTGAGATAATAGATATAACGGCTTATTCCATAATTAGGTGCTTGCAAGGTTGTAGTAGAAGGAAGGAGAACTGATATCTGCCTCAGCTATGTAGTGAATTCAAGACCATCCTTAGATACCTAATAAGACTCTCTCTCAAAACCTAATGACTGGGGCTATGATTCTGTGGTGTAATACTTATCTACTATTCACGAGGTCTTAAGTTCAAGCTCTGGCCTCAAGAACAAAACCCTTCATGTTAAAGTTATCTAACATTGTGATTACCATAAGAGATGGAATTATTAAGGTGGTATAAGGACCTGAGGCCTTATGAGAGGAGTAATGGAGTTTCCATGGAAGTGATTTCCAGACAAAATTAAATTTGTCCCTTTTTATTTCATGTGCTTACTTGATCTTCAACCGTCCATTATGAGATAAAGCCACACAGAGACACTCCCTAAAAGCCTGTGCAGTGCCCTTAGCCTTCCCTGCCTTCAGAACAATGTGTATAATAGACTTCTATTATTCAACAATGACCTGGTGTATATATTTTTGTCTTATCATCATAAAATGGTCTAAGACACAGAGAATATACAGTTTTCCACAAATTTGTAATCTGTGGTGATTCTGATATATGGCTTTGGAAGATAACATGCCAAAACAATGTTGGAAAACGAAGTAGGTAAGAAAAGATTGAAAATTAAATCCCTGAGAGACTGAGACTCAGATCATCACATTAGCATATGGCTTAGCTGAATTGTGATGCTGGAAAATGTAGCCCAAGAGACTCCTGGAGCCCAAGTCAGTTGCCTGAGGTCCCTTTTCTGCAGGTAAATGCTCTAGTGGCAGTTATCACAATTATGCCAGAGGCTTATTTTCATGCAGACATAATCTCTTGTATTTTCAAAGCCTCTATTGACGGAACCAACAAAGTATAGAGACCCAGCCTACTAGGAGACACCAGGACTCAGCAAACATAGCAATCAGTAAATATTTAGTATACCGTTATCATGTGGCTAAAATGTAGTTAGAAATTAGGTAGATGTAAAAGTCATAAGCAATCCATTTGGATGCTTTGTGGGAATATTTACAGCAATACGATAGTGAAAAAGTTATTGTTTTTTTTTCATTTTATTGAAAATAGTTTTTTTCCTCACATAATATATTGAGATTATGGTTTCCCCTCCTTCTTACTCGTCACAAATTCTATTCACCTACCTTCCTATCCTGATCCATCCCCTTTTTGTCTCTCACTAGAAAACAACCAAACTTCTAAGGGATGATTATTTAAAATGTAAAACATAATAAGATAAAACAAGAACTAACACATAAGGACAAAATAAACAAACAGAAGGAGAGAAGAAAAGATTACCCCCTCCCAACAAAGGTACAAGAAACAGACACCACTTGTTCACACACTCAGGAATCCTATAAAAACACCAAACTGGAAGCCATAATATATACCTAAAATACCTTCAGGGTAAAAAGAAAGAAAATATATAAATAAAATAAAATAAAAATAAAAAATATAATTTTTTTTACAAACTCCCTGAAAAGACAGAAGACATTATGAGACAAGGAACATGCCGAGATGTGCTTGAATTTTTTTTCTGTTGAAAGCCATTTTAAAAGTCAAATTCCATTTTGACAGGAAAGTGAGTATTTTAGAATGTTAGAAAAGAAAGAGATCAATTATAGCAATACATTGGGAAAACCTTCATAAAAGAATTAGAGCTTGCCCTATAACTCAGAAAGAGCACAGAATTTAAAGAGGCAGAATGAAAAAAGAAATATAGTCAAATTCACAATGATTCTGAGGAAGCTAAAACAACAACAGAACCACTTGGCATTTTAAATAGGAAAATAAGTTATATAGTTGCATACTGTCATAAATGACCTTAAAATCAGGCCAAATGTTTTGATTTCAATCAGTGAAGAAATGAGTTGTGATTGTTACATGCAATATAAAATCATAGCATGATTATTAAGAAGAGGAACATGATAAGATATTCCACATAGGTGGAGAAGAGGGAGGAAGATACACAAATATAGAATGATGAGTATAGACTGACTTCATCCTTACCTTTCCAATTCATGATATCCAAAGCCCCTAAACTCTTAGATATCACTATTACAGTCAAGTCTAAGGCTAGAAGAAGCTTGCTTTATTTTAGAACATCTGTCTTTCAATTTTGATTTCACCTGTACAAATGTTCTTTAAAGAACTGACATTCCCTTTTTTCTTGTATTTTCTTATATTTCTTATATTTTCTCCTTCTTGGACTCATGATATCTTAGCAACTTTTACTTTCCAACAGGATGATGTATATAAATAATATGACAAAGCAGTAATTTATATGGATGACCCAAACCCCATTAGGTATCTGAGAACAAAACAAAAATTTACCATCCAACATAAAAATGAACCAGAACAAGAAGGAAGGCAGTGCAGAGAACTCAGGACATGAGTTTTCCTTTATTCATGTGCAACATTTCACCAGTTTCATATTCATTTTTTTGTTTCATATTCATTGAACTCATTAATTTTCTATCAACTTTGTAAGTATAAACTTGATAATAATATCACAGGGAATGGATTGCCTGATTTAAGGAAAGAAAATATATTTAATAAATTAGAAAGTCATACACAAGAAAGATATATTTCTCTCATAAAAATGTCTTCAGCTTAATTGATGTCAAGAGCTATGTAATTAAATGAATGATACTGTAAAGGAAAAGAATATTCATGTATAATTTTATTTATTAGTCTTTTTTCTTCCTCAATCATTTTTCTACAGTGTAACTTCTCTGTAGGCCATGAGATCAAACCTGGTTCTGTGCACTTCTATCACTGTGGGAACTTTCAGAGATTGTAATGCACTATAAGAGTACTACTTATGCTCCATTTCCAGCACTCCTTAGTAAACAAACAGATGCACTGTCCACAGACCACTTTAAAATAATATAAGCTTTGGAATTTTCTAGAGATTTTCAGGTATGCAGAATTTAGAACTATTTCACTGGATTATCACCAGTCTCTATTCCTTTTCCCCATCACTAAGGCATAAGAGTTTGTGTCAAGAGATATATATTTTAAATATACTATTGTTATACTGATAACTTAAATATTTTGGATGGTTTTGTTTTCAGCTTGTTTCTTTGTTTTTTGACAATAGGGTAACAATAGGTAAGCAAATAACCAGGTACAGGAATAGAATTTAGAACCTGCAAGATTTTATGTAAGAAGGGAATGATATCATCCAGATTGTGGGATATACTAGTCGTGGCTGCAGCAATGAAACCTTAGGAGAGTTTGGTGACTATAAAATACTACAATTGCAGTTTATTTCCTGTTATTCATTATGAACCTATATATGATCTGATTGTCATTTAGTGTCTCTGCTTCTCCACAAAACAGGAAAAAAATCAGCCACACATCCTTCATAGGCATGATTCATTTAAAATAAGTAAATATGAGTGTATATTTGACAGTGTTTTAAGGAAAATATTCTAGATATATATAAAATGTTATATTTCAGAAAAGAACAGATATTTTTGGAAAAATATAAAACCTAAAATAATCAAAAGAATATTGAAGTGCCTTTGACAATCAAATTCCATTCTTCTAACATGTAAATAATAGTTGCATCCCCTCTGAGGAACCTACCACGCTATCCTACAAATATCATAGTCTTTATAAGCATAATAAATGTTTATATTAATATGAAACATCCTAAAATTTTGGTATACTTCAATAATGGGATAAAATGATCATACAAAAGGAATTTTGTGTGATTATAAGTATCTGGTACAAAATTACTTTGGTTTCTGAATGTTGACATTTTCATATAGAGATAGAGAGAATATATATATATATATATAATTAACTTTGTTTTTCATTCATTAAAATAGACCAGAAGTACTATTTGTTAAATTCATTAAACTATGTGGCACATATTTATTAGAATGTATATTATTTCAGACAGTGGGTTTAGAACTGGGAATATAGACATATTTTCTACCCTCACAAAATTTAAATTCTAGTAGGAACTGGGGAATAATGTGATTCCAGCCAAGGAGAACTCCTGTTGTAAAAGAGTAATTAAACAAAGTAGGCTCAAAAAACAGTAGAAAAAGCAAAATTTAGCAAATACCACAGACAGATATGATCCAACTTTTATGTAATCTTCACAGATATATTATGCTCACTTTTAGGAAAGGAAAATAGGCTCAGAGAATATAGACAACTTTCCAAAAATTACCTGGTACTTAGGTATCAATGTTTATTTTAAAACTCTGAATTCAAGTTCATTTTAAAAGCTTTCAAAAGTAAGAGTTTCGTATTAAATGTTGAGTTCAAACTTGTATTAAATACTGGAAAGCTAGACCTTATGTTCATGTATGGCAGTAGCCATCTGTAACTGGGTATCATTGTCCCAGATAGAGATAATGCTACTCATTTCTGTGGTCTCTAGAGCCAAGTCCCACAAATGCTTCTTGTCTTATGTGATTGATTTGACTTATTTCTTTATATATCTCTCCCATGTAGATATAGAATCTGTAACCCAGTAGACAAGATAGTATGAAAACCTCTAAGAATGCTAAAGTTATAGTGTAGTGCCAAAGATTCAAAATGGGAAATAACCTTTTTAACTAATAATTTGACTGTTTAGCAACATTTAAATGAATGTTTGTCCTCATTTCTTTGTTTTTTTATTTTTGGAATGGTTTAGCAACCACAAATAAGATAATGAAAACTTCACTCTTTTCCCATTTTAACATACTACATATGAGAACACAGATAAATATACATACATAGTTTTTGGTCTTTATGTAGGAAAAAGTAAAACATGCTAATCATGTTGTAACTCTCAAGTGTTCATATAAACCACATACTGTATAATCAACAAGTAATTCATAATAGCAATTAAAATTTCCAATATGGAGACATAGAATCTACTTTAAAAGTCTATACTTTAGAAAAGTCTGTAATTCACTATAGGCTATAAAATCCAACTAATTTATTAACTTAATATAGGTTAGGAAAGAAAATCCAGTCATAATACTGAGGGGGTATAGAAAAAAAGGTTGCTCTTGTGAAAATCATTCAAAGAATACTTATTCTTAAGCAAATTATTAAAATGTATTCTCGTAATATAAAACATTTTATTAGCATTTTATAATAGAAGATGTTTTAACCAGCACTGTGTTAAATTCTTTCTCAATATATATTAATGAGTTTTATGGAGTTTGTTTTATAATAATAAACAATGAAATTTCTGCTAGACTCACAGTGAATTCAGGTTGTTTAACTGCACCAGAACAAGTGGTTTTGTGAGCTCACAGGCCCAATTATCTGTTCACCTGGTTGCCCCAAAGCTTCCTTGAGGTGCTATAGCCTCTATAGCCAGGCTATCTAGTATGTTTGGTGATTTGTATTTTATTGTTCCTTGTTTGATTTCACACAAGTTCAGTAAGATCCCACTTACATAGTGTGATGTGAAAAATGGCATGGAGCCCGTATCCTTGTCTGATCCACCAATCCCTCCACATGTAGTCTGCCACAATGCCTATGAGTCCCAACCCTGAAGAGATACTTCTTTGTGCTAAGTTATCATCTCCTACTAGAAAGCAAAGCACTTTGAATTGTTTAGCCATTGACCAACATATAAATGTTATTGACTTCATTGCACTATGAATTTGTTCGTTGATTTCCATATCAAAATCTGATGGATCTTAGAGGCAGAACACAAAGCAGTATAGATAACTCCAAAGAAGAAATGGAGCACTGCAACTGACATATCTGACACATTAGATTAGAAACCATTGTCAAATAAATAAAACACTGAATTTTCAAATAGCAGAGGCAAGATAGATCGAGAAAAGATCAGATCAAAACCTAAGGAAATGGGAATAAGAGTAAAAACAGAATATTAATTTCTTCCCTTGCTTTCAGAATTAATTTTGCCCTGAAGTAAATCTCAGAAGACCATAAAGTTTCAGAAAGATTGGATTCCTTTATAAATGCTCTAAGAAAGAAGCTGTGCTCCAACATAGTCTTTCTATTTTAAGCTAGCTGATTAGTAAACATACTACCATCTGAAACCTTGATTTGGCTCTACCATGTATTCTAACAGGTACGCATGTGGGAACTAGGGCACAGACATTTTGTGGACAACATCACACATAACACAAATATATTTAATATAAAACTTTACACTTTGATTAAGAGGATGGGTTTGTAACAATAAAGAAAATGAGTGGACATTTTATTCCCAGATAAAAGCACCTAACTTTACAGAATTTCGTTGAGTATACACATCAGACACAAACATCAAACAAAATGATGTGAATGTTTCAAAACAAAGAAAGGAGACAGAACTATGTCAGAAAATGTTCATTAAATAAAGGTTTGAATAAGAAAATCAACTTCAGATAAAGACATCCAAGGTTAAAAGCAACAAAATATACCCTAATGTGATTTCCCAGTTAAACATGCATACTATTTGAAGTGATGTGTAAGAGATATGATAAAATTATGTTGGTCTTTTAAGAATACAATTCTCCTTAAATTGGAGAAGTACAAAGACCAAAATGTAACAATATAAATATTTTCAATATTATGATTATAAAACTAGTTAATATTTTTGTTTATTTTTGAGATTGTTTTTTAATTACATTTTCTCATCCCTTTCTGCCCTCCAAGCCCTTTGACATATGCAACACATTCTCCTTCAAATTCATGAACTTATTTTTATTGATTGTTTTTACATGCATATATGTATTTGTATATGTGTATATATTCCCAAATATAATCTGTAGAATCCACAGATTGCTTGTAAACACACACACACACACACACACACACACACACATATATATACATATATATATATATATATATGTATTTGTATATATTGCTTGTATGTATGTGTTCTGATTGTTTGGCACTGGACAGTCAAATGATATTGTTCTTTCTAGGGGAGAGCCATGTCTCATACCTGTAGTTCTTTGTATAGAATTAAGACCTCATGGGCTTTCTCTCTAAGGTTTGACATTATTGTTGGTGTCCTCCTTGATCAGCTCACATTTGGGAAATCATGTTGGTGAGAAATTGTGTGTGAATTTTTCATTAAATTTTTTTTGAGATTATAATATAATCACACCATTTCCCCCTTGCCTTCACTCCTTCAAAACCCCCTCATATACCTCTACTAGCTTACTTTTGAATTCATGGTTCTTTTCAAAAATACATAAAATTACATTAATGAATAATAATACATATTTCTGTTTTTTAATGTGCTAAAACTATGCATTGATTTCTTTTACCTTATATCAAAAATATTTTTTTCATATAATATATCCTGATAATGGTTTCCCCTCCCTCTATTTCTTCCCATTCCTTCTCATCTCCCATCAGGAGTCACTCTTTTTCTGTCTCTTATTTGAAAACAAATAGGCTTTTAAGGAATAATAACAAAATAAGACAAAACAAAACCAATGCATCAGAATAAGACCAAACAAAGCAACATCAGTAAAAGAGCCCAAGAGAAGCACAAGAAACCAAGACCCATTCATTCACACCACAATCAAGAATCCTATAAAATCATTAAACTGGAAGCCATAATAAATATGTGAAGGACCATATGATTAAAAAAAAGAAAAAATATATAAATAAAATAAAAATATGGAAAGATACACTTTTTTTGGTTTTTTGAGACAGGTTTTATCTGTTGTAACTCTGACTGTCCTGGAACTCCCTCTGTAGACCAGGCCTCTAACTCTCAGATATCCACCTGCCTCTGCCTCCTGAGTGCTGGGATTAAAGATGCATGCCACTACCACCTGGGAGAGACTTTTTTGACAATTTAAAATGATAGAAAGAAAGTAAAGGCCTGACATGACAGTATGAGACAAAGAACCTTCAAGGATGCCTTGAGTTTGTTTTCTCCTGGCCATGTACTACTGGGCATGCAGCTCATCATTAAGAGTAGTTTGTTTTCCCTGTGAGACTCCTTTGGAGGAAACTAAATATTCATTTGTAAGTGGTTATTATTGGAGATTGTTTCTGTGTTAGGAACATAGACATGTGTCCATTTCTTTCAGCTCTAGGACCCCATTTGATGCAGACCTATGCAAGCCCTATGCATCTATCTCAGTCTTCATGAATCCATATGAGCTTTGTTCACATTGATTTAAAGGGCCCTGTTTTCTTGGTTTTCTCCATGCCCTCTGGTTCTTACACTCTTTCTGCCTCCTCTTCTGTGGGTTCATTGAGTTCTGAGGGAAGGGATTTGATGGAGACATCCCATTTAGTGCTGAGCATTCCAAGATCTGTCATTATCTGTGTAATGTCTGACTTTGTGTAATGTCTGTATTTGTTCCTGTCTGCCACAGGAGGAAACTTCTCTGATGATGACTGAGAAAGTAATTGTTCTACTTCTCTGACTGGAGTAGCCTCCTCTCAGGGAATCCATATCTACTGTACAATATTTTCTGACATAATTCTATGAAGCTAGGAGTCAACAAATAGAAGATGATGAAAGTGTCCAAGCATTAGTAGTATACATCAATTTAATACTCAGAAAGAAAATTCAGACAGAGCTCTAAGAGTTCAAGGACAGTATGATACGTGGTCCATGAAGCCAATTAATTACAAGCTTAGACAAATTACCCAATTTTTGTGGAATTAGCATAACAAAACATGTGTCTGCAAAATATACATATAGAAGAGAGTCTTTTTTATACACTGAAACATACACTGAAAACTTCCTGACATACAAGGATAAAGGGAAAAATTGTCAGGCTTTATACAAGGAAAATAACCAAAATTAACAGTTTTATGATCTATACCATAGAACGTAAAAAAAGAAAAGAAAAGAGAAAACAGAAGACCTTCAAATATCATTCAAAGGGACAGAGAAAGAGGTGTAAAAATATGCAATAATTAAAAATATATGATGCTTTCATGTACCAGGTTAAAAAATATTTGATAAAAGTTACCATAAATGACTACGAATACAGAATCCAAGATAAGAAATGGATTAATGAATAATAAACTTGGTTTTCTCAAAAGGCAATTTAATATAAGTGGCAATCCACTTGGCCTAGGATAAAATTCTAAGCTAGAATTCTTTGAACAGAAAGGAAATTTCATAATATTCTAGAGTTATGTCATCCATTAGATACACAACTAAGGCCACACATGAATATTTGGCTTATCTTTCTATACTTTCTCTTAACACAAGTCAGCCATTGTCCAAAATATTAAATGGAACATACATGAAGTAAACAATAATAGGTTTCAAATTCTAGGTAGAGTAATGAGATTATTCCATTCCTCTTCATTTTTCCATGACATACATTATATTTTTAAGACATACTATGATGTATATACTACAGCCTATTGGTACTATAGCTCCAGTCTTAATTATCAAATCAGCTGTCATGGTATTACAATACTTGTTTTCATATAAAATCATAGTTTACTTGATAATGACTCCAAATTACAAGACAATACTAGTGAGTGATAGTGATGCTTTCAATTTAAATTTGCCAAAGAGAAACTGTAAAATTCTTCCTCTAAGCAAAAATAATAAAGATTTCTTTTTTTATTATTGTATATCATTACATTGTATCTATTTAATTATTGATAAATTTCTCTTATGCTTAATTTATTTATTTCACTTTCTCATAAGTATTTATTATAGATAAAATCTAATATACAGTATGTGTATACACACACACACACACACACACACACACACACACATATATATATATATATATATATCACATATATAATATATACATGAATGATTGTACTATTTGTGTGTTGGGGCATTCATTAATTGCATTTCTTAGAATATGTAGTTTACAGATAGTTCTACATGTGAAATTTTAGATTATTCTAGTAGCTACATTTTAAAAGTAATAATAAATGAATAATATTAATTGAATACCTTATTTAAATATGTAAAATAGCATTTCAGTGTGAAACCAATATAAATATTACAAATTAGATATTATGCATTATCCTTCCTGTTAAAACTTGGATTTCCATCATATATTTGTACTTACAGCACATCTCAGTTCAGACTGTACACATTACATGTATTTACACATGGTTAATAGCTATAATATTGGATAGCACAGGCTGATCACTAAGTGTATTAAACTTATTAACTAAACATAGAATCAGATGTGAGAAGAAGCTGGGGAAGTAACAGTATTCAGAGGATCTCAAGGGATGAGAAAGAGAAGTGAGAAATATGATGAACATAACCTTGTAGAGTGGGCAATGATGTAAAAAGGAACCCCCTGAAAGTCTAGGAATAGAATGTTACTTCAACTGTGATGTATTTATAATGGACATTTTATATGAACATATTTATATGTACATTTTATAATGTACAAATTATAATGTTTCCAAATAGTGTAACAACAAGGTGGAGACATACCATCCTGTAATAGCATCGTTATTATACTGATATACAATATAATCAATAAAATATTAAGTTTAACATTATAAAAATAAGCGAGGAATCTTTTTATATTTGTTTATATGTCTACAAATATTTTTATATGTCTACATAAATGTGTGAAAAAATATTCTGTGATGCATATTAGTATCCTAATGAAAAGACTAGAGGAAGCAAAGACAGAGTTACTCATTAAATTTGCCCTGATAAGCACCTGTGTTGTTTGAATTGGTATAATGAAGACTTTTTCATAATTATTTTTTAAAAAGTTACATAAAATAAAGTAAGTAATGAAGAGCGATAGATATTAATGTTTGCAAAGGAATTCACCTTTCTTGATGAGGTCAGATAAAATCTCAATTTATACCATCATTAAGAAAAGAGAACAAGATTATGAAACATTAGAGATGGGTACTTCTTTAAATAATATTGCTGTGTTGAAACATGTGAAGCAAGATACAACACATAAATGAGAAAAATATCAAACATTTGACAAAATTAAAATTGAACACCAACAAAAAATAGTAAGAGAAATGTAACAAGTTGGGAGGCAATATTTGCTTTATAAAGATACAATACATACATTTAATACATTTTAATATAAAAGTTTTAAGTACACATTAGTAATAAAATAAACATATAGAAAACCGTTAAAGAGAAAAGAATATAGATACATATAAATAAGACGAGAAGAAAAATAAAACACCTTTTTAACGTTTTAATTTGGTAAAAAGGAACAAAGATGACTGATAGCATCCACAATTGAAAAGGATTGAGATGAGAATGCTTGTGTCTATATACAATAAATGAATGTGGTAGTTTGAACTAACTCTCTTTTCTTTAAAAATATATATACTTTGACTCAGCAATCAGTCCTTAAGGACTTTATATTATAGAAATAGTAACAAGAATACAAAAAAAGTATGTGTTTAACACTGTATTTCTTGAAATAGTAATGTAGATTTTGGTTCAGGGAAGAGGACAGTTTATTCTTTTGTCTAATTAAATCACTGGTTCTAAGCCTGAAGCCCAGGAGCTGTAGAGCATTTTGTCATCTTTACAATATATACTTAGTCCATTAACTGGAAGGCTTCAGCCTTCATACTATCTTGAACATTTAAACTGCTAGCTCAGATCTAGAAGGCTTCGCCTTGGCCTTCCAAGAGCTACAGCTGAGTGAGTCACTCTGACTAGCTTCTTAGGAACTCTGTCTCTTCTGGTTCAGCTCTCTGTTCTGGGTTTCTTTGGCTGAGCTCTGCTGTGTCTGTCCCTCCATGAGCTCTCACTGGTCCATCCTAACTATAAATGATTGTTTCAACCAACTCTGTAACTCACTCCAGCCTCAGCTTCTGTAACTCCTCTGTAACTCACTCTTCAACTAACTCTTCTGAACTGACTGTTCTATAACTCTGAAGTAGCTCTCTTTTATTGAGCTGGGAGTCCTCCTTTTCTTATGACAGTTGAGCACGTACTTACTCTGCTAACTCTTCCTCTGATTAGTCACTTTCTCTGTCATTCACTCTGACTCATCTCAGACATCACTTCCTGTGTGACACTGACTCCTTCTGAGTTCTGCTTCCTGTGTCTGCTTCCATTGTTTTTTCTAGGGATTAAAAGTGTGGACAATGACCACCTTCTGAATAACAGATTAAAGGTGTATCTACATTTGATCAAGACCACGTAGGCCTCTGAATGTAGACCCTGGAATGTAGATCTTAGCTTTCACACAAGGATATTCCTCTACATAGTAAAAAATTGGAAACATACAAAATATATGAAATTGGTTAATGTTCTAGACAATCACATTCCTTAAAATTATTGAAAGAAACAATATAGATCTATGGATGCCAACATGAGACAATATCCATAGCAGAATGGTGATATGTGTGTGTGTATGTGTGTATATGTGTGTATAATGTAATAGGCATCTTATAAAAAAAATGAATGTACTTATTTGATTATATATTTTTATGTATTTTACAAATTTTAAAGTAAAAATAGGAGTGTAGTTGAATTTTCCATAATAATTTGGGAATATGAGATTCATATTAATCCATATATTTAGTTGATTAAGACTTACAAGCTTTTTACTTTAGCTTTTTATTGCTAAAGATCTTTTTCAAATCTCTTTTCTGCTACCTGTGTCCCACCTGGAAGATTTTTCCGTATCTCCATTCTTTGTTGCTGATCTTGAGTAACTCATGTTTACCATTCTGAATATGCGTATTCTTTGCTTAAAATCCTAAAAATGGAGAACATTATTATATCCATAAAACCAGGATTCAAACACAGGTCTCCCTTGCCAAGGGTATTTGTTTTTTGTTAGTTAGTTTGTTTGTTTTTTGTCTTGTTGCTATGACAAAACTGTCATTGACTAAATCTTTAATATAACATGTTCATTTTTCACCCTTTCCTCTTGATTCTAATAGAAGCCTAAAGAAGAAAAAGTCAGTTGGTTGAAAATTTAAATCTCTTGAATGACAATTAATGTACTATATATTCATAATCAGCTAAAGAAATAAAATATAACCAAAATGTTCTTATTTACTTTCTTGAATCTTCCTCATTTAGCCTTTTTCTCACTTCCCTGCTTTGTAAGTAGCATCCTGAAATGTATTTGTGATTATCTCACTTTTTATTATAATTTTACTATGTTCATATGTATCCTAAAAGCTATTGCTTACTTGTACATGTTAACTTTTTTACAAATCTAATATTTATTTTTCTGATAATTTTTAAGACTCATCCATGTTCAAATAATTCATTTATTATCAAGATATACAATATTACATTATATTACTGTATCACAATTATTTTTATGATATTTTTCAAGTAAATAATGGCATAGAATTAAATATATGATAATATAATAGATGCTACAACATAATGAATGTCCACATAGTCCTTGTGATCTATTATCTCAGGCTAAACAATACAGAGCCCTACTAAAACTCACTAAATACTGAGTTTCAGTGAAAAAATTTAAATGGAGTTTGATGAAGAATCAAATAACTCTGGTTATAGTAAGCCTGTAAAACTAATCAAAAATGAATAATTTTGAGATGGGCTTAGAGAGTGTATAGGGTTCTCAAGACATAGATATAGCCAAGTTTTCTATGCATAGAATCACTTGAACACAAAAATGCTAGATCATATTTAGACACTGATTAACATTGATATGGCTGGAATGAAAGTCCTAGTAAATAAAGATTTAGCAAATCCAATCTCAATAAATACAAATCTGATCAAATCCCAAATGTACTTGTTTTTGTCAATTTTATGTAAATTGACAGTTTACTTGAGCATGTTCAATTATTTGTGAATTGAGTAATATCTGCCTTTCTGAAGCCATTATGATGGTTATATTTTACAATGAGAAATAGATGTAAAAGATCTAACAAAAATTAGATGTTAACTGAAATGTCAGCTCCCTTCTGATTTTTAACTGTGATTTTAATAATTTCTCTTACAGTTTTATTTCTTATGGAATTATGTAGGAAATAAATAGCATATTTTTCTTATAGCTTCATTTTAAACCTCCATTCAGCCTCAATATAATGCCTTTCCTCCCCTGTCTTTGGAAATTGAGTACTGTCTACTTCAACTGTTCAGCATATTCATTTTGTCACGATCCCCTTCCTAATTCCTATATATACGCGTTAATTCATTCACCTCATAGACAATCCAAGCTTGAATGTTAAACTTATCTCAATGAGTCTATGTACAATGAACAAAGAATTTATGCATAGTCTCTGATTAACCTGGTCTATGAAATTAGCATCAATAATAGGGCTTGAATCTGAATCCAAATCTTATCCATTGAATACTGCCTTCTATTTCATTCCTAAGGACAGTGATGGTGTCAGAATACAAAGAATTCAGCTTCCATATTACCTGCTTACCATGAGCAAATCTTGGAAAAGTGATTCTACTTTAGGTAATAATCAAGAGAAAGTCAGATGAATCAGTGAAATGGTTATAATGAACAGAGAAAGTCACTGACTTACTCAGGCTTGGAAGTTCAATAACAAAGTAATGACATTTGATAAGAAACTCGGTATTATCATCATATTGTAAAAGGATTAGCATTTCAAAAATTGTATAAAGAAGTCAGAAAGAGAAAGAGGGGGAGCACACAAAAGGGGCCAAATTTGATATTTTATAAAATGTCTACTTTTGTAATAATTTCAATGAAATCACTCTCAAGATAATGGCACTAATCGGGTCATAAGACCCTAATCAGCTCTTGAAGTTCCCACCTCCAAATATTGTTAAAAGGACAATTGCATATCAGCATGAGTTTTCCAGGGAAACATTCAAGCCTTAGCATATATGATAGTAAGATTGATCCAAACCAAATCATCAGGTAACCACCACTTGGACAAGCATTGTGGCTAAGACTTCAGCATCAAGTTAGGAGCTTCTTTACACAATACAAAATTAAAAATTTGGGGAAAAATCAATGGAAGCGTGTTATCCCACAAGCTGTTAGTTTGATATGGCAGTACTTTCTCCAAACATGGGATCACTGAAAAATAGATAAAATAGATAGTTGGAAGTGTCAAGCTGAACAAGAGAATACTGGGGCTGTTGGAAAACCTTCAGGTTTTTATAGCAGTTCTGACCCATAAGACTTTAGCTGTTCTCTGTTGCAGTTCACTAAATTCTGAAATACTCATCTTAATATTTTAGGTCTGGTACAATCTTCCTTTCTAATACTATCTTTATTTTTGTCCTTTGTATGAACCCTCTAAACCAGCTAGCTAGCATATTTACTGAGCAAAAAACAATGTGCTATAGCTATACTCAGGCTGTAATCAGTCCTCCAGATATGGCATTCTCATTCCTGTATGTGTGCTATAATTTCATCTTTACTTGAAATGTGTTTTCAAAGCACTCCTTTATCCACCAAATAATAATTTATTCTTCAATATATAAAACATTGTTTTGTAGATCATATATACAATGACAGTGTGCAATTATATAAGTGGTCCTAATATTATAATTGTGATTAGTGCTTTGGACAAGGAATAATTTAATCTTGTCTAAAAAATCAAGGAAGCAAACTAAAATTTGAAAGATAAAATTGTTCAAATAAATTGATGGAAAGAACAAAACAGAAAAGAGAAAATACCATGTACAAATCGCATGAAATAAAAAAGAAGGTAGCACATTTGAAAAGCTGGAAGAAACAGAACCAGGAAGTTTTAAGGTATAATTAGGAGACAAAATGCTGTCGAGCTGGGGAGATGCTTCAATAGATAAAGCTATTGCTGCACAGTCATGTACACTAGCATTCTGATCCCTAGCACCCACATAAAAATCAGTCAGGCCTGGTAGCAAGCCTGCAATCCCAGTACTCAAGAAGTTTAGAGTAGGGATCCCTGGGAAAAATTGACTAGCTAGACAAGCCTACTTATTGAGCTCAAAGTTCATTCAGCAAGAAACATGTTCCTTGAAAAATAGAAAACAGTCCAGGAAGATGATACCCATTGGCCTCCAGATGACACATGCACACTTGAATGCACCTCCATGCACACACACACATGTACACACACCTGAAAAAAATGTGACTTAATGTTGTATTGAATGTGAAAATGATAATACCTAAATTGCTAGCCTCTACCAGTGCATGTAGGCAGCTCTATTCACTGAAAGTCAATAGAGTATCAGATTTAGAAGAAATAATTATATTAGCTTTGTAGTTTAAAAAATAACACCCTTTAAATAGCTAAGTTAAACAACAAATTAAGACATAAAAATCCAAAGCATACATACAGGAGCTAGAATCTTCTCTATGTCCATTCAAACACTTCCATTCATCCATTTCTGGCTTACTCTACCACCTGCACAAGATGCCAATATTCTGACCTTCCTCTCCCATATTATTATTGTCTGGATTATGAACCCTACCCTTCATATTAAATGTCTTGCTTCTGTAGCTAGAAATTATGTCCCCTAACTGTAGAGATTCCTAGTAGATTAGAAAAACTTTCACTAACACCAAAAAACTACACATGCAGTTAGAAATCATTTTTTTTATTGCTTGAGATTATAAGATAATTACATCATTCTTCCCTTCCATTTTCTCTCTCAAAATCCAAAATCTTCCCATTTATACACTCCTGCTTTCTTTATAAATTTATGGTCTCTTACTCTTTGTTGTTGCATACACACACATACAATATATATATATCTATACATCTATATCTATACATATAGATATATATATTATGTTGGAGTCAGTTTCCTGTGTTTCACAAATCATAAATTAAGCTGTATCAAACTCATAATGTGAATTGATACATATACATTTATGTGTATGACTACCTGTGTGTGTTTGTGCTTATTAATCATGTTTACTAAGAAGACTCATTTTTGTTGGTATATTGGTCATTATGTGACTGGAACATTTAAAGAAAATTATCTACTTTGACTCATGAAGCACAAACTTTGTATTAGTAGGGTGTGCTTTTAGTAAAACTCCTCTTCCTGTTGCTTTAATGGTACTCTAGTCATTCATTGCTAATGCATCTCTGAAGTCTATGTGGTTTTCTGTCATCTCAAAAATAATACCTATTTTGTTGTTGCTAAAAATGCAGGGAAGTGCATGAAGTAATGGCTCAGTGATTAAAAGCACTTACTACTTTTACAGATAATTCACACTTGGTTTCCCAAACCCTTGGTTTCCCAAACACATGTTGGTCATCTCACAACCTCCTTTATCTCCAGATTTAGTCTTTAGCTTTAGTCTCTACTGATACCCAGATATGTGACACGTGTGCCAATAAACACACACACACACACACACACACGCGCACACACACACGCGCACACACACACACACACACACACATGTGACTATATATACTACTAAAACAAAGAAAGGAGCTTATATGAATTTTTTGTTTATTTATATTTATGAAATATGTACTTACAGATTCAAAATGATAATGTCTGTAAACATATGGTAAATATAAGTGACTACTTATAAAATCCCAGCATCTCTTTTGAATGAATAATAATAATAATATTATAATAAATATAATAAATATTTTCTAAATTTTATTTTTAGTCTTTTTTTACTAAATTTTATGGTAAAAGCTTTATATATATATATATATATATATATATATATATATATATATCTTAAATGTAGACCTAGAATTTAGTGATCATATAGTATACTAGTAGATGATATGCATTTCAATTGCATATATGAAAAGTAGAATTCAAAATGTCTGTTCTAGTTAGTTTTCCTTTCATACCTCTCTTAAGGCCAATTTGGACTTTATAGTAGACTAAGAAATAAAATTGGTTTTCTAAATGAAATAAGTTAATATATTATTTTATGCTCGAACTAAACTGTTAACAAGAACACTTTTTTATATGGTGCTGCTCAGATTTGGTCAATTGATAGCAAATATTCAGCATTTATATAGAGCATTGTAACCCCATTTATATTTTATTTATTGATTATACATCATGAGATGAAATTATGATATGCTGATTATTTCTCAGATACGCTGGAGTCTTTGTTTATTTTCCCTTCCTGTTTTTCAACTTCCCAGGAACCAATCTCAGGAGAATTTATTATTTCAGCTTTGATGTGGTTTGGGGAGAAGGGTTCTCACTTTCACCTCTATCACTTTATCCCGCCACCCTGCAAGATATTGAATTCCAAACTATTCAGCCAAAATCTTTCAGGATATAAAGTAAATGTGCCATGTAGAGATAAATGCAGCCTGTCTCAGTGCAGCCTCCTCAGGGTGCTCAATTCCCCTTAATGAAGAATACACAAAAGACATGAGCATGTGGCTTTGATACAGTAATATTCACCTGTGTGGAGAAGCTAAATTTCTGTATATTGCTCCATGCATGTAATACTTTTGTCCTAAACTTTGGAAAAAGTTATGACTTATACCTGTATGATAATTTAGAGACCAATTTAAAGATTTGTGTAGTTCTGAGAATTAATTTAATCAATTCTCATTAGACTATGAGTTCTGTGATAGCCTGAATATTTGTCTATTTTTTCTTTAGTTTCTGAAAAAAATTACCACTGCATTAGAGGTTGAATAAATATTTTCTGATTTAACATATTTTCTTACATTATGGATTAGAACTCATGGTCTCAGAATTCTAAGACTGCTGTGTAGATTTATGAGAAATTCTTTTGCATTTTTAGGGATTAAACCCAGGACCTTATACACTAAGAGAACTAGTACACTAGGAGAATATTATACTTTTGAGCTATTTCCTAATACTAAACTTCTGTCGCTTTTCTGTTGCTGTTTTGTTTTGGTTTTAAGATTTTCAGATGGATCCTCACTGTGTTACCAAGGCTAGCTTCAGTATCTTGAGCATCTGGGATTTAAGACACCTACCACTGTGCCCAGCTCTTGAAAAATACCCTCACATTTTTCTCATCTTAGGTTTATAATTCTGGAGTCCTTGTATATAGGAACGGTAAGCATCATTGGACAAACCTTGGAACCAGTGGCAGAGCCTAGCAACTGTTGAAAATGAAAATCTAGCCAAGCAGGTGTTGTCTGAATATAACACCAAAATCACTATTTGGTTTTTTATGAGTCTTTTCCCCCTAAGGTGTTGACTAGGAAGCAAATAGAGTCAACCATTTCAGGCTTTGTGTAGATTCATATTCTGTAATGTACAATATTGAGCAAACTTCATAAACTGTTTAACCTGTTCATATTCCTTCCTTAGATCAGCAAAATGAGTATGCAATCATTTACTTAGTTTGTTCATTTTTAAGTATCCAATCTGTTAATTTTATTGTTTCTGTTAAATTCTTAAGAGTATGTCAATAAGACTCTGGGTTCTATAAGCTTCCTACTCAAAAGCAGAATGTTATTATTGCTGTCTTATTTGATTTCTAACAATAAGAGGTTTTAGAAAATTCATTTCGCTAAAATAGCCTGTAGAATTAGCAAAAAGGTTAGTGTATGAACTAAAGAAAGTGATAGCTTTATCCAATTTCATACTTATTTGATAAATTTAAAATAAATAAAAATGATTCTAAACATATAATTGAGAAGTTGAGAATACTTTCACGGCAAATCGTTTCTCCGAATGTTGGGATACATGTAAAACCCATAAAGTAGATCACAGATTTGGGCTCAGTCTGTTTAGCCTGTGATTATAATGCTACCTTGTAAACAAGACCTGCTTCCAAATTTTGATCTGATTGTTTCCTGTGGCTAGGTGATAATATGCTAACGTTATTCCCTAACATTCCCAGTGAATAATATTCCCAGTGAATAATATTTCTCTCATCATTGTTAATGTTAAATAATTCCAAATCTCTCCTCAAGGCAGCTGCTCTGTGCTTAGGAGAGGCTAAACACAGGAGAGGCTAACACTTTCTTTCATTTGTCTGCTGCAGACACAGATGTTTGTGTTGTCTGGAAGCACAAAATATGCTCTAAAATATCACTGCTGTTTTCCATGAGTCAAAGTGGCATGATGATAGTGAAGGGAATCCATAAGAATTAGAACAAAGTGGAATAATATTTCAGGTGGAGGTATAAAAATACATTAAACTCGTGTAACAATGATGAGCTAATTTATGGGGGGTTTAAGGGTCCCTTCTCAGGCTGTCAGAGATGGAGGAAATGCCCATTGTCTTCTGGCTGCCACATCCCTCAAAGTATTTTGGCTGTAAAAATCAGATGGAGATAGCAGCAAACCAAATGAAACCTGGGAGGCAAGAAGCAGAAAGTTCTTACCTCATCCACATTCACATTGAACAAATAAGAGTTAGGCTGTTAATTTGAATGGGTTACTTATAACTTCACATGCTCTTTGAGGTGATTAGGACTTATTGTCAAAATTGTTTTGAGTTAGCTTTGCCACTTAGTATCCATGCTGCATTAGACAATTTATTTCTTTTTGAGTTTCGGTTGCTTTCTTTGAAAACTAGGAATAATAATAACTTTTCTCAGAGCGCGTACTGTGAGGATTAAATGAAATAACATATGCTTCAAAGCCTGGCACATGAAAATCCTAAATGCACATTTGGATTTATTTTCTTCTTTTCCTAATACGTGACATTGTATGTTCTTATGTAACTTGACATCCAATCACTTGTACCCAATGACTGTAGAATTTGTACTTAACTGAGAGATACTACCCAACATGGCTAGATGTAAAACTTTGTGTCAAGAATATTTTTTTCTGTTCTTAATTACTATCTTCTAAATAAAGTCAACACTGGCCTTTATTACTAAAATGTTTGATTGCTATGGCAGTCTTCTACATATTATGATCCCTTGGTAAATAATGATTAGTGCAATACCTAAGTCATACTATTCACTTATGTTTAACTGTGCCTACCATTAAATGTGGCACACACTTTTAATCCCCATACTCATAAGGCAGAGGCAGGCAGATCTCTCTGAGTTTCCAACCAGTCTGGTCTGCTTGGTGAGTTCCAGGACACTCAGAGGTACATTGTCAGACCACTTCTGAAAAAAAAAAAACTCAAAACAAAGGTATATTTTCAGGGTTCTTATAATATTACTGTCTGCATTTTTACTGGCTTAACACTAACCTCCCTTTTAGTCTTCTTAGAAAGTGTTATACATATGACCATAGGGAATAACCAAGACTGTGAGAGAAATCTCTATTTATGTATTTATGGTCTGTCATGATATTTTATCATTGAGGGTCATAAATCCTTTCTGCCATGAATTTGTTAGTCATTGTAGCATCAGTCTAGATTTCAGCATTCAGTATTTAAGCTGTCCTTATTTTATTTTATTGGAGTAAGTGAAAGCAAATGACAGAAACTGTGAAATAGTCTACTGTTTCTCTCATTCAAGGCAGATTGTGAGACTAGGTTCATCATCTTGTTCTATAAACTCTGTTACTTTGTTTCAAAGCTCCTAGTGTTTTACTAGAACATTTAAATTAGGTAAGCAGAAGATATTTTTACTCTTTACTTTCTATCTCCCCACCAGCAAGCATCCACTGAATCTTCTTTCTGTCACTATGGATCAATCTACATCTTCTAGAATTTTATATAATCCTGCAGCATTTAGACTTTTTATATGACTTCTTTTTCTTTGACTTTAATTTTTGCTGTGTTTTAGATATGGTTCCACTACGTAGCTAAGGCTGGTCTCAAACTTACCATCCTCCTATATATTAGTTACTTTCCTTGATATGGCAACAAAATACCTGACCAAACACCATGAACTATAAGCTACCTTCCTGAGACAATATATACTCATTGGTGCTGTAGTGGTATAAATATTATGACAGTAACCATCCACTTTTTGATTGGATCTAAAGCCTGTTCCATGAGGAGGAGCCCATACCTGACTCTGCTAATGGGAACAAGAACTCATGGCTAGATAGTGCATTGGCCCTAGGGGAAACTATTACTACTACTGGTCTCCTAAATGGACATAGCATTAAAACTACTCCTAATGACATATTTCAGTGAATCTCTCAACCAAGAGACTTCTTGCAGTTGATGACATTCAGTACAGTGCTCCAATGGGTCAACATTCAGAAAATAAGAGAGTATAGAGTGTCCAACCCTAAATAGGACATACTTATTCTTCCACGAAAGCTCAGGAAAATGATGCAGAAGTTTATTTTTAGTTATGTTCAAAATGGTTCTTTTGTGCACTGTTGGGGGAAGGATTCCCTAGGCCTTGGCATTTGTTTTGTCTGCAGGTGTTAGCTTTATATAAAAGATGTTTGATTGCTTATGATCTGCATGTGCTATCATCAATAGAACTCCTGAGGAGATTCTGTGTCAATAAAAACTCCAGAGAGGAAAGGCTCAGGGTTCCACTGTTCAGGATGGAGCTTGCCCTGACAGGTGGTTCCCTCTCCTGAGATCTGGCAGGGATTGCACCTATAAATATGCCTTCTTGTCTTCCTTGCTGAGTAACATCATGGATATACTAATACAGGAAGCTTCATGGAAGAGTGGACAGAAAGTTTGTAGGAGCCAGAGGTAGTGAATAAGAACAAGGAAATAGCATTTTCCAGACACAACACAACAGATTCACATAATAACTCACGGAAATTGTGGCAGCATGCAGAAGATCTGCACAAGGACCAGCAAGACAAATCCAAGCACAGAGTAGGAAAGGTGGGCATAGATTCCCATCTATAGCTGAAGGAGCTATTGTAATTTGATTCCTACTGGGAGAGGGAAAGTCAGTTTATTTCAACAGTGTGACTCTTGTATATCAAACATACTCAGTGGCAGGCCCAATGACCAGGAGTAGTCAGCCAACACAAATTTATTTCACTGCATTTATAAAACACACACACATGCACACATATACACACACAAACAAACACAAACACACATGGGAGTGATGTAAGAAGATGACCTGTGTCCATATGCAGTAAATGACATGGGGGAGGATCTGGGAGGAATTTGAAGAGGTATTTGAATATGAATAGGATCAAAATACATTGAAATCCTCAGAGAATTTACAAAAGTATTACTTAAAAAAAATACCTGACCAAGGAATCTTAAGGAGTTTATTTTGTCTAAAATTCAAGGGTACATTCCATCATGGCAGCTAATCCTTGGCAGCTTGAGCATCAGGAGATAGGTGTCCCATTGTATTCATAGTCAAGAAGTAGAAGGAAATGAATGCTCTCACTCTGTGAGCTTCTTCCACTTCATTCATAACAAGATACCAGGCCAGAGAACAATGCAGCCCTCATTAGGGTGGTTCTTCCCATTTCAATTAACCCGATGTAGATAATAACTCACTGGCATGCCCATATACTATTCTAATCTAAAGAACTCTTCACAGATGCCTGGAACTTTGTCTCTTGAGTCATTCTATATTCTTTCAGCTTGACAAACAATGTTAGCTTTCACAGATATGCTCTCATTTTGTAGCTTTGGTTGACATCAAACTTATGATCCTGTTACTTCCACAAGAGTGAGAATTATAGTCATGCCCTATGTCAGACTTTGTTTGGTTTCTTTACCTCAGGAAAATTATTTTTATATTTATTCACTATAAATATTTAATATTATTTGCTGTTATATGTGTACATAAGTTTTCTTCCATTTTTATTTCTCAATATTATTCAATTATATGGATGTATATAGTATGAATTACTTCTCCTGATGATGGCCTTATGCATTGTTTCTAACTTTCACCTCTCTCAAACAAGCCTGTAATAAGCACTGAAACATGTACTACTATGTTGGCATGTAATTTCATTTCTCTCTGGTAAACACTGATGGGTAGAACATTCTATCAAATAGTAAGTAAGCATTTAACTTTATAGGATATAAAGATCTAACTCACTGGTTGTCAACCTTCCTAATGCTGCAACCCCTTAATACAGTTCCTCACATTGAGGTAACCCGCAACCACAAAATTATTTTTATTGCCACTTCATAACTATAATTTTGATACTGTTATGAATCATAAATTTCAGACGGTCTTAGATGAATCATGTAAAAGGATCATTTGACTCCCATGGGGGTCTCGACCCACAGGTTGAGAATGGTTAGACTCTCAACTCCCTGTAAAAGCATAGTAGGAAGACTGACATGAAACAGTTTTTGCTACCCAACCTGGAGTCACAATCTCTGCACCAAGAAGCTGTTCTTGTCTACCTGTTCTTTATAAGCCAATTGGAATAGACAAAAAATTAGTAAAAAGGAAGAAAATGAGAATTAGCCAATGTGGCATCATAGAGAATATAGACAAAGAGATCTAATGACTCACTCAAGTGCTTCATCTGGGTCCTGTACTGAGGTTAAAGTATATACAGAGGGCTTGGAGTATTTCCATCTTAGCAGTCTAGGTCAAGGTGTGTTCCCATGTACCATTAACCTACCATTGTCTCTGTAACATTGTAAAGTTCTTTTCTGGAGCAAAGAGTTTCCACTGTGGCTGTCCTAGGCTTTTCTTCTCAGGGCATGGAATTTCCTGAGAAATTCCAAACTTTTATGTTCATTAGTTTAGTAGTCTGGTAGATAAAAGTGTATTTTTAAAATATAGTCACTTATACGAGACCAGTTACACTATTACCAAGTTAATTAAACTTTGGAACAAACCTAAGAACATATTTCCAGGCAGCTTTTGAAAGTTGAAGTACTAAACCTAATTTAATGTTTTACTTTGAAGAGGGTTCAACTGTAAAACTTCCTGATGAGTGTACAAATAGTTATTTACTCAACTATTATCCACAGATAAAATACAAAGTGATCTCTGTGTTGTATATATTATGAAACTGACTAATGAGAAAAAAAAGTTTCTATTAAAATAAGCTCAAATGTCTTTTACTGAGGCCTATTTAACTGGTTTCAGTAAATCCCTCCAGTGCTATACTCTAGGGTATATTTCTGAAAATTTTTCCTAAGGAGTCATTTTGCAACTCATTATGAAATGGTATTCCTTTGAGAGACCATTTCTGTCAGATTATCCAGAAGGCTTACTCCACATTAGTCTAATATCATTATAAATTGTTTATTTGCACAAATCCATAGATAGTAGCCTGCTGTCCTTTCCTTTTTGCCAAATTTTTAGAGCATCATTTTTGGAAATTCATAAACAATTTACTAAAACACCAATTTACAACTTGAATTACTATGCATTTTTATTAGGCAAAAGCTATTTTGTATGTGTCATGAGTATTCATGATATTAGCCCCTTTAAGAACACTTTCACATTTACACTTGATTTTAAAAATTATGATATGTAATAATTTCTTGGCTAGAATTTTTCTGCAATATGAAGTAAAGTGATCTCAATTTATATAGTCTTGTATAGATCTCACACAGTTTTTTTTTCTTTTTGTTATATATATTTAAGTATACACATTAGTATACTTGCCTTACTAATTATATTCATAGCAAAATAATTGTTATAGGTAATTTAAAATGTCCATAAGCCTGTATAGTTACCTTTTTTTCTGTGTATAGAATTGATGCCTCAATCCCTGTTCATAAAGCCCAGTTCTGTTTCCAAAAACTCACACTGACTAAGAAAAAGTGACATGATATATAAAGAGAAAGTTTTAATTATTTATTTACAGTTTTGGCTAAAACTAGGGAGGTAAATTCTTAATCTGTGTTTGCATATAACAGTTTTAGAAAAAGAAGAAATAAATCCAGGAAATAAATGTGTAGATTTCTATATGGGCCTATCTATGGGATCTGGAAGATAGCCTTTCTTCTAAAATACATGTTTATTTTCTGGAATCTGGACTCTTTCAAGTAACCCCTTTTGAGTTTTAACGTTGCATTTCTTGAAATAATCTTAATTTCATGTTTGCAGTATGAGTACTAAAATTCACCTTTTTTGACACCTCAACTGCATACAGCTTTTAATATTGAGAGGTATAAAATATTGAGACAATAGTATACTATATAGGAGGCAACAATCTAATTCAAGAGACAATATATGTGATATAAATCATGAGAAAAATACACAGCCATGTAGAAGAGTATATGGTAAGGTTCTAAGTGTAATCATGAAAGGTTAAATTACTGCAATGAAGAAAATTTAGAGAAAACTTTGTGAGGCTGCTGGGAAGGATTAGATATGAACATCAGATTAGTTAAAGATCAAAGTGAAGTATCTTGTATCTTAGGTCCTTGGTGCCACAGATGCAAACATAAATAGAGTGTCTTTGAAAGGTGTTAATAAGAATCTCTCAATACAGCAAAATGTAGTTTATTCAGTATTTCTTCATGCGCATTGACTCAGGGTTTTTCTAGGCATCTTACTCATTTATCAAAAACCAAATGCTATCAGAGAGCTGTGAAATGCTTCGGAATTCATATTGTTTGCCTTTATGAGTATATGTGTGATGCACTTGCAAGTATCTTTAACAGTGTTACTCCTCTACATGGGATTGTACAGTAGATTGTGTAGTTTAAAATTCAGGCACACACAAACACAACACACTGAGCAAACAGCTTCACATGCCCAGTGAGCATAATGGAAATGCACAACTATACCTGGAAAACCACAGTGGCAATAAGGATGCAGGCCCTAACATGTTATGAATAGCCATAAAATTGGACCAACACAAGTAAGAAATGAGAAATTTTTAGGGCCATTGAACACCACATATTTGCAGTGTTCAGTAGCCCTGAAAATTTCTCATTTAAGCCAGGAAGTTCTCGTCTTGTTCGAAATGTTGAAATAAAGGCAGCATGTGCAAGTTCTCATTGATCAAATTTCTGCTATAGTCCAGGACATCCCACTACCTTTTATGACCCTGATTTATTTTCTAGGTCCTTGTCACAATGACTATATACCAGGCATCCCTCCTTTTCATTCTCTTATAGCTGTTAGCTTCTAAGCAACTTCTCTTACATGAATACAGTCTAAAAGGAGCTGATCTCTATGGTGACAATTAGTTAGAGAAAATGGCTAGCATTTGCTTATTTCCTCTCTTTAGATTGATGACTATTTTGGTCTATCTCTAAGTGTGATAAGAGTTTGTTCTGATTTCCTCCAGGATTCTATCTCATCACTCCTCATTTTGACTTTGTGAAATTATTTGTTAGGCTTCCTTAATATGGGCTAATCTTTTACATGTCAGTGTTGCAGTGTACTTCTGAGAAGATTCTTTTTTTTTTTCACAATCACCTAGATTTTTAACTGTGTTCTGGGATGTTGCCAGATAGGCAATAGCAGTTTGTTACAAATGATAAATGTTTATGCTTCGGGTTTAAACCCTGCAGGGATTTGCTGGTGTCCTTTTCAGTACAACAAACAGATGGAGAGATCTTGAAAATGAAATAAAGCATAATCAGCACTTGGAAATGCAAAGAGAAGATTAGGCTTCAGGAAGCTTTGTTATTTTATTTACGTTCTCTGATAACCACAAGCTCCAATCCTACACATTGGGAGCACACCACCCCCGTTATTCTTATACCGGAAAGGACTGATGAGCCCTCAGCCTGAAACTAAAGGTCAAGTTTGGATGACGTGCCTTTATTACATTGGTCTCACTAGGGCCTTTAAAAAGACTCTCTGTGGAACTTTTCAAAGGACAGGACATAGTCTTGCAAACTCATTCTGCTCAGTGCCTCCTATAGCACCAAACAATTGATAAAGGATTTTCATAAAGAGAAAAGGAAATTAAAAATCGGACTAATCATTTTGGACTAAGAAAAACTAATGAAAGCTACTTGTTTTTGTTTTCTTGACTTGAAATTGAGTGGGTGTTCAGTGAAGCTGTGTTGGAGTACCCTCACATGAACTGATTTGTTTGAAAATGTGATATCATTTTCTATTGAAAGCCCCCAAAGTGAGAAATAGAAAATGGTTTCCAGTAGTGAAAATTGTTTGTCTCATATCAAGTATTGCTAATTACTTTCTTTGTATTTCATACTAAGGACTATAACAAACCTTTGCATGTTCCTGGAACCAGTAATGGATTGTTAAGTGATTGATAATATTTTTTTAATTGGGTGAGTCTTTGTTCATTATTATAATTATAAGATTTCAGTTTGTGATAGTTTGGTTGTAAAGTGTTAATTTTTATTTACTGAGTAGGCCTTTACCCAGTTGCTTTCTTTTACATTTGATATTTTAAATACTGTATCTACTAATATTTATGTAATTTACAGTTATTAGCTAGGCTGCATCAATACTTAAAGGCACTGAAATTTCTAATGATAGCCCAGAAACTTACTTAGCTTCAATGTGTGTAATGTAACTTGTGGTTACTCTCCACCCTTATTAGCATTTAATGTGGTTATTTGAGTACGAATGGATACCATAGAGTCATATATTTGAATATTTAATCACCAGTGAGTGGAACTGTTTGAAAAGATTAGAAATATTAGGAGGTATGGCCTTGTTGGAGTAGGTGTGGCCTTGTTGGAGGAAGTGTATCAATGGACTTTATGGTTTCAAAAGCCTATGCCAAGTCCAGTCTCTTTCTCTTTGCTTGTGGATCACGATGTATCTTTCAACTACTTCTCTGCCACCATGTCTACCATCACCATCCTCCTTTTCATGATGATAATGGACTAAACCTCTGAAACTGTAAGCAAGCTTTCATTTAAATGCTTTCTTTTATAAGAGTTTCGTAGTCATGGTGTCTTTTCACAGCAATAGAAAAGTGATTAAGTCAATAAGAGATTTCTAGTGTTTGTTCATCCTAGGCTGTACATGGTTGTATCACTTTGCAGTTTTAGTTTGTATTTTTCTGATACTAAGTGTGTTAAACATCTTTTTATTCATTTCTTAGCCATTCCTAAATCATTTATTGTGAAATTTCTCCTCAAACTTATTATCCATTTTAAAAATTGTACTTTCACTCTTCTTATCTCATGTATATAGACTCTTGAAAAATTGCAAAACACATTTTTCTTAGAATAAAATTAGAAAGGTATTCATGAGACTGCAAATACACTTACTTGAACATATCTATACTATTTTATTCTTGAAATGTAGTTTCTCATGTCACCAGTCTATCCATTTAAACCTTAGGTGTTCTAAGAGTGTACGTTTATTTCTCTTGTGGATAGCTTTTTTGCAAGAATAGGTCTAAAATAAACCAGTTGAACTTTAACTCCTCTAGGGAATATGTAGCATTTTAGGTAACAAGGTTATTTGTGCAAGGCTAAAAACAACCACTAAGGCTACATTGAAGTGCTTGTTGAATAATGCATCCTATGGGAATTCTAAGCAGAATGCAGAGTTTTATGTATTTAAGAAAACATTTTACAATGATAACATTGACTTCAAGAAAGGGAAGCAGGGTGTGATGTTCAAGGAACATTACTTATGGTGATAAGTAAAATGTTTTGTCTCTCTTTCTCTGAACTTTCACACTTACTCTGGCTTTCTCTCCCTTACCACTTTATAAAAATAACAAATAATAGTTTGCTTGGATCTTTCTGACTATAAGCTGTTGAAGAAAGGATACATTTGTCTAACTTACTTAATTAGAATATTTCTGACTTAGTCTTTGCTTTCAAAATGATATATAATTTCAATAGAAAGAAAAATTAATTACCCTGTGCAATTTTCAATAATATTAAATGACATTTACTTTGAAGGGAACAAATCAATGCTCGAATTTCCTTTTGAATCAGAAAATAAATCTCTTTAACAAAAATGGAGTCTACCTACATCTGTCAGTTATCCCTTGGAAAAAAATCCTATCCCAGTGTTTCATTAATCTAGAATGGCAATTGGTCGTCTATTTATTTGTATTTGCACACCCTTTTTCAACAAATGCCATGACTCAGATGCTCATATTAAAAATCTTTAAAAGTCACATCTCATGTGCCATCACCTGAGTGAAAGTAAATATAAGTCATTGTTTTGGGAAATAAGTTTCCTAATTAGTTCCCTAAATCTATGAAAAAGAAATGGAGGTACTTCACAGACTTTCAGAGCAAGTAGTTTCTTTCTTTGTCTCCAGAATTCAACCTGACATGACAAAAATCTATGATTATGCCATGGTAAGGTTGTCACTTTGCTGCTATCCTTTGTCCATTGGCTTTAGAGAAATCTCTAGGGCAAAAGTTTTCAAACTCTTGTTCCTATGACAGCTTAGGCCTTACCTTAAAGACCTTTTAAAATTTAAATTGTGTAGCCCAACTGCATACCAGCTGTATTAAACATTAAAACCAGAGGTTAGGCTGGAGGTGAGGGTAAGGCACAGCAATCTGTGTTTCAAGAAGTCTTCCAGGTGATTTTGAGGCCAGCAAGTTGAAAATCCAGTATTCTAGGGAAAGGAAAGGAATTGTGTTTAAAAGTCTATGTAACATGCTTTTCTAACAGTTGTACGCTGACATATTTATTAGCAAGTTGCTGTAGCAACACCAACATTGTAGTATTCAATAAAGGATCATGATGAAATTTGCATAAATATTCCAAACCTTCTAAGACTTATATTGAACAAAATGGAAATTGGTTTTTAAACTTATGGCAGATAAAGCATAATATAATAAGGATTTGTGCTTGAAACTGAAACTATACCTGCCTTT
Organism: Cricetomys ansorgei; assembly: GCA_026225945.1. NCBI lineage: Eukaryota > Metazoa > Chordata > Mammalia > Rodentia > Nesomyidae > Cricetomys > Cricetomys ansorgei. The sequence goes on from JAMJFZ010003268.1 coordinate 3,504,485, forward strand.
AAAATATCATTTCTTTGAACTTAACATAAATTCTATAAGAAAACTGAAATTGTTTTGAAAGAAACTAATCAGTGAAATCACAAAATAGTATTCTGAGCAGTGACTTCTAACTCTAAAAGGGTTAATTGTAATTGAATTTTCTAATACATTATAGTAGATTTATTTATCCGTTAAGATCTGTTTCACAAAGCATAGGGCTAGGACTGTAATGGCTATTAAACAAGCATTAATCATTGACCTCTAAAACCCTTATTTATTAATTTTTGCATCACAGAAATACTTACTATAACAAATAAATCCGTATTCTGAATTTTCTCTACTACATAGTCTAAGATCAAACATTTTCTGTACTCAAAGAATCGAATTCATATTAGCGTTTGCATTTTATTGATATGTGCTATGGATTAGATGCAGTCAGTTAAGCTTTTCCCAGGCCAATTGACATACCCTGTCTCTGATGTCAGTCTGAGAAAATCCTATATAGTGTATTACATCCCTGGATTATCTTATCTAAGTATTACATGGACATTTTCGATGATATGCCTTGGCATGTGGTCATTTTGCATTAACTTATTAGGGATTTTTAAAGCATCTTTTCCCCTTTTTTGACACCTTACCATAATTGAATATAAATTGACTCTAAGACAGAATGCCAGCTATTCATGCAGTAGGATGATGGGGCTTCACTAGCATCTAGCAGAAATGATTCTCACATTGGATATTGTAGCAAAAAATTAAGTAAAAATAAAAGGGCTTTTGCTGTTTGATGTGCACTAATGGAAAACTGCCATCACCATACCAGATTTTATTTTTTTCAACTATTTAAGGATATGATTACTAAGATTCTAAGCATCTTAAATTCTAAAGTTTGGAAGGAGAGGGAGAAAATCCAAACCACAAATTCATGCCATGGTGCAATACCTATTTTATAAGTTTTGTTTTTTAAAAAGCAAACAAATAATTATCCCTTAACTGAGATAATGTACTTCATCCCCCGACCCACCTACTCAGTCTCTTCCAGAACAGCAGCCACCCAGCTTCCTAAGTCTACCCTCTTCTCTAAATTATCCAAAAGGCTTAACTATTTTCCTTCTTCCTGTCTCTGTTCTGGTTACCCAAACCCTTTGAGCTTCCTTACTCTTTCTCTAAAGTCTGCCTCCCTGCCTTGTGGTTGTCCTTGCAGGCTAGACTCAAAGGACTTGTACACTCTCCTCCTCCAGGAAGCTGCTTAATGTTACATCTTGCACACTTTCTTTTCAGCTCTGATGCAGCTTTTAAAAAAAACAAAAAACAAAATAATTAGCAAAAAGTATGCTTTAAACTCATTTGTAAATAGAATAATATAATATTATAATATAATATTAGTTACTCATAATTTTAAAGTTTAACATATTTGAACAATCTATTTGAACACGTTTTTCTCAGTTTTTATATTACTAATTAGATTGTATATACACATATATATGACAAACTCAGAAGAGCAAATAATTTTCTATTTTAAGCATAGATGTGCTGTATGGATTACATACATTCATTCTAGAAAAGAAATTGCTTCAAAGGACATCTCTCTACCTTTTATACTTATTGAACTCACTTATTTCATTATATTTTATGCCACCAAAAAATTGTAGTTATAAGCTATTTTGAGAATGCCTTCCCCAACCCCGCAGAATCTTGTAAGAATCAACAGGAGCATAATTTTAAGAAACAGAAGTGCAAAATAAGCAGAGAATCCTTGCTACCATAAATAAAAGGCCAGAATTCTATCTTTGCAAAACTCATAATTACTAGCAATGGAGAAGGGGAAACTTGAGGACAGAAAACTGAAAGTTAGTGGTTTTCCTTATACTTATATATTCTGAACTTTGTTTCTTTTCAGAGATAGAATTCTGTGAAACACCTCCTACTTTGTGCTCTGGCTACCAGACAGACATGCACAGTGTTTCTCGGCATGGCTACCAGCTGGAGATGGGATCTGATGTGGACACAGAGACAGAAGGTGCTGCATCACCCGACCATGCACTGAGAATGTGGATAAGAGGCATGAAGTCTGAACATAGTTCCTGTCTGTCCAGCAGAGCCAACTCTGCGTTGTCCTTGACTGATACTGACCATGAACGGAAGTCTGATGGGGATAATGGTAAGAAAAGTACGTCTGCAGTTTAAATGAATTCATGGAGAATGTCTTTCTTTTTTCCCCCCTTGCTTTTTTATCACTTCTGATATCTGCCCATCTTTCATTTAGCATAAAGAATACAAAATACAAGTTAGCAGGTTTCCCAAGAACAGGGTGTATACTTAAGTATCTGGCAAATAGACACATTTATTTATAATGACACAAAATAGTCTTCATTTCTGGGGAAGCCCCAAGAGAAATTATCTCATGTAGTCAGCAATATTGTGAATGTCTTATTCATTACTCACCTTTTATTTTCATTTTTATTTCCAGCACTACCCCAGTGGGATTTATTATAGGAAGTACTCATTTCATGTATTTTGGCTTCATATCAGTGTATGAACAAGGAGATGAGCAATTATACAGCATGCATATTCTCTGTAGGGAATCTCTATTTTGATCCAAATTAACTTGCTGAGTGTATAAGCAGATTCACATTAACCACATTAGAATGAGATTATTTCACAAACACAATTATTTTAAAGATACCAGTCATTTGCCAGACAATAAGTACTAACAGCAATATCATTATGTTGTAATCATATATTATTTCCTTATAAATTTTTAAAAAATGAAATGTTTTGTCTTTTTGGGTTTTGAGGAAGGGGTTAACTTATTTAATTTTTGTTCTTATGCCTCTAATAAAAGTGTAATTTCATAAGAAGCACATTAAATGATTATTAATCAAATTAATCTAGTCTACCCATTATTTTCTTTTTCAAAATCTTACATGAGTTTCCTTTTATCCCATTCATGCCAGCATAATAAGTGGATTAAACCCATTTTAGAATGACAAATACTGTGTTTTTTCCCATTTGAGTTTCCTAGATTTTATACAATCAAATAAAATCATATATGTATATATTATAGGAAAACAGAAGTAAATTTTTCTAGGCTAACAAAGGGACAGAGAAGGCTGAAAAAGGAGGATTATAGAGGAATATACTCAATATTCAAAATATAACTTTAAGAACAGAATTTAAATGAAAATAAGTAGTAATATAGAAAACCTCATTTTCTGTTTTTGTCTAATCCTAAGGACTGTTGGAAATTCCTTCCTGGGAGACAAGTCCCTGCTCTGACTAGTGCCCTTTCCCTCTCCCAGGATGGAGATTCCTCAGGAAAATCCCATTTCTTTCAAGTCTGTTGTTTCAGTAGTCTGATAGACTGAGACATAGAAAAGACACTTGTCTTTTCCAATTCATTCAGTTGAAGCATACATTGAAATAAAAGTTAGATTTCATTTTTTTAATCTTTATATGATCCCAAATGGGATGTTTCTTGTAGGTGTGATCAAAATTGTAGAATTAAGTAACACCGAGGTTTTCCATGACTCTGAAAATAAACACTACTGAATTCTATGATTTAATAAGGGAATATTATTGTACATAGATTATGTTTCATTAATGCTGTTAGGTTTCAAAACACTTGATGAAACATTCATGTTGAAATTTGAGGAATCTCAGACAGCTTGGACAAAGACTAATTAGTAAAATATTTAATATTGCAGGTTTTAAATTCTCTCCAGTTTGCTGTGACATGGAGCCTCAAGCTGGTTCTACTCAAGGCAAGTGTTTCCAAATATTTGACAAGTTATTTTTTACCTCAACCAATCATAACACCCACCTAGTCCACAATATGGACACAAATAACACATATGACTATACAATGAAATTACCAGATATTAGTCTAGTAGCCAGTACTGGCTTGATTTTCTCCTTTGTGTGTGTATTTTGCTTATGAAGAGAATCTGAAAGGGCAGGTAGGGATAAGGCTCATTTGTCTTGGGGACCGTCCCTAAATATAGTAGCTACTTTCTTGTTATTGTTTTGTTTTGAATTTTAAATGGCTTTAACTTGAACATGGTATGAATTTGATGCTGTCATAACATTCCAATGTTGCCTAGACAATGGGCTTGGTCTTTTTCTCCAGATATTGCTGTCATGGCCTTTATTTTATTCATGTCATTACAAATACAATTAGAAATACATTACAAATACAAATTACAAATAACTCATCAAAAAAGAAAAAGTAAAAATAAAATGTAGTTCATCATTTTATGATGATTTTTATTTTTGCCATTCTTCATGAGGGGGCCGCTGATGATTGTTTACTTTGTCCTTATTGTGCTCACTGGGTTTTTTTCTTTTGCAGAATGGTATGGAATACAACATTTATAAGTTATCTGCATGAATTAGTTTGTACCTTGTGGTAGGTCCTTGCATTGAACCACATTTATTAAAAATTGCACAGTGGTTAGAATATAAAGACTTAGAATAGTATTTATTATTTACTATTATTTTGGGTCAACATTTACAAATTCCCAAATATATCATCATATGCTTATCTCAGACCTATTATCCCTATTTTTATTATTTTCAGATATTTTTGAGATTATAATGTAATCACATCATTTCCCCTTCCATTTCCTCCTGCCCAGCCCTCCTTCACAAGAGGAAGAATTAAGCAACTCATATGCCCATTTTACAGTAGAATATCCTCTATCTAGTCTTTCCTTCTCTTACATTATGTTTTTATGTGATGTGAAACTGAACAGCTCTATTTAGAGTTCTGAATGTCTTACTTGGACTCCTACTATTTCTAACAAGGGGTATATAATTTGAGATCTCATTTATAACCTATAGTAAGATTCCACTAGTACAGATTCTTCAGGTTTTCGATTGATAATAATCAGGACTGACCTGTATTTAATATTTTCTTAGAGAAAACTTGGGTGCGTAAATGCTTTTTTATTTCCAAATGCATGTTAATTTAAAGAAAAAAATCATTTTCAACTCATTTAACTTTGTGTTTGCATGCAAATGGAGCTATTGATTTCCCACTGATACCATCCATTCATGAAAGCATGCCTAGCAGGGTATCTATCTCATTAACTCATTAACTGGAATTTATACATTTGATATTTGAAACATAAAAATGCTTAAAATATTTTTGATTTATAGGTTTCAGCAGCTCAGATTCCATGCCATCCTATCCATGTGGTTCAGTTAGTGTCAGTGACATTTGATTCCGTTTCTGCTTTCCTATATTTTCTGGTTTTTTAGTTATTGATGATATTATGGATACAATATCATAAACCATTTTAGGATGATTTAAGTTGTGAGGGATACAAGCTCAGATAAATGAAATTGTTAATTTGGGTGAATTATCCAACCACTAAAGAATCAAAGAAGTGATACCAAAGATGTTTACAATTCTATCCATACCAGAAGTATATACTGTAGGTTAGTAGTTCTTAATGGTTCTACTTGCATTTCCAGAATTTTGCCTACACAGATTGAATTCTTTCATTTCCTCAATAGATCAAGCCTTAAAAATGTTTTACCACTTTATCAACACTGTTTTGTTGCTTTAAATTTGATTTAAATCTGTAACATGTTTCAACCTCTGAATAATTATACTAAAACTCAACTTCACTGTTGGAATATTTGAACCAGGATGGAAAACTAACAGGTAACAAAAATGGATATGCTTTTCTAGATTTTCACAGAACAATCAAAGTACCATTACATTTTTGAATCCTTCCCACTTGTCCTAAGACAATCCTTCAACATCCATCAATATTTGATTTTATATTAAGAAAAAAATGCAGATTCGTTAGCTTAACCCTGGGACCTGAGTAACAATTTCATACTATGCTTTTTCATCATACCTTTCTCACACTCCTCTTGCAACTACTTGTTATAGACTAAGGCCAGAGTCCTAGATTTTCACACCTCACAAAAGGTGTTAGTAAGCACTAAACTACAGAAATAGGGCCTGTTTATTCATTGTTATAGCTTCAATTCCTAGCAACAGGATCTAGAGCATAATTACATAATAGATAAATGAGTATCATACCAGTTGGTTATTGACCTCTGCTGAAGTTCACCTTTTGATGAGCATTTGCATGGTACATAAGCATGTTCACATCCTTTGCCTATTTGGAAAGACCTGTTTAAACAATTATTCCCCAATTTCCTTTTCTCACAAATTTTCCAATCATGCCCTTTCCAAATCTCTGACCATCTAGCCAATCCATTGGTCATAGCTCATGAAGCAGCAAACAACTAGACATATGGCCAGTTCTCTATCCAAGAAACATGCACAACCTTGTGTATTACCCAAAATTCTACCCACTATGAAGATTTCCTTTCATTGGTGCCTTTTAGGGATGTCCCAGAAAAGGGTTGTAATGATGCAGCTGTCCACATATGGGTAGTGCCTGCATAGCATGCAAAACCAGAACCATTAGTGAAAAAGCCCCTATAATCTCTTCCTCAATCACCTGTTAATAGGGAATATTCAGTGGGGTTATAGGTGCATGTTTGGGAGCAGAAAGGATTGTAAAGGGAGTAGAAACCATAGGCATTTGGACTTCTTGATGTAGCTTGCTTGTGCCCTCAGGACCTGCTTGGGCCCAAACACATATATATCACTTCCACTTGATAGTAGATTGATGTTCTGCACAACCTACTTTATGGCTTGAGGAGGGGGAGAGGGTCAGACAATATCCAGATTATTATAGGCAACTCAAGTTGTTTAACAGCTTGGTGGCCCATTGTCAAGTGTTTATTTTCCACTAAGTCCCAATAGCAAGAAAAAAGCTGTCTATCAAAAGGAGAATAGCTGTCTGGAGAAGATGATAGAGCATTGCTCTAAACATTTCTAGGGTTTCCTTTGTGATTTGCCTATATGGGCCTACTGAAAACTCTAAGCAGCATCCCTATCTGCCACTGATGCTGCAAGAACCAAATCTGATAGGCCATATTGTGCAAGTCGTAGAGAAGCCTAAATAGTAATGTGAACCTGTTGAAGAGTCTTCTGTTCCAGGCTCCATTCAAAGCTAGCAGCTTTCCAAATCATTTGATATATGGGATGGAGTAATACATTCTACTAAGAAATGTGCTACTTCCACAATGCAAATAATCCTACTACACTTTGTGCTTCTTCTTGGTGGTGGGAAGGCTTAGATATAATAACATATACTTTATAAAGAATATCTGTGCCCCATATCAGTGGACTCCTAGAAGGTTCACTGAAGTAGAAGGCCTTTAAATTTTGTTTGGATTTATTTCTCATCCTGATTCCCATATGTCTTGCCAGCAGGGACAAAGCGGTTTCTACCTCCCACTTACTTGGTCCAATCAGCATAATGTCATCAGTATAGTGTGATATTTTGCAGAAGAGACAGGTGATCAAGATCCCTTCAAACTAAGTTATGACACAGAGCTGGAGAGTTAATATACCCTTGAGGTAAACTTGTAAAAGTATACTGCTGGCCTTGACAGCTGAAAGAAAATTGCTTCTCGTGGTCCTTATGGACAGGTATCAAGAAACAGTCATTTGCTAGAGCAGTAGCTGCATACCATGTACCAGGAGATGTGTTAATCTGCTCAAGTAAGGATACCACATCTGGTACATCAGCTGCAATTGGAATCGTTACTTGATTAATTTTGCAATAGTCAACTGCCATTCTCCATGATCCATCTGTCTTCTGAGCAATCCAAATAGGAGTGTTAATGGAAGATGTGGTGTGAACCACCACCCATGCATCTTTCAAGTCCTCGATGGTGGCACTAATTTTTATAATCCCTCCTGGGATGTGATCATGTCTTTGGTTCACTATTTACCCTAGTAGAGAGAACTAAAAAGACTTCCTCTGGCCTTTCCCACCATAATAACCCTCATTCCACTAGTCACAACACTAATATGAAAATTCTGCCAATTTCTAAGTACATATACCCCAATTATACATTCTTGAAGTGGAGAAATAACAACCAAAGGATACTCATACTAATAATTAAGCTTCTTAAGTATTACATTCCTAGAAGCACAACAATGCCAAAGTTCCATATGAGACTTGCCTCCATAAAAATCACTTTGCCTATGCTGCCCATTACGCGTCAGGCCCATACTGACATTGCTTCACCCTGTGTTTTCCATTGCCATAATAATGCTTAACTTTGTCTTTGTCAATTCATTATTGCCATATGGCCCCTGCTGCTCCAGGGCCTAATTATAACCCATTGCATTTAATTAATGCAATTGACCCACAGTATTTAGAATCCTAATGTCTAGCAAAGAAAGACACAACCATAGAGTACTACAAATGCATTAGTGCCCCTCTTACAATTTTTCATGTCACAGTATTAGTGAATTGTATATCTTATGCATCTTCCCACTGTTGAAGATCAGGTTTTGCACAGTGTACCTACTCAAGCATTGCAATTTCCCTGAGCCTTAAAATCCTTTCATCAACACTGAGCCGAAGGATATAAAACATCTTCAGCTCCTTTTCAATAGATTGTCTTATGACAAGTGCTTCAGTCAAACAAACAGAAGTTTGGCAGTGAAAGCTTCCATATTAAGCCTAGAATCTCCACTCAGTGGGCCCAAATCAGTAAACTCAGTCTAATCCAGCTGTATGTTCCTTCCACCATTATTTCTTGTCCTTAAAATCCATTTGCACATATATTTCCCAGACTTCTCCTTAAATGAATTATCAAACTCATTAAGCTCTTTAGTGGTATATTGCACACTCTCATGGGCTATATTTATCTCCTTTCTAAAAGAATGTTAAGCCTTGAGTCTGCTTATTGGTCTAGAGGTAACTCTTGGCAGGCACTGAATGACATCATTATTGTCTTGCCCAGCGTCTCCTTTTGGGGATGATCACTGCCAATTCAGTCGACAATGAAGGATTATTTCCTCAGGTAAAGGTAGAGAGGGCAATAGTGCAGTGGATGGGAGTGGAGAAGTACCCTTTGCTAAGTGTGAACAGACTATTTCCTTAGATGAGGTAAGTCCTTCAGAATCTGAGGGCTCAAAGTCCTCAGCTTCAGTGGAGGTCCTCCCGTATGTCTCCATCCTGAGTCACAGGATCTTCACCAACAGCTGCACTTACTTCACCACTTACATCCTCTGAGGCTGGCTTTGCATTTTCATTGTAATTCAGCTAACCATATACTTAAGATTTGGGTTTGATCATCCATAACTTGAAATCTATGGCTACTGGAGAGAACATTCTCTTCCATGGCACACTGATAAACTGTTAAACTCTTTGTAAATATCTGGAGCCAGTCAATTAATTGTGTCACTGAGTTCATTCTTTTTTTTTTTTTGTCACTGTATCCTAAGATATTAGAAGTTGGTTAATTTTACAAGAAGGTCATTCTTATCCTTTCCCAATTTATCCAGAGATGCTAGACGCAGCCAGGCAGCGTCATTAGTTTTCTGAATTTTCTACAAATTGTCAAAAGTTGTATGTACGGAATCACTAAATGCCATTTTCCTTACAATAGATCAATCAGGATAATCGAATGACTCTATCTTGATAAGTTCTTTAAATAGTTCAAACCTTGGATATTTAATGTTCCCCATGCTACTGAAAAAGCCTTCAGTAACTGTGAGTATCAGCAGAATAGACAGCTGGTTCCAGATGCTTAAAAAATAGACAGGTGGATCTTTATAAGTTCCAGGCCAGTCTGTTTTACAAGATGAGTTCCAGGCTAGCCAAGACTATGTAGTAAGACCCTGTCTTGAAAACTAACAACAAACAAATTCAACCAAACAAAGAATAACCCTTACAACTTTGTTTCTCTAGAACTTATCCTTATATCACAATTTGTATTTGGCAGGGTTCCACAAAGGGATAGCACTGATAGAATGAATATCCATATATTAAAAGAGATTTATTAGATTGCCATATAGGCCACATAGTCAGTCTAGTCCAAAAATGGCTGTCTCTCGACTGAAAGACAAAGAATCTGGTAGTTGTTCAGTTCATGTGACTGGAGGTCTCAGCAGTCTCAATCTGTTACTAAGAGTCCCAGAGGATTCCTAGCGAGCTGCTGGTCTTCAGACTGCTTTGGAACCATAAAGAAGTAAGTTCTAACACCAGAGGAGGAATACCACAGCAACAGAATTGCTTGAACTTGAACTTGTCAGCAAGAATAAGGGAAAGCAGTTAAAAAGCAAAAGCTTTCTTCCTCCATATTTTTTTATGTGGCCTGCTACCAGAAGGCCTGCCCTAAATTAAGAGTATGTCTTAATATCTTTAATGAATCAATCAAGGAGGTTTCTCACAGGTGTGCCCAGCTGCTTGAATTAGCCATCACACTACATAACTGTTAACCTTAGTGATTAGAAACCTCCTTGATTGAGTTGAATGAAGAAACCTTAGCAGCAGCTAATTTGGAATATGTGTTTTTCTATGTGTCTTTAATGAAAAAAGGAACTTATGAAAATAAAACTGTTTATTAAAATGCCAAATAGAAACAAACAGAAAGAAAAGGTATTTGTTACTTTTAGTAAACTATTAATTACAAAGAAATTATATTTATTTATAAATTCGATGATAACGATACTTCTATTCAAGGAATGTTCATTCATTGAGCAACTATTTGTTGCCAAGCTTTGTGTTAAGACCTAGAGATGCTTGAGAAATGATATCATATACAATCCCCAACCTCAAGGCATTTCTAGACTGGCAGGAAATATTAATGCCCAATTAATTAAGAGGATTTATTATAAGTGTCAAAGCAATTTGAGCTACATTAAACAGAAAATAAATACATTAAATTATTATAGGAATTCCTCATGGGATTTAGAGCTACAAATTACTAGACCACAATAGGAGGATCCATTTGCATATGGATCCATTTTATGTAGCCATGTTTGTGGAGATTCACTATTATCTAAATATTCATAGTAAAGAAAGGAAAAAGACCCTGTATAAACTCTATCCCTTAATTCTGTCCAGGAAAACAGTTAAAATGAATCATATGTGCTTAAGTGTCATAGCTACATTCCATGGAGATAGAATCATTTTCTTCAATTGACTCAGGTATCTACCAGGATCTCATCAGCAACAACCAGGGGATAACATCAGTAATACAAATATTGCCTTGGGGAGCCTACCTATTTGATTTTTAAAGCAGACCCCCAACTTCACAATAGCCAATGCTAAGGGGGCATATATATTCCAATGGGTCTACTAATGACAATATAAAACTAGTTGCAATTCAATTTGGTTAGTATTCATTGTAAATTCCTCTTTGGTGAGTAGTTAAGAACACCTACAGTTTGAGATAGATCTTTGTTAGGCCCTTACTTCCTCAACGTCCTGACTACTGGCCATAGGACACATAATTAAAACTTCTCAAACCTCAGTCTCTTGTCCTGTGAAATAAAAACATCATCTGTTTCAATTTGTGTGTGTGTGTGTGTGTGTGTGTGTGTGTGTGTGTGTGTGTGTGTAGTATGTAAGAAAATGGATGTATAGTACTTTATAGTGTCTTTTATATTTAGATGTTCAGTGCAGGTTGGATGTGATTAATGCCCATCACTGTTCATTCATTATGCTCATTTTTTTGTCATAGATGCTATAGGTGATATTTTCATTATCAGGGATTATACAAGTAGCCAATATGGATTCTGAAATATCTGACACCCTCAAGAATTTGATATGCTGGTAGAGTCCATCCTTATTTCTTCTCATTTCAAATATTGTAAAACTCCTTGTGTTTCTATTACTTTAACTAATACATCATTTCAATTACCCCCCCAAAAAGAAAACCTCTCTTTTCTACTAAACATGAAACAAATGTTAAATGTAGTGAAGTACTTTTAAGTGTTTGAGGTTATTGTTATTTCCCGTTGACATTATAGTAGCCCTTTAAGATAAGAGCTAGAATCTTAGTTCCTCATAAGCCAAGTCGATTTCCATCATTGTTATACAGTTAAGTTCTTTATGCGGTATTCAGAAGTTTTAAAGGCAAGAGAAGATCTGACACAATTCCATCAGAGTGGAGATATTCATTATTGCTTCCTGATGCTTATGCATCTCATACTCAGAACCCTAATAATATAGTATACACTACCAATAATACCATAGTATCATAGCCTTGCATATGCCATTTTCAGACCCTAAATTGCTTCACATGAACATCTGGAGTTGTGAGATAAAATGCCTAGATGAACACTTGGAGGTTTTTGAATGACAAGTAATAGTTATGCACAAATGAGGAGTTACCCTTCTCATATTTGACCATGCGGGACCATTCATTCACATTTACTGGGAGAGATTTGTTTCTTTTACATTTTTTTCCTGTGCTTTCTGTGTTTTCCTCTGGTGATATAAGTTATACAGGACCCTTCTATAGAAGTGAAAACAGTTCCTCAGGAACCATCTAAAAATCAAGGGAAGCGTGTGTAACAATGCAATGATTTGGTAATAGCTTTGGCAGGAACCCTGCCATATAACTGGCACCCTAATGGCTCTGTTGAAACCATTATGCATGTATGAGGCAGTAAAGATGACTTTTGTAACAGCTCTTTTGGAGAGTTACATGGTCAGAGGAAGTGCATAAGTCATTTGAATTACTTTATGTGTGAGTCAGACACTTCTGTGATGATTGTGATACTCTTAGAATTGAAAACCAGTCTGATAATATTGAGCTTTAAGCTATTGTCAAGGGAAACAAAAGAATGGATTTTTTTTTAGTAGATAAACCTTTATCATTATGTTTTAGTGATGACTTAATATCAGCTGATGGCTTAAAATTGATATTGTGAAAAGAGGTTTAAGTAAAATATTAAACACTATCCTCATCTTCACTCCTCATGTGCCACTTTGAGTGATGGTCGTTTCCACATTGTGAGTGTATGTACAGATAGAATTACATGATGCAGAAAGTCCAGAAACATCTTCTAGCTCTGATATCTTGTATATTTTTCTGTGTTTGTTGTAGAACTCCACCTCATTCTCAGTGACTGTTGCGTGAGATCCACGCACATATGCATCACTTTATTATTTAACCTTCCCATTGATACAGATCTAGGACTCCATCAGTTTCCTCTTTAAAAATTGTACTGTACTCATCGCCTACATACACATCTTCTTACACACTTGTTGGATAATCCCTTAAAAGTGGAAATGATAGGCTGAGGTAAGAAGCATTTAATGTTTCCTATAGCTATCACCAAATGTTCCCTTTAAAAAAGAAGTCATTTTATCTTTCCACAAATGCTTTATGAAGAGTATCTGTTTTCTCATATAATCATCAAGGCTGGCAATGATGAAAAAGATTTCTAATACATATTCTGCTAAAAGATATATGATGTCTTTATGCTATGATTTTATATTTATGAGTTTGCTTAGAAATATTTTTATATGTTAATGGCTTGTTTGCATCTTTTGTTCTCTCAATTGTTGACATTCTCTGTTTGTTTTTCTACTTATAATTACTAAGTAAAAATTCTAACAACAATGTAGAAAATGCACATATAGATGTAGACCACAGTAAACAAGTTGAGAATGTTTCCTAAACATGAAAAAATATTTACCTTCATTTTCAGACAAATTTACCTTAAAAATACAATATGAACTACTGACAACTGATTAAAGCTAGAAGCAGGAGGGGTGGTCCACCGCAGGGAAGAGCAGACCAATTAGTAGTCCACTGCCAAGTGTTCAGCCCTGAGAACACACATGCAAGTAACATTATATGGACTCAACAGGTTGTATTTAGAAATATATATGTATATACAAATACATGCATGCAACAACAATTAGTGAAAAAAGAGGCTTCAGGAATTTGGAGGAGAGTGGGCAGTGGTATTTCTGAGGGTTTGGAGGGAGAGAAAGGAAGGGAGAAATGATGTAATTAAATTACAATCTCAAAAATAAGCAAAAAATGCAATGTGAAATTATTGCCTAGAGTATTAGCAGTAACAAACATTTGACAACACATACTTTTTGAAACATGAATATTAAAAAAACATTGATTTTTAAACAAACTCAGTCTTTATGAAAGAAAATTTGACAGTATCTAACAAAAATTGAACCTATATTTCCATTGACCACTTAGTATTTTCAATTCATTCTTTAGCTATTGAGTGATCATAGACTAATACATATTAGGATGAGCCAATAACTGAAGGACTGTTGGAAATATTGAAAAAACAGTGATGATGTCAATCAAAATGTTTATCAACAAGAAGCCACATGTATAATATATAGGCTATTCATGCTCTAGAATACTCTCTAACCTTAGAAAGAATGAGATACATGTGATGGAAGAAGTGGGATGGCTCAAACGGATTTGGACAGAGATTCTGTCCAAGATTTCAGACTATGTATCTATTTATAATTATTAAGATTTTAAGCTATCCTTTGTGGTCCACCAGTGATTATAACATAATTCTTTGTAACCTTTAATATTTATATATCAGGAATAGTTTTAGCTCATTGACCACAAGTAAAATGCGATAACTTTTATATGTGTTAAAGTGGAACAATCTTTACATAATTTTTTTAAAAAGGCTTTGAAACGTGGTGTGTTTTCATGGATTTTCATCTGTGAGACTATATAAGGAATATATTTTGTGTTGTAATCTAGTTCACAATGAATTTAAAGATAAAATTCAAGAAAAATATTTATAACAGTATCTATATTTACTATGAACAGCATACTCTGACATATTTATTCTGTTCTTTTCTATTTTTTGTACTGTCCATTATGATCTAATAAATTGATTTACTGCCTCACTAATGAATCACTATCTGCAGTTTAAAAATCACAATATCCAGTATAGCATATTTTACATGTGATTTTAATGGAAATATACACACATATATCTGTATATGCATAGATTGCTTGGGAGCTATTAAGAATACTGAGTAATTATGATTACATTTATGTAGAGCTACTTATGATGTTGCTGGCAGTGTTTTTTTTTTTTTTCCTGCGTACTTTTGTCCCCTTTGAACTTACTATCATACACTGATAATTTTAATTTTCATTATTTTAAACGGATGAAATTAATATGATCTCACAGAGGAATTAATCCAACTTACCTGTTCTCTGGATTACCTTAAAATGTAGACAATAATGGCTACTTACGATGATTTTTTGAATGTCTTACAATAAAGAAGACAAATAAATCTTCTGGGAGGGAAAAGCTATAAAATAGTCCCT
The DNA here is from genome assembly GCA_026225945.1 of Cricetomys ansorgei. Classification (NCBI taxonomy): domain Eukaryota; kingdom Metazoa; phylum Chordata; class Mammalia; order Rodentia; family Nesomyidae; genus Cricetomys; species Cricetomys ansorgei. The sequence continues at coordinate 3,519,644 of JAMJFZ010003268.1, forward strand.
TTATGACAGTCCCCCAGTTTTAGCTCTTGATTTATTTCTTTAACTTAGCCTCCCCATCTCTCTATCTATCTATCTGTGTGTGTGTGGTGTGTGTGTGTATGTGTGTGTATGTCAGTTTTTGTCTCTTTGTATGTGTGTGTGTTCTGTTGTAAATAGTGTGAAAACAAATATATTAAATAATAAATGTAATATTCTGTTCTTTGATTTACTGTTAAGTCATATGCTTATTTTGGTTTTGTTCATGAAATTAGAGCCATATTCATTTATTTACTTGAGAAGACTGTATTTATAGATAAGTTTCTGCCTCTCATAGAAAGCAGGGAATGAAAGAATTGGAATCAGGTGGACAAGAAATATTCTATTCCTAAGTTGTCTGCCAAATTAGCAGTGGCAAAACAAAAAGGAAAGATGTAAATTTCAAACATTTCATCTAATATATACCACACCATTTACCTTTGAGACTAACAACATGTATTTGTAATTTTACAATTTTAGCAATGTACGCATAATCATGTTTCCATGAACAAACACCTATTATACTAAGTGGCATATTTTAAGTATAATTCCTGTCATCTAAACAGTTGACACCTTCAATTTTTGTGTTTGATTTTAGGACCACTATCAACCAGAAATTTTTCTTAAATACTCATTTATTTTGATGCTTGTAAATGCAAACCAGTTTTTCTAAGGCAATTTATCCTTTTGGAAATGCTGGGTTTGCTGAAATAAATACTTTCTGTCTAGATTTGTTCTGAGGATCAATCTCTGGTCATCATTCTTGCCTGGCAGATCCCTTCATTGACTTAGCCATCTCATTGGCCTTCACATGAACAGAGCTTAAAGTTAACAAACAAGAAATACAAATTAATGTTCATAAATAAGTATATGCATTGTTTTTGAGTGATTTATAAAATATGCAAGTCAATCAAAATTGTCAAACAAGTTGATTCATTTAAGATGCTTTCTAAATTGATGTGTTGTCTGATTGAATTGCCTAAAATCCCTGTGCAAACTATTGAACCTTTTGTTTATGAAGATGCAGTCATATTTTATCAAATAACACATCCATTGATTGGTTACAATAAGATCCAGTTAGAATTGATGAATCCTGTCAAAGTTATCAAGAAATCTTCCTCTATAATACAAAACAACTAGGATAATAAAGGCTGAAGTAGTGTTATCATGAGATTTAATAATCCCAAATCATGTCAAAATTTGAGGAAATTTTTATAAAAGTTGAAAAGTGTGGCAAATGTAGGCCAGCATTTCAGCCTTACAGGAATTATAAACCTATCAAATCATGACATTCTTACAGTCTTCTTATAGTTATTTGAAGTCAAAACAATCATAACACTGAACTATCTCAAGAAGGAAATATATAAAAACATGATAAAATAAAACAACCATACAAAAGGAAAAGGCAGGAGAAGGAAAAGAAATTGATAAAACTAGCTCCCTAAATTAAGTACTTGATTACTTACCTCACCACACAAACATAAATTAATTTTAACATTTCACTGCTTTCACTGCATTGTTGATCTCTAGACTCTCCTTGGTCATTTGCATACTTTATGCAAGGAACAGGAAGAATTTGGAAAATCATTTTCTCTTTTGATTCAGGTGTGGTTTTAGTCCTAAGTTTTGACATTTGTACAACCAACTGAATGCTATGATTTTTTCCCCCAGTTTCAGCCACAATAAGATTTATCAAGATGTTTCTGCCTTCATATCTCATTTTCAAGCAGCTGCCTAGATGTACAGTCACGAGTCTGCTAAATTGGGTAGACATTTGGAACACTTTCTACCATGTTCTCCTAAGAAACATAATTTTATATATATATATATTTAATTTCTAAAGAAATTAAAGAAAAAAATTAGTCCAAGGTAAATCTCATCAGAAAAGTGTTTTTCTGACAACAGTTTGCCTCCAAAGAAGGACTGGTCTTTACTCACAAGAACTAGAAAGAATAATTTGGACATATTTTCTTGAACCTTATACCTTTGGACCCACGAGACTTAAAGTAAAGAAATATCTTGCTTTCCAACAAGTTGAGTTTCAGTTGTTCCAGATTGAATTAGTGTAAATAAAATAGAAAGAAGGGCTCTAGCAAATCAATATTGCACTGGTAGTAAACTGGAAAATACTGACAAATTATCCTTTTAGGCCTTAGCAGGGTTTAATCTAAACATCGTTTTCTCCTGACACAACGAGAGAGAAGAGAGTAATTTATTACACAAGCCTGATATGGATGAAAAAAGACTGCTGCTTGTTCTTCACTGTTCTGGCTCTTTCCGTTTTTTGTGCCAGTTCAAGTTTTTTTTTTCTTGCTCTAGAAAATCATCCTCCAATAATGTTTGCATCTTGTATCTTCCGTGCCACACCTTATCATGATATATTTGGCTACTTGCCAGCTTGTTTAAGAAGAACGTGGATTGAAAAGTGCTCTATTGAGATTCAAAAGTCTCTTATAGCCATAGGGAACCTTCCCAAGTTATGGTATGCATGCAATTTCACAATTTTAGATACTAGGAGAGAGCACTGCATATAGGAATATTTTATGAAATCTTTTTGTATTTAACATAGATAATTATCTTGCCCCCATTTTATAATGGTCAAAACATGATATTTTTGATTATTGGATTTACTTAGGATGGGTTCTAGTTCTATTTTGGGGGGAAGGTTTATTCAATTTACAAATCCAGGTCATAGCCACTGTTTCATGGCAAGCCAAGGCAGTAACTCAAACAGCTAATCCCAGTCAAACACTACAAGAAATGAGTGAGCCAGCACTGCTTGGTTGAGGTCTCTTTACTCTCATGGCCCATGAAATGGTTCTGCCCACATTCAAGGTGGATCTTCCTATCTCCATTAAAAATCAAGATAATACCCTCAGACATGACTACAATCTGATCTAGGTAATTCCTTTGGAGATCTTGACCAGGACCTCTAGCAACAGTGGATGCAGAACCTGAACAGGTAATCTCCTGTAGCCAATAAGGCTCCCAGTGGAGGGAATGGGACACCAACCCAGTCACAAAACCTTCAACCTATATCCCATGCTCCCTACATGGCCCACTGGGACAATGGAAGGGCAGAACCCCATGCCAAAGAAGAGAACCCAAGCCTGATTCTGCTGGGTAGGCCGGGAACTAGAGACTGGATAGCCAGGGTTCTGGCTCTTATTCTATTTGAGTTTGCTATTTGTTTGTAGTAAAGGGAGAATATTTATTTTAAATGAAATGTATTTTCACCCTGTTTCTTTCTTAATTTCTTATAATTTTATTTTCCCCCATTCTACTCATATTTATTGTTATAGACATTAAGCACAAATATGTGAAAGATGTAGCAGAAATATTGGGTCAGCAATGTGTTCATTTTTTCTGTTAAATAAAGTAGATGTGCTAAATGTCACATCTTCCCACATGGATATAATAAAATAGCATTTTTAATTAACCCAAGAGGGACACGGACATAAGAAAATCAAGTACTTGCTTCAGGCGGGATCATTTCTCAGGGCACTGCATTATGAACAATATTTAAATTGCTGGCTATATTTATCCCTCATATTTTTTTAAAACCTAATGTTTTATAATATTACAATTACATCTCAACAGTTATTATCATGATGATAAAGACATCAACCTAAAACTCTTTTGGGTACTTAGAAAATTTATGTATGTTTAATAGTAAGAAAAGTACCTGTTTATTGTGTCCTATACCAAACTGAAGCTTCAATAGGTTTAGTTGTCATTAAAACTAGGAAAATATTAACATTCCCAGAAACCTCTATCCAAAAGGTAAAATGTAGGTAGAATAGTAAATATATTTGCAGGAAGAGGATGTCCTTTAAGAAATTCAGCTATACACAGTTTTATTTCTCACAGAGAAATGGTTTTCTTCTAGAAAATACTTCATAAAATTGTGAAATTTACTACAGGAATACAATGATGATTATTAAATATAAATGTTTCAACTTTATTCTACTGTAATCCTAGGACAGTTTTCCTGTATAAATTGGAGACACGTTGTACACAGCAATGAATTAACAGAAAAGAATGATTTGAAGACTTAAAAACAAATATTTACTTTATTACAAATATCATATGAAGTGCCATTTTCTTTCTGTGGGATCCCTTATGCTATTACAAATCTTAAAACTCTCAAAAGCAAGGAATTTTTATATGGTAAAGGTAGGGAGAAATGAGAGAGCTAAGAATTAAAACCAAACAGTCATAAGCCACCTACTTAATAGCTTGATTGCCCTTAGACTTAATGGTGCTTTTAAAAGTAATGTATGATTTTTCCCCAAACACAAAATTAAAACATAACTATTCTAGTGGCATTATTAGTCTGTGTCTGCACAAATAGGTCAATTAGCAAGAATAATATCAATATTTCCCACAGTTGTCCAGAGAAACAGTTTGGATTGAATCACTGAATGGTTGAACTAATTCATTAGTTAAGATTTCTGAAATGAAACACACTTGGAGAGATACAAATGTACATTAGTAGGAAGTTCCAGACAGTGGAAGAGTTCTTTAAGAGCAATCTCATCTAATAATCTTGGAGACAATTTTATTTATTCTAGAAATTGATTTAGTGAGTATATCTTTTGAAAAGTCTTTAAGATATAAAGTTGAAATGGTACATTTAAAAATTAATGTACCCAGGTGGTGGTGCCACAAGCTTTTAATCCCAGCACTTGGGAGGCAGAGGCAGGCAGATCTCTGTAAATAGAGGCCAGCCTGGTCTACAGAGTGAGTTCCAGGATAGCCAGAGTTGCAACAGGGAAACCCTGTCTCAAAATAAATATAAATTAATTAATTCATAAAATTAATGTGAAAATGTTTGTTATAATTTTTTCAATCATTAGAATTCATTCAACAAACTTTTGTCAAGCACCTACTATGGGCAAAGGACTGGTGACCTAGAAATGAATCATTAGGTATATATCTTTGACTACCTTTGAAGAATGATAGAAGAGAGACACTGAACTTTGAGCAATTCTACAACTTTATTTATTAACTTGAAGTAAATGAAATTGCAACAGCTCTCTTTCTCTCTCTCCTCCACTCTCAAATACATCATTTCAAAAGAAGCTTCATTCTAACCCATAAAAAATTCTAAGTTATCTGGAAAAAATGCTTTGGTCTGGTGTACTTCATGAATCTATTATGAAGAGCTGATTAAATGACATGTATAGACTAAACCAACCTTATCTATCAATCAATCTATTTATTTATATATCATTTATTAATCTATCTATCTATATTTATCTATCTTACCCCCCATGGAAATGTGTAGTATGGATGTGTCACACTGTCTCTCTCTCAGTTTCTATGTCACTCTTTCTCTGTCTTCTTCTCTCTGTCTTTCTGTCTCTCTTTCACACGCCTATACACATGTCATATCAAAAATGCTTAAAGAATTTGTGTTAGTCAAGAACAGTGCTTTGGCCTAGTCACTACATGTAACTGCAAGTTAATATATGCTCTAGGAAGAACCACAATCATTCAAAGATGAATGATAAGTTTAAAGGAAAATGAACATAAACTATACAGAAGTAAAGAGATAGAAAACATTAATGGCATATGAGCATAATTAATGGCAAAATTCATCAAAAATATGCTGTTCCCAAGTAGAAAATAAAATAGACTAAAACAAAGATGATGGATTTTCATTGAAATTTTAATGAGAGAGCATAATGTTTTAAAGTAAATGAATATCAAAACATGCAAATATCTGTAAGATAGAATTCTAACATGATCTCTTCTTTGATGCTTATTTTATGGGACTTTATTATTACATGGTAAAATGGGATTTTGTAAATGTAGTCAGGACTACTTATCAATTAGGTTTAAGATTAAGAGCATATCCATGTGGGCACATGTAGTCTGCATGTGCATTTCCAAAGCACAGAGGAGATGCTAATAGAAGAAAAAAGAGAGATTTGAAGAGTGTGAAGTATTCAATGTAGAAAAGGTTCTGTTTTGCTGAGATGGAAGGGGTCATTGCTATATAGCACATGGATTTTAAGTGTGAATAAAACAAAAAAAAAAGTTTAATAAAATGGTACTTTTGTTTACTAAGTACAACACGTTGATAATTTTTTTCTAGTCTAGTTTTACCAAGCCTAACCCGTTCTATTCCCTTCTATTTTACTCTATCCAGTGATGCCTTATAGTCTGTGCTATTACTTTAAACATGCCTTATATGACGCCACACATTGATTTTTTGATGACATGTTGGGTTAGTGTGTGGAATTAAAAAGCAAAAACAGAAATGCATCCACTATATCCCCATATTTCCTTTATATTTTTTGAGATAATGAGTAAAGAATGATTTATTATTGGCTGTTTTCCATTAAATGTTGCTGAACATTGGAAAGGCTCAATATTAGCATCCTATTGTTAAGATTCTGACCTTTAGAAAGAGAAAAAATAGATGTTGCTCATTACATTATGAACTGCTAAAGAAACTGTGCTCTGTACACCATCCCTATCTTTGGGGAATTCATTTCCATGTTATAATCCAGAATCCTTTATTTGTACTAGGAATCTAATGTTTTGCCACTTCAATGTAAGGCATATTCAGGCATTCTCTAAAATTCATAGGGGACTCTTCTAGATATTGCCATTTATAGTTTAAAGAACATCTTAGCTAATGTGGTTATTCTGGTATGACAAACGAAAAAGTAGTGAAGTTAAAATGTGACTGTTGGAAAGAGTTGGAATGTCCTAGAAGACCATTTCTCATATGGCTCTACTTACTACATTTTTCTATAAAAGTTAATCTATAAAAGATAAAAGTTAAAAAATAATCAAACAGGAATGATAGGAAGATGTGTCTACATGATACAATATATTACACATGATGGTAACCTGTTAAGAGAAACCAACAACTCATACTACCTTCTACAACACCTCTTCATAGTTCCCAAAATGAAAGACACTTGCACCCATGATGACCTCATTGTCTTCTTTGTTCCATGCTCCTTCCCCACATTCCAAACACAAAAGCTAGTAAACTACTCAAAGTAACACTTCACTCCTATACACAAATTTTCCTTTCTCCTTGACTTCATTCATCTGTTCATACCCCCACTACAGTCTGCTATACCTGTTCTCTTGGTAACTAATCATACTAAAAATTCAAATCGCAAAATTTACAGAAAATAAGAATTAGAGGTAAGGACAAAAACTTCAACATTACTCTGCCACAGCAACCTTCATCTCCCAGAACTTTTGAAGAACTCAGTTGTGGATTGAAAAATCACATGCAAGGAAGTGCTGAAGCAATCCTAAAAATGGAAGAAAGTAATTACAGTTGAACCCTTCAGCTTGTTACAGTTTCTTACTCTGTTTATTCGGACATTAGCATTTTTAAGCCTATATTTCAAACATGGTTTGTCAGAACAGCCCCACCAAGCCTTTGATTTTTTGGTCTTTTTATGTGGAGAATTGTTGTTGCTAGTGGAAGAGAATTTCACAGAAAGTGGTTTATTGGTCATGCCACATTAAGAGCTCAATACATATTATTCTCTAAAATCACAGGTAAATCCAAATGATATCATAAAAGCCATAAAAACCATAAAAAGCATCTCTGAGAGTTTAGCATGTCCTTCTATAGTTATGACTTACCTTGGTCTCAGAGCATTATGATGTCATAGAAAGAAGGCAAAAACTATAATAGTTACCAGAGACTGGGAAATAAGAGGAATAGAATAAGGATAGTTTAGGGGTAGAGACAGAGAGTTGGATAGAAAAAAATAGCTTTCTGTGTATTCTATAGAACAGTAGAATAAGTTATGACTGAAAACTGGGACCTGTGTATTAAACTGCTAGTCAAGATCACTTTGAATATTCTAAACATCGAAATGTGAAATATTATGGCTGATAAATATGGCAGTTACCTTCAAGGTAACTGAAATATACACATACTGAAATAACACCCTGTACACAGTTAGGTATGTGATTATTGTGTGGATTATTACTTAACACTCAGAAATAAAATTTTAAGGTACAATTGAAAAATGCTAAATGGACACCTAGTGCACTGAAAATTTACTGGATTCTATGATGGTGACCCTAGTGAGCATCCCAGTAACAGGTGATAGGAGGTCTGAAACAGCTATCTTCGATAACTGGGTAAGGCTTTCAGTGGTGGGACAGACACAAACCAAGCCACAAAACCTTCTATCTGTCCTGCCTTCAGGATCTCCTGTGACAATGGAAAGCAGAACCCCACACCAAGAGAGGGAGCCCATACCTGGACACTGCATAGCCGGCCAGGCTCTGGAGACTAGACATCCCGGAGTCAATTCCTAATGATATTCTGCTCTGCTCTTATGTCAGTGCCTAGCTCCAAGCATCATCAGAGAGGCTTTCCCAGGCAGCTGATGGGAGCAGATGCAGAGACTCATGGCCAATCATTGGGCCGAGCTCAGGGAACACTACTGAAGATGGGGAGGAGGGATTGTAGGGACCAGATGGGTTGAAGACACCAGGAGTACATGCCCCCTGGCTTAAAAAGACCAGGACTCTAAGGGGCTCACAGAGACTGCTGAAAGTGGCAGACAGGGAGCTTACATAGGTCTGTGATAGGTCCCCTACATACATCTTAAGGTTGGCTTGGTGTTCTTGTAGAACTTCTAAAAGTTGGAGTGGGTGAGGTCTCTGAACCTTTTACCTGTCCCTGGGACCCTTTTCGTCATATTAGGTGGCCTCGTCCAGCCATGATGTAGGTGTATATGCTTCCAGTTTGTTAAGCCCTATTTCTTTGATAACCCTGGGAGGCCTGCTCTTTGCTGAGGGGAAATGAGAAGGGTGTGGGGGACTGGGAGAGAGTGGAGCTTGGAGGAGTGGAGGTAGTCAAGGCTGGGGTCAGGGTGCTATAAGAGAGAGGAAAAAATAAAATAAAAAGAAAAATATTAATTTCAAAAATTGGGAATTGTTTTCAAATTAAAATATCAAAGCTGTGAAATAGCAAATACATTTACCCCTATTTTGGGGCATTATCAATTTTAATTAATTAAGAACACCTCCAAATAATAATAATGAAAGTATATTAAAATTCTACACTATAAAATCATTGAATTAATGATTCTTTCTTTATGGATACTACTAATATTTAGCTTTTTGTGTAAAATATTATATGTCCATTTGCTAAAATAATTATTTTAGTCCAGTTTCATCTCCCCAGAGTATAAAGCAGTATACCTAGAATTGTTTCACCTTTCATTGAATTAGTTTTTCCTATTTGTAAAGAGTTAATACATTTTTTATTACTTTGACAATCATTATTTAAGATTACATGATTTCACAACTTTTCCTAACAACAGTTTAGATCACCTATTAAGTAAAATTAACTTTTAGATTTTGAGACTCTTTCCCCTGACAGTACTTACAAAATATACTTTCTGTTGATATGTTTCAATAGTCTTTTATAATTTGCATGATACTTTAATGTTTTGAGACAAAGAGGACGATACTTCACATTTTTTTAATTTCTTCTTGTCCCTATTTGTGGTGTACTGCTAATACTTTTTTTTTATATAAGCAGTATCAGCCAGAAATGAACTGCCTCCATTTTCCTGCAGACAATTCATCTAAATATCCTCCACCTTTGCCTGGCTAACAATGCTCAAGTGTTTATTCTACTTCCTCTCCTCACTCCTACATCTTCTATTCCTTTATTGTCACTAGCCCACTTCTGCTTTCATCAAAGTCTTTGTAGGATCATGTCTATCATCTGTCCATTAGACATTTTCATATTTTTTGTTAATCCCATTTCACCCATAAATATGCTGACACCTTTATACTACATCATCTTACCAATCAATGGTAGATCAGCATCACTTGATGTTTGCTCTTTTCTTTCTCCCATTGTGCTGATCATTGCCACCAAGCAAATCATACATTTGATTGGTACTCAAGCAAATTCACAATATCTAATTTTATGCAAATCTTAAGAGTGTTTGTTTGTTGCATTTATCCCATTCTAGCTTTGTTCTTCCTACTCTGATGGGATTCTGGCAGAACCATACCCTCACAGAGATCAGACAATATTGTTTCCTCTCATACAGAAAATATAGATCTTCAATAATGAAGTTTCCTCAATTTCTGCTATCCCACTGTTAACACACTTGTAATTTTGTACTTAATTTTACAACAGATTTTACATTCCAAGTATCATTATCGCTTTTCAATGGCAACTCTTCCATGCTGTTCTTACCTCCTTTGAACCTAAAATTTTCCCTCTTCTGTTATTTGCCCTGAATTGAGTCTTCCATTGCCTTATAAATACTTTATCCATTATAATTCTATTCCTATTCTTCAAGAATTTCTCCCTTTCACGTCCTTACTTAAATATGACTTAAATATGTAAGGATTTCTATGACTATCCTATTGAACATCACAACTTCATATACCCTAGCTACATAATTACTAGCTGCTCTGCTTTCTTGCTCTCATTTTTCAGTTTGGTCCTTGTCACAGGCTAACCTTGCTGGCTTATTTTTCTTAGTCATTATTTCTCCTCCCCACTAGAATAAAAATTCCACAGGGCAGGGATTTGCATATAAATCCTCATTAACTAGAACCATATTTGACATAATATAAAAGAAAGCTATTTACTGCAGACAATTAATGAATGGACTACAATTTGAGTCCACTTTCTATTACTCTAATACCTTTCTATTACTTCCAATATCTAATATTAGTTAGTGTGATTGGTTTACTGCTCCATTGAGAAAGTATTTCTGAGCTCTCTCATCTCCTTCCTTGGTGACTCTTCATCAGTCTCCTTTTAAAAAATTAATTAATGTATTATTGTTCTCAGGGGAACCATCCCTAGGTCATTTTTCTTCCATTTATAAATACTTTTTTCTGAGAAATGGTATCTGTATTAAATTTCTAACCACTCAAGTGACTACTTTCTGCCAGAATACTTTCTAACTGACCATTGTGCATCTACTGGAGAGTACATATGTTCTTCAAATATAACATCAATCCAACTCCTTCCTTTCTTCTTAATGCCTTGTATTAGTGGCACCAATACCTACTATAATTTCCATAACATCGATATTTTAACATGTTCCAGGATGTTTCTTCTCTCCCGCCTCCAAATGTATGCTAAGTTCTGACAAATCTATCTCCGAATTCTATTTCAGACATATTTTTTTCCTCCATCATTCTCACTTCTCTCTTACATCTACCCAACTTGATTTTTCACATATGGTGTAACAGTGGCCATCTAAATGGTTTTTATACCGTCATGCCTTCTTGCATTCAAGTTTTTAATATTTAATATTGTTACCAGAAGCACTAATACAAAGATCTCTCTTGGCAGTTCCCATGACTGCTTCACTACTTGTTAAGCTCCAACAAGCCATCAAATCTAGCCTAGATCTGCCTTCATCCTCTTAAACTCTATAGGCACATGTACTTACTTACTTTTCTCCCAAGTACAACAAACAATTTTTCAGCATGAGAAAATACAGCTCATCTCGCCAAAATGTCAATTTCCTTCCCCATACTTCTTAGAAAATGTATAAGAACTATTCGAGCAAATTCAATTCCAGTTCTTCCACAGACATTCTTCAAGTCTCACACAGTAAGCCACCATGTTCTTTGATCATCAAGCATTTTGGGTCACACATATCTACTAAACTATATTTACATTGTACTTAAGAAATGTTGTTAGATGTCTGTCTTTTATAAACCAGATTGCAAACTCACAGCTCAAAAGTAAGAATGGCCAAGCTCAGGAGACAAACACATAGTTAAAAGAATAAATTGTGTCAGTGGTTGGTGTGATAGGCTAGACATCATATGACTGAAATGAACTAAGAATACAAAAAGCAAACTACAGCTGCTTCTTGATTATGGATAATTAACACTTAGAGAGAATATAACTGTGAAAGATGAATGTACATTTGACAAATAAAGAAGCAAGGAACTATCACTTCACTTGAGGATTATGATTTTGGGTAATATTAAAAAAAATACTGGATCACATAGTGTGCATTGGTATAGGGAGATTCTAACCTGGTTCTAGGTTTCCTGCTTTTTAATGAGTTATTATTGCGTTGTATACTTATGTGCATATATAAACATGTCCTTTATATGATGAAGATTTTTGATCTATCACCCATGTTTTCATACCTATTCTCATCCTAAAATTTCCATGTTTACAGTAAAAGTGTTCTGAGGATGCAGAGAATGTACTTATCTTTACTCCTCTTCTTAAACTCTTCAAAAGATTGCTTTCACAATCTACTTGGTTCCTTTAGATCATAAGGTCCAGTTTAGAAAATGCTGATTCTGATGGTAAAACAGAAAGAAGACAAAAGGATATAATTTGGATTAAAGAGTGCATTTTTGAAATGTTACAACAAGTTCTGCCTACTAAGGTGAAGAAGGATAAAGGCAACAGTACTTATGCTTCTGCAGTTTGAGCAGCAAGTTTTAGCTGTCACACTAGAAGTTCTTTTTCCTCTCTGGTTGTCTCTTTATTCAGAAGCATAAGTTAATTAAACTTGGCTCTCCTGGTGTTTGAATGGCAATTCTAAATGCCTGTGGTAAGAAAAATCAAAAGCAATAAAATCAGCCAAAATTCACACACTCAAAAGGAGTCAACACAGTTGGTAGTGATAGTTCCTAATGTCCCTTTGTCCTACTGTTCTTGCTCTTTCTGTTCTGCTTTTTTGCTAATTATTATCTATTGAGATTAGTGGTTTGCCCTTTGCTTTCTGGCATGGCACATTATTGTACAAATGTTTTGTGGTAGGACTTTAATTCGTTCATGATGACACTGTCTCTGCCTTTGCCCATGGGAAAAATAAAATTGAGTCATTCTTTCTCAGGCCTTCTTCAGCGACATATCCTGTCAATGTGATGCTTATCTCAATGTGCCTATTGATGATCACATTGATTGTGGTATATTCTAGTATGCATCTCTATTCTTCTGGGTTTTTTTTTAGTTTTCTAGAGTACATTTCCATTAAAAGAATGCTTATATGAGCTTTTGGGGGGGGGGTTTCAAGACAGGATTTCTGTGCTGTAACTCTGACTGTCCTTGAATTCATTCTATAGAGCAGGCCAGCCTTGAACTCACAGACATCTCTTTGCCTGTGCCTCTCAAGTCCTGAGATTAAAGGTGTGCACCACCACAACCTGGCATGAACTTTTAAAAAGTCACTGAGGAAATACTAGGGAAGGAACTGTCCCTGACACTGCTTAGAACTACTACTGTATTAGCATCAAGTTCAAAGAGGAAACTATGTGACTGTCAGTATACAAAAGCTGTGTGATAATCAGCAACTTTCTAGCCAAGCCTGGACTACATACTGTAACTGAGTATTTTATTTTAAGTCTCTGAAAAATTAGTACTATAAAATTTAGTATACTTGGCAACAAGAAATGTAACTTTAAAACTACTGCCTTTGCATGAATATCCAGTCTTTCAACTTCTTTTCAGCAATGATTTTAAAAGTGTTTTCTGAAACAGAAGTGAGATTTCCAACTCTTATTTTTCAGTTTTTACAATCTATTAAGCACAAGCTCTTACTAAGAATTCTGAATTATCTATGTACTAGGCTGGTCACTTTTATCATATTTTGTAACTCATTACATTACAGCAAATTTATTTAAGGTTAGTGCATAAGAGTTTAGTGACAGTTGTGTATGTATTTGGTGGTGTTATAGAATGAGGCCAGTGACAAAGAGAACTTACATGCTTTTTCTTCCATGAAAGAGTACAACATTAGTTAGACTATTATAAATATGTAAATTATAAATTTTGTATTGCTCTATAGCAATTTATTATGATTTAAGAAGTTAATAAAACAAATATTTATTATTCTCCAGTTACTCTGAGCTCAGGATCTAAACAAATACAACTGAGTTCTCTGCTTGGAGTCTTAACTAGGTTGAAGTCACAATAGCAATTGGGACCAGACTGTTTTCTGATGGTTCTCTTTGGTGTGTATATGGTTGTTGACAGAAATTAATTTCCTTGATTATGAGACTGAATTCCCATTTTCTCCCTAGCCATTAGTCAAGGGTCACTGTCAGCTGCCACAGTAGTTCTCTAGTCTTTGCTATATGATATTCTTCATAGCCTTACTCATAGCATGGCATTCTTGACAAAGAGGGGGACAGAGACAGACATAGAGAGACAAATACAGGCAGATATGCAGAGAGAGGAAATAGGATGAGAGAGCAAGAGACAAAGACAGAATGAGAAAGAGAGAAAATGGAAGACAGAGAAAAGCATTGAATTAATTGCATACTAATGAAATCAATCATATAGGTATATAGAATAATATACAGGAATAATGACTTTGTGTAGGCATTGATTCACACCACATGTAGACTTGGATTTAGGCTCAAAGATGGTTTACTCTTTGGCTGATTCAATCACTGTGGAAATAAAAGCAAATCCTCTTCCCCAAACTAAACAGATTCCCTGACTTCCATTCTGATGTTAACATACGCTTATTGTATATAGGCTGATTTAATTTGGCAGTTTTTTTCTACAGCTCAGTGTCTTTTGGCAGCTGTTGTTCCTGCCTCATTAGCATTCAAAAATTTAAAGTTAATAAAGCATTATGCAATCTGTCTCTAGGAGTCCTTATTCTTATTCCCTTTTTCTGTTTATTAAGCATCTCCTTTAAGGTATGATTCTATCTTTCTATAACTGCTTGACCTATTGGATTGTATGATATGCCTGTAATATATTTTATGTTACAATAAGCAAAAAATTCATCTTAGTGGAAACATACTTTCATACAGGCCTATTCCTCTATAACTTTGATCATATATTATTAATTATGAGTACATAAGACATTAACCCCACATATAAAGTGACATGATTATATAATGGCAAAAACATGGAACCATCTGAGAGTCCATGTGTTGTAGTACTCAAAGAAATTAGATGCAATTCACTAGCCTAAAGCCTTAACAAAATAATAAGTATTATTCATTGACAATTATTTAAGATACCTAATGTGAACTAAGTGTCAAGGTATTCATATTATTTCCCTGAATATATACTTTTGGAAAGTAACTTTAGAGATTGTTAAAATAGTATCTTACTTGAACATAATCAGTTGCCCAAGTAATTGATGATCATATGCTTATTGCAAAAACAGTTATAACATCTAATAGTATAAAATAGAACTGTCCTTTTCTTCTCCACTACTACCTGTCAGCACATTCCTCTATCTAGAAGTTATCAGTGACAAAAATTTGTTAATTATCTTTCTGTAATATTTTAATAATGAAAATGAGACTATGCTCTATGTGTTGCTCTATGGAGCTATGTTTCTCAAAACAGTGCCTTTTGGTGATGTGTCTACATCACTTTTTGTAGCTCTGACCCTGTTACTTACTAGTCCTTTATTTGTATGAATCATTATATAAATTTAAATTTATTTTTACTTTAATGAATTTTATGTTGATATGCATTCATTTATCTATAGGGATTATCCTATACAATTACTTTCCCTAAAAGTGGAAGTGACAAGGAGAAATGTATACATATTTATTATTTTGGTAGAAAAGTAAATGAAATGTCCCTGATATTTATGGATGAGTGCTTTTTCTCATGCATATCTTCTTCTCTAAAATGCTTTGCTGTTAAAATCCCAGTAGGGAGACACAATAGAAGTTAATAAACATGGTAATGAAAGAGAGAGGGAGAAAGAGACAGAGAAAGAGAGACAGGGAGAGAGAAAAAAACAGAGACAGAATGAGACACAGAGAGATAATGAGAGAATGTTTACACTGGGAAGTATGGTCATAGGCTGTGTCCATTTAGATAACTACAGAAAATTTAGGTTTATTAAGAATTTGAAAACACTACTTCCAAAGGGATGCTATTTCTCATGGTGTATAAAATTAGAGTACTCTTTCTAATTCAGCACACATTATATACACATAATTACATGTAAGAATAGGGAAGGAATAATTGTGAGAAATAGAATAGCTTGTTTAGAGAATGAACATTCTGGAATTCTATAAAAAATATCTTGGAATGTTAGTAATGCATGTTATTAACTCTATGACTCTAAGAGTCCTCCTTCAAAGCCATTTCTAAATCACTTATGATTGCATAATTAGAAGCCCTTTAAAACAAGTAAAATAGATCTATAAATCAGGTTGTCTACCAGAGTACTAAAAAGCCTGCTGAGAGCTATCACATACAAATTATCACAATTTGTAGCTACCCTCCCCCCAAAAGAAATAGAATTGGTTTGATAATATATAATAATGGCAAATGATATTTTTGGATGGCACAGCTATAGCTCCATGGAGATGTTTTAAATTATCTGATTAAAAATTATTCATAATCTCAAGGCTGGTTATCTAAACATCATGATTTGTTCAGTCCTGCATTTGTAGCTCATTCTTGTGAAACTAATTATGAATGCTATGGAAATATTCAATTTTCTCCAATATAGGATATGTACATTCTTTCTAGATCTTTTTCTTTTAAATGAGAATACATAGGGAGAAGACAACAAACAAATAAACCTTATTCCATTCCTTCTGTATTGTACACTTTCAATTAATTATGTCTACAATTTGTGAATCGATCATGTAAAGTGGAAATTGTGGCTTAGTCCAATTGGTTTAATCACACTGAATTACAACTCCAGTGCAGACATTACCATTACACAGTGCTTCTAATGCTTAAAACTGCTGAATACACAACATTGTCCAATAGTATTTTGAAAGACTACTTTTTGTGCATAAGCAATTTTCAAAGCAATTGTTAAATAAAATGTATATCATTTCTTAAGTTTGTGAGTGAATTATTATTTTAAATATGTTTTCACCCCTCAAGTTATTTTGCAGTGAAGGACTAGTTTTAGGCTATATTCTGCAAACAAACAAAAACAGAACAATCAATGTGTTTGGAAGCTTCGCTTACCATTTCTCTTCGTGATGATTGATAATATTATCAGCATTTTCATTTAGTGAAGAAACCTCTATACAAATATGTTTAACACAAAGCTTCCAAAATGTATTTGTACTGAGAGTACTTTTATTTATAAACACAGCCTTTTCTCATATTAGGAAATGTTGATTTAAATATGCCATTATTAGCAGTAGCATTATTGAATTGGACACTTTTTTATTTCAGTGTTTAGCACGATTTCACATCATCACATTAAATTCATTTCTTGAAATTAATTCCTTATACAACTTCAACTATGTATCAAAAATTTAAGCATATCTAGCTGGCAAATTAAATTCAGATTTACTTATAAAAATATATCATGAAAGATTTAATAATTTAAAGACAGTGGAATTAACCATGCAGTGTGTATGGGGGGATAATTCTCAATAATCACACCTCTCTTTTCAAAAGATTATTTTATTCATGTTTAATAAAAATGCAGCCCTCAGAAGATGGCATTTGATAAACCCTCATCTCTGAATTAATTTATTTTCCTGTTATCATTGTTAACTATGCTTATGAAAGATAATCTAAGGATACCACAGGAATTAGATAACAGAATATTGTGGGGTCACCTTCATCCGGGTGATGAACTGATAACTGTGATTTAAAATTGTGGCCAACTTAAAGAAAAACAAAATTTAAACAAAAAAGGAAATCACTGTCACATAGAAGTATAGTTTGGTAAGCTGAAACCTTATAAATTGTATCGATAGGAAACCTGCACCTGAGCCACAGTGAATCACATCACTTGGATGGTATTTATTAGCAATTGGAAATATCCTTGTTCCTTATGCTTTTATTGTATGGTACTTTTTTGTGACTCAGCTCAGAAAGTCAAGTTTATTGGGAAATAAATTTTCAGTGTTTCATATGTTGCCTTTAAAGAAACAGTAGTCACCACCTGCCACTTGACAACCATTGATGTCATTTTTTCTTCCCAATCAAAAAAGCAGGTCAGCAATTTCCTAGCAGGACAAAAGTACTAAAGGGCACTTTTTCCCTCTGCATTTCATCATGGGCAAGACTTACACCTAGTAAGACACACGGCATGCATTTTCTAAAGCCCCCATCCTACTTCCTCTAAAAAAGGAAAACACACATATATATTACTTTTACAAGGTCTGAAACTCTTAGTATTCTGTCCTTTACATACAAATATATGTACTTTGGAGGTTATAGATTAGCTGAGTATATATTTCCAAAACACTTTTGTTACTTGTAAGATTTGGTATAATCATTTTACTTTACCTAGAACATTCTACTTTCCCCCTTTTCCTTCATTGACTCACCCATATCCTCTTCACTCTACTATACTTATATGATTGTTTTTTATCCAAATTCCATTCTATTTTCTCCAGGGTGTTTACCACACTTCCTTTCTTACACATCCAAGTTCACCTTGTAAGCAACATACACTATACAAATGTCATATGACCCAGGATGTTTTGCTTGGTCAACTCTAAGTTCCCATGTCTGCTTTGTGATTAGTACCATCATCAGTCATGCTACTCAAGGCATAATAATCTGTATAGTTGTAGATTCAGGGCAAAATGGTTTATTCTTTGGCTAATGCAGTTACCAGTTCTTGGTTCTTCAACCCAGGAGCCTTTCAGCCTCTCTAAAATCTGTTCTTAATCCTTGAACTGGAAGACTTCAGCCTCCATACAATCTAGAACATTTAAACCTCCATACAAGCTAATAAATCTTCAAGACTTAACTGCTGACTAAACCACTCTGACTAGCTCCTTCTGAACTCTGACTCTTCTGGTTCAGGTTCAAACTCTTCTTCAAGCTATCTGGTTCAAACTGATCTTCTGAGCCAGCTTATTGTTTCTGACCAAACTCTTCTGACTCTGACAGGTCCTGGAAGACTCTCTGACTGTCTCAGACTAAGCTGCTCTGCTCATCTTCAAACTGACTCACTCTTCCCATCTGATACTTACTTTTTCTGCCGAGGAACTGCCTCTGTGTCTCTGTGTCCCTCCCTAGGCATTCACTGCTCCATCCTGCCCCAGTCACCCTCTCTGTGTCTTATTCTAGGTTAGACTGCTTCATTGTCTGTGTCTTGTCCTCTGTATGCCTGCTTCAGACTGTGGGCCTCATACCACCTGTGTCTGACTGCTCCTGTAACTGACTCTGCTCTGAGCTGAGAGCCCACTTTCATATATTGAGAGTTGGGTGTGTCCTTACTCTGACTCACTCTACTAACTCTTCCTCTGATTACTCACTTTGACTGTTCTTCACTCTGACTCATCTCAGATGTCAATTCCAACCTGACACTGACTCCTTCTGAGCTCCTCCTATGCCTGCTTCCACGCTCTATTTCTGTCTTAGGGATAAATGTGTGGCCCACCACTGCCTTCTGAATACTGGGAATAAAGGGATGTCTGTATTCCATTTGAACCACACAGGCCTTTGAATGTGATTCTTTCATATAGACCACTGGAATATAAAAGCTTCCTAGCTTTCATACAGACCTATTCCTCTACAAAACTATTCCGTTTCTTGTGTCAAAGTAAAGAATTTGTGTGATGCTCTGTATATAGGACATTCATACAGCTGAGAAAATAATGCTACAATTTCTACATAATGCAAAGTTCCTACAAATAAGCACAACCTAAAAGCAAAGGAGGTCTACTTAGGTGAAACTTGTTACTTAAAGGGTGATCCACAAACAACAGTATCTGTGACATATGAGATCTTAGAAATATAAATTCTGACTCAATATGGTTCAGTGGGTGAAACAGCTGCTTTATAAGCATCCAGTTCTGAGTTCAAATCTGCAGAACTCATGTAAAGCAGATTATACATCTGTAATCTCAGAACTCCTGTGGTAAAATGGGAAGCAGACACATGAGAATGCCCCATAGTTTGTAGGTCAGCTAGTCTTGTAAACACAGAAGAGAAAAGAGATTCTGAACCAAACAAAAAAGAACATGAAAACAACAAGGTTGTTGTATGATCTCTACATATGCATGCCCTTACTCACATGACACACAGAGAGAGGAGGGGAGAGAAGGAGAGAGGGAGAGAGGGAGAGAGAGAGAGTCTGTGCCTATCCAAGATACAGAATTTGAATTTACCACAATTCTCAGATGACCTGGGAGCATAGTAAACTTCAATAAGCAGTTCCCCACATGAAATGTTGGTTGTCATCTACCTCTACAAAGTCATTAAAAGCACATAAGATGGGATCCTGTGAAAATGTCTCCCATCCACATTAATGTGTCCATTGATACTGCGATTGTTCCAGTCATTTTTATGAAGCCATTTCCAGAAGAGACTGGTTCATAGAAGGCTTCCTGGTATTCTGTTGCTTACAGTCTCCCTATCAAATCTTTTACAATGTTTTCTGAGCCATCGATGCAGGATCTGTGATACAGATGCATCTGTTGGGATTCAGCTCCCCACCATCTGTTGATCTCTGCATATGACCAGTTATGGTTTTCTCTGATGGTCTCCATTTTCTGTAAAGAATAGATTATATGATGAGGAATGGTTATGACATTTATCTGTGGGCATAAGGATAAGATTTAGAATGTAATAAGGAATTATACTGGTCTATCAAAGTAATGGTAGTAGATTCTCTTTTAAGATTAATGACATCACTAGCTCTGGAAAGCTGGTTAGGATATTAGTAATAACTGCTAGGAGAAGAATTATCCTTTCCCAGAGATGAGCTTCCTGATAGTTGTCCAGTACATAGTGAGTGGTCAACCCTGAAACCATATATATATAAACAACCAAAACGAACTTCGCAGATTATATTTATATATTTGTACATAGATAGATAGATAGATAGATGGATGATAGATAGATAGACAGAGAGAGAGAGAGAGAGAGAGAGAGAGCAAGAAAGAGAGAGGGGCTATCACCTTGATAGTAGAGAAAGACATTGGAAGAGTTGGATAGAGGGCAACTGAGAGAGGCTAGAGGTAGGAAAGGAAGGGATAAAAGTGATATACTTCTATTTTAATTAAATACATTTTTGTTTAAAAAGTATGAAAAATGGAGAGGGATTGCATGTATTTGCTGGCATGTTATAACTATTTTAGAATCTCAAGTCCAAAATGAACCAAAGTCCTGAAATGTTTAAGATTTTATGCTTATTTAATGTTCACAAATGATTTCCCTCCATTTGTGTATTATGTATATATGTATCTGCCCCACATGAATTCCTGATGCCTATGGAGGCCAGAAGACAGCATCAGGTGGCATGCAGCTGGAGTTACAGATGCTTGTAAACTGCTGTGTGGGTTTGGAAACCAAACCTGGGCCTTCTGCATGAAAGGCAAGTAATATTAATCACTATGCTACCTCTCCAGTGCCCAAAGTACTATTTTTAAATTAAAAGAAAAATGTACATTTTATATTTTAAAATAAATAAATGTTCTTCTATTTTTACAACACCTCTTCAAATTCACAGTGACACTATAATAGTGATGAGTCTCCCCAGTCATCCGAGGTACTAATCATATGCAGATTTTCATAACATAACCTCAAAGATTCTAGATTCCAATGATGTCTTGTGATGGGGTCCATGGGTCTGACATTCTAATGATCTGTATAGTTGATCTTGACATAGTTTGCTCCTGAATCTTAAGAAACAGTAGTAGTCGACAATGATAACAGGAAAACAATGGAATACAAATATTTTTAAAATGAGCACCACCTGCATCAAATCTAGAATGCACACTGAAAATATTTAAAATGCTACAAACATAAAAATATTTATTTTTGTGCCTTGAAGGATTGTTTGTAATGTGACATAGAAAACACATTATATAATCCTTTACAGCAGTGAAAAGACATTTTCCTATTTCTATGTAAAGATTCCACAGAACACTGTATTGGAACAAGATTTCTCTTATATGAGCTCTTTATCTAGAGAGGAAGGTACAAGATCTATCAGGTGTATACTGTTAAGAAGAGAACAAGGAATCATAGTTGACAAAGATGAAATCCTTGATTCTACTCTGGCTTAATAGTAATGGTTAATAGTAATGCATGTTTCTGTTTCTTGCATTACTATGGCACCCCAAGAGGAGGGACACATAAAATGTAAATCCTCAAAGAAGTTAAGCAGAGCCACAAAATGAAAACAAAAGTCACATTAAGCAAGATAGATATCTTAATAAGTAGACTGATAAGCCCTGGTTAGGGAGGCAAGACAGCCTGATAAGAACTGTTAAATCAACTGATTTATAAACAAGAAATAGAATCAAGTTTGATCACCTACTTTAAAGGAAGAGTAAATTTTGCTGAAAGTGTTAAAAATGTCTAAATTTCAGTCCAATGTACTGTTGCCACATTCATGAAATATGGAAAAATAAACTCATTAGTTTTATTCAAAGTCATGCTTTGTAAAAGATAGCTGAAGAAGCATCAAAAAATGTGAAATGAAGTAAAGATCTTAGAAATGGCAGAAGTCGTGAAAGGAACAGGGGGAACAAGGAGGAACTAGTGATAAGCTATAGTTAATATGCTTGTAGACTCCAAATGGAGTGGCAAACCACATTCTTTCTCCTCGTAAGTACTGAAAGCATTGCAAAGCACAGTCAAAAACGCATGGTTCTAAATAAGCATAATGTTTTGCAAACCTCCTTAGGAAGTTAATCAACCTGTCTTGGGTCTGGAAATGTAGATGACAACACATCTTGGATTAAAAACATATTCTCATTTGGAGGGTGAATCAGTGCTTAAAGTAAAAAGTTTGTTTACTAAAGATGTACTGTTTGCTATATAATTCTAGAATGACAACTGGAATGCTTTAATATAATCTATTTCTTTCTATCTTGATGAGGTGAAAACTAATATCTCTGAATGAAATAATCACTATGTTCTAGGCTTTCATTACTATGAGAATGCCCATAGTTGATAGAAATTGTACCACTTACCACAAGAAATCCTTAATGAAATGATTATAAGAAATGGTGTCAAGATTCTATATGGTTTGACAGGCCCCAGGAAAATGTGTGTGTGTGTGGGTGTGTGGGTGTGTGTGTGTGTGCGTGCACGTTTTGTCAAGAATATAGTTCCTTGTGTTCTGACTTTTGACCTAGAAATCTTTGATAATTAGATGAATAAAAAGAGCATGTTGTGGACTGAGTTGTGTCCTTTTCAAAATTCATGTGTAGAAACCCCATTCCTTGATAAGTAATTGTGGGACATTTTGTGGGTAATTAAATTTAGGTGGGGTCTTTGTGAATGGATTATTTGTACTTATGAGAAGAGACATCAGAGTTCTAGTTCTCTCTACTATATTTTACAATGCATGACTTCGAATAAAACTAATGAATTTATTGACAATAAATTAAGAGTCAAACTATTCCAAATGATGAGAAACAAATATCAAATTTACATAAAACTGAAGCAAAATAGAGGGAAGCCTACAACACAATTCTATGTTCATCCATGGTGATATTAGGACGGCATTGGATGCTGCCAATTTGTAAATTTTCCCTAGAAATAATTGACTAGAAAGTTAAACAAATATTTTATCACAAATATAGATAGCAAAAGGGGACACCAAAAAACTGTTGAGAAGATAATCGACATATTTTTTGATATGACCCTGTGGGCTTTTGTTCATCAGCTCACCTGAAATCAACTTAAAACTGGATGGGCACTTTGGGTCATGGTTTCAGAAGTTTCAGTGGGTAGTTGGCTGGCCCTTCAATTTCTGGGCCATTCTGATGTGAAACATCTTGGTAAATGGGTATGGATGAGCAAAGTTATTCACCTCATGCAAAGACACGGAAAAAGAGAATGTGTTCATTCATGTTCTTCCCCTCCCTCTTTTCCTTGAGTCTAGATCTGGAGCCTATTGAATTGTTCAAATCACAGTAAGGATAGGTCTTCCTGTTTGCTTAATTTTGGTTAAGTAATAATAGGTTATGGCAAAGTTAATATGCCATTTTACTTTTTCATTTCAGTTTCTCTAGCAGAACAGGAGAGATATTAAAATAGGACTTGCTGCATTTGTTTCAAGGTGATTTAAACTTTTTGTGGATCAAAATAGCAACATAGTTACCATGTGAAAGTTATTACTATACTAAAAATCATCTCTTGTTACACCCCTACAGATGTCGATAAATGTGCCTTATTACTCTCCTAGCTGTCTCTCAATCCAATCAAATTAATAATCAGAGAAATGCTTACAGATATTCTAGGAGTTTACAGAACCTCTGGCAGGTCTCATTGTCAAGATAATATTACCATCACATTCTGTCTTATTCAGTAAATAAACAGCAGTTTTGGAGCCTTCATTGTAAATAAAATGTGTAGTGAATCTTGACCAAAGGCAAAAGAAAAGTCGATAGCATGTTGATTTGATTCTATGTGCATAGAATATTCCTCTCCCTCTCTCTGTTTCTATGTTTATCTTTCTATCTTTCTGTTTCTCTAAGTCTTCTCTCTCTCTCTCTCGCACACACACACACACACACAAATGTGAGACAGAGAGAGAGAGAATAAAGAGAGGCAGCTCGATTATTTACCTGCTTGCCAAGATTGGTTCATAACCTATGCTCTGCATGCATAGCTTTTGAGAAGCCTCGGGTTATCAGGAATGGGGCAAAAGCAATTGTTCATGATTGGTACTCCTCTGTGATGAGTTTTGTCCACTCTTTCTTAATAACAGGAAACACATGTTGCTTGCTGAGGAAGCCTTTTTGCTTTGTAGGAGTCCTTCCTTTCATTTACAGAATCCAAGCTCCCTCAATGTTGTAGCTGAATATAGCTTTACTTTAAATTCTATTGCTTATTTATTTGTTCCTCTATTTTTGGCTTTCTTGAACCAAAAGGACAAAAGATGCTGTGCTCATCTAAGTGTGTGTGTGTGTGTGTGTGTGTGTGTGTGTGTGTGTGTGTGTGTGTGTGTATGTGTGTTTTCCATCAATTTAGAGAGAAACACATGGTGGGAGATATTTTTCCCACCCAGCTGAAGTAATGTTAACATATAGCTAACTCTATTTTTTCATTATTTTTCTTGCTGCCATTTTGCTTTAAATGTATCCATGTAAGACAGGGTTTTACTCTTCTGAGCCTTCAGGTAGAAAATCTCTGCAGGTAATTTTGAGCATAGAAGCATCTTTTCCATGGTAACTATGGTCCTTTTTTGACCAACAAAAAGTATAAATCACCTTAATATTAGTACAGCAAATCATATTCTAACATCACTCCCGTTCTGCTCTAGAAATTGAAAATAAAATGTAAATGTAAAGTGGCATAGTCACTTTGCCATAACATATTATTACCTAACTGAAATTATGATGTATAACCACGCATTATAAAACTATAATAAGGATAATTTTTTATTAGAAAATTATATGCATGTCTATGCATGTATAAACAAACAGTCAAGTATTTTTGCTCTCCTTTGTCAAATTGTATTATTATTAAGCCACTAGAGCTTCACTTAGGGTCATCAAATAGGCAATTATGTTCTGATTAGCACATGTAATGATTTCTTAGAATACAGAACATTTCAGAAACATTGTATTATGTGTACTTGATGATTTATGTAATTTTTAAACCATATGGTATCCCATCTCTTTTAATCCTGTGCAGTTATACACAAATGGGAACTTAAATGTTTAGTTCTGTTAATCACAGTTAATCTTTATAGTCAACTTGAATGGGTTTAGAATCCTCACGAAAATATTCATTTGAGTATATTTATGAGGATGCTTCTAGAAATATTTAACCAAAGAGATAAGACCCATCCTTCATGTGAGGGCATTTTCTCATTGTCTATGGTTCTTTTCATTCTTTCACTCCTTTCTCCTTCCTGCCTGTGGAATCTAAGTGACTAACATTCTCACACTCCTGCATCTATGATTTTTCCCTATCACCATGAGCTGTTCTCTCAAGCTGTGAGCAAAATAAACCTGTACTTCCATAAGGTATTTTGCAAAGTACTTTTCTACAACAACAAGAAAAACAGATACTCCATCTAAAATAATTTTTACTCCTAATTTTTATTGAGATCTTTGTGTTTTGTTGCTTGAGACAGAGTCTTGCCTGGACTAGCTTCTAATTTGTAATCCTTCTCTTTCAACTGGGGTTCACAATACCATATCTGACCGAAGCAGTCTGTTTTGCTATTTTTATAATTTATAATTTATAATTTCTTGTCTGTGGTGCTGAGATTGGAAGTTAGTTCTTTGCACATGCTGCAGTAAAATTTTCACTGAGCTACATACTCAGCTATTAATCATTTATTTTGGCAGTTAAATAAATGGCTGAATGTTTTCTGAAGTTCCTTTCATGTTTATTACTGAGTCTCATTGTGATTTATAATATTTTATAATCAAAATATCCAATATTAGCATATTTTCCCAAGTATTTTGGATGGATATTCCAAAGGGATGTACAGGTTCCAGTAGCATCATTATTATAAGGATGTTCTGTACCATCTTATATTTATAAAATAATATTCATCTAAGAACAGAAGTATACTATAAAAGTAGTGTCTGATGGTCGATATTATTATCCTTATTTGAAAGATGGAAGGAAAGAGGTCCTGAGAGGTCAAGCCACATGTCCAACTTATAAGAAGTCATTGCCAGAGATTGAATTCTCAAGGCTGCAATTCTGTACGCTATCCATTCCTGTCACTCAGCACACAGCCATCAAGGATTTACTATAATCAGTACTAAAAACAGCAGGACCTCCTTCACTTGTGATGTACCAAAGAGATAAGGTCCAATCACTTGACAGAATGGATTGAGGTTGATTGCATCTGAATGACATAGGCCAGGTGATTTAAAAGAGTGTTTTACTTTGTCCATACCTGAAATGGTCACTGAAGTACTTTTACTTAGAAAAATATTGTAAAGATATCTCATTAATTTCTCTGTTTCAAATATGGCACTTTTATGTCAAGCTGATAAAAATTTTCATTAGATTAACAGAACTAATAGTGACAATAATCAACAACTTTCCATTATAATTTTGTATATTGAGGCACTCTGCTTTTTTACACACACACACACACACACACACACACACACACGTATAAACACCTTTATTTTTTCTGTATGAAACCTTTCAAATATAGCTGCCAAAGTGCAGGAAGCATGACATCATTGTTTCTGTCAGTAGAATTAAACTTCTGTTGCCATCTTGCCATGTTTGCTTCATATAACTATTTTTTTAACTTTTTAAGTTTAGGATGTTTCATTTTAATGAAACAGTATATTTAAAAAATGATAAAAATTATCCCACCCATAGCATTTTAGTTTCAGAGTTAGCTACTTCCTTGAAGTCAGATGATATATATATATATATATATAAATATATATATATATATATATATATATATATATATATATATATATATTTATATATATATATATATATAATTTTACTATCTGTTGGTAATCAACATTAGAAATTGCTAAAATTGCCTTTGCTGTAATGTTCTGATAAATATTATTGCTATGTTTTGTAGAGCAGTAATGTTTGTGGTCTAGAAATCATTCTACATCCGATATTTTGATTTCTTAGAGCTGAGAATATACGTTTGTAAGCATGTACCTCAGTACCCATATTAAAATTTGTTTTCTAAATCATCTTTGTTTTGTGGATTTTTTTGTACATTGATATTCACAGATTTTGGGCAATTATTTTCTATAATAATCTAATAAAGCACCATTTATCTGGTTTCTTTTTCTACGAAGGGGCTTTAAAGTATTTGAGTTTTTTGTTTGTTTTTTCAAATTGTGTAAATAATTTTTTTAATTATTGGCCACAGCAGGTTTCCAATATTAATTGCTTCATTTTACTTTTTCCTCATTTTTATTTGAGCAGTTTGTGGTTTTCTAATTGAATTGTAGAAAGTCTTTATATATTCTATAAACTAATGCTTTATCAGTGTTATCCTTTGAAAATATCCCAGTATGTGATTTTGCATATCCATTTTGTTTATGGCTTCTTAATCTACCCCTTTTTTCTTTCAATTTTCACAAAGGAGGAAGCAAAGAATAGGAAATGTAGATCCCTTCCCAGCTAATAGACAAATTCACATTTCTTCTACAAATTCATGTGTTTTACTCTTCATCTTTCATATAACATTTGTGTTAAAAGTTGAAAGAACATCATGATTATAGGGCCAAATGTTTCTCTGCTATCATGCAGATGTGATCTAGTCTTTAGCTTTGGCACAAAACTTATGTATTTATCCATTTATTTAATTTGCATTACCAGGCCCATCTTTTCATCTATTTAGCCAGATAACTGATCATTTCTCAAGTTTAACATGTTAAATACCTGTGAGATGTGTTAGGAACATCTCTGCTCATGTATTATCCTGTTTTATTTCATTGTCTTTAAGTGTGAGTTATGTATTATCTCTGAAGATCAGAAAGCCAACTTTTATAATATATATTTATAAAATGGAGATATTTGCAATGTGCTTGGTTTTGACACCTTACAAGTAGCAGTTAATATATATATCTATAAAGATGTAAAATCTCTTTGTACCTCTTGTTCCTGCCTAACCTATAATTGAAGTAGTCTTACATTTAAAATATTTTTCCATTTTCACATCTTTATGAGCATCAGGTGAGGTCATTTTTATGAGTTTCAGTAATTCCCTTTGCCAAACCATGGTTCAATAGATAACTCAGAAACAGTGGAAGTCATGTCACATTCACTCAAATGTGATTACTTGGGATTTGTGGATGAATGCTATTCTGATATGTTTAGAGGCAGTGTTTATATGGTTTGAACATAACCCATTTTACACTTCACTAATTTCTACCACAGAACGTTTATGCATTTTCTCCTTCTGCCCATAAAGCCATATTCATCCTATTGCATATAAGTGCCTTATAGTAAAGCAAGTTAATTTCTTGTAAGCCCCACTTTATAAAATGCTGAAACACTAAATCAGTTGCTTTACTAATAATACAGAAAATAAGGTGTATTCACCATGTTTTCATGAAAAATTTAGAGCTCAGTCCAGAATTTGGATTCTATCAGACCGAAGCCAGTGAGAAGTTCAGAAAGGTAATCTAATTAACTTCTCAATTCATAGGATTAGCAAGCTGCAATCAGTAGAGGAAGAATTACAACCCACAACAAATCCAAAACAAATAATGTAAGTACAAATTAGAATAAAGAACCAAACTCAGAAATCCAGAACAAGAAGAAAGCAGTGATCAAACAGAAATTAACCAGGGAGACCATGTAGAGGTTCTCAATTTTCTTAAGGAAGTCATGTCTTATTTGAGCTTCAATATCATCACTTATTTGTGTAAAGATTTGATTTTTAGCAAAAGCTATTTCAGACTTTTTGTTATTATTTTGAGATTTTAATTCTCATTCTAGGATGCAAAATAATAAAGAACTGTTAAATCCATATTAACAGGAAAGCTTTCTGCTTCTATGAATGTGTAAGACAAGAATCAGGGAAGAAAGATCTAATGGAATATTTAGATAGCTGAGCTAAATTTTCAAACTTTATAAATTCTCCAGAGTTTGAGTACATAATGGTTAGAATAATACAAGGAAATTATTTGCCTACTAAGAAAGAACCAAAACTATACTGTGTTTGTTATATAAATGGTAATGCCCAAAGTTGTAAAGAGTTTTCAACTGAAAAGTATAAGAAGGAGGGAAGTGGGAAGAGAAAGAAAGGAAAGCTTTAAATTTTTGAATTAAGGATTTAAGGAAGGTTGAGGACTGGTTCAGAAATTAATGGCAATGAGTATTGTGTTGGACCTGGAGATAAATGACAGTGCTTTATTAAAAGCAATGCAATTATTTTCCTAATTGGTCACAAATGTATTTTTAATACATGCATATATTTACTATGGAAAGTATTTATGTAGGTATACGAGTAGCATAGCATAGCTTAAGTAAAATTTCTTAATATAAATTACTTTGTATATCATCAATATTATAACATTGGTTTATATAAAAGAAATGTTCATCTGATTGCCTTCATTCTAATGTCACAAAGGTACCTAGGGTCCTGCTAAAATTGTTGCATGGAAAGTAACCATGACCATTTATATGGTTCATCATATATATTATTTTATATTTTAAACTCAACTCTGCCTCCCTTCCAAAAAATCCCTGTTAGATACTCGACAACTATGTCCTTGAAGCTACTTTTAATGAATGGTTAAGTGAGTTGATTCCCCTGAGGAAAGATATTCCAATGATCATTTTTCACTTGTAGGGCACAGATTTTGCTGTTATTTCTTTAATTTTAATATTTCCCATTAAGTTGAATCATTTATGAAGGTAATTCTGTGCCAAGTCTCAGTGACCAGACTAACTGGAAACAAATCTGTGACCTCCTAAAAGCTAATGTGGAGAATGTGTCCTGTTGCTCCCAAAAGGATGGAAAAGATTAACACTTAGGCTAAGAGGTTAATAAAAACTAGAGGAGAATATGGTAATGAATCCATTCATAGGGCACAAATGTATTTGAACATTTTGTAATATATATATAAAACATTTATAAATATCAACTAATGTATATTTAATGAACATGGCAAGGATTATACTACCTAATATATAAACATTATATTTCATAATTATGATCTGCCCACTGGGCAACATTTCACAGATGAAAGGTTAAGGCTGAAAAATTTTTTTTAGAAGCATAAGCCCAAACTGTATCTTTTATAGCACTTTTAGCATCCCAGATTACTGTATTTACTTATGTTCACTTCAATCTTTTAATTTTCAAAAGGAAGTAATACTCATCTCTGTTGTTTCAGTCAAAGGATATTTACTAAGTAGCCTCTATGGGCTGAAGAGTCCAACAGGACAGATAGGATATTTCACGAAATAGTATTCACAGAAAGAATAAGTCAGAAGCATGACAAATAATGAAATTGTTATAGAAACTAAGGTTTGTTTGGTTTAACTAGAAAGGTGCCTAAGGGGGCTGGAAATAAGGCAAGAGAAGACAGAGGCTTCTTTAAAATAGACCTTCTGTCTCAGATTTTATTCAGAAGGTAGTAGAAAGCATGCAGTTGAAATGATTGTATTTGCATAACAAAAGCTCAGTCTAGCAACTAAGAAATAAAATTGAGTGAGGTATGGTTACATCTGAAGATACGATAGTCATTTTTGAGGTTCTTTCCCTGGTTCAAATACTGGTTTGGACTAAAACTGTGGAAGGAAATGAGTTGAGGACTCACAACAGGATGAGACAGAGAGATTGCGATAACAGAATAGTTTGGAGTCTCCAGAAATCACTTTTAATATCAGAAATATGGTTCACTGGCTTAGTACTATTAACTTTCCTGAGCCTACAGTTATGGGACTCAGTTCCTGGTGTAAGTCTTCAATGAGTCCATGCTGTTTTAATATGTATATTATGTATATATATGTATATGTATTAATGTCTATATAACACACCTGTATACAGGAGTTGAGAGAAAAACATATTCTTCATTGACTCTTATAAAATCCCAGGAGATAAAATCACCAGTTGTAGTCAAATCTCCTGAAGATTTGAAAAGTGGTTTGTCCATAGGATTATATATAGTCTCATTTATACATTTATATTTGAGCATACGATTTAAAATAGGAATGCAGAGAAGTAGAGGAAAAAAGAAAAACTAAACAAGATCAGACAGATAGGATTTGAGGTATAATTCACAGCTAGAACACTTACCTAGTGTGCATATGGTGGTAGAGTCAATCCCCATTCCCACAAAATATATCCAAATTGGTATTTGTAAGTAAGGAGTCACTCTTCAACTGAATGATAATATAAACTTTTGAAAATAAAGATGATATCATAAAATATATAGGAAATACTGTGTGATAAATCAAAGAATCCTAAAGCTGAAATGGCCTACAGAGTCCATTGAGTTCAATCACCAACACTGTTGATTCAAGGCCCTGGCAACAAAAACTTAGCATTGCTGCTCAAAGGCTATCTCGTCATTCATTCAACTCATTATCCTCCTGGGCAGAGCCATTTTGCAAAGTAGATGGTGGTTTCCATAAAATAGTTCTCCAAACTCCCAGGGATCATTAGCAAAGTGCTCATAGGCCTGTCACTAAAAATGTTAACACCTCTTGAGCTCATTTGGCCTTTTTATTATGCTCAGCTTTCTCTCTTATAAATAGCAGTTTAGCACCTTTTTGTGTAAGTAACTTTTAGCTGTTGGTCTTACTAATTGCAATCTCCCATACTTGAACTTGCTTGTGGCCCTTATTAATTGTTTGCTATTTTATGTAAATTTTTAGTTTTTCTGTTTCATATGTGCATACAATGTATTGTGATCACACTCACCAACAATGTGCTTTGAATCAAAGTCAATTTAGCCAAATTTTGTTTTATTTAAGCAGTAACAATAATAATGATGACATATAACATTCTTTACAAGAAATCTGCTAGACATTGTTTCTCATGTGTGTGTATGTAAGTATATTACATATGTAAGCATTCATAATCCTCAAATAAGATAGGTACTTTTATTATTCCCATTTAATGGAAAAGGAAGCCAAAGACATAAAATTTAAGCAGTACAGCCTGTAAGCTATAGCATCTGTGTTCAAACATGGACAGTGACAGTCAGACTCCAGAGACCATTCTTAACCACCTCATCATTTGACTAATAATTTTTGCAGCTAAGAAATTGATGTTATATTGAGCATTATACAGCACTGCTCTATTCAGGTGTAATTATGTCTCCCTTAACAATATTTATTTCTCTCATTTTGCCTCTGATAAAATCCTCATCCAAGGAGTTATTTCTGTTTTGACAATTGCCTTAAGATGTATATGTTTTCATTTGTTCTAATTTTGTTTAAGTTTGTTATTATGAACATGCACCCAGGGCAATGGCAAGGATTGCATTATA
Organism: Cricetomys ansorgei; assembly: GCA_026225945.1. Taxonomy (NCBI): domain Eukaryota; kingdom Metazoa; phylum Chordata; class Mammalia; order Rodentia; family Nesomyidae; genus Cricetomys; species Cricetomys ansorgei. Next base: position 3,552,461 of record JAMJFZ010003268.1, read on the forward strand.
AAAAGGGAGGAGGAGAGTAAATAAGTAAATAAATAAGAGCTCGCCTCTTGCATCAAGAGGGACTAAGAGATGTGATAAAGCAAAACACTGTTAAAAATTCATACTAGTAACTTGTGTTGTATATTATGCATGGAGACTAAACTTTTTAGTGTCTTGGCAAAGCCTGGGGCAGAAGAGAGGTACCTGAGAGCAGAGAAAGTGCATTTGAAATGGTAATGAGGAGTGAGCCCCATGACAAAGTGCTAGTCACTGAAATATTTCTCTGAGACAAACATTTATTTAGAAAGGGCAGAGAGTCATTGCCAGATGACCTATTTTAAGGTTTCTTTTCTCCCCTGAGTACACTCACGGAGGACACAATTTTAATAATGCAATATATGCCCATCTATTTGAAGTTTGATGCTACCTTCACTTCTTAGTTCTCAGGATAGCAACTTTGAGTTTCATTGTTTTCAAACAGCAATAAAGCTTGCATGAAAGCCCTCTCAGTATTTAGGGTACTTGTAATACTGCTGGTCACCTTGCTGTCCAGAGGAAAAGTAGTTCTGTTAAAGGATGATAAAGCAAAACTATTGTAATTTGGTTTTTAAAACAAGGAGGTATTGCTTTGAAAATTGTTAAAGTCTCAGCCTTCTGTTTCCTGGTAAATAAAATATAGTAATACAAAAGAAGCCACTTCCAAATTTGTAAAAGTCATTGACTACCATTTCTCATCCACACATACATGCTTGGTTATTCAGTGCAATCTATGATATAGTGATACAATGAGATCCCTCAACTCAACTGGGCATTCCTAGTGCCTTAGATGTATCTAAGAGCCTTGAGGAGAGAAGATGCCGAGGGAATTTTTCCAGCCCTGAACCTTAAGAAGAAATTTGGATAAGGAAGTCAGGAATGCTGCTGTGGTTTATGTAGCAGTCTTTTTATAGAGCACTCAGAAAACAAAGACTGAAGCTGTTAGGGTGTTTCTAGGAATAAGGACACCTTACAAGGGCCATGTAGATCCACAATAAGTATCTTTTGCTAAGGTCAAACATAACTTTGAACTTGATATTCAGTCAGTTGCCTCCAAACACTCAAAATCAAAACACCTAGAAACTTGAAATGCAAGTGTCTTCTAAGAAAACATGCTGCTTTTCAACCTCCTTTGAAAAAGTTTGTGGAGTTCTGTGCACAAACATTCTTCAAAAAAAATGTATGCGTGCCAGAAATAAACACTGATGGATAAGGTCACTAGCCTGTTTGTAAAATTCTTGGACTTTTTTCTTAATTGTTTGAATGCCTGAAGTCTTCTTCCCTATGGGAACAGATTTGGACACACAAGCATCAGTCTGTAGCATCCCATTAAATATAGCTTTTCCATACAACACTGTAGGATCACAGCTTCTCACTGCCTGAGACCCCCAATTGTTTCTTGGTTCGTAAGTATCTAAATTGCTCCAAGCCAATCCTTTCATGGTTTTCTGTTTTAAAAAATGGTGCTGGTGGAAAAAAAGTGTGGTTGCCTTATCACTGCCATTGTCATGGTTCACAATACTCTCCTTGAGTGGACTGTTTCCCTGTCAGGCTTCCTAAAGCTAGTCTCCAATTTCTCTTACTGCCTCTCAGCCATCATTATGCTCTCAGAACTGTGCTCCTTGAAGAAGTGGGGAAACTGTCCCTCTTCCCCGTTCTGTCTCATTTTATAAAATGGTCTCTGAAGCAGACCACTTATACTCAGTTGTCATGAACAAAGTTCCTTCAACTATTATTGACAGAACTCATAAAGGTAAAGAATCACAACTAGACAGGAATTGGTGTCAGGGAAGACCATACTCAGTTCCCCAGTTCTGGCTCTAGATATTACCACTATTATTTTGCTTAAAATGTATATAAAAATCTTGCCATCATACTGCATATCCATTTGACAAATGCAAATAATCCCCTGGAGGTTATTTCATTTTCCATATTTATTTTTAATTCATACTACAATGGGTCCATGTAGCTCCATATTCCAAGCCTCAGATACTTCTATCATCAGCATGCTAGAGGAATTGCTCCTACAGGTTTTCTGTACAATCTGATGACACACAACAAATAGCTATTTTGTAGGATACTTAAGATATTGTATGATTGGAGGTATGATGGAAAGAGAATTTGGGATAAATCTTCCCACAGATTATAACATAATTAAGAGCCTTTTAATAATCAACACAAACAATTTGAACTTTAGGTCTACAAAGAAAGCCAAACTCATATTTTGACCTTCTTTTGAAATCTCTCGCCTACTAGCTTTTGTTGACTGATTACTTTTAAAGCAGAGACTACTAGTCTTGTGTATTCTGCCCCCCAGACTAGCAATATGGTGGTTTAAAAAACGTAATATGTAGACGACACTGAGTATGTCTCATGCATATCTTTCCGTCATTCAGCATTTGTGTACTCTCAATGAATATTAAGCAATAAGGTCTGACCCTCTTAAAAATACAAGATGATTCCTTGCTTTTAGATGACATACTCTGTGCATAAACAATGCTTCTGTTATTTTCTGTGGCTGTCAAACTGGCATCTTTCATCAGCACTAAATTCACTAAATAGTTCAATGCCTTATAGTTTTAACAGGAAATTTCTCAGCACCTTTATCTATTCATTAAAAAGAAAACAGCTCTAAGGTTTTTTTTCCATATATATCTTGCAAAAACCCATTTTCCAAATAAAAATGTTAAAACATAGTATCATATTTAGAGGGAAAGAAATAAGCCCCTGAATCACAGTGCCGGGTTCATGTTTTCCTTAATGTTGCAAAGGTGATTAGTTTTACCATAATCTTCTTCTGGCTGTTAGCCCAGGGTGGCAAGCAGTATAGATGCATTGTTAAATAAATGACAGAGGACACTTTCTTAAAGTCATTTTTCCCTCAGAGGATCTGTACATATGAGTATGGGAAGAGTATGGGTGTAATCCTCGGGACAGAAATTTCCTATCTACTACTTTCATAATAATTTATGGGGAAAAAAACCCTTGAGTTCTATCACTTGCTATTAATTCAAGCCCTGGAAATATTGTCTAATCCTCAATATTGTTTTCAAACAACATATAAATATCATGATGTGTTTGAAACAACCAAACAAATTACACTCACGATGTATTTTGTGGCACCTTAGTTCATACCTTTTTTATTTCTAGGTCAAATATCTATTGTGTTCCAATAAAAAGAGGTCTGAGTATATACAGAAGGAATTCCTCCCTTGCCCTTGGTGTCTATGATAATCATCCTTCACTGTATTTGTCTATTCAAATATATACAGTTCTAAAAATAACAGCTTCTTTGAAAGGGGTCTAATTGGCATGAGCTGCAGTTCCAGTCATGCTGACGTCCTGCTGACAAGGTGAAGGTTGGCAGAAAAACAAATAAAAGCAATTGATAAATGTCAGAAGTAAGTTGTAATAAAAACGTATTGTTTGGTTAATGTTGATAAAAGAGCAGGCTCAATGTACATCAAATTCTTTCCTTAGAGAGTTCTTGACTCATAGACTGAAAATCCCCACTGAGAATTAAATTTATGTCTTATTTAGTTGTAGCTAAAATCATATAATACCAATGATAATAAGAGTAAAGTGTATCTCAGGCACTGCAATGTTTAACAGACTGAAGGTTTATTTTTAAAAAATCTGTTTCAAAATGATAATATTCCAACATATCATTTCACCATTATGCACATTAATCTATTAATATCAGAGCAAAATAATAGTGTGAGATAACTCATGACTTAACATAAAACTTCATTAGAAAATATACATAAATGGCTGTTAATTAAAGCCCATTTTAAGGTTGATTTTATTAGATTTAGTTTCAAGGTCTGTTACATTCCTTTCTGATCACTTTTAAATTAACCATGACTCCCACTGTTTTATCCTAAGTTTTAATTTCCTATTTTTTTTTTCTCTCATCGGCCTATTCTACCACAGGGGCTCTTCATATTGTAAAAATACCTTTATGTTGAAATATGTGAATTTTAAAGATTAGTCTGCAATGTGATTAATAGTTTACTTCTTTTGATCATTGTTTAACACTATTTTAAATAAATGATTTTTCTCAAAATGAAGAAACTGGTGAAGAATAAACTCAGATAAAAGATATCTGAAGTTACATGTTGATTTTTTTTGTGTGTTATAAGGCCACGAACTTCTAAGTTAGCATTGTAAATATGCTCTTCTTGTAACAATAAGAGTACATGCTGCTTCCCCAATCAACATTCCTTTCAGGAACAAGAGATTTTTTTTTTTTTTTTACTTTGGCTCAAATCCTATAGTCAGGGTTTTCTTCATATAAAAAACAATAATGTGAAAGTCGGTTGCTGGGTAGGTCACAGACTTTGAATCTAAGCCACAGATCTGTTTTATTTAGGGCTCCTGAGTCAAATTTTCATAAGGTATCTCTTCTGATTCATATATCTTCCAAATGAAGATATTTTCACTCCCTCTCAGGTTCAGTGTAAGAAGCCCCTTTGTTGCGCAGAATTCAGAAGTCTACATAGGTGAATACCTGCAAACTTCTCATCTGAAAAGCAAAAATAACCCAGATGAAGTTGACAACAATGAGAAAATCACTATCATTTTAGGAGACTTACTCTTCATGGCCTTATTTTTATAAGGAATCCAAAGTTCAAAGAGATTATGCACGTTTGATTTTCTTTGTTCTTAATAATAGTAATTAAGAAACAACCAAAGGATACTGCAGTGATTAAAATATATCATCTTTACACGTATCAGTTCTATTAATAAAACTTAAGTCATAAAATATCATTAAATGGTGGGAGTTTTACCTTATTTTTGGAGAAAGTAGATTATCAATTTGGAAAAGTTAAAAAGCACAAATTAATAAAACTTGAAAATATGGCAGCATAGGAAAATTCAGGGAGGTAAGCTCTTGTCTTACAACTAGGAAGAAAATCTATTAACAGTTTCATGTATTTACTCATGCGCTTTTTTATTTTTTGCATAATTTGTATCATAATATTTATGACATGCTTTATCTTGTCATTTGTTTTATGCAGTTGCATTTAAGTTATAAACCAGTAAATAATTGTGTGACAATATTTTTAATGGTTCTATTATGGCCCATAATTACATAAATGTCCCCCTACTGATGAATTTGTAAGGTATCTTCAATTTTCAGTCCTCCACATAATTCTAAGCTAAGCAGTCTGTTGTGTCAGTCTCTTCTTGTTTCTTATATCCCCAGTAGAGCTTGCAGAAATAAATTAACAAGTAAAACTGAATGAATGTAAATATCTGTTATATGGTTTAAAATTAATTTCCAGGAAAAAAAAACAACTATTGCAAACTAAGGACCATATTCTGTGCTTTGCATTCTTACATTATAAATAACACCCCCTTCTTTACAATGAAAATTATTTGCACAAAATTATTTGCAATGGTACAAAGAGAAATATAGGAGAGCCAATAATGTCTATTTGACTCAATAAATCATGGACTATCCATATACTACAACACAATTCAGCTTTAGAAAAAGGATACATGATGTTTTCATGTTAAGTGGGAAATACATTACAGTAAAGCAGCACCAATGTGGTGATCATTTCTTTAAAAATATATGTTTTAAATCAAGCAGAAGAATGACCATTACACTGTCTATTATGGTTAACTCTACTGTTGATTCTTCTTCATTTGTTATGGGAATTTATCTATATAAATATAGTATTTTGAGAGTGTTTTATCCTTTCTACATACAGTGGCAAATCAATGCATCTCTCAACCCTTACCTGAGAAACTTCTATTTTCAATAGGTGGTGATTAACACAGACCCACAACTTGCCAAAGGGCAGAAGATGAGAGACTCAAAATGTTAAGCCTTACAGGGAAACTATATACTGAATTCCTCTCTCCCAAGGCTCAGAGATCATTGAAGAAGAGAAGGTAGAAAGAGTGTGAGAACCATAAGCAAGGCAGTCAATTACAAGGAAACCTCTTCTGGACATACCAGCAGCATAGCAGCCACACATATGAACTCACGGTTATGGCAAAACCATTAATAAAAGCTGTGAAAGCCAAAATCAGACCAAATCCCAGCATGGAAATGTGAGTTGAGCACAGAATCTCACCCCTAACAGTGGAGCCAATGTCAATTGTTAGTTGCTGGGAAAGGGAGAGACAGTTTTCTCTAAGAAAAACTGGTAAGTTGACCATACTCCAGAGGAAAACCACACATCCAGGAATACTTGGGCAGCAAAAATTGGCCTTGAAGAGTTTTCAAAAATGACATGAAAGTGGAAGGGTAGAAAAGGGAGGGTAGACTTGGAAGAATTAGACGAGGGGTGCTAAATATGATGAAAACACTTTTTATGAAGCTCAAACGCTAAAGAAGATTTTTTGAAAAATTTATATGTAAAACTCTGATATCAGATATTGATTGTCAACTTAAATTGGAACTCAGAATCAACTAGGAGACAAACTTCTGGGCATGTCTATGAAGGAGATTTTAGACCAGATTAACTGAAGTGGAAAAAAACCACTTTAAACATGGGAAGCAGCATCTCATGATCTGGAACCTTTAACAGAATGAAAAAGATAAAGAAAATTAAACACCAGCATTCATCATTCTCTACTTTCTGGTTGTTAATACAATATGAATAGCTGCTGTGACTTCTACTATCATGATGCCCTATAAATAGAAATGCAAAGCAAAGTGACCCATTCCTTAAATTGCTTTTTTATGGTATTTTGGCCTAGCAATGAGGAAAGTAACAACTATAGAAACCAATGTTACTTTTATAAATGTAAAATATTTCCAGAAAAAGGTGAGAAATCGCTGTATAAAAATAATATATTTGTATACTTTTTCTTTGGGGCTAAAGATAAAACACCACTTCTAAGTGTCTGAATTTTTTCTCTTATTTTTTTCTCCTTTGATTAGCACAAGTAATTAAGCTAAATTAATGGATGATGATAAGAAGAAGAAAAACATTTCATAGAGCACTGTGTCCCAACTTCTCTATCTTTCATTGATTTATATTGACAGGAAAATTATCTCAGCCAAAGGTCCTATGTGCAAATTTATAAAGACATTTGATTTTATATAATATCTCAGAGGTCACCATTACTTAAAACAACAATTTCTTCATGCTGATTGCTCATCTAAGTAATGTCTTTGAAAATTTCAGGCAAATTTCCCGTTTTACCAAGTACTAGTACACTTTATTATAAAATGCAGCATTTAGATCTGAATCATATTGTAGAATTGTGGTGAAATGTAAAGTAAGAGAGAAATGCCTTACTGTTACAGTAATAGGTATTGCACTCAAGTGGTGCTTGGCCCATTAGTACTTGACTCTATTGAACCTTTATAATAGGACAAAAGCTATTGACAACAGCACTTTCTCACAACAGAGTTATGAATGTAAATTCTTTTAGGTTAACTACCATTCATTACTTTCCTGATCGCCTTTTGTGCTGTGGAATTTCAGAAACAGGAGAAACATAAAGCATAAGACAGTAGGTTATAGGTAAAAAGCTATTGTGAATTCAATTTGTTATATCAACCCCTAGCCCCAGATTCTTTTCAGTCTCTCTTGCTCATGACAAACATGTACTTGCTCCAGGCTCATACAATTACAGCAGCAGATTATAGACAAACAGTATCAGCTCAAATGTCTCAGTCCTTCATTCAGTCAAAAAAATACTTCAGGAGACAGATCCTACATTGGAACTGTAGAAGGTACACAGGAGAATATGAAGATATGAACTCACACTCATGAAGTTTACTCTGCTCGAAGAGACAAGGCATGTACAAACAGAACTCTGATATGAGTCTGAAAAATAAGAAGTCCCATGAGGAAGGAGCAAAAAAGGTATAACCTTGTAGAAATTTGGCACATAAGTGTTATGTGGGAAAGTTACTTGCCAGTTATAAACTAAAATTTGAACAGTGCTTTGGCACACATGATTAAATGTCATGGGCACATGCTATGATAACATCTTTAAACAGTCTTAAGTACATAACTATTGGCCCCATTTATTGTGTTGTAAGCAGACAAAGTCACAGTAATAACATGACCCAGAAAAGAATATTAGTGCACTATCATGAAAAGTCTATAGAAGGTGAGCAAACACACCAACTGTATACAGTCTGTGGCTATGTAGGGACATGGACATCTCTTTCACATTATTTTATTAGTATTTAAGTGATGTGTACATGATCCCATACATGAACCAGGACTTGAGAATATGAATTCTGAAAGACTAATCATAATATTTTAACTCTGTAAATATGGAATAATATAAGAATTCATTTTTTTGGGTAGTTAATAGTCTCTCCCCAAGTTTAAGCTGTTATTACCATCACATAGGATTTTATCACCATGCCATAGGTATATCTTAGTAATCTGAGATGGAAATTCAATTGTCTAAGCCATAAACTTTCTATTGTACAGCAGTTTAACCTAATACATTCTTTGTTTGTTTGGGGTTTTGAGGCAGTCTTATGTAGCCCAGACTTACTAACAAGGTATCTCACTCACAAGGTAGCTGTGACTCTCCTTGAATTCTTGATTCTCCAGCCTCCACTTTCCAAGTACTGAGATTTTAAGTATGTGCTACTATGCCCAGTTAAAGAAAGTAAGTACTGTTACTTTTATCTAAAATAAAAAACATTCCCAAGGCCTGTCTCAAGCCATATCTAAGTAAACTTCCTTAACTAAGAAAAGCTCACATATTTGTGCATAGCTATCCCATATTATGAAGAAATGAGTTATAAAAGAGTGAGTAACCAAACTAGTACATGCCCCTGGACTGAATTCTCTACTCTTTGATAAATATTTTTGACAGTATAGTGACAAGGGAAGGTGAGTTGGACTATTTTCATTTTGTATTTAAAAAGCCTGTGGGCAAAAATACTAAGGAAAATGTATATTTCAAAATACCTAGTTTTCAATTGGTCTTAAGTTTTCTAAACAATCTGAAGTGAAATTTTTTTGACACAAGACCTTTCTATATATAACTCAGGATTCCTCAGACTTGCCATATACCTGTAACCCTGCTTCTGGGATTACAGAGATACACACCAGCCCTCATCTAGTGGCAGGATATCAATGCTAATGATGTACATCAATTGGAACTTCTGAATATTGTGCATAAATGTATATTTTCAACAAAATTTTCATTCTGTAATCCTGTTGGAATAATGATTTATTTGTGAGTAGAAGGACAAGGCTTATATTCTACGAATGTTTAATTGCATTGCTAATTCGGAATTGAAGTTAGAGACTGTGAACTAACTGATACATACAGATACTGACACATGATATATAAGGAGACTACTTAGTAAGCTACTGGAATGTTTTAATAGGTTGATAAATTTGATGTTTTAATGAGTTAATAAGCTTGAAAATTAAAAATAAATTTATGAAATTTCATAAGTGAATTAACTGTTGTACCCCAGATATTTTTATAGATGTGGGAAAATTGCATGAAAAAAGAAAATTTTAATTTAGCCTTTAGTGATTTTTTTCCTTATTTAATACACAGCATGAACTCACAAAAGGAAATTCAATAATGACAAGGCAATATGCCTCAAGATGCTGCTTTCAGGACATCCATCAAAAGAGTAGAAGACCATGAGCAAGTTTCCACCCATAACATAAGGAGATTGAATTATGATGACCCCAGTTCTGAGAAGATCATTGGATTAATTAATTATATAACTATGCACAGCATAAGTCATTTGTATTGTGAGAATGTTGAATACAGAATAGACAGTATAATGTTAGGAGGAAACGAGTGTAAGAAGCTCACATTTCCAGTGCTGGCAGTTTTAGTGGGAAAAATTTATTTACAGTCTTTGAGTGATGGCTTTCACAGATCTTCAAAGGCTGATTTGACACAGGCCCTTTATGATTGTTGGTGAAAAAACAGTGAGATTGGTTGTTCTCTCTCTAAAACCATTAAAAGATGGAAGTTGGATGCTGTGTGCATATCCATGCCTCTATTCAGAAAAGAAATTAGAGAGAACACAAATGAGACAAATATTAAGGTCTGCTTGTGTATTTGGAAAGAGGACATGCTTTGTGTTATTAGAATGTTAAATTTGAATGGTTTAAATTTGAGGACCAACTGAAGCACCAGATTTGAAATTCTGGTAAATTTCTAGCATCATTTTCATGCTAGCACATCTTTTTTTCCACAATCAGAGAAAACAAACAAACAAATAGAAGAAAATAGAGTCAAAGAAAAAGCACAAGAAAAACAAGAAGGCACAGAGAAAGACACGTTCATACACAAGAATCCCACAAAATACAAAACTGAAAGCTACAACACATGCAAAGGATCTGTAAGGTAAAGTACAAAAACATTAAAAAAGAGAAAGAAAGAGAGAAAGAAAGAAAGAAAGAAAGAAAGAAAGAAAGAAAGAAAGAAAGGAAGGAAGGAAGGAAGGAAGGAAGGAAGGAAGGAAGGAAGGAAGGAAGGAAGGAAGGAAGGAAGGAAGGAAGGAAGGGAAAGAAAAGAAAGAAAAAATGTCCTGAGTCCCCTCAAAAGAAAATGAGACAAAAAACCCAAGTAGGCACAAAGACACCACTGAGTTCATCCTGTGTTGGCCATCTACTGCTGGACATGGAGCTTGCCCTTAAGAATGGTTTGTACTCACAGTTAAGCTCTGCTGGAGAAAATTTAATCTCTCATTTGTGAGTCATTATCAATTGGAGATTACTTCTGGGTTAAAGATTGGCTCTTGTGTCCATGTCTCAGTTTTGGGACCCCATCTGGCTCAGATCTGTGCAGGCTCTGATGCTGCCACAGTCTCTGTGAGCTCATAGCTGCATCAGTCCTGCTGTGTATAGAAGGCGTTGTTTTCTTGGTGTCCTCCACCCACTACAGCTCTTACAATCTTTCAGCAGAGTCTGCTGAGCACTGAAAAGAGGTATTTAACAGAGACATCCCAGTTAGGATAGAGTGTTCCAAAGTCTCTCACTCTCTGCACATTGTCTGGCTGTGGGTATCTGTATTTGTTCCCATCTGCTGCATGAGGAAACTTCTCTGATAATGAGTAAGCAAGACACAGATCTATGAGTATTGCAGAATGTTTTTAGGAGTCTTTTTATTCGTACATTTTTTAAGAGAACAGTAGCATTTGGTTTTCTACTAGGTCACGGGCCTGTCTATTCTAAGGTTTGTGGTTACCTGAGAAGCATTGTGGATGGATTACATCTCATGGAGTAGGCCTTACATCCAATCAGATATTGATTGGTTGCACCCACAAGCTTTGTGCCTCTATTACACTAGTACAACTTGCATGAAGGTCATTGAAAGGTTTGTAGATTGAAATTTTTGTAAGTATTTTGATGTTTACCGTTTTCCCTTGGTAGCATGCAGAATCCCTTCCAGTACCATGAATACTAGTCTGTAGTGATGAGGCTCTAGGTAAACACCAGTTCAACTTCTCCACATTCAATAAATCATGTAGAGGTTGTCTTCAACAATAGGGCCTTACCATCAGTTTGTGGAAAGAAACAAATAGCCTTGACAATTTCCTATGTTGTTTGGGGATTTCCATAGGCCCTCTTTGGCCAGCAACTCATAACTCATTCCTAGTACTGGGAGTTTCATTTGGAAAAGTGAGATGTCCAGTTGGGGCACCTTGAATCACATCATTTGACAATTCCATTTAGATCACCTTCATGCATGTATATATTTTAGGAAGCTTCTATTATACTAGGCTTCCACACAACTCCTCAAATTGCCCTTAGTATTAGTTGTCCCTCCCCATTTTCCCTCCACTCCCTTTTCCATCCCTCCTCCTCACTTGATCTTCCCATTCCAGTTCCTCCCTTCATCCATCCGTAACTATTTCATTTCCTCTTTACTGGTGTGACCAATTCCCCCCCATAATCCTTACTCTATACTTAACCACACTGGTTATATGGATTTTAACTTGCTTATTGAAGACTCAACAGCTAACATCCCTATATAAGTGAATACATACTATATTTGTCTTTCTTGATCTGGGTTCCCTCACTGAGGGCAATATTTTTTTTTCTAGATCCATCCATTTAACTGTGAATTTCATGGTTTCATTTTTAACAACTTAGTAGTATTCTTTTGTGTAAATGCGCCACATTTTCTCTATCCATTCATCTGTTGACAGAGTTCTAGGATGTTTTCAATCTGGCTATTATGAGTAGAGCAGCTATAGCAGGCTCTTAAAGTAAATTGATCCCATCTCCCTGAGGAGTTGCCACACTGATTTCCATAGCAGCTATACAAGTTTGCACCCCTACCAGCAATGTATGAGTGTTTCCCTTATACCACATCCTCACCAGCATGAGATATTATTTGTTTTATTGATTTTGGCCATTCTGACATGTGTAAAATGAAATTTCAATGTAGTTTCTATTTGCATTTCTCTATTGACTAAAAATGTGATGTTGAATATTTAAGTGCTTCTAAGTCATTCATGTTTCCTCTTTTGAAAATTTTCGTTCTAATTGGATTGTTTTTTTCTTAATGTCTATATATATTTTTCTTTATATATTTTAGATATTAGACCTCTATTGGATGTACAGTTGGTAAAAATCTTTTCCTGTTCTATAATCTGTTGTTTTGTCTAAATGATGGTGTCCAATGCCATACAGAAATTTTAGACTTTCTTGACTTTGCTGTTGGTAACAATATATAGTCTTGTTAATCCTGTGGTGGAATAGGCCTTTATGAAAGCCAGGAAGGCCTGTGTGGTCCAGATGGAATGTATAAAGAATATTAAGAATGTTAGCACACACCTCTAATTGAAGTTTTCAAAAAGCAGTGGTAGAACACACCTCTAATCACAGTATTCAGAAGGCAGTGGCTGTGTATGCCTTTAATCCCAGCACTTGGGAGAATAGAAGCAGAACTCAGAAAGAGTCAGTGACATAAGAAGTGACATCTGAGATGAGTCAGTGAAGGACAGGCAAAGTGTCAAATCAGAGAAATGGGAAGAGTTAGCAGAGTGAGTCAGCATGAGGTCATGCCCAACTCAAGATAGAAAGGCTGGCTCTCAACTCTAAGCAGACTCAGTTACAGCAGTCAGTTATAGTAGGCTTTATGAGGCAAACAGTCTGAAGCAGGCAGGCTGGAGGAGAAACACAGAGACACAGAGGCAGCTCAGCAGAAGAAGTCAATATCAAACAAGAAGAGTGAGTAAGTTTGAAGGCAAGCAGAGCAGTTCAGTCAGAGGCACTCAGAGAATCAACCAGAGTCAGGCAGAGTCAGAAGAGTTTGGTCAGCCAGCTCAGTAGGTCAGTTTGAGACAGTGAGCTTGGAGAAGAGTTTGGGTCAGAAGAACGAGTGAGTTGAATTGAACCAGATGAACCAGTTCAGAAGGAGCTAGTCAGAGTGGTGCAATCAGTAGTCTCAGAAGTTTAAACATTTTAGATAGTATGGAGGTTTAAATGTTCTAGACTGTGCAAAGGCTGAAGCCTTCCAGCTCTAGACTAAAGATTAGATTGTATGGAGTCAGAAATGCTCCAAGGCTCCAGGCTAAGAACCTGTGATTAGATCAGACAAAAGAATAAAAAGCCTGTGCCCCAAAGCAAAGTCTACATCTGGTGAATCAACATCTACAAATCCAAAGGCAGACAATATAAAAAATTAATTGAATTATTTAATATTTGCAGGATTATATAAAATTTATATAGGTTTTCAAAGATGATATTATCATGACCTTATATATCTGGCACGGTTGTGAAACATATACCCTTGCAATCACCTTATTCTAATTTTCATGTATTTGTACCTGAGCAAACTTTTTTTTTATCTTTCAAATGACTTTATTTTATGTTAGATTAAATGTGTTACTTAAAAATATCATCCATGTATTTTGTGCATTCTGATTACATTTACCCACACCAATCTCTGATCTACTCTAATCACAATTGCTCTTCTTTCCTCCCTACAAGTCCCTCTACTGCTTTCATGACATTTTATTTTCTGCCCCACTGACTTTAACCAGAACTTTCCATGTGCCTATGGGTGTGAATCTATCTAGTGTACCATTTTTCCTTTTGAATGTTTATTCTTACACAACTCAATGGAGTAAGCTTGCTCATTCTATCATGCAAAATTCTTAGATTCCTTTTAATAACTAGAGTTAGCCTCTGGAGAAATATTGAGATGTTAGAAATCATTCTCTTCAAAACCTCATTATTGAGTTATAAGAAAATACAAAATCACACAAAATCTTTTGATAAATCTATCTCTTATTTAAACATTTTCCACAATGAGGTATGGAAAAATAGCATGTCCTACCTATTCTGTAAATTCATGAAAACCTCAGATCAGATGTCTTAGGCACTCAAGAAACTACATTCTGAATGGAGAATTATAACATAAATTCTAATCTTATCACATTGTAAATACTCCTAATACTGAAAGAAGATATGTGTAACCATGATAGTAAGTTCTGGGATAGATAGTACATTCTTGAATGTTGATAGATTGATAAATAATATTTGATGAAGACGTTGATGAAAATGATAAAAATAATAAAAATAACAACTGTATAATTCTGTCATTTTTATTAACCAAAAAGTTAAATTTCACAAAAGCAGGGTCTTTTTTACATCTCTCCCTCTCTCTCCCTCTCTCTCTCTCTCTCTCTCTCTCTCTCTCTCTCTCTCTCTCTCTCCTGTCCCTCCGTTTCTCTCTCTCTCTCTGTCTCATAGAGTCATAACTAGACCATACTAGTCACTTAGGAAAATTGTGTTGTATAATTCTGTGGAAAACAGTTACAACATGTAATTTGAGGAATTGGTAAAAGAAGCACTATTCTAAGCTCGTTATGTGTGTTACTGCATTTACTCATTCTACAAATCTTATGAGAAAGGAAGGCAAAGTAAAGTAATGCTTTAATAAATTAATAAACTGGAGTTAGCTTAATCATTGGTTTTATAACTAATAGAAAATTATAATTCAGTTCTTTTTTATTTTAAACTCCTTTAATATTGCTGTGTTTTTAACCCAGAGCCTTGCCATGTGCTAGGCTAGCACTCTACCATTAAGCTACATCCCTGGCCCTATTGTAACCTTTTCAAACTGCATTAAAAAGTAAAATAACATCACAGGCTTCCCTGACTCTAAAGAGAACCCATACAACATTCTTCAGTTTTGTCATACATTAGATAAAATGGACAAATAATTCCATAACATTCTCTAGCTTCTTTTCTTTGTTCTTTCTTCAAGGTGCAGATGGAGTTATATTGCTGCAGTCTTAGGACATGTAATCTTGTTTTCCTCTTCCAATTTTCCCATTTGTTTGTAGATAGTCCATAGAGAGACAGTGAGATGATTATAGAGGAGAAAGCACGGCCTTTAGAGGATGAAAGGACATTAGAATCTTCTTTCTTTAAATTGCAGTGTGCTTTGGGCAAGTTTCTTAAGATCTCAGAAGTTTGGTTTAGTTTTAGCTCCTCTTTTATAAAAGGAGACTAAAAACAGAGTAAGCTTTGTTTTTACAATTCAAGAAGGTATTAAAGTTTCTCTCAAATAGTGCTACAGCTCTAAGAATTCCACAATGTTCACTGTCTTAGTTAATTTTTCTATTGCCATGACAAAACACCCTCACCAAATAAACTTATAGATAAAAAGACTTTAATGGGAGTTTACAGTTTTAGAGGGTGAATCCATGACCTTTGTGTCAGGGAATGTAGCAGCAGGAAGGCAGGCATAGGATTGGAGAAGTAGCTGAGAGATTATATCCACAAGTCAGAAAGAGAGAAAGAGGAAACAGGTAATAGTATGGGTTTTTGAAAGCCCACCACTCCCAGTGATATACCTCTTCCAAAGGGGCCTCACCTCCTAATCCGTACCAAATAATTCTATCAAGTAGGGACCAAACATATATGAGACTATGGGAACCATTCTCATTTGAAGCACCACATGTACTCTATCTAAAGTTAACTGAATATCTGACTTGACTCTGAAATACAGCAAATGTAATACATAGTTAAGAGCATATTCTTTGAAATTTGGCAGATTTTATAAAAGATGCATAAAGATAATTAGAAAGTACTTTGATCTGATAACAACCAATGATAATGATAAACACTAGCCTAAAATAACTTACTTTTTTAGTTTAAGTTTAAGTTTAGTTTAAATTTAGTTTAAGTGGCACATGCTTTTAATCCCAGCACTCAGGAGGCAGAGGCAGGCAGATCTCTGTGAGTTCAAGGCCAGCCTGGTCTACAGAGTGAGTTCCAGGACAGCCAGAGTTACAACAGAGAAACCCTGTCTCAGAAAAGATTTTTTAAAAAAAGATGGAATGAATCATTTCCCATATTTTCTGTAGTTAAATGTCTTCATTCTAGAACAGTTGATGATTGTAAATATAGGTGAAATATAGCCCCTTACTCTGTAGATTAAAAGCAAATTTAAGTAATTAAATAATAACATGATTTTCTTCCATTTTTTAAGACATCCTTACTGTTATTTTACCCTCATTCCTCCCATTCTCTTGGTATTGACATGCCTTTACCTCCCTAAGTAAAGCATCTCGTTTTCCTCACTTTCCAGTTCAAATCATTTCGTAGCTATTCTCTTTCCTATGAAATGATCCCTTTACTTTCCAGATTTCTAGGCTTACTTCAGGTTATATACTCACATCTAAAGATTAGGATTTAGAAGCCATAGATCAGTGAAAATGTGTGATGTTTGAATTTCTTAGTCTGGGTTACTCGACTGTTATAATCTTTTCTAGTTTATTTCATTTATCTTCATATTTCATGATTTCAGTGTATACAAACCACATTTTAACTATCCATTTGTCACTTGAAGGACATTTCTGTTATTTTCATTTGCCAGATATTGTGAATAGACCAGCAACAAACATGACTGAGCAAGTATCTGTGGAGTAGAGTATTGCACCTTTTATGCATAAACCAAGGAGTGGTGTAGCTATTTCTTATGGTAAATTTACTTTGAGATTTTTGAGAATTCTCACAGTAACTTCCAAAGTGGTTGCACTAGCTTGCAATGCTACTAACAATGAATCCTCATCATCCCACTCTCCTACAACCCCTGCAGCATTCTCTCTGGGTTGTTTCATTGATTTTTGCCATTCTGGCAGGGGTAGAAATGAAAGGGAAGCCACACCCATAAAGTCTCACCAACAAGGCTGCCTAAATAAGACCTGAACAAGGTTGACAACCAGTAGATATGCTAACATGAAAGGGGTAAATCCCCTAGGACCCCAACACTAGACAATGATCTATAGGCAACTAAGGAATACTTAAAATGGGAGAAATAGTCTTCTTTGGAAGAAAAGCCCCACAACTGGTTACTCAATACCAAGTGCTCATCATTGAACTCATATGCATACAAATAACTTAATATTATGCAAATAGAGCAGGTTGTATTTACATATTTAGGACTAGATCAACAATTAAAGGAAATAAAAGGCCAGAATCAGAAAGAGCAAGAGATGTTACATGGGTTGAAAAAAAATAGAAAATGAGGAAATGGCATAACTATATTTTAATTTCAAAAAAACATTGTAAAGCAAATTTATACTTGAAGATGATAGAAAGCATAAAATATTTCAGGAAAATCAAAATTTTTACACTTTATAATCATTCATATACAACTAAATAAACTGATATGCAAATTAACAGTCATTCTTCTAATACAAAAAGGAAGTGTATAGAGATATTTCATTAGTCAATCTGTTGAACTATTGTATATTTGGAAAATGGTGTGCAAAAAAATCCAAAATATATGCATATATGTTATGCTTTTTTAAATGAACTATAACTGCATTTTCATAATAAATTATCTGTCCATGAAAATTTTATCTATAATTTATCTTTGTTATTTACACTTTTGTGTATGTGTATATTTTATGTTTATGTGAGTACAAATATGTACACATGCATGGGGAGGCCAGAGGTCAATTCCTATATTGCTCCTTGTTGATTTTGTTGACAAGATCTCCCACTGAACTTCAAAACTCAGCAATTTGGCTAGCTTAGCTCTCTAGCAAGCCCTTGAAATTGTGCCATCTCTGCCTCACTAGTGTTGGAGTTACAAATTCACACCACCATGTTTAGCATTTTATGTTTTCTACATGGGTGCTAAGGACCAAACTCAGGTTTTTATTCTTGAGTGGCAGATATTTGCTGACTGAGCCATCTCTCCAACCCTGATCTATAATTCTTACAATTACAGGGCAACTTTGTCAGTAATAGTATTTTGGTGTGTTTTATTAACATTTATTTGATAAGCTCCCCTATTTATAGTATTGCTGGCACACTGACTTCGTATACCCAATAACTGATTTTGTCATGATAGCTAATTCATAATTATGATTACTTTTGAATATATTTACAAGTAGAGCAATTTCCAAATATTTGGTAAGAAAAAAATATGCCGTTTTTTGATAACTTTAAACCTGGTTCTCCTTCACCAACACTGTTACAATATGAGAAAATAATTTTCTTCATTTTCAGATGAGTTTAACTTCAAAATAAACTAAGCATTCACAATGCCTTAAATCAGTTTTATTTCCCTGAGTACAATGATTATATAAAATTTTCTTTATGTACCTAAAGTACTTTTTTTAATTAACAAAGATTCTTTTACTATTGAAAATTGTACCTAAAATACTGATGGTATTTTAAAGAAAGAATCTATTTGGTTTCTGCCCATAATTTTCTTGGCAACTACTTCAAGGGACAATAGTCATTTAAAATTTAATATCTAGAATTTTGGAAAGTCCCAATTAGGACATTATCTTTTGCAATATAATGAAATCACTGTTGGGATAAAAACACATAGCTGTTTAGGTTTTAGGAAAGTTTCTTTAATGCTTTGGTTCATGACACCAAACAATATTTTCTTCATGAATTTTGAAGAAGACTAACTTTCACAGTTTTCTTCCAGAATATAATTGCAGTCAGTTTGTAGGCTGTGATATGATGGATGACACAGAGCAAACTCTTTCTTCTATACACACTGGCTTCATGAAGTTTACAAATAAGCATTTCTAAAAGCCTGAGCCGACTCTGACAGACCCATGTATTGATGTAGGACCCTGCCAGCCATCTACAAGCATGCATAGCTTCTTGAACTCCTCATTAGGAAATAATGAGGGAACACTCATAAATACATTCAATTGATTATACATTAATACTGATGCTTGCATTTACTTTCAGTACTGGTTAGGCCTACTTTAGACATTTAATTAATAGTTTGCAGCACTTGCTGATGGAAACATTGAGTATATACCATCAAGACAGAAATAATTTATTTCCTTGCTCGATTTAGTGAAAATGTTAAATCCTTTTAAGGCTTGGTTACTACTGTCCTGGCATTGGAAGTTACTTTGAGTTTCAGCTCATGGCCATAGGATTTAGTTAAATAAGGCTGGTCCAAAACTGGAATCATTCCTGACAATCAATGCCGAAAGACCTCCACCCTTAATCACAGTTCTTTATGATGCTTGTCTGTCATTTGGGGTCCAAACAGCAAAGGAATAATAGAAATTAAAATGAAGATGTTTACTATCGTAATTTAGTCATACAGATTATGGAAGAACAGAGTAGCTGAACATGAGAGATGGTAACCCCTTGACTAAAGCAATAGCAGGAAGCCACCGCTGTTTCTAGGGTGAAGGACAAGGGCAGAATCCACTGACACAGTAAACTAAGAATTAGGGAAGGACCAAGGGGGGATAAATGCAAATAGTGGATCTAAAAACAAATAAGCCCAGAATGAGTATAGTTGGTAGTGGCATTTAAGAAGTAGAATGAAGTGGGGAGGGAGAACACGCAGAAGTCACAGGTCATTGATGAAATGTAGAACAGAGTTTAACCACAATATAATTTATATAACTGATATTTAATTAATCTGAAGATGATCAAAGTTCTATTGGTATCCTGGTTTGATATCCCACCAGAATTGCCCAGAAATGTCTAGTTATAGCTTTCTAGAGCTTCTCTGGTTTGTTTTTATACACTTTTCCAGATCCCTCCCACAAACCATTTATAAAAGTTATTGAACTATATCGCAGGTAATCACAGTAATAAATGGCTCCATTTCTGTTATACCAAGTTTTTAGAATTAGATATTTCATCACTTTGAAAAGTATCTATGAGAAGCAATTTAAAGAAGGAAAAACATAGTAGCTTAGCTCATGGTTTCTGAGGTCTTAGTACTTACTACTGATCTGGACCTTCAACAAGGCTGAACATCCTGGAACAAAACATTTGCTGGAGCAAAGCAACTCACCTATGGAGGACAAGGAGCAAAGAGATAGAAAGGAAACATCAAAGGCTTTACCCCAGAGACCCATTTCTTTCAGCCAAGTCCTACCTCTTAAAATTTCTATCACCTCCCAATAATACCATCAATCTCAGAAAGCATCAGTGTGCTGGTTCATCAATGAAATCAGAGCCCTCATGAATATGTCACTTCTCTAAGGCCCCATTTCTAAGCACTCCTTGGATCAGGGACCAAGATTTTATCATATAAGATTATTAGGGAGAGTACTTTTTAACCTAAGTACAAGAAATTTAAAACTCCTACATGAAGGCAGGACTTGGCAGTGGATATCTACTGGGAGAGGAAAATGCTTTTTCTTTAGGAGTGTGGCCATAGGTAGTTCCCATGCCCAAGTGGATGACCATAAACCCATGCACATATATAAAATACTGACTGGATTCAGTGAGTTAAAAATAAATAAATAAATAACTCTTTTATTTATTTATTTGTTTTGTTGTTTCTTTTTCAAGACAGAATTTCTCTGTTCTAACGCTGGCTGTCCTGGAACTCACTCTGTAGACAGGATGGCCTCAAACTCAGACATCTGTCTTCCTCTGCCTCCAGAGTGCTGGGCTTAAAGGTGTATACCACCACCACCCAGGTAAATAACTTTTAAAAAAGAAAATTGATATTTTAAAAATTTACATTTTGTGTGTTTGTTTGGAGGAACATACATGCATATGCACACATATACATGGAGGTCAAAAGACAACTTGTGGGTGTAGATGTAGATGTGTGCATTGATTTATTTATTTATTCTCATGGCTTCATGGCAGAGGACAGTTTATTCTTTGCTAATTCATTCCCTAGTCCAAGAGGACTTCAGCCTCTGTACAATCTATTCTTAAGCCTAGACCTAGAAGATTTCTGCCTCCATACAACCTAATCTGAAAACCTAGAATGTTTCAGCCTCTGTAAATTACTGATGACTGGGATTACTCTGACTAGCTGTCTTCTGACCTACCTCTTTTCACTCTGAGCTATACCGTGAACTCTGAACTGTAAATTGTAAACTACTTCTGACTTTCTACCTTCTCTCTGCTCATTCTGGATTGGTTCTGCTTTTCTTGGTCTTCTTCTGAACTGTGAGCTGACTGTCCTAAAATTACCTGATTAATCTAACTCTCCCATCTCTATGAGTTCTGCCTCTTGCTTGCTTCTCATCTCCTTCCACCTTGCTTCTACCTTGCTTCCCTCTCTGAGCTCTCTCTTGCCTGCTTTTTGTCTGCTCTATTCTCTGAACTATCTCCTGTGAACTGAGAGCCTTCTTTTATATCCTGAGAGTTGGGATTAAAGGTGTATACCACCACTTCCTTCTGAGCTTGGATTAAAGGTGTGTGATACATTGAGACTAAAGGCATATAGTAACATTCCTTCTACCCTAGAGCAGCCATGCTGCCAGATCAGAGATCTATCACACAGGCCTTCCAATGTAATCCTTTGTTAGGGCAGCCATGCTGCTGGATTAAAAGATTAAATGTTCCTCTACATGTGGAAATCACTTCTCTCCCTCAATTTTATGTGTCTGAATGCTGTAACTCAGGCCTCAGTCTTGGTGGCAAGCTTGATTACTGCCTCTGTTTCTTTTGGACCCATGACAAGACATTACATCAAGATAAAAATGCCTGACAGAGAAAAACTATTCATTTCTTAGTTGGGGAACAGAAAGAAAGGCTAGTTTCCGAATGGACACACCCCAGTAAACTAAAGCTGCCCAACAAAACCTCATCTCTTAAAAGTTTTACTACCTCCTAATAAAGTTCTTCCAGGGACCAAAACATGGTTTACCGGGAGCATCCAAACTCTTATATATTCTTGATGAACAGTAACTATAATTCATTTAGTATTTTTAAAAGCACTTAAGTTAATGATTTTGTGTGTAACTTATTGTTCATATCAGCTGTTAGAAGTGAAATTTATTCTGAAGTATCTATAAATTTTTAATTTTGATAAATATTGACAAAGTTTGTCAAATTAACTTCCACAAAAACTGGAATGATTCTATCCCCCATTATAAATGTGTGAGAGTTATATTTCCTTAAACATGTGCAAATACAATATATTAGTAAGTATGATGTCATTAAGTAGTTAGTGTATTGACACTCTGCCTAGGGCTAGAGATACATATCCATTAAAGAGCTGATCTTATGGCTCAATTGAGAAAGTGGTCATTTATTTACCGTATTCAAAATACAACGCTGAACCCATTCCTTACTAACCTCCTTTTATTGTATCGATCTCTGAAAAGTTAATAAGCCCATTTTACCAGGTGACTCCCTTGACTTAAATTTCTGCTCTTTCAAGCCCTTCTAAAAGATATCTCCTGGTTGGAAATCTCACCTGTCACTTCTTGCATGCCCATTTGATGTTACTTGGTATTTCTTCTCAACACAGTTATTACTGCAGTAATATCAGCACACCCCACCACAACCAAAAGTCTTCTCATTATATAATTCTTCTCTCATTATTTTGTTCTCTTCCTCTTTCAGGTTAGCATGAAACTGTGTTAGAAAATCACATATTGGCATATCAACAGTCAGTGTGGCTTTGAATAAGTTAAACGAGATGAAGTAGATATGTTTCCTGGCACGTAGTAGTTGCCATGATCTTTTCTCTTATCCTCCCTCCAAGTGGTTTCCTATAGATTTCCTGAACATATACTCTCTGCTCTCCTCTGAACTTACCTCTCTTTTGATATCTCATAATGCAATTATTAGCATTTTTTCCCTAGCTTGACTATAAACAAAATTATGTAAAAACGTGATCCTTGAATACCTTTTGTTCACCTCAGTAAAGTGTGTGCTATTTAATGCTCAGAAAACTGAGCAACAATATGTGCAGAATGGTTGGTTTATCTGTGCTTAGAAATAAAATAGCAGTATCGAACTTTGTTATATCAGCTGGTAAAGTATAATTGTATGGAGAAACATAATTGAAGACTCATTCTCCTCTTTTTTCACCTTGCATTAATAACAGCTATTGAGTCACAGATAATGATATGCCAAAATCTAGCAAGAATCATTTTATGACTCAAAGATCTTTGTTATTGGAAATCACTTTTCAATACCTCTTAATTGGGTTTAGGCTTGTAGGGGGAAATCCAATCAAAACTATAGTGATTCAAAATATCATAGGATAGAGGAAGCAGGAAATTATCATATTTAATTATAGATTTTGAGTAACATCAAAGGAAACTCTGATTTTTCAAGAGATTAAGGCAGGAACTGGTCCCTTATTACAGGAGACTACTTGAGCTTCTATTTAGCTGGTTTTTGGCACATTCATTGACAGGAATAATTTAATGATTGTGAATAATCACTAAGTGTAGGAAATAAGGTCCTCTTTGAGTCATAAAGCTTTTAAGCATGAATAATACTATGCATTTGTTTGAGAATAGTGAAACATGTGAACTAATTTCACATTGTCCTACCAATTATGAATGTGTTATTTCTGGCAAGCAGGTCTCTTTAAAATTGCATATGCTTAGTTGCTTGCCAGGGAGGTGAGAGAAAAACATTGTCAGCCTCTTTATACCCAGCTGGGGCCAGGTGTTGATCATTAACATGTAAATAGTGCAATTACTGCCAATTAAGATTTTTAAAAGCATTAAAATTTGTGGGAACACAGTTATATCATCTATAAAATTTTTAAAAATATCTATATTATAGTGCTTTAGTTTCCTAAAAGCCATATAGTGTAACTTGTAGTCTTAATTACACAAAGTTTCAAGTTCCTTAGAATGGAAAATGAAAGTATGTTGCTAGAATTATGTTCATAGCCAAATTGCATTAGAGGTACTATTACTTGTCAAATTACAGTTATTTTTTTCTTCCACAAATATTTATTGAACTTTCTATATGTAAAGAACTATGTTCATATTAAGTTTACCAATAAGGCAAACGTGATTTCCAACCCTGTAGAGAGCCTAATCTTTCTGACTCCCACATAACCAACATAGAAATAAGTACACAAGATCAAGAATGTTACAGGAATTGTTATATAAAATGACTTATAAAACACAGTGATGTGGATAGAGGCAGTTTGCTTTGGGAGGTCTTGAGTGCTCCCTATGAATAAACAATATTTCAGATGAAACCTAAAGGGAGAACTGATTATATTCAGGTGAAGAAATGGGCAAGAGAATACCAGGAAGAGATAACAGTGTTTAGGAAGCTGGAAACAAGAGAAAATGGAATGTCATTAAGAAACTGAAAAATAGAAATACATACTTGTCACCAAGATCTCAGTCTGGCATCTCTTAACTCCCAAGGCCTTGTGATCTCTGTCAAGAAGAATTCAAAAAGACACAAAGTTCAGAGTTTGTTACAGTATAAAGCAGGAGCATTCTCAAGAGACAAGAGTGAACAATGACTAAAGAGACTGTTGTATAAGGCACATACTCAAGGGGAGAGAATGGACAATGGGCTAAGAGACCATTGTGCAGACTTCCATTTAAAGTAGGCTTTATACTATTTTTAACATCTCCGGAATAGACAACTTTCCTGAGGGACATTTTGCTGTCCAGGTGACTGACAGGCCCTTACTTGCATTGACTCTTATAGAAAGAGGCAATGGTATGTCCTTGTTCTTTATCAGAAAGTCTTTTCTTAGATAGTGATCTTATATGGTTCAGGGCTCCTGGACGCAGGTTTAGATAGTTATCAATTAATAACCTTCCAGTCAATTCAGAATGGCATGTCTTCTCCCAGGGCCAGAGACATAGGTCCCATTCCTCTGACCAGGCTTTGGTTGTACAAACTGTTCATTATGATGGAGAGAGTCCTGATTTAAAGTCTTCTGATCCTGCTAATACTGAACTAGCTGTTTAACATACTCACTTCAAGGTAGTGGATGCTTCTAGGGGGACAGGACCAAAAATATTAACTCTGCTATTTACTAATATAAATTCATTTATTCACAAATGTAATTTGTCCATAATCACCTCTACTTTTACCCATCTTGGGGATACAGTACTTTGTTTGTAGGGTAATAGGATCACTTAGACCTTATATCTCACTTTATTGGGAACTCAGATCCCTTTATTATAAACAATTAAATAATCCTATACTGCATCAAATACTAGCTAGCTCTGTTTTGATGTTTTACATACAGTTAGTTTTACAGGGTACAGTAAATTGAGTCACTGTCTCTTAAATCACAACAGAGAAACTCCAGGGATTTACATAGGAATTTCCGGAATTTCACTCCTTTCAGCCTTTGGTCTTATCAAGGGAATGTATCTGAATTAACAACTTTCTAGAAATAGCCAGTGAGTGAAAAGTCAGTGGTTAAAAGGAACCAAGAAATAGCAATGGGCAAGTCCAAGGAACCACAGTAAGATGAAAAAGCACTAGAAGAATAGCCAATCCTTGTATATTTACAGAGCTGATGAGACGAATCTACATGTGCCTAACCAATTCAGTCACATTAGCCATAAGGCCAACTCAATAAATATTTGATTTAGTACCATATGTAGACATGATGAGCTACAAAACTTAGCTGCAACTTGAGTATTGAAAGAATTTAATGCCTCCTTTGGGCAATAAAAGAAATACAGGTCTTACCCATTTATGAGTGAATCTAAGAACAGAAGTCAATTCAGGACCCAATAGATAGAGAATAGTAAATGACTGTTTCTTTCACATCGAAGATGAATTGATTCAAGTTATACTAATGCTCTTTATTCTTAGAACATTCTCACAGAAGAAAAATGAGCAGAAATCTAGAAATGGTCATTGTAGTCAAATGGATATTTTAATGTCAATATGAAATTCAGTTTTATATGATTATTATTCACAATTCAGGAAAATGTCTTTTTCATGAAAAAGTCCATTTATAATCATAAATATCAAATTGAGGATTAAACAACTAACATTTTATTTGGCGCGCCAGAAGATATAGATTGAGAAGTTGTATAGGCATATCACTGTCTTATAGATCATACCACTTATATTTAGTAAGATAATTAGGTTTTTTTAGGATAGTACAATATTCTTAAATCTAATGTCTGATGCCAGTCTCAATATAGCAATGATTGGGTACTGTTTTCATTTTTATTTTTTTACACAAAAGTAAGTAGGGAAGTTTCCTGTATTTTAAATTTGAGAAGTCCTGGCTTTATAAATTGACTTGGATGGAGACATGCATTAAACATCATGCAAAGGTCGATAGGGTTGATTGTCCATTCCAAAATAGTGATCCCTGGTGGAAAAACAATGTAGTGCAAATCACCAAGTGCTTCGAAATGAAAATGTGTGCTCCCACAATTTGGGAGCAGAACCTGCTGCACTAAATAAGCACAGATGTACTTCAAATTAATATTTAATCTGAGATGAAAAGCACTTAAAGGAATTAGGGATATGAGTTACTCGGAAGAAATTACTTCTTTCTCACACTGAGCAATTACAAATTACAGCACTGCAAAGATAACAAAAATAAGATTGTCACAGTCTCCTTGGGCTTCAATGGGAAGTGGCTCTTTCTTTCTTTCTTTCTTTCTTTCTTTCTTTCTTTCTTTCTTTCTTTCTTTCTTTCTTTCTTTCTTTCTTTCTTTCTTTCTTCCTTCCTTCCTTCCTTCCCTTTCTTTCTTTCTTTCTTTCTTTCTTTCTTTCTTTCATTCTTTCTTTCTTTTTATTTCCTTAATACTTTTTCTAGTAAAAAGACAAATAATTCTCTTGGACTGTCACTGCCTGGATCAAAACCGAAGCTCATAAAGTGCTTTTGAAGAAAAGACTAGCTAAGTCCTTAGGGGTGGATGAATGTGACTTTTAATTGACATCATTAGAATGTTATTAGGATGAAATAGAACCAAGAAACCACTATTAATCTTTAAAAAGAAAATGCCTACAATCAAGTTGTAATTTTTGAATTCTTCCTGTGAGGCCATCTTCAAATCACATTCCAAGAGCAAACTTGAGTTCAGAGCTATTGTGCTCATTCGTTCAACTTTAAAGTCGGTTTAATGCCACAGTGCATAATGAGAACACAGAAAGTACTGCATCAAAAGAGAAAAGAAGACAAAATCAGATTAAGGAACTGAACTGTCACTGCTATACACATACATCATGAGAGGGGGGATAGATAGAATTGGATAGAGACAAGACATATTTTAGCAGATAATAGACTTCGATGATGGATCTGATATATGCAGTAAAGAGAAGGACTAGCTCCATTTTTATTTGGAACCAACTGAGTATCTTGTTGTACCTCCCTGCGTTTACAGGAGACAAAAGCATGGTGAAAATAGGAAGATCAAGAGCTTTGTTTTATGACCTTCTGAGTTTAACTAAGAGAATCTGTGCAATCATGGCTTTGAAGCCATTCATTAGAGCTCAGTAAGATCACAAATGGATATATAACTAAATAATTACTCCCCCTTTCTAAGAATTTTTCAATAACCTGTAATTCAACAGGGAGAAAAAAGGTCCCATTATCTCCCCATCTATAAGTGATTGTTAACCAGGCCAGTCTTGTACAGACTCAATGCTGCAACTACTATACGTTCAGTATTACAGTGGCTTCATCATGCCCAGAGGGACTTGTTTGGGAGGAGGAATAGTTGTCAGGAGTAAAGGTCAAAAATAATTACAATGTTTTCTATACAGGTACAAAAATATGAGAGAGCAAATGTAATTAATAAGAAAAGAATTATCTTTTATGAAGAATGTATGTGTATCTACTAACTTGACTACTTTATGTTGATATATGAACCTGTGCACATGAAGCAGTAAAAAGAATCAACAAGAAACAGCATGTAATATCACCATAATTCTTGACATTCCCAAGAAACTTTTTTCTTTGGCTTCAGGCATTAATGGTTCTTTTCAAAATGTCTACCTCCATGGTGTTCCATCATATCAGATTCTATCTCCTGATAGTTCCTTGAGAGTATGCACCAGAGAATATGTCATTATTAATGGGATAAAATGGGCCTTACAAAAGACATGAGGATTATACAGAACTAATTAAGAAAGCAAAATCAGGACTAGAGAGATTTATCAAAGATTAAGAGCAACAATTGTTCTTGCAAACGATCCAGTGTAGGTTCCCAGCACTCACATGGCAGATCTCAACTATCCATAACTCCTACTCAAGTTAATCCTTTGCCTTCTTCTGACTTTTATGGGCATTGATCCTGTATGTGGTGCATATACATACATGGAGGCAAAAGACTCACATTCATAAAATAAAATAAATCTTTAAAAGAAATAAGAGAGAAAGCAAATTCATGTGGAATTTCACAGTCGAAAAGGAACCACTAGAGAGAAGAGAAAACTAATGACAAGAAAAATAAATGAGGAAAAAAATGGGCTATACAAGAAGCTACATCATTTTTAAATTTTGCAGAGAGCCAGGCTACTAGTGTGTTTATCTGTAGATTTTTCTGAGTATACTTTCATTAATAATAATTGTTTATTGTTTAACAATCATCAAATATGAAGGAATCACAGATTTAAATATATAAACGGAAATAATTCATTTGGTTGTTTGTAGAAAGTGCATTATTATATTTCAAATAAGTAGGGTTTTCCCACAGGTGCTACAGTGATGTTAATATCCATTGGTTTTTTTTTATTCTATAAGCTCCATATGTTTTGTGATTTGGAGAATAATTACAGTGGTTGATTTTATAATACAGTAGTTAATATTATAATATTAGTGCAACTTCTAGTCAATATATTCTTTAATTTTCTTCCATTTAATTTTAGTTTCCTTTTTCATGATTGTGTCCTTTAAAAATTGTTTCAGGAACAGTATTTACCAATCATTATAGAAGCCACTACCCACTACTAAACCTGTAATATTGACTCTAACTTACTGATGAAGATTTTGCATTTCAAAGCCTTTATCTATATTTTCTCCCATGAAGAAACGCTATAAATTATTTTCTTGTTGGGAACATTAAGCTTCAGAAACTTATATCAAACTGTAACTATAACAGGTGTTCTAGGTTTAGAGTCAATTTAACCCACAGAGAAAAATGACGTGTGTTAATATGTGTGTGTGTGTGTGTGTGTGTGTGTGTGTGTGTATTATATGGCTTTAAAGTATAACTTAACCATACATTAAAAATAAACAATGCTTAGAAACCTATATTCTAAGAAGGTCAGAAGTTCCTTGCTATAAAGGAGTAAAAGAAATTCTTGATGACTGGAATGTGTGAAACAAACCCATTAATAATAAACAAATATCTCTTATGGAGTTTCAGATAATGATCAATTATTTTGTGACCTCAAAATACTTAAAATTTGTTTAAATTTTGCACTAAAAATGCTTTTTAATCACAAATTTGAAAGTGCTCTGCCTTTTTAAAATGATTTTCTTTTTAAATTGAGGGAAGTATTTTTATTTTCATGACTAGGTCCCATCTGTCATTGTGCATATGGGCTTGCCCTTTTCTTTTTGCAAATGGTCTATTTTCCTTCTCTTTTAACAAATATGTTCCAAATTTTCATAGCAAATAAGGGAAAATATTTGCTCTTATTATTTGGCTGAGAAATGGCATAAACTTATGACTCTAAAGAATTCATTACTGGAAATCCCTATCTTTTCAGGACTTGTAAGTATATGCTTTCAAAATAAAACCTAAACGTTTCCTTTACTTTAATAATGAACAACAATTGAAGTTTGTTTTAATAGTCCTCATTCTGTGTTGCTGGCGTCTTTTTCTAACGCACTACCCAAGTGAAAGACAAAATTTCAGAATAAAATTCAGGCTCTAGAAATTTAATATGGAATATCTAACATATAATTTGCACTCAACATTTGGCATAAAAACAAAATGTAAATTATGCCATAAAGAAATGCTTCAGGGAAGGTTTTTGAAAAAGGAGGGTGAAGAAGACAGGGATTAGGATGGAAATGAGGTTACTTGAGTTATTGAAATGATTCAGGTTGGCAAGTTTCTAGTGTACTCTCAGGTACCATCTGAGATAATTCAGTCCCCCCAAAGATATGTTCCCCAGATACAGGAAATACTGGACTATCTGAAAAAATAAACCCCTTGCCTTGATCCATCTTTCATAGGGAAATTAATATCTCCCTAAAAGTTTTCTATCATTACTGAAACTGAAATCACAAGTCTGGAGTGTATATTTTTGGTTTTTTTATAAGCGTGTGACTGTGCATGTACACGCACACACACACACACACACACCTACTCACATATATGTAAACCATTAAAATAAGATAGAAATAATAGCTCTACTTATCAGTAGCTTACAACTGAAATGTGCCAATCACACCAC
This sequence comes from Cricetomys ansorgei, assembly GCA_026225945.1. Classification (NCBI taxonomy): domain Eukaryota; kingdom Metazoa; phylum Chordata; class Mammalia; order Rodentia; family Nesomyidae; genus Cricetomys; species Cricetomys ansorgei. The sequence continues at coordinate 3,582,991 of JAMJFZ010003268.1, forward strand.
TCTTATAATGGAAAAAAAATACATCCCATCAGAGCCACATAATATGAAATGCTATGAAGTGTCTGCATATAGAAAAGTCGGGAAATCCACTTTGATCTACATTTTTGAAGTTTGATAATTGTGCTTATTATCAGGTCCTCTCTGCTCTTTTACTTTGACATGATATCCATTATCAGTGACAGCATGAGTGTGAGTATGGGTTTGATTTGCTTAAGATGAGATAATGGAAAAAAAGCTTCTTTTGTCTGTTAATATTAACAGACTGGAAGAAAATTAAACTTCATCACATAGTGGCTCATTTGAATTATTTCTCTTTCATAACCAGCATTGTCTAATACCTTAGTATTTATTTGTAAAGAAATTGATCCTTAGTGAAATATTTTGTGCATACAAATTTAGTATCATTTGCTCTGAAGCTTTCATTCCAAGATCAAGCATCAAGTGTAGAAATAAACAAATAATAGTCACAAAGAATAAGACATGTCATGTTGTTCACCTTTGCATCTTCAGAAATCATTGTAATTAGATATGTGGATAGAATAAGACAAGGATCCGAATACAAATTCATATTTAATGAAAGGAAACATACACAAACACATTTAAATTTATATGAAACCATTGGTAAATTCATTAGTTGAGATTTTTCATTATAATTTTACTTATTTAGAATAACATTTATTTGATTGATTTAGAATAACACAGGTTAGCTAGAAGCAAGTCATTATGGCAATTAATATGTGCTAATGTAGCTGAACTTTTCTGCTTGCCTAAATTTTACAAGGACCAAGGCTAATTTAGAACTTTAATATGGTACTGTGCACATTAACAAATTAGTATCCTCACATTGAAAGTCTAAGTAATTTATTTATTTTTTTCTATATCTCTGTATGGGCATTGCTGGTTGCTTGGTTTTACACACACACACACACACACACACACACACACACACACACACACACACACACACACACACACACACACACACTGAAAAAAATCGAGAAACTCCTTTAGCCCAATTAAATATTTTCTTCTGTTTATTTATAAGTTTTAATTCTTTGCTGAAGGACATAGAAAAATAAATTTACCTGTACTCCACCCTCAACCAATTTATCTTGTGTTTAGTTCAATTCAAAAGCAATTGTGTTTGATTCTCCTCTTTCCTATTAACTTTCATATTTTTTTCTCAAAGAAATGCTCACAACAAGGTTACTGGAGAAGTAGGATTTTTAATAGCTTTTAAGAATATGATAATGTACTTGGAAGTGTTTATGAAGTAGCTTTGTTTTAAATTTGTTTAACTATTTCACATATGTATGATGAGTTTGGAGAATTTTGACTACTCCAAAGCACTTGCTCATGTCCTGTTTGTTCCACAGGAATCCTTCTTTCCAACAAGCTTATTTTGATATCTCTTTTTTTTCTCACTCTTAATTAAGATCACTCCTAAGCATGAGTGACAGGTCATTTACCAGAATATAGGCAATGTACCAGTTCCACACACTGAGGGTCCCAGGTAGTCCCCAAATACCCATTAACTGTCCATAGACCCTCAGTCTACCTCACGCATGATGAAATTGTGGAGGCCCAGTCTTGTATAGCTAGCCACAATTGCAGTAGGGATAAAAAAAGGATTCTAAAATAACTTATCTTCTCAAAAAAAAAAAAAACACAAAAAAACAAAACAAAAAAAAAACCCCCACTGGCTTAAATACAAAATTACTAAGCTGTTAAAACACAATAACTAGCCACTGCAATTGATCTATTAAGCATTCAGTCTTTCAATTCTGTTTTACAGTATTTTAATATTCCTGCTAATTCCTGTTTATCTTTCATATGGACAGATTTGTTTGGCAGAAATGTTCATATTGTGCATAGTGCTAATTTAAGCATTTAGCAAATTTTTGAGAAAATAATAATTTAAATGCTGACTTCCTGTTCAGCAACTCATTTTAGTTCTCCTATATGCCATAAACATATATTAATATGGCAATGTATTTGAAGGCATAGTATAAAAAATAGGATGTTCTTTTTAATAAAAATCAGCTTACTATAATTTGTTAAAATGTGACAGAATACTAATTAGTTGATTACACTTACTAGAACACATATCTGAAGACACAATGGCAGAAGGAAATTCTCACATCCGCTTGTATCCCTTTGCAAATATCATCTCTTTATCACTACCAAACAGGGTTAAAGTGATGCCAAAGAACATCTTTTTCTTCTTGTCTCAAAAGAAACTCACAGTTAATGTATATTATGTTTTAAATTGAAAAATAGTATAATGTGCATTCTTCAGCTTCCCTTGGAAATGTTCCACTATATTTCTGTATGTATACTTTGTAACTTTGACTGTTATGCTCTTTTAAAAAATAAGACTTTCATATAGTTCCTACCTAAAACAAATGTTTTTTCATAAGAAGGTATTATAAAATATTCCAAATACATATTGACCATTCAAAGCAAATGTATACACTGTTGAACAATGTATGTTATTTACATTTAATTTGAAACGTCATCTGAGACATTTAGCACAGTGAATGACAAAACAGAATCATTGTATAGAAAACTGGTTGGGAACTTAGTGTCTCTCAGGAAAGGTGCTAACCTGTGTTTTACTAAAACATTATCCTGTTCTGATACTTCAAGTCCATTTTGTTTTACTATAGCACAAAGAGTTCATTGATTGCAAAGGGTCCACTTTATCTTGATCGCATAAGACATTTATTATCATCAATTTATAATATGAAATACAGTTGAACTATAAGCAACATAGCTTTAAATACGAAATTCTAATTATGTTTAGATATTTTTGAGATTTAAAATAACTTGAAAAACTTTTAAGTTAACCACCTATGCCACAAATAGTGGCAAAATTGGAAACATTAGATATACTATTAACACAAAAATAATGTACATAATATTCTATTTTATCATATACTATCATAAATTGGACACAAATATAGAAAGTTAAAATTTCTTAACGTTGGCAATAGATGCTTACAGACCATATTTACAATAATTTAAAGTCGATAGAAAAGTAAACAAATGTAAAGAGTTTTTAAGTTATAAACTTAATATTATTCATAATGCCTGAATTACTGTTTTAATGATTCCATAGCTGCTTCCTATTGTTTTGCTCTGAGCAAAACTATTGTAAATATCCATGTGTGCTGTTTGTATCTCCAATAAATGTATCCTAGTATAAAGTGAACTCTCGGGAGTTTTATCTACTTTTAACTGTATAGCATACACAATCTGCCTTGACTGACTGCTTATATTAATGGGAAGCTACACGGAAATCAAATGATAAACAGCAGTTTCCTTGACAAGGATAGATACAGTACAAAGGTCTTAGTTGGAAGATTGAGTTCTGATAATCTGATATGAGATATGTCTGGCCCTATATCAGCTACATTAGTTCTTTACTCAGGGAATCTCTTTAACTAGACAAAATGAGGAACTACAATAATGATAGCATTTTTTTCTGTAATTCCCCTTTCTGTACCTCACATTTCTGGTAGTGCATTCTTTCTTCAAACTTCTAGAACTATTAGCAGCTGAATTTAATCACATCTGGTTTTTTTTTCCTAAAATATGTCACCGCTAACTTATAAGATATTATGTAGAATAGATCCCTATCTAGATGCTTATTGTATTGTCCTTAATTTTATTCTGAATCAATGGCCTTTACTTTTTAATTTTTAAATAATGTTTGAGAATTTCATACATAAGAACTGTATTTAAATCATTTCTATACCTCCATTCCCCTCTCCTACAACTCCTCCTATGGCCTTTACTTTTTATCTGAAGAGTGTTTTATTTCCAGTTCCACATGGATTCTAAAACTTAGTCTTTAAACCATTACCTTACCCCAAACCTTCTAAATAGGCCAAAGGATATAAATGTTCCTAGGACCTAGGGTCTAGAGAGTCTGGCCCCTTTTCCTGACCTCTGTATATACTGCAGTCACATTCAAAAACATACACAAAACTAAAAATAAAACTTTTTTTCTTAAAAAGAATATGGAAGTATCCCCAGAAGTAGAAGAAATGAATCACTATAATGTCTACTAAGGGTCTGGACCGAGGAACTGGAAAGAACTCCCTATTTCCCTCATTCTCAAATACTTTGTATATTTCCTCATGTATGTTTGTCTATTACTCCATATAGATGAGCTGTTTAATTCTCACATCACGTGGCCAGAGTCATACTTCTGATTTTTGAATGGGCACAGCATTTAATTTTAAAGCATGACTCACTCTATGGCTCAACTCTGATTCTCAAATCCTAGGAACGATCATCTTATTAGTAAAGTTTGGACCAAAAACCCAGTGCCATGACATATGCATCTCAGAACAGGAAAGAAGTAGTCACATAGCTTCTAGTGAAGCTTTAACCCTCTGGGTGGCAGACAATAGTAGGGAAAAGGGATAAGTAGATTTGGCTAAACTGCCTAAGCTGAATGTCCTTAGTTTGAATTTTCTTGGTATTTTATTACAAGTATCACAATTTTCATTTCAGAGACTCTACTAGTCATTTTAATGCAATTTCTCCACTAAAATGTATTTCTTCTCCTATACCATAATTATATTTTACTTGGTATCAATACACATATTTATAGTCTGCTTTAAAGTCTTAGTGTGTTAATTCTAATATCTGAGTTATTGTTGGATTCATCTCTATAGATTATCAATTTCCTTTTCAGTGAATCAAAATTTTAGGATTGTATTTTGAACACTGATTGATATTTCTGGAGACCTATAGGGTCGATTTTACTATTGTATACAGTCCTGCTTTTTGTTTTCTTCTGGATTAGAAAGTGGTTATTTTTTTTAATTGAACATCAGACTTTTGTTCTGGCATTACAGCACAAATCTCAGGGCTTTTTTTTTTTCATTTTCAGTCAGAGATTTGGAATAAATTGTACACAAAACATGAGGTGTATCTTCTCTATTCATGTACTTTTGAAGATAAATTTTTGGCTTTCTATTGTTTACAGTTGCCTAAACTTTGTTCCATGGTTTCTTAAGCTAGAGATACTATATATTTCTGTCAAGATATTTGCCACCGTGAGGAATCTCTGACTGCTTTATATATTATGTTTAAAAATAAAAACAAAACATCAACTGGAAATTCATTCTTGCCTTGTTTCATAGAATAAAACAAAAACAGTTTAGTGAAGAATTGTGTAGTCACTTTCACAGATAGTCAGTTTTAGTTTCTAGAAAACATGTTCTAGTTAAAATCTTGACAATGAAGTGGACAGAAAGATGCTAAAGCCAGGAGATTATATATATCATATATATATATATATATATATATATATATATATATGATTAAGAGTGTAACTGAGAGATAATGAAGTCCCAATGTATAGGAAACTTAGGTAATAATGCAATAATACCTCTCAGTAATAGGATTTGCTGACTGAGTTTGGAAATGGAACGGTGGCCAAAATGAACAACAGATTAGTAATATAATTCATTACTGGTTTGCGTATTCCACCAACAAATAATGCTTTTAGTGTTTAATAAATGACAGGCCTTTATTGGGAACTACAGAGCTGATAATGTACCTCATTACACTGGAGTACTTACCTGGCAAGTAAAACACCCTGAATTTTATCTCTTTCACAAAAGGAGAGAGAACAGAAGGAAAAAAGGAGAGAAAGAGGGTGACAGAGGAAATAAACAAAGGAAAGAGCAAATAAGAGAGAAAGAAGAGGAAAGGGAAAAGTAGAAATAATTGATATGTTATCCATCAAAATATTTGTGGTAAGAGAAAATACATGTATAGGACAGCTTGAATACAGAGTTTTGTGTGTGTGTGTGTGTGTGCGTGTGTGTGTGCGCGCGTGTGTGTGTGTGTGTGTGTGTGTGTGTGTGTGTGTTTGTACAAATTAAAAAGAAGCAAATAAGAGAATTTGAGAGAATTATAGAGGAAATTTCTAGGATTAAAAAGACCAAGGTGTATTGGCCCTAATATACGTGAACCATAAAACATGTAATTGTTTTGCTTTTCTTTTTTTTGTATTGTTTTGAAATGTCATGATGAGTTAGCCTAGGTATTAAATTCAATAGACAAAAAAAAAAACATTTTAAAATAAGAGAATCAAGGAAATAATGATGGAAATAAATACAAGAAATGCCAAGAAGAAAATTTTACTTTTAAAGTTCAACAGTTACCAGACAATTCATTTTTAATGTGCTATGAATTTTCTGCTTTTCCAATGAGATGGAATAATGGAAATACAAAATAAAGCATTTCACACATGGAAAACTTGTTTAAATAATAAAACACATCTATGAACAAAAAGTTCAAATAAAGTAAATGCACACTGAATCCCAAATGATAAAGAGATTTAGGAGGATAGTTATCAGGAATGTATAAGCTATTTTGGCATAGGCTGAAGTTTGGATTTTATTCTTTCATTTGACAATTATATAATAAGAATATATAGTATGGTAAATAACTAATACCTGGCCCAGAAAAAAGGGTTCAATTATGATTTTAAATTAAGTTTTGATTATTTTATGAAGCAAATAAAATATCCATTACTTTTGAGAGACTTATTGGGAATAAGTAAAATGGTCTTGTAGGGCTCACACCTTCATATATAGTACTTAGCCCTTTAAAGCTCTTTAAAGATGCTAAGCAAATATCCAATTCTGTCCTTGTATGCATTCCCACAGTCCTTGGTACTGTGTCTAGTTTACTTTCTCTCCAGCTTCAGACATCTAACTAATTAGCAGAGGTGGTAAAATAATGATTTTTCCATCAGTAGTTGAAGGCTCTGCTTGTCCCTGCTGTTGACCTCACTTTGCATTCCCCCAAGGCTACAAAGTCATTTGCCTATGTGTATGGTTGCTTTAAATCACAGTTGCAAACCACCACTGATATAAGCTATCTAAGTTCTGTTCAAAGTGAGATGCTTAACTGAAATAATAGTATCAGAAAATACCATGTTGAATTCAAAATCAGTTGGAGGAAGCAAAAAAAATTTTATGTAAGTGAATCACCAACATCTCTTACCGTGGCAGAACTATATTTCTTAGAGGCTAACAATCATATTTTCTTAGTAAAATTTACAGTTTGAAGTATGTAAGTACACATTGATATTATTTTGTCAAGGAAGGGTTAGTTGACTACCAACATTATGATTAAGAGAGGAGATCTGAGGACTGAAATGGCTACTAACTAGTGGGAAGTTTGAATATGCATGCAAATATGTTAGGCAAAAGTTTGACTTACACGTCAGACATGATAACATGAGATTTTTCCCATGATACTCAGAAACAATGCACAATTTAAAATTATACAAATTCTTTATTTCCAGAACTTGCTCTTTAATATTTTCAGTCTCCTGCTAACCATTGTGCTGAAAACATAAAACATGGAAACAAACATAAGAGAGATCTACTGTAATAGTTTTTAAATTTCCCCTCTTGTCACCATACCATTATGTTAGACTCCAACGTATATAAGAGAAGTGAAACTGAAGATAATATACCTAGGCTTCTAGCCCCATCTCATCCCCTACACAATCCTAAAAGATCATTTGAGAGCCATTTCCTCAGTGACACCCATTTCAAAGTATTAGGAAAACTGAGAATGTGATTAGATTAGGGAAGCACTATATAGCTTCTCTTATATTCCTAAATGACCTAAATGTGTATTCTATAATAACTGTAATTTTAATAAAAGCACTGCAGAGGCAGGGAGTGTAGCTCAAAGATGGAACATGTGCTGAGCATGTTCAACATCCTGAGTATCATCCTTAGTATTTCCACACAAAAGTTCTTCAGTGGAGACATTTGAAAAAAAAAATGTGTGCAAAGCATACTCACCTACAATTTACAAAAGAACGCATGAAAAATGGATTTTCCTTGAAGAATATAAACTTTTCATGGTTTCTTCAATTTCTAGCACTCTTCCTAAGGAAATGAGCTACAACCTGTACTTACAATTGTTGAATGATAAGTTGTTCTCAAAATACTTCATGGCAATCCCTCAGAAAATTACGATGAAATACTGGTTGTTAGAATAAGACTGCGTGCAGTCATTTTCCAGAAATTTATTTTAATCTGTCAACTTTCAGTCTCTGAGGTGAATGGAACACTCGCATACAGTGTGCAAACTACATCCATTATTTCAGAGTCCTGCAGCTGTACATGGTTTTTTTTTTTTTTTTTTGGCTGTTTCTTGCTTTTGTTTTTGTTTTTGTTTTTAAATAGAGATGACTTATCATGGTAACTTTAATTGGCAGCTAATTAAATATATAATTTTTAAAATGTTGTACAGATACATTAGAACATGTGTATTTTAAAGCAGGAAACCAAGTAGAGATTCATGAATTTCAAGAGCTATTCAACGTGTAGATAAATAAAATATCAGAAATTCAGCTCTCAATAAAATCCAAAGCAGATTAGATCTATGAATTTAAATGCAAAATTTATAAATGGTCTTTCTCAGCTGATTGAGTTGAACATGATTTACTTGCATTTACACATGGAACTTCTCCTACCTTTTTATGACATAAAATATATTGGAAATATGAATGCATCCCCCTGACTTCTAAGCTGAAGTAATTTAGAATGTTAAAAAAATAAAACAAGGTAACGTCATTGATTTAAGTCTTCAAAAGCAAATTTTGTTTTAAAAGTTTCACTTAAATAACCATTTAGTTAAGTAATCCTGGTACTTAGCTCTGTGTCAAAATGAATCCTCTGGGTAATAAAAACCAGCTAAGTCCAGAATAAATGCATGAAACAGTGGCTATATGAGCCACAAAAATAAAGTATTTATTATCCACATGAGAATTTGGCCAACTCATGTTACTCAAAATCATCTTACTTGGAAATGAAACATTATGTATGTTTGTTTGTAAGTAAACCTATTCTCTACTCTTAATGTCAATTATTATCTACAAAGATATTGTGAAGTAAATAGAATATTTTCCCTCTGTTATGATCATACCTTAAGAAAATAGAATAAACAAATGTTCAATAAAAACTGAATTTAAATTAAATGAAGCGAAGGGGTCATTCTATTGGAGATATTAAAAGTTGAGTAGTGATTTAACAAAATTCCTCAAAGTAAAAAGGCCAATGATATGGTGAGCACCAACATTTTACTAAAGCACCCCTCCCTGAAGACAATTTTGGAATGTAGGGACCAGTGGTGTTGCCAGAGGGAGGAATCCTAATCTTCCTACTGAGATTATTTAACAGCATTAAATAGAGGCAAGAATCACGCATAGAATCACCAAGTGACATTTTTAAAAGGGAATAAAACAGTGGGGAATCAGGATATAAGGCAGAAGTAGAGGGGGTCTTTAACAGAGATATGGACATAGATATAGATACGTGATATATATGATATAGATATATGAAAATCTCATATGAAAAAGAAAACAAAAACAAAATTAAAATTAAAAAAAAAGAAAAGAAAAAAAAAACTCACCAGCTCTGATCTCTGATCTCCAGTCATCCCACAGAGGGAGCTATTGTGACAGAATTTGAAGGTAGTAAGAAAGTTTTGGTGTACTAAGTCTCATTGTCTTGCTACTTTAGAGCTTAAAGAATATCAGAAGTATGGATTGCACCCTCTTAACTCTTGAGTTCACCCCTGAAGCCTTTTTTCAAACAATATTTTAAATGGAAGCGTGTAAAAGTTGATTCAAGGCAAAGGCTTTTTTTCTTTGCCTAATTCAATCCATGGTTCTAGTCCTAGAGCCCTGGAGATGTTTGGCCTCGAAACAATCTATTCTTAAGAGTCTGAGACATATTGCTAACTAAGCCATTGTAACTAGCTCCTGAACTCAACCAGCTCTACTGGTTAACTGACTCAACTCACTCGCTGTTCTGATTCAAACTGTTCTCCAGGCTTCTGGTTCAAACTTACCTTCTGAGCCAGCTGACTGTTTCTGACTAAACTCTTCTGACTCTGCTGACTCTGGATGACTCTTGCAACTTCTCTGACCAAACTGCTCTGAGAGGCTTCAAACTGACTCACTCTTCCTGTCTGATATTGATTTCTTCTGAATTGCCCCTGTGTTTCTGCCTCAGACTCCCAAGACTCCTCCTATGTCTTTGCCTCTGTGTCTCATCCTTCTGACTCTCTTGAGCTGAAAGCCTGCTTTCATGTCATGAGAGTTGGGAATGTCCTCATGCTGCTAACTCTTTCTCTGATTTGTCACTTTGCTTGCCCTTCACTCTGACTCATCTTGGATGTCACTTCTTCTCACATTGACTCCTTCTGATCTCTGCTTCTTGTCTATAAGCTCTGCTTCCTGTCTCCCAGTTGATGGGATTAAAGGCTTGCACTACCACTGTCCTCTGAGTACTGGGATTAAAGATATATATGAACATTCTTTCTACATTCCATCCAGACCACACAGGCCACTGAATGCGATCCCTTCATATAGACCTCTGGATGTGTTCCCTTAATATAGGCTATGACTTAATATCTCTATGGTCCCTTTAGCTTTTCTCTGGTTGTCATTCTAATTATAACCCCATTGTAAGTAATTACTTTGTACCACTCAGTTGCTTTATAGTTTTTATATTTCCTTTGGGGTTGTGTCAATTCAAATAACCATTAGAAAAGAAGGCCAAAATAGGATAAAATAGGCAAAAGATTTGAGGAGTAGTATTTGAAGGATAATAGATATCGCAGGAGGAAAAAAAATCCTTCACATCACGATGTAGAATCTTACTTGTGAAAAGGAGAAAGGAAGAATGAGTAAAACCATCCCAGGCTGCAGTGAAGATCCAGAAAAGTATTGGACAGGTTAGTAGAAAGTGTGAGAATAAAACCTATCTGTATTAATACCCTAACAATGATCAATCATTGGCATAAAATAATCCCTAAGTATTGGGGATTCATCATGGACATAATTGTTGCCTTCAGAACGTTGAGAACCAGGGCTCCTGTCAATGATGTCTGTACAGTGGAACTGAATGATGTGTTTTTATGCCTGCCTTTGATATTCTGAAAAAAATCTGGATTTACCTTAACTTACCCTAATTGCAGGGCTGTGCTTCTTGAATCTGCAAATTGCCTGGGATCATTGGGTTTCTAAACAATCTTAGGATTTGCTTAGAGGTTATGACTTCTTCACATTCTCATTTTCTAAAATAATAGAGTTAAATTGTGTCATGTCTTTCTAACTTCCATAAATCCTAACTTTTGTTTTAGATATGTCATCATTTTAACTTTCTTTAGCACATTCTGGGTAATTTGAGCTTTATATCCAAGTTCACTAAATCTTGTTTCATTAATGCTTTTCTTATTATTTAACTTGCCTTTTGAATTTTATTCTCCATTACATTTTACATTTTGATACTATATTATTTTTAGAAGTTCTATTAATTCTCTTAAGTATAGTACTATGTTCTTATGTCTTCCATTATTTCTTGTGCCATTTTAAATATATGCACTTTTATAAACTCTAGACAAAAAGATTATCTGAAATTCCTGGAATTTGCTTCTTAGCTTTTTAAACTTTTATTTAAAGTAGATTTTTCTAATATAATTTTAATTATGGGTGGAGATCTCATTTGCATTTGTCTTAGCCAGGATGTCTTGATACATTTATATTAATTTCTCATATTGACAGTAGTTAGAATATATACATAAGACAAAATCAGTTCTAAATCTGTCCTTAATATATGTCCATGTTTATAAATACCCAGTATTTTAATTATTTTAATATAGAGCCAAGGTTGTAGCAGATAAGCTTCATTGTTATTCCCTTGTACAAATTAGCAGAACTTCTTCTAGAGTGCCCTTCTGAGTGTAGTATTATAAGGGTCTATTTACCTGGGCAACGTATACCCCCAACTGCAATACCCAGCCTCTTAAAGACTACATATCTATTTTCATGATACTTAAAACTCATGTCTTTCCTTCAGTCCCTAGGAAGATAGCTACAGCATGGATACAAGGTCATGCAACTCTAGTTTACAATTCCTACCATTTGTGGGTTTGGCTCCTAAACCTGTTTGCTTTTACCTTTATCTTTTTGCCTCTTGTGCTACTGTTCTCCACTCTAAAAGATACGTTGTTTATCCAGCTCTTCTAGGTGTTTTGGAGTATGGTATTAAAGGTAGGTTTTGCATGTATGTGGGAGGGCATTGCTGTTGTTGTTGTTGTTGTGATTATTTTGTTTTGTTTTGTTTTTGGGTTTTTTGGCTTTCTGGTATTACATCATTGCCACAAATGGAATTCTTGATTCCTAATTTATACAACCTCCATGTAGCTTGATTTTTAAAATAACGAACTTTCTCTTTATAGCATAAGAAATCATCAGGTTAAAAAAGTCCTGATGCACCTACCTTCAGATACAATAACATTGCTTCCAAGGCAAACAGAGAAGGTCACAACATCCTAGGAAGGGGTACTAGAAAATGCTTTGACGGAGTTTACTTTTGTGTCACTGAAAGAGGAACAGAATTCTTGTTTGAGAGACCACTAAAAAGGCATATTGCTCAGTTTTTAGTGTAGGTCATTGCTTGTTTCAAGGAAATTGCTCTAAGTGTTATCTGTTTTCTATCATCTACTAAGAACAGTAAGGAAATAATCCCACCGTGACCCAGTTGGATAGTTGTGTATGCTGCAAAGTTTTATTTCATCAATAAAGACTTACTTTTCTTAAGAAGGTTCAAGTTCCTGAGTCCTATAAAAACTAGGTATAAGAAGACAACTGCCAGCTTATTACCATCGATAAAAGATCCCATCCCACGACAAATACCATGCAAACCTGGGTCAATATCATTCATGAAAATTTTTAAAGGATCATTTTGATAAGAAAGACAAAGACTGACATATGCCATTTTATAATCAGTGCCTTTACAATCAGTTTCATAATGAAAATTTCCTTTTTCTTTACAGTATGTTGTAATATTGCTTTAGCCTTCCTATTAAGTTCATTTTGAATTATTATCTACCAAGTATACATTCAAAATTGGAGATTGGATTTGTAAAATTTTACCACCTTTTATAGGGCACTTAAGTGATGAATTTTTAGGTCATTTAATAGAACAAAGTCTCATAATTTTAAAACATATCATTTTAACAGAGTTAAAGTACAAAGTGCTCTGAACCATTATATGGAAATGACACTAAGAAGAAAGTAAGGAATTCACTTTGTCTGTTGAAGAGAATCAACTATTTTAGTACCATAAGGCAATAATGATGCAATTATTGTAATTATTGTATATCTTTAAACCAGTGAGCATAAAGACCTCTGTAGACCATTAGTATAGTAGTACCATTCATGCGTTACACTTGAGAGTGACTATAAAATATGTTAAATACTATTTGCACTTAATAATTAGTAAAATTTGTTCCTTCCAAATTAACCATAAATTAATAGGGTCTTAAAATATTTCTGCTGATTTTACTAACTATAAACTTTTCTCTGCTGATGGAAAGCACAATTTCCTTTTCTTAGCCTGTTTTTTGAGAAATTATTACAATTTTATGATTCACATATTTGATTTCATCTTTACTTAAACTTGCAATTCGCGCTGTTCATGTCTTTTCTCCATTTAAAGCAATTCTTTGCCCTACTCACTGTGAATGTGTTTACAGAGACAAGGGAGGATTAGATAATATCCAATCTGAACACCATTCCCACACATAATTGAAGGCATTCAGTGCATTCTAAACTGACATTTAAGGATTGCTCTGGACTAATTTATCCTTCCTCTTCAGCCTGCATTTTTCTTCTGCACATAATTCCTTCTTGAAGTTAATGGGAATTTGGCATATGACATGAGTACATGTTTCATGAAATGGGAATCTGGGATCCATCGTCTAATAAAGAATCTTCTTTTTCCCTTAATTGGTCTGTCTTTCTAATGTCTTTCATTATACTGTAGTAGTATAGGCAGGCCTTCCATTCTAATGTGAAATGGAACTGTTTTAAAATGCAGGTTATATATGGGTTACCATGAACAGAAAGCAGGTGCATGATCTATTGGACTAAAAATGGATTTTGAAATGTTATACTTTTGTATAGAAGATGAAAGTAAAAAATTCTATGTGCATGCTGCATTGTAAACATTTTAAGAATAACACACAATATCACTTGGCCATTCTAGTGAACTCTGAGAAACACCTTACTTAGGCAATATGCTTTAAATCCAAAAGAAAGTACAGTTATGGTTTTCTGTGTTTTGTTGTTGCCTTTTTTTTCTTTTTTTCATTGCTCCTGTGTGCTTACATACTATGCTGGAGTTTAGCTTTCAGCTGGGTGTCGCTAATATCAGCATTTCTGTTTTGAAAATAAGAACTTCCACTTATATATAGGGTAAAATTATTTTAGTATCTAAACCATTTTCAAGTAGTTGCTGATAATGTCACAACACATTGAATAAATAAGCTATAGCATCAATGCAAGAGACTGCTATGCAGATAAAAAGAAAAAAATGACAATGAAGATGTCTTTGTCCTTATGTAGAAGGGTTTCAAGATGCACATATTTAAAAGGCTCAATCTGATATGTATATGTGTGTGTGAGTGTGTGTGTGTGTGTGTGTGTGTGTGTGCAAAACAATGTTTTTAAAAGGCCATACATTTAAAAGAGAGAAGTTTGGGGTTTAGAGGGAGGAAAGGGAAGAGAGAATGATGTAATTATATTATAAAATCAAAAAATAAGGAAATCATTTAAATAAAAATTGTGAAAATGAGAGATATAACATTTTTGATATTATTATATTTGGGGTTGCATGAAAATGGACTGGAATTTTTAATAGAAAATTAGTAAATAGAGTTGATTCCCTAGAAGGGGAAGAATTCAATGCACAGAAAGAATGGAATAAATGAAGCTTATTAGTGTGTGCCTTTCTACCCACAATTGTTCTTAAAATTTATTGATTACATACACAGAGATTATTTGCTTACTGACATTTCCTGATGAGAATAAAGTTAAAATGTTGAACCTAGAATTTTTTTCATGCTGTCACTAGTTAGCTTTATGAAACCTTGTATAAGTCATCAAACCTATCTGGACTCTAATAGTTGTAACTTATAGAAATTAAAAAAAAATGGTTTCCAAAGTACTTCACATTGTTCTTACCTCTTGTGAGATAGAAATGTAAAACAGCCTAGTAGGACTATATAGAGAGCAGTATCTTAAGGAATAAGATTGCTGGTGATTAACAATAATACATTTTCCTACTGTAGGATTTATGTGTTTTCCTGTTTATTCCCTGAAATTGTAGTTAAAATGAGTTTTCTCAATCAGACAGGCAGATAGATATGTATTGGATATTTACATTTTGAAAACTCAATTTTATTGCCATACCAAAAAAATTTCTATCTTTTAACCTTAGCCTAAAAATTTCACAAATATTTGCTGAAATATTCTAAGTGTAGTAACAGCAGATGAACTCAAAACATTGACTTTTAGCTGCTAATCAGCATTTTTATAAGCGTCTGACTCTTTATTAAATATGTGTTCATGTTTGATATCCATTCTGTTTAGGCCTCAATTATTTAATTACAGGTCTTGATATGAAACTAATCATGCACATATCCATACAAAGCTTGCATACTGACAGGATAAAATCATTAAACAGTCATTACTGTAAACTGACGTTGGCCTCAAATTTTTGCAGTTAACGGGGGAGTTGATGCTTGATGAACAATCCAATTAAAATTGGCAACAAAAGACCTAAAATGTCAGCCAAATTGCTTTTTAATAGTCAATGCAGCCATCACAAAACATAAACATTAAAGTCCCCATAGAAGCATAAAGCTTCATGGTAAAACAATTCTAGAAAATGAATAATAATTACATCATCTTGAGGATTCTTTTAATAGATGTGCACTCATTAAAATTATTTTATTGGTTAGAATCAGATGACAAAGTTTGTTTCTCTGAATATTTCCTTATATTTGTTATAATAATGGTTTGGTTTAGAGATATATGGCTTCTATTATTAACCAAAGAAGTGATTTTCAAAAGGTTTTTAAATTCTTTAAAATAAAGTTTTGACAAAAAGGCAGTTCAAAAAATATATCATGATATGCTACACTTTAAAATAATAATAATGAATCATCTACTGCACTGACTTTTTTCTTTTACTGCAAATAGCTTTTTTTCTCCTATAATATATACTGATTATGGATTCCCAACCCTGTACACCTCCCAGTTCCTCTCCACATCTCCTCCTACACAGATCCATCCCCTTTCTGTCTCATCAGAAAACAAATAGGCTTCTAATGAATACTAATAAAATAAAATATAACAAGATAAAACAAATACACTGGAAAAGATAAAACCAACAAGCAGAAATAAAAGAGCCCAGGAAATGAAACAAGAATCAGATATAGATGCAGAGACCCACTCATTCACACATTCAGGAATCCCATAAAACACAAAATCTGAAGCCATAATATACATGAAAAGGACCTGTAGGTTAAAAAATAAATAAAAGTAAAGTAAAAATAAAAAATACAAACAAAAAATAAAAACAAAAACAAAGAAAAAGCTCCAACATGACATTATGAGACAAGGAACCTCCAAAGATGCCAATGAGTTAATTTTCTATTGACCATCTACTACTAGGCATGCAGCCTACCCTGAAGAGTATT
The DNA here is from genome assembly GCA_026225945.1 of Cricetomys ansorgei. NCBI lineage: Eukaryota > Metazoa > Chordata > Mammalia > Rodentia > Nesomyidae > Cricetomys > Cricetomys ansorgei. The sequence continues at coordinate 3,599,599 of JAMJFZ010003268.1, forward strand.
TTCCCCCAGTGATACTCCCTTGGAGAATACTAGATTTTCATTTTCAAGTGGTTATCAATTTGAGATAGCTTCTGAGTTAGGGACAAAGTCATGTGTCCACTTCCTCCAGCTATAAGACTCCAACTGGTACAGACCTGTGCAGGCCCTGTGCATGCTGCCTCAGTCTCTGTTAGGTCATATATGCCTCAATTTCATTGATTTAGAGGGCCCTGTTTCCTTGGTGTTCTCCATCCCCTCTGGCTCTTAAACTCTTTCTCCTTCCTCTACTGCAGGGTTCTCTGTGCCCTGAGCAGAGAGATTTAATGGAGATATATCACTTAAGGCTTAGTGTTCCAAGGTCTCTCACTCTGCATATTGTCTGGCTGTGGGTCTCTATATTTGTTCCTGATTTTGTACTAACTTAAAATAAACTTCATTGTATATTTCATAGATATATGATAGACTATTGATAAGAAAGAAAACCAATTGTGATTGTCAGTAATCCATAAGTAGCAACTAACATTCAGATACTTCAGTCTCTGGGTGAGCAATATCACATATGTTAGAGGACTCATCACATAAATATGGCCTACAATGTAGCAGTTTTATTTTGTGTTGATAATATAGATTCAAAGGTTTTAGAACATTTTTTTTATCTTTGGTTCATATGTTTTGCAAATGGAAACCAAAGTAGTAGAATTAGGGAAGGTTAGTCTATGTGCTTTGAATAATCCAACTGTCTGCCATTACTGGCATGTGGTTCAATAAGGCAGAGAAAGAGATTGTGCATTTTCATCTCCATTACATGACCACAGAAAAGAAAACATCAAATGACTCCTAAGGAAAATGTTTTTAAAAATGGGGTTTTAATATTTGCATTTATTTTCTCAATGAATTATTGATAAATATATATAATGTGCCAACAGAGCATTGACCACTCTGATAATCAAAATGAGTAATATTTGTATGTGATCTCAAACTTAGCTTTTACTTGAAGGTTAGACAAATAAACAACTCATGATACTTGAAAGTATTCAAATCAGGAAAATAAACACATATCTCCCCAATTCTCATAATATTCTTTTTAGCAAAATCTTATATATTTTTAAAAATACTTACTCCGCATAGATATACACAGTAAAGCCCTCATTCAGATGGTGCTCTAATACATTTATGAATTGAAAGATCTGTCAATTAAATATAGCCTTCCTCTCCAAACATAGGGTTTAGTTCAATGTGCTATGAAGGGTAAATTGACGCCTCCACTTCTCCAGCTGCAGTTCCTCTGGTTTATATGTTGGATAACTTAATGTTATGTTTTCAGAACAACAATTTTTTAAATCCCTCAAAGGGGTGATAGATACATTGGGACTTCAAACTCTATTAGCTGAAGCAGTGAGGAGAAATGCCTATAGGAATATAAATGAAACTTTCATGGCACCATATCAAAAAATATTAAATGATCCAACTATTCACAAAAATTGTTTATCTTTTCATAATATAATGATAGCTAAGTATGTACACACACACATCATATACATATATATATTAGAGATGTGATATTTAGACTATATCTCAAAACCACCATTTCAGCCTGTGGGGAAATAAAAATGTCTTGGTCTCTCTTATGCACATAACCATATAAAAATCCCATCAGCAATTTAGTTAAGTTGTTTTTAACAAACAAAGTCATCCAACACTTTTGTCACTGCATGAACTATGCAGTAACAGAATTTAAACAGAATGTGTATCCCCAAAATAATATTTAGACATTTACAAAGAATTTTTAAAGGTTCAGCTTGCAAAATAACAAGAAAGTCTCTCTCTCTCTCTCCCTCTCTCTCTTTCCCTCTCTCTCTCTCTTTCTCTCTCTCTCTCTTGTGTCTGTGTGTGTGTGTGTGTGTGTGTGAAAGAGAGAGAGAGAGAGAGAGAGAGAAATCTAAACATTCTTCTGGCCACATATAAAATTGTTTTATGAATATTTCATATTTGCAATGTCAATTCAAAGTAAATACTATTCATTACCTTATTAAACAATAATTGAAATTGAGTCTTATGACGAAAGCATTTAATGGCATTGAGAATTTAAAGATGAACAATATACACAATGCTGTAGTTTCTGATAGGTAACTGTGATATATGATATGAAAATTAAAAGTGAAATGAAATAAAGCATCACAGATGAAGTAACACTGCTAAGATGGGTAGCTCATAAGTGCATCAAAGCAAAACCAACATATATAGTACTATGGAGATGTGTAAGTTTAAGACTTAGGTGTAATGGAAGCTATCAGAGTTTAAATGCTCTGCCAATGATTTTGAACTTTAACTCATAGGCAATAAAGATCTATCTCACTCATCATAATTAATAAAATGATAATTAATTCATTTTGATTATTTATTGGAAATGCAGATAATTAAATAAGCAGCTGATAAATTCTAGAAATGCCTGTTATTTGGGTGAGAATCTAGCAGGTCAATCTCAAGATCTTATGTAAAATCAGTATTTCCAGCATTCTCCTGGATGTATTTAATTCACATAAATATTTTAGCATATTTTCTTTATAAAACAAAACAAGCATATTTTCATATAGAAAGAACAAAACCAGTATCATAACCATTTTAAATATTAATTTTTAACCTACAATATTCAGATACAACTCTTAAGAGTACTCAAACCCCTTCTCATCAGGGAGACTTCTCTTTGCAATAGTCAGAGACCACTACAGAAAGCCACACCCAATCAAAACATAGCTGGGGAGGCCAATCCCAACTAATACATCTACAATACAACTCCCTCACCTCAGGCTCAGGGAACATTAAGAAAGATGGGATGGAAAGATTGTAAGAACAGAAGGATCAGGGAGTTTGCTGTGAGATTGTGTCTCCTAGTAATTTCTAAAACTATACCCATAAAGTCTCAGCAGCATAAGCAACCAAACATGAGCTGAACAAGAATAACTCCAGTGTACATACCAAAGTGAACAGAAAGAAGTCCATGAGTTCTTAACCCTACACAAAGAACTACAGGAAACTAAGGAATGGTAAGAGTGGGAGAAATAATCTTCTCCAGAGAAGAGCACACCAACTGGTTATCCAGTAACAAATGGTCAGCTCTGAATACATATGAGTAACATTATTTAGATTGACCAGGTTATATTTATGAATATGTCTGTATACACATGTATTCATGACACAATAAGTTTTTAAACAGCCATGTATTTGAAATGGAGAAAGTAGGAATATTTGGGAGGGTTTAGAGGGAGGAAAGATCAGGGAGAAATGGTGAATTATATTATAATCTGAACCAAAAAAGAAGAAAAATGAAAAAAAAGTATTCAAACAATGAAACTCCCCATATAATTAGTACTTAGATAAGGATAGGCAAAATATTATTTTTATTACCCACAACTATTTTAAAGTTAAAACCAATAACATGGAATTATATTCATGGATTGTTGTAGTAGTAAGCTGCTACTGGGGTGGGTCAGCAAGAAAGACATGGAGGAATTATCATAGGTGGAAACCCTGCCATATCTCAGCAGAGAGAGCCACCAATATGGCAAATGCCAACCTGAACAGTGGAACACAAGCCTCTGAGTTCAGGTGCTTTTATTGATTCAGAACTCCTCAGGTACAGGTCGTAAGCAATTAAACATCCCACGCACAAATCCAACACCTGTAGACCATAAAAAATTCCTTTCCAACAGTGCACAAAGACAATAATTTTAAACACAATTAAAAATAAACTTCCACAACTATTCCCCTTTTCTGTATAAAAAAATGCTTTACTTTTACAACACAATTTAACACTATACCAGCAAAACAAGAGGAACAATTATGAGGCTTCTAATGCACAGGACTAAATGATACCAAACATCTATCAAACTTTTCACAATGACTTTGGACTTCAGAAAACATTATCAATGTCCAGTTATCTGGAATTCATTCAATCTTCTGCACTCCTCCAAACGACTTAGATCTGTCTATGCCCTCTGAAGCATACACAGCTAGTCCACAAGGCTCCACTTGTGGACTGGCTACATCCATTGCTGCTGCTGTTCTTTGTGGTCGTCCCATGGTACTGTCATCTTCAGAATCCTGGGGTCTTCTGCTCCAACTGGGCTGCACTTTCACTAACAGCCTCTCCTGGGCTGTCTTAATGGTGCCAAGCCTCAACTTCTCCGCATGACCCCTTCAATCTGGGCCTTCAACTGCCACTAAGGCTGTACTTTCACTAATACCCTCTCCTGGGCTCTCTTCATGGTACTAAACCTCAACTTCTTTACATGACCCCTTCGATCTGGGCCTTCAACTACTACAGAGATTACACCCTCACCAATGGCCTCTTCTTGCCTCTCATAGTGCCAAACCTCTGATGTTTCTCTCCAAAGACCTCTTCATACCTTCAAAACTAGTAACACCTGGGTGACTCTTACACCTTACCAAGTCTAGGTGCCAACAGGAGATACAACCTCAGCCAGTTCTGGAAGACAGCTTCTGTGTGCTGACCCTGAGGAAACACTTTCCAGATTTTAAGATAAAGTCTGGTTTGCTGGAAAAACAGCTGGTCACCTTATCTGCAGGAAGAGTTCCCTTGTGAATAGAGTTCTCATAACCATCACCAATATCTGGACTGCTTGTCTTTCTTTTAGTCGGGTTTGCAGAAAAAAAAAAGTCAGCTAAACTAAGGGGCCTTTTTGGATCTAAGCTATGGCTTCCACAACAGCAGGGGAGTCTTAGACCAGTGGGAAGAATTTCTCACTGAAACATTCTAGTAGTTTGTCATTGTTTCTCAACACTGCTATGAGTAAATGTACAACGCCTTCCATATATCTCAAACACAACATCTTGAGCTTCACACACACACACAAAGCAGCTATCAGAATACTCAATTTGTGAAACAATATGCTACCACCACCCGTAAGAGGGAGTGTCGGCTTCCTGATCAGGAAAAGCAGTAAGAACCTTGCCTTGTCCCTGTTCCCAGTTGAATTATTTGTTTTTACCATGAAAATGTCTTTCTCTAAAGGCCTCTATTCTGTGGCTCTCACTTTTGAGCCCTCTTTCTTTTTTCTCACTTAATTTTCAGTTTTCTCTTCATAGAGGCTTTTTCCTTTCTCGCTCTCCCCTTCCTTCAGGTGCCTTCCATTAATACCTTAATCTCTATCCTCTGGTAGCTTCTCTGAGCATGCTTTTCTAAACTCTGTGAGGTCTGCAGTTTCTTTCTTGATTTTTCCTTGTCTCCATGTTGGATTAGTGAGCACGATGTCCTGCCCCATGTTGCAGATGTCACTTGTAGTAGTTAACCACTGTGTGGGATCACCAAGGAAGAGACAGAGGCATATTCATACATGGAAGCCCTGCAAGACCTCTGCAGAGGGAACCACTGTCATGGCAAATGCCATACTCAACAGTGGAACCTCAAGCATCTGAGCTGTGGTGTTTTTATTGCTTCAGAACTCCTTAGGTGCAGATCATATGCAATCAAACAGCCCACAGAAATCTGACATCTGCAAACAATACAAAATGCCAGGGCCTATCTATCCCTTTTTCCAACAGTGCACAAAAACAATTACTTTAAACACAGCTAAAAATAAACTTACACAACAGATTGTCTTTTACCAACGTTTGAATAAATTAATCCATTTGAACAGGTTGTAGATTAACGTTTTTTCATTTATTTGCCTCACTATATGTCATAGTTAACATTAGACTTTAAATCATATTATACAAAACTGAAAAACAAAGTTTCGTGGAACAATTCATTCCTTTACTGAATGTGATGCTTTACAATATATCCTATTTTCTTTCATTTTTTAAAGATGTTGATCAAAATGCTGGTTTTAAAACACATAAATTGATCAAAGATGGACTCCTGGAAACACCATTAGAAGTAGAAAAGTTGGGGGAAAAAGATGGATTCAATGTCAAAAGAATACTAGTTTAGAAGCTAAGCAAATGGGCTGTGTTGGTGGTACATGTCTTTCATACCTGCACATAGGAGGCAAAAGCAGTCAGATGTCTGAGTTCGATCCCAGCATGGTCATTATAGTGAGTTCCAGGACAGCTATGTAAAAAGACTCTGTCTTAAAATCCTCAAGGAAAAAAGACTTCGGACTTTTTCCTGCTTTCTTTTCACTGCTTATTATCTCTATGACCTTGGTAAAGTCAGTTAACTTCTTTGTTTTTTATATACAAAATGGAATGGTGCCTTCCGTGTCTATCTCACAGACAACTGTTGTAGGGAACAAATGAGATAATATATTTCAAAGTGCTTTGCAACTCATAAAACACTATGTAAGTGTAAGGAGGTGATAGCCATAAAATGAGACTATACTTCATGGTTATGTATTTTGTGTGACTTTGGTGAACCTTTTAATCCTTCAAATTCATTCATGAAAAATAATTTCCTTGAGGGTATCTAGTCACACCAGATATATATGAAAATAAGTTTGACAAAGCGCTTCCCATTCTGAATAAAAGACATCAGTGACATCAATTCAAGTATAGTTTACATTTTTAGCCTTCTAGAGAAGAGTCTGATACAGATCACCACACTTTAAACTAAAAAGACTCTTGCTAAAATAAAGGGAAGTATGCCTGGCTTTGTATTATATAATTTGCTTATATGACACATCCTTTTTGATACATGGCATTGCTGCTAAAGTTAGCCTTTGGCAAAAATATGTCATAAACACGTTTGCAGAACTCTAATAGAAAGAAATCTATAACAGTGAAAAGGAAGGCAGGAAAGCTATTTATTTGAAAAAGCAATGTTTAGTAAAACATCATTATGAAATACTTTTGTTCAGCTCTTGCTTTGTTAAAAAATGACCTGAAATTCAACGATTTGGGGGAGGTGTTGTCAAGTTTTCTCCATCAGCGTTTTGTTAAGTACTGACTGTGTGTCAAACTGGAAGTGCTAAAAGAGCCAGTGCCTTTTCAAGAGCATTATGCTCTGTTAGCAAAAGTAAAACAGGCAAAACCTTATCCACAGAGCCTAAGAAATGGCTAAGTATATCAAGGTACTTGCTGCCTAACCAGGTGCCCTGAGTTCAAGTCCCATAATTCTCACTGTCGAGGAAGATAACTGAACTGACTCCCACACAAGAGAATGCACACATATGCACAGACAACCAAAATAAATAAAATGTAAAAAAGAAAGCTACATTATAATTCACAGGCACAGTATCAGGAATGTTGAGTTGCATTCCAGATAGTCTTACTCAAACTCACTCAAGTAATGAGGATTTATTACAAGTATGTGTGTTCAAAAAGTGAATATGAATCTCATTCTAGAAACATTAGTAGCAAGAGAATTTGTATCCTGGTATCCATATGACACAGTAGCTGGGTTTGTATCTATTATTTTCTGTATCTCTTCTCTCCCTGCTACCACATAGTTTTAGATTTATTATGGAATCTGTAGGTATATCTTGAATACTGTGTTCTTGGAGATCAGAATAGAAAATTGCCTATTTTTTAATTTTGTTTTTTAATTAAATATAAAGTATTAGATACCATGATGGCATTTTTGAACAAATACATTTTTAATAGATTGTCCTTCCCCCTCATCTGCTTTTCATTTAAATTTCAAGAACTATTTAATGAGCATGACAGAATTGGCCCTTGTAGATGAGGAATATAGACAATGAGGGATGAATGAAAAGGATTAGAGATAGAAATAACCAATGGTCAGTTGAATGATAAGCATTGGAATTTGACAGGACAAGAAATATGGAAAGTTAGAATGGACTAAAATGATATCATTTTAATCTTTAAATATTTATTTATTTATTTATCTGTTTGTTTATTTAGTTAGTTTTTTTGAGACAGGATTTGTCTGTTGTAACTCTGGCTGTCCTGGAGCTCACTCTGTAGACCAGGCTGGCCTTGAACTCACAGAGATCTGCCTGCTTCTGCCTCCAGAGTGCTGGGATGAAAGGTGTGCACCATTGCTGCCCTGCTAAAATTTTATTAAAAATTAAAATTAATTGCAATGTCATTATTCTGGTTGTATTTCAAAAATACAGTTTGTTTTTTCCAATTAAACAAATGTTTATTTTTAAAAAGATATTCTTCAAATAGATATATTCCATTGGCCTTTGCTTCAATTTTTTGAAGAAACTGGAACAGAGTTTTCACTCCATCATCAAGCTTTTCTAGTGAGGCTCAGCGGTAGGTTACAGATGGACTGATAATATAAGAAGCTATCCCTATCCTTAATATTTTCTACTCATTTGAGGGACAAGAACAGACACATACACAAAAGGTCCAGAGCTGAGTACTTGGATACAACTGTCTTGTGTAATTCCAAACTTCTGCTCACAATTACTCCTAGCCGGTATTCTCTATTAGAGCTCTTGCTCTCTTATTTTTTTTCACATCCCTTACTCCTCAATCTTCCTTATACTCCACAGCTGCAGAGACACCTAATTGGTTATGAAATTGAAATGTCATGTCAAAGATTTACAGCCCTCTATCAATTGTACAATCCACCTCTCTACTTTCCCGTGTTCATTTCCCATGTTCCTCTTTCTAGAAGCACAGAGTAGTTTCCCATGAGAATATATTGTCTTTTTAAGAATATTGATGCCTTTATAGATGTCAGAAACATGAACACATCATGATAAAATTTGATTACCTTTGATAAAGTTGCATTAATAAACATTTGCAACATAAATTCCTGAATAATTGCTGGGCAAAGCTTAGCCAAACCCTGTAAGTGAGTTATATGTAGTTATCTGTACCAGCAAAAAATTACTAGTTTTTACTAATTTTTCATAAAATGGAGGTTCCACAGTGCAACAGTTACTTTGATATTCAACAATATCTCAATCTGCTTTGAGATATAAAAGTATCTTCATAGTCCTTTTGAATGTCCTCAAGAAAGAGAAGGGTGAACAACTAAGAAGACTATTTCAATTTAATCCTGAAACTCATGATTTATTGCTAAGTACATTAAGTACCTGGATTGGATTGGACTCATTTACTGGCATAGCACAGGTCATTCACGTAAATGAATCTAAAAGCAAGTAACTATCTTCATATGAAAGCTATAATATTCATAATGAGTATTTACAAATATGAGAGTAGGGATAAACACGCAAGGGCTTCTGGAGAGACAGAAACCTTCATATCCTGTGCCTACTGACTGATTTCAAGCCTTGGCATATGTGCTTACATTTGTGTATCTGCACTGTAGAATTTGCTATTTTATGTAATCAATGGATCAACATATGATTTCACTGTAGTCATCTATTCTATCTGGCTATTATATGCATTTTTTTCATTTCTTCCACGATCTCCCCTGAGCCTTGGGGAGAAGAGGAGTGATATAGATGTCCCATTTAGGGTTGAAACTTTCTAGCTTCATATTATCTGCACATTAACCAGTTGAGTGTCTCTGTATTAATAACCATTTACTGCAAAAAGAAGTTTCTGTACATGATAGAACTTTTGTACACATTACTGACAGTAACAGGGTCTGCATGCACCAGACCTATGAAATAGCAAAACAGCCAAATTCTCAGTATGGAAGGGGAACAAGTTACACTCATAAAATCCTACTACTGGCTGAGAATCTGTTATGAACTGGTGGCTGCTGGGAGAGAGTTAGTTTTCTTCTGGGATGAGGCTTCTCAAGGGCTATCCATGTTTCAGTAGATAGCCCTGTGCTTGGGCATTTATTGGCAATATGTAGGAGGATCCAGTTGGTTAAACAAAAGATCACATGAATTCAGGTGTGAATTCTGGTAGGGAGGTATAGGATAGAGGATTGGGTAGATTTAATAATTTGTTTTTTCAAAACATAATGAAATTTTAAGTCATTCAAAACTAAAAATGAACATATCATTTTCTGTTGAACATTTTTTTTCCAAGAACCTTAGGTTAAGAATACTTAACAATAGAGGCAAACAAGGTACTTTTAGTTCCAAACAATCCATTTTAGTACATTCATAGCAGGAAACATTTCACAACAGCAGACCAAATAATCTAAAGTAAATGAAATTGGCAACTGAAAAATATTGCTGAAACTAAGGTCGTGTTGAATGCTCAGTTGTTTATACGACTTCTTTTATAGCCTTTGGAGAGAGTGACATTCACTTTTAACATTATGTCATGAGTAGATAACAAACCCAACAATAAGTAGTTTAAAAATTCTTGTTTAGATAACTAAACAGCCAGTTTGGGGTCAGAAAATTATTAAATCAACATTAGAGCATCTGTCATTTTTGTTCTCTGTGTTTATCTGTTTGCTCTGCTTCTTTGGAATCCCAATATGCCATTTGTTGCCGGAGCCACCAGATTACTTCATTCCTTTACAAGGCGTTCATTTCCCTTGTTGGTATACCATTCAGCCTTTCTCCAAAACTTTGTGGGGGTGTCTTTTGCAACTCTGACACTGTTTGCTAGCCTCTGCTCTTTCAATCACCTTTTAGCCTCTCCTCGTGTTAGTTGTGTGACCTCCTTTTAATGAGCACTCACTGTTTCTTGTGGAGATTTCTCAGACAGATATATCTATTAAGTAAAAAGGAAGGTATACTTAATAACAGATTGATTTGTGTAGTTTTTAGAATAAAGTTAGTAAAGGAAGCATAAATGTATCTGTTGCTGTTCTAGCTCCACCATATACCACATTTCCTGAAAGATATATGATGGTAACCATTTTGTATAGAAGTAGAAAGCCATTAATACTTGGAGTAAAGGAATGCATGTTCATTTAAATGCTTCTACTTGTTGACCATGTGATCTTGGACAAATAATATAAATTTTCCATGCCTCATTTTTCCTCATCTTGTATTTAAATGTATTTATTTATTTCACTAGCAACTTTATAATAGCAATAACTTACCACATCTTATAATGAGAATGATGGTCTGGATGATAAATAAATGGAATGATATTTTCACTCCTCTCTGTCAGAGAACTGAAAGTAATTAAAGGCAGTAGAAACCATTTACTTGGAATGTCTGAGACCCGATCTGTTCTAGATTAATTATATTAGAATTTAGATATCTTAATTCCAAGTGAACATAACAATTTTAAAGGCATGCTAGCTCATAAATTATCCTACATAGTGTGGGATGCAAAGTACCGTAAGAAGTAAGTTTTTTTTAATCTTCTGAATCTTAGAAAGTATGATACATAATATAAAATTAAAATACGTATGAAATAAATATATTCAAAATACATCTTGGAAATGTTTATCTTATGTTAGTATACTATCCAGATTAGTTGGTTCTATGGGCTAAACCTATAGATTCTTATGTTGAAGCCCTAGCAGGGAGAATAACATGACCCTGCCACCCAGAATGCCAATATGATTGCATTTGGAGATGGAGCTTGGGTGGGAGATAATTAGGTCTAGATAATGCCATGACAGTTCATTCTCATGGGAAGAATAATGAACTTATGAGAAGAGACTCACTCTCCCTTCAGAATATGAGAGTGTGGAAAGAAGGATGCAATCTGCAAGCTAGGAATAAACTCCTGCTGAAAAACCAATGATATTGGCATGTAGACATTTATACTTCTAGTCTCCAAGCTGTGAGAACATAATGTTCTACTACTTAAGCCATTTGGTCTATGATATTTTTGTTATAGTAATATGAACTGAGTTCACAATTTGCCATTTCATTTATTTAAATATCTAGCACTTACGCCCGTTTTGGGGTACCTAGTAAGCATATACTTTTCAATATATAGTCACAACTGTCCAAATTTTCTACATACTTTCTTGTTTTATCTTTCTACTATTCAAATTAAAGAATAGAACTCATAATATATGTTTATACAATTTAATGCATTAAAAAATTTTAGTGCCCATAAACCTAGTAAATAATTAAGGATACTAAAATTTGTGTGTTAACCAAGAAACCCCAGTTTATAATCATGTAATCATCAGTTATAATTTGTTTCCTCTATATGATTTGCATACAGTCAAGGAATTTTAATATTGTTCACTATCACCCCATCAACATATGCCTTAAGTAAAAATAAGCATTCCAGCTACTGAAGAAACTGAATTTTTGTTGTAGTAAGATGTATGTATTATAATTTTATGACACCGACTGATCAGCTTTAAGCATACAGTAGTGTAATTGTGTTTATGAAGTTTTGCAACAGATTTCTAGAACTTTTTATCTTATCTATACATGTTTCCTCTTCCACCAGTTCCTGGAAGCTACTAATTTCTCTTACTACAAAGTTCTGCTACTTTAAATTCTTCATATAACTGGTATTATACTATTTGTGTTTCTGTGCCTGACTTGTTTCTCTTGGTAAAATGCTTCCAGGTCTAGCTGTACCATTTACAAATAGTAGGATTTCCTTCATGGTTAAATAATATTCCACTCTCTCTATATATTGTATACTGGGTATCCACTCATTTGTGAATGGATATTTTGGGTTGACATCTAGGATATATTTTTCTGTTATACATTTTTTACATTTTCATAAATAGAAATATTGTCTAAATGAATTGCATATTCATGATGTGTTTTGAAGAATATAGATATACATTGGATAGCAGATATCAAAATATAAAATAACAATTAACATTTTTGCAGAATGTAATTTTAATTTTTAATGAACAAGGCACATCCAGGCCACAAAAGTTCACTCATGACCCAGACAATAACCTTTATGTCATTGTATCAAATAGAAATGCATTGTATAACACATATTATTGTCTATACATCTTAAATTTGTTTTAATTATTGTGAAATATAATCATTGTTTCTGTATAAATAAATATCAGTAATTTTTTCATTTAGGGGTTTTTATTAGTGTATGATTGGAAAACACAAAATTATGTATATTTAACATATACAGTATGATATTTTATTTACCTTGTTTAATGATTCTTATAACGTTGTATAACATACTCATCACTTGACACAGCTTTTTCATGCATATTTCTTATTTTAAACTGTCAAATAGCCCAAGCTGTCCTTGAACTCACTATATAGTCAACAATGACCTTTACCTTTTGATGTTTCTGCCTCTACAACCTGAGTACTGGAGTTACAGGTATGCACTACTAGGTCCAGTTAATTCTGAAGACAAAACCCAAAGCTTTATGCAAACTAGGCAAACACTGTACTAACTGAACTACATCCCTATCCCTTTATGAACATTTTTGAAGCCAGCTTTAATATACACAAGATGTTAAACATTAAATTTTGGCATATCTATGAAGCATTATGCTATGGCTTTCTTTAATATGACCAAAAATTACAACTATTTTACTGAGTAACATATGCACTGTTACTATTTGTAGAGTTACTAAGTCCTTAATCTCGACTCATAACTACCCATTGTTATAATTCTAAAGTCCATTTAGAGAAGAAAAATCCCTACATATATCATAGCTTAAATAGAACTAGTGTATTTTGGTAACATTTATTTGAATCTAAATTGGCATTCCCCATAAAGGAAGAGATAGACATCATGAATGACAATTGCCATATAAAATAAGAATTTATTCATCCACATAATATTCCATTAGTAAATATGGTTAGATGCTTACAGAACTATGTGCAAAAAGAGATGTCACAGACATAAATTGCTCACTTGTCTTCTTGAGCCATTATCTTTTATAGTACTTTCTGGATCAACATAGGATAAAAATTATACTCCAAATAAGTTCAAGTTACTTTGAGTTGCCTATATTACTTAGGTACTCATGAGGTTAAGATATTTGCTACAGAAAATCAGAAAGAAATATTTAATTATCTGTGTTTGAGCAGATTAAAATGTGTTGCAAATAAAATAACCTATTAATAGATTTCAGTATAAGTTACTACTTTTGAAATCAGAGTCAATATTTTATCTCCACTGGTTACAATAAAGATGAATGGCAAGTGCAATATAAGTGTAATTAATGTGGTTTCCTGAGAAGCCCAAAAGAGATGGCTGAGAGTTAGAAAATGGAGTTAGTTTAATGCTAAGGTATCCAAGGCCTCTATCTGTTTCTTCCCTACTCTGAGCCTCCTATTTTTTAATCTCAAAATACATACAATCCATAATTGTAAAATGCTGTGTTGTCTTCAAAAACATGAGAATTATTCATATTCCCCAGAAGACTTAAAACTTTTGCATTAATAATTGCTATTTTTTCAAATAGTCCAATACCATGCCATACTATTTATAAGAGAAAGTACAATATGAGAATAGAAGAACAATAAAATAATAATGCTATGAAGATGTAGTAAATAAAGCTAGTGGTTTCTCCATCAAAAATGTGCATAGATGAAGGCAGTGTTTTCTAGGCTATGGTAGAATTTAAGATTTTTGCATCATTTTATTTTCATCTGGGATATAGAAAGAAGACAGTTTTTACACAACCTCCAAATGATTTGCCTTCATAACATAACGATAGCCATAGTCTCCAGGATAAGTGTGAAGGGAAGCAATCAACACTTGGGAAGAAGTCCAGCTAGGTGGCTCAGTAGATAAAGCTGCTAGCCACCAAGCCTGATAAACCTGACTTTGATAGCTAAGACATGTGTTAAAATGATAGAACCGACTGCCAGAAAAGGTGTATGCTAGTATACTCCGATGTCTACATGTGCAACGAGGTGTCTGTGAACACATATGTAAGTGTGTACACATGCTAGTACACACACACAAATAAATGTACTAAAATATCTTTGAAGTAGGGAAGTGGTCTTAGTACCTGAGTAGCCTCACCTACTTCCATCTTTGGTGGCTCTTAGGGACAGAGGAAGAGATTTTTTTCTTTACATTTTTTTTATTTCTCAAGTACCTTTTTTAACCAGATAATAAAAAAGGCAGTAGTAGCAGAAACAACAAAAATGTAAATATGTATCAGTCTTCTTTTAAAATTATTCTAATATGCTTTAATTGTATTTTAATTACATTACTTTCTCCCTTTCTTTCTTCCAGCCAAGCACTGCAAGCTATCCTCCCTCAAAACTCTCCCATACTCTCCACTCTCAAGCTGATATCTTTGTATTTGATCATTATTCTTACATATATAATGTGTGTACATGTCTGTGTATGTATCCCCAGATATACAAATACAACCTGATGAGTTCATTTTATTATTTGTGTGTATATAGTTTCAGGGCTGACCAGTATGTACTGGATAATCAATAAGGGATTTATACATGGCAAAGGCTAATTCTTCTTCTCTCACTAGTCATTAGCTACCTATAGTTCTTTGCCTCTTGGTGAGACTGTGAAATTTCTCCCTTTCCACAATAACATTGTTCTGGTCTCATTTATACAGCCATTTCTAGTAGAGACCGTTTAACCATAGACTTCTTGTTATTCTGGTTCTTACAATATTTCTGGTCCTCCTTCTGCAATGTTTCTTGAGCCATAGATACAGGAGCTGTGATGTAGAGATTTTGTTGGGACTGGGATCCTCTTTATCTGTTAATCTCTTCATTATGTCCAGTTGTGGAGTTTGTTTGTTTGTTTGTTTGTTTGTTTGTTTTTGGCTTTCACTGTGTTCTTTAGAAAAAATGGATCCCATACTCAGGTACATAGTTTTAACCAACTGTGATGTTAACTATATAAGTAAGTAGCAGTAACAAAGTTTGCCATATGTAATAGGTACTGTGCTTCACATTTGAAATAGAAGCTTGGTTGATGCCTGTACTCTTTACATATAATATACATTATCAACAGTATGCTATTGTTAAAATTATATTTGAGTACATGGTGAAGTAAGTTTATTACATGATGACAAAATTGCTCAGAGATTATGAGCTCATAATATGGCTACTGGTCTTTATGTCAATATGTTGAAATCTCTGCTGCTGTGTCTACTATGAAAGTTCTGCCTATGGGTTATTATACTTCTAAGTCACAGTCATAATTTATATGGTATTTCATATATGCTATTTTTAAATGTTTCTGAACATTCTGACACTTTGACCAGATACCCAAACTCCCACCCTCATGGGGTCAGTTATACTTTGAGAAAATTCTTTGAAAAGCAATTTTGCTTGAAGTTTAGCCCAGGGAATAAAGTATTAGATAATATTTGTGAAAGTCTTTGAGGGATGCAGATAAAAGTTACTGCCCAAATACAAAGCACTAATGTTGTATTCATGGAAACATTCTCTCCTCACATCTTAGCTCTAATGGGCTAAGTTCTAAGGTGTTGAAATATTTACTTTCAACAAGCATGAATACTTCCAAATCATTAAGTATAGGGAGATATGCAAGCAAATACATCCAGAGACCTCAAATGAGAAACATGAAGCATAACTTGATATCTGAAGTAAAAGGAGAAAAGATAATCAATAGAGGGTTTTCAGAATGCTTAGAGGAAGAGTAAAGGATAGACATCAAGAGTTCTTATATTTACTCAAGACATCAATGATAGCTTTGTAGAATTATTTGAAGATAGACTGTGAACACTTTGGAAATATTTCAAATATAATGGAGAAATTGTTAATAACCAAGTATCCTGAAACCAAGGAGATTTCTTTTCATTTACTTGCTAGATCAGTGGTTCTCAACTTGGGGGTAGTTATCCCTTTGGGGGTTGAACAACCCTTTCACAAAAGTCACCTAAGACCATCTGTGTATCAGATATTTACAATTCATAACTGTAGCAAAATTATGTTATGAAGTAGCAACAAAAATTTTAATGGTTGGGCATCACCACAACATGAGGAACTATATTAAAGGATCACAGAATTGGGAAGTTGAGAACCACTATGCTAGATAGAACCTGAATTTTATAGATTTTATGGTGTTCAGCAATTCATCATTCAAATAAGTCTCTTGAACAAGTTAATTTTCAGTATAGCTAATTTAAATATAATTTCAGAAAGTGTTCAAGGAAACCATTAGCACTTATTGTATGTGAGATGCTAAGAGGGACATAGCATTGAATGAAACCTTTACCAATCACTACTATGAAATCTTTTCTTACTTTCTAGTATTAGTACTAGTATTTTTACCAACATGATATAAATGCATACCATCTTCAAAAAACAAGCTCATTTATTCTTCTGTTTATATAATCTGATTTTCTTCCCCTTGAGATAAGCTTTTTCCCCCTAGTTTTGTCAAGGTTATCTATACATTCCATTAATCTCAATGGTGGGAGCTGTCCAAGATCACCAATGTTCAATCCCCATTGAATATTACATTAATACATTCCACTAATTTGGTTATTTTGATGAGCACTTTTCACTTGATCCACTAAGAGACACAGCCATATCATTACATTTCCTAACTGAACCATTTTCTTACTACTTCACTAACTGTATTTCAGTTAGTGAATTCTCAAAGCAATTTATATATAGTTTGAGGCTGCATGTGGAAAGCTATCACTACAAGATATTTTATCAGATAACATTTTGTATTCTGGATAGTGCTCATCTAGAACATTGTATCTCTTTGGAGAACCATAAAAATCTAGTTAATTTGGAGGGTATCTGTGGGGATGAACAGTAATATAATTGAAGGGAAGAATCAGATACTGAAAGAAAGATAAAAAAAGTGAAAAACACATAGCTTACCATAGGCAATGTTTATAAGGTAGGCTTAATAATAGAGCTTCATAGATACTCAAGTTGACATCTCAGAAAATAGTTTTATTTAATCAATAAAAATGTTGAAAAGATAAAATGAAATATTGTAGTAATGAGAGAGTTAATCAGAGGACATTTGTGGTAAAAAAAAAAATGTCAGATACAACCTACGTTCACACAATGCCAAAGCAGCTAGTAAAAAGTGAATAATGCAAACAAATAAGCTATTGGGCATCATAAAATACTCTACAATAACAATTGCTATTTTTTGACAAAACTAAACTTTGTTGAATTCAAACATTAAAGACTTCTCAAATTAATTACATTTGAAAACAAAATGACAACCCTATTGAGTATAAATGCAGGCTCAATTTGAGACAAATTAAAATGATTCAAATCCAAATCATAATATATGCATTCCTTGAGTTCTGGATGGGAAATCAAAGCTTTATCCTTTATGCAAAAGTGTTACTTTCTTAATCATACTTCCTTAAAAGATTCCTTCACTGAGTGGTGGTGATGCATACCTTTAATCCCAGCACTTGGGAGGCAGAGGCAGGTGGATCTCTGTGAGTCTCCAGTATAGCCAGAGTTACAACAGAGAAACCCTGTCTTGAAAAAACTAAAAACAAAGAAAATAATATAAATAAATAAATAAAAGATTCCCTCAATAACACAAAATATGTCATCCAGAAAGATTAGTGGTAGCCAGTAATATCAGAATCACAATTCTAAATAATATTTTAGCCCCAGCACATTTTAATAATATTCATGTGTGTACCATACTACCATGAAAATACCAGGACTTCCTTTCACAGTTCTTTACATTTTATTTTGGAGAAGGAAATAGAAATAAACAAACCTTCATTGAGTCCAATGTATGTATAGAATCATGTTATATAATGATGTTTTTGAACATATAGATAAGAAAATCAGCAATTAAAACGGTTTATAAGTTCAGTATAGTACCTATGTTCCTTCATTAGTCTATTCAACCTTTCCTATTCAAGAAGACAAGTTCAAATGTAACTCAGTGAGAATGTCAGTATTAGAGGTATTTCCTTCAATTTACTCTCATTTGTTCTTCTTCAAAACATAAATCAGTTGCCAAGAACCATAGTACAAATAATTTTTGCTCATTGGTGTGTGTGTGTGTGTGTGTGTGTTTCAGTTAAGCAATGAGACAAAGCATTATTTCAGATCTTATGTATATTGCTATAACAGTGCCATATGTTCCCATTGTTCAGGATGAGAGCCTATTCAACCACTCGCCAAATAATGCCATGCCAAGATTCCTCTTCACAACCCCTGTCACCAGGTTTTATTTGTCCCTAAAATTGTGTTTATGGTAGAACTACAGAGTAAAGGGATACTTTTCTCATCAAATAGACAGGCATTGATGGGTGGGAGTGGTATTTATAACCAGAACATTTTCTTCAGCCTTTGAGGAGTTTGGGTAAAGATAAAATCTTCTCTAGGCTTCTGGGTCTCTAGGTTTTGTTTACATTCTTGAGACTCATCTTTTTGTTATTGTAGCTGATGTTGTTTTACTTTCTGTTACTATTAATATAGACTACTTTCATTTATTAACATAGGATAGCTTAAAATGTTTTTCTTTAAACTTTAGATGTGAAGTACAAGGGAGGTGGGAAAGAGCCATAGGCACACCTGCACCCTAAATTCATTTCTTCCCTCACAGTGCTTGACACTCAGGGGTTAGGAAAAGTAAAACCAAACTTCTTGATTTGTACTTTAATATTCTAAATTCCATTTTCACAAGTAACATTGCAATACTTCTTATGCATTGCTTTTTGGGAAAATGTAAGATGACCATTTATAACAGTGTAATATAAATGAAGCCCTGAAATTGAAAACTGCAAAATTCTAGAATATCCATTATTAATGTATTAAGTGATTCACTGACCATCCAAGACTTTCCAATAATTGCTTTTCAATAAATAATTATCTTGGTGATTAAAAATAACTTATACACCTACATATAACTTTAGTTTCAATGTAAAGTAAATATTAAATGTCCAGTGATAATTAATTTTTTTAATATTTCTGTATGGTACATTTTACTAGCTAAAATTAGAAGCAAAGAATCAATGTCAGCATAAGATAAAACATGACAATTATCTATTTCATGTTTTATGGTATATAATGAAAGTTAGAGTTTCTGTTAAGACCACATGACCACTATTTTTTAGTATCACATGTTAATGTATAGTAACATTTGAAATTCTAAATTATACAGCAAACCATGGTTAATTTTCAATTCTGCTTACATAAAAGATAATTTCCTAAAGTAAATTATTTGACTCAAATAGACATGCTGAAATAGACAGAGAAAGCCCAAGAAACTTCAATCCTACACAATGAACTACAGGCAACCAAGGAATGCTGAGTGGGAGAAATAGTCTTCTCCAAGGAAAATCAAACCAATTGGTTATCCAATACTAAATGGTCAGCCCAGAAAACATAGATACAAGTAACATTATAACAGACTGAGCAGAATATATATATGTGTGTGTGTGTGTGTGTGTGTAGCAGCAAGTCTAGGAAAGATAGAGCATGAATTTGAAAAAGAGCAAGAATAGGAAAGTTTGAAAGGAGGGAAGAAACTATATAATTAAAAAATTAAAAAATATAGATAGCTCATCAGTTTAAGAACACTTGTTCCTACTGTCTACATCAGACACGTTTCAACCACTTGTAACTCCAGCTCTAGAAATTTAACACTATCTTCCCAGCTTCATATATGCATGCGCACAACACACACACACACACACACACACACACACACACACACACACACATAAAACACACACACACACACAAATAAATTTTTAAGATTGTCAAGTAAGTCTGAAAATATAAGCAAAGTTGTATTCTATATTTTCACAACCAAGAAAAATAGGTAATTTCATAACTTCTTTAATTCAAGCAAAACAGCATTTACTAGAGTGCTCTCCTTTCTCTTGCTGGCAAAGTCCTAGTTTACTCATCTTAATCTGAGTTGGAGAATTGATTGACTTAGCAAACAAGCCATTTATAGGTAGACATATTGACTATTATGCCTAAGGTTGGGTAATTTCACTATGTAAAGGCACTCCAGTGCACATAACAACCAAAGGAGGGAAAACGGGACTGGGAGCATACTGTTTTGTGGATTTTTCAGGTTTTTTTCTCTAGTAAAGCCCATCAGACAACAGAAAAGGAGCTGAATGAGACTTTGAAACTAGACATTCTGGAGGTTGATCTCTTGCTTTGAAGTTAAGCACAAGAGAGCCTAGAGAACAAACATGAGCTTCAGCATAACTGCTTCAAATAATGGAGAAACTTCAAATTTAACCTTAACTTCTAATGGTTATGATGAAGACCAACATACAACTAGCAAAAATTAATAATGCATACTATCTTACTTGGTAGCTTAATGAGAGGATCATTCAAAGTCTTCAAAGACAGTGTCAGAGAGCTGTGGAATCAGGCAAAGTTTGCTAATCCAGAGCCAAACTGAACTCATGTAAAATTTAAAACATTGTAATTTATGACTAACCTACCCACAGAGCCTCTATGACAATTTTCCCCCAGTCTTTTGCCTTAATTGTGAATTCCTCTCTGTTTCTCCCTCCTTCTGCCTCTTTCTTTTGTTGTATGCATCTGCCTCATACAGATGCCCGTACACATATGTGATCATTAGCACTTTTTGAGATTATAATACAAATTCATTCTCTTTCCTCTCTTAAAAGCATCCCATATATCTTCTCCTTCAAATTCATGGCCTTATTTTTCTTTAATTGTTTTTGTGTGTCTCTTTGTATTTGTTAAGTTACAGTCTCCTGGGCTTTCACTCATCTGGTTTGTCATCTCTTAGGTTAGCTCTCTAATAGATTTCTTTTCTTCTGATTCCATTAGTTTGCTTAGCTAGAAAATCTAATTTTATTGAAACTATGTGTACAATGGGGGCTGGAGACATGGCTCTTCAGTTAAGATTAGTTGATGCTCTTACAGAGGAAACAGGGTTAGTTCCCATCACCCACATGGTGGCTCACAACATCTGTCACTCCAGTTCCAGGGGATATGACATCCTCTTTTTGCTGCTGTGGGCACCAGACACAAAAGTAGTGCCCAGACATACATTCAGGCAAAACATTCATATACATAAAATAAAATTATTCAATTTTTAAAGAGAGAATTATAGTTGCATTAATATTAAAGGAGTATTGTTTCATTCAGTGAAGGGATAAACTATACTTGTTTACTCCCCTTTCTTCAGAAAACCAATTTTTTTTAGCTTTTTAATCTTTGATCGTCTAGTAGTAAATTTTAAGTTTGAAACCACAAGTGCCCACAGGTAGCTAAATATACTTAAGATTAACTTGTTGATCAGTTAACACTATGAAGTTAGTAGATATCAGCCCTAACATTTAAATTTCTGAACCACCTCCTCACAGGTTATAATAATTCATTATGACAAATAAATGATTTAGGAGTAAGAAGTAGACATATCTGGTTGGAATTAGTAGTACTGGTTAATATTAATAATAAACCTCTCTGCTTCCATGAAGCCCATTTCCTTTCATTTCCTGTCCAATCTAGGAGAACACCTCAGAAAGCAACACCAAGAAGCACAGCCTTATAATTATCCTTGAAAGACCTAACAAAAGTAGTTATGGCAATAGCACTTGGTGTGATTTTCTTTGCACATGTATATTATGATGATCTTTATAGGAATTTGTTAATATTGCCTCAAAAGAATTCAGCAAGATGGTTAAATACTAACACATACCAATAATCCCTTATTCAAAATATTTGGGGTGTACCTGTTTCAGAGTTTCATTATTTTCCCTGATCATACAAAGGTAATTTTACACACACATACACACACACACACACACACACACACACACACTATTCATTATGTAATACCATGTGTTGGTTTGTAGACCAATATCCCTTAATGAAATTCACTATACCCAATCAAGTGAATGAAAAGCCATTTAATAAAAGATCGTAACTATGCTCAAACCATACCACTTTCAGTCACATTTTACCACTAAAAGAACTGGGAAGAAAACCAGCACTCTTCATGATTTTTTTTTTACTTCAGTGTTGTAGATAAAATATTGTATAACTACTCATTGAAACACAGACTCAAACCAAGAAGTAGAGATTAAGTTTCTGAGTATTTATGACATTTGTCTAAAATTATAGGAAGTTATGTGTATCCTTTGCAAAATATATACACTGTGGTGTCTCTGAAGGAAAAAACAGATTTGAGAGAGCATTATCACAATCTCACTAAAGTAAATAGTGATCAGTTTGGTACATTAATATTGTAAAAAAACACTGTTGTGTATCTACTTTGGTTAAATTTTTGAAGAGCAATTATATAGTTGACATAATTTTAATATTTGTAATATTTTTAACATCTGAAGAAAATTATTTTCATGTACAGTTAATTCCACTACATTTGTTTTAAACATGTTAATTTGTTCCCTTGCTATTGGGTAGCTTTAGAACAGTTTGAATAAAAGACAAGATTTTTGTTTCCCACCTATTAGAAACAAGCACTAGATGAAAGACAGCTAAATGCCACATGCAAATACATGGAATGGCATATGAATACATACAAAATAACTCATGTTAGGAGTCTTGTTAATGTATATCTGGCATTAGAACTACTGTCCCATCATACAATCCTACTTTTTCCACTGTTTTCAAACTCACTGTTTGAAACCTTCTGACACCTATTTCACAAAAAGATTTGAAGTATTTTTTAAAGCAAAATGTCATACTTTGTTTAGCATTCATGTATTGGTTAATTACTGATACACATAAAACAGTACTGCCACCCTTACTAAATCCATCTTTAAATATGTCACTTATGTTTTGGGGGGTATTGTAGTCTGTATTAGTTCTTCTGTTGCCATGATAAATTAATGGACAGAAACAACTTAAGAAGGGATTGTTTTGTCTTACTGGTCCACAGGATACAATCTACCATGACAAGGAAGGCACAGCAGTACAAGTAGAAGGTGGCTGGACACACTGCTTCCACAACCGGGACTTATAGAACAATGAATACTTTAGCTCAGCTCCCTTTTCCCTTTTTAATGCAGAACAGGGCTCCAGCCAAGGAAATGGTGTTACCTACAATTGTGGAGGGAGTGGTTCTTCCCTCCATAATTAATTTAATCAAGATAACTCTTCACTGGCTTGTTTTATCCATGATTCTAGATCTTGTCAAGTGTTAACGTCACATGCTCCAACATAATTTTTTTCAACTCTTTTCACATGTGTAACTCTCATGGTGTAATGAATTTTAGAAATAAATGCAAAACCTTGTAGCAGAACTCACTGTGAGCATGTTAATGAGATATAAGAGGCAAGACATCCTACCAGAGATACTGTAATTTCTGCTTAAAGGTTTATCTAATAATGATCCATACTAAACATCATCAACAAAACAGGTGGGGAAGTCACATACCACCTTTTTTCTCACTTACCTTTTGGAAAAAAAGGAACTTTTCCAAAGCATATACTCCAACCAGCAACTCTGTCACACCTAAAATGTCTTAGATCTACAGTTTGGACAAATTTTCCCACTGACAGATTATCTTACCAAGTTATTTTAGGACCGCAGGTCTTAAATTTTGGAAATTGGTTCATTTCCAAGTATAGAATGTGAATAGGACCTTGCCATCCAAAACTTAAACTTACTTTCAGGAAGATTTACAAGTGTATCTGGACATTGATATTTTTGTAATCACTCTGCCCGCCCATGCTTTTGCTTTTTTCTCTTGTGAACTGGCCTATGTGATCGCCAGAAACATTTGGAAGTGAGTGCATGTAACTCCAAACCTGATGGACTTAGTGCTACAGAGCTCCTGTCACTGAACACTAAAGTATTTTTCATTACTGTTTAATGTTAGGAAATCCCATTTCACGGAGCCCAAGGATTAAGCTGCTTCATTTCGGAGGGAACAAGTGCATTCCCCATCTTTTTCCTGAGGTGAAAAAAGAAAAGAATGAATCTGAGATCATTTGCATTTCATAAGGGTTAAGGTCTGCATATAGTCTACAAAGTACAACTTTCCAATATTGTAAAAGTATTTAAAGAAAATATTAACATTAGGAAAGCCTCTTTATATGAAATGTGGGAATAAAAATACATAGTAAAATGGATCAGCATATGCATATTTGAGTATGCACATAAATATGCATATTTAATTATACATGTATGTACATGTATTGATATGTACATCTATAATTAAGGTGACTGTACATAGCAATTCTACCTGTACCAAAAGTGTTATAATATCATGATTGTACTTTTGAATGAAATAATAGTTTTACCACTATACATAACAGGTGACTTGCAAGCATTTAAGAGAAATTCAGCTAATGGGACCTGAAGAATTTCCTTTAGTGTTTTCTTTGGCTCTCATTCTGATGCAACTACTGAATATCTAGCTGAGTGTTCATAGATAAGTATAAAACTAGATGATCTTGAGTGATTTTCTTTTGAACAACACTATTGAATGGGAACTTTCTTTGGAATAACTTTCTTAAAATAAAAATCTATTGCATAGGCTAGTAGATATCATGAGTTTGGAGGTGTTCTAAACCTGAGCTCTAAAGTAGACAGACCTTCCTCTGACTGTGAACAATCACAATGCCTTCTTTGTCTATACCTCACTAAATGCTTTCTCACACGTGATTTTGGATGCTAAAGCTGCATCAGTATCACTCTTGACACATTGTGGGAGCATTGTTTAAGATGCCTCCTTTCAGTTAATATGAGGACTTTCAAGGAAAAAGTCTACTTATCTATGAATAATCAACTAGATAGTCAGTAGGTGCATTAGAATAGAACCAAGGAAAACGCTAAAGAACATTCTTTAGGTCCCATGCATGTATCAAAATCATTTCTATCAGTAAATCTTTTGGAACCTTGCTTTGTACCAGAACTGTCTGTACTCAATGCTTTCTGACATAGAAGAGAAGTAGAAAAGGACACTTCACTAAGAAATACATATGCTATTATGATATAAAAGATAAAACACATGGTCTATCAAATGCATGCCATGTTATAGCAACTTCAAAGGCTAAACTTATATTAGGAATAGTTAATGTGAAAATTAGAGAAAAATGTGACATTCATTTTCCAAAATAGCATAATAGAAAGAGTACGGAATAAGGAATTATCACACAGACAAATTCATAAAAGTTTAATGTGATGGTTAGTGTTAATCATCAACTTAATAGAATCTAGAATCACCTTAGAGATGTGCTCTGGCCATGCCTATAGGGAATAATCTTGATTGCATGTTGATTGATGTGGAACAGTCATCTTAATTCCTGGGGCAGGAGATCCAGGATTGAGATGGAGAAAACAAGCTGAAAAGCAGCTTGCATTCATCCCTCTTTGTTTTCTGATTGTGGTTGCATTGTGATGGACTGCATAAGCTCCCGCTTCCTTGACTTCCCCACCATGACAGAATGTACTTTGAACTGTAAGTTAAAATAAAACAATTCTGCCTTAAGTTGCTTTTGTCAGAATATTTTATCACATCAATAGGAAAAGAAACTAAGGCATTGGGTGACTGAGCAAGTCATTTCCATTCTCTGGGCCTTAGCTTCCTCCTCTGTAACCAAACTACAGGATCTTCATGTTCTTCCCAGGCTTAACATCTTCTGCTTCTACTATAGGCAACAATCATCAGCATATTATCTTCATTTTCATTTGATGTCAATCAAATTAGACAAAAAATATTGTATTAAATACAATATCCATGTTGTAAGTGAAGGGTTCAAGTTTCAGCATGATAGAAACTGATATCCAAACCAAGTTTGTCATTCCTCCAATTCTGTGCTTTTTTATAGCACTATGCCACACACAAGCTTCATTCTGTGTTTGAGGAGGTATGATCTAAGAGTGAAGCAGTCACAGAAACGTAAATGAAAATTTCAGGAAATGTAGATTCTGTGCCTGTGAATCATAAGAAGGAAAATCAAAAAACTGCATTACTTATATCTGTACTAGGGCACTGGCCAGAGAGTCAGATGTGAGTTCTATTCATGGATAAAATATTAATTTGATTTTGTTCCTAGACAAATTTCCCACCTTTCAAATGAAAGAATCACCCTGGTTCTTTGTTCCCTAGAACTTTATGCTCCCTTGGGTCCAAATAATGCAAAGCATGTTTCTGTCTATGATTATGATTATGAATATGAAAATTTGAAAATATTAATGAAATAAGTACTACTGATGATTTTTAGAGGTTATAGGAATTGGATTGAACATAGATTACTGGGGTGATTTAGGAAATTTATGGAGTATTTTAAATATATAATGGTAGGTGAACACCTTAAAGAAGTTGTAAATAAAACAATCACCACTCCTTACCCTATCTGCCTTTCATACAAATCAGATTTTTATACATGGAGTTTAAGTGGGGAACCACCTGTACTAGAAATTCCAGCCAAGAATTTGTCATACTCTTGCTCCTGGGATAGTAATGTCATTTTTTTTTATATGAAAACCAAGCCAGTGTCTTTAAAATTCATGTCTGAAGTAGAAGGGTTGAAAGAAGAGATTTTTTTCTGTGATCAGTCACTGTGAAGTAGGCCTCAGAACACAGCAGCTGAGCCCTCTGTGAGGCATCCAGAGCCGCTGGCATTTTTCTGCTTTTCAACTCTGTCATTGGGGAGGTGGGACAAAGCTCTGCTGTCTACAAAGTTTATCCAGAACGTGTAGGTGTTACAAGCAATCACTTGACATCTGTTATGTTTCTCATGTGGAAGAGAGGTGGCTATCTTCTGCAATAGTGATTTCTTTTCAAAGGCCTTTAATTGAGGTATTTCTCCTGAGCCAGATTCAAACTAATTGTCTTGATACGTGCCTGCCAGGACAGCAGTGGAAAACTACCAAAGAATAGCAACATCAGGAATCTAAGGACTGCTGTCAGGGTCTAGCCACTCTGCAAACCTGCAAGAAAAAAGTTTCCCCACTGCTGCCAACGCTGTTGCTAACTTGGCAGAGCTCCTAAAATGGTGTGGCAGCAGGCAAGGTGCACAGCCTTTGCTCTGCATGGCTATGGAAATGTAAATACTAACCAGAACAAAGTCCTATTAGCTTGCCTTTTACAAGTAGCACTCTGAGGTGTTGGGCTGGTGAAGAGATTAGTATCACACAGTTGAGTTATACACTTGTGAGCTATTTTTCTGAAGTATGGATTTACTCCTGTGAAGTCAGGCTAGCATCCTTTCCTGAGGAAAGTCAGAAGGTGGCCCTATATTTTTATTTGAAGTGCTGAATGATTTTCCCTGCAACGAATTTGTGCCTCTCGCTGGTATTTTCTGAAGTGAGATTTTCTTTTTTTCTTTTTTTTTTTTTTTTGCAGCTGATGGAAATCAGCTCACTTATGTTCTATATATCTCGTTGATGATTTATTTGTTCAGTAGCAAAAACTATGACAAATTGTGTGAGACGGCCTCATTACTTTTAGCTGGTAGATCCCTGAAGAATTTACATGTAAATGCGACTGTGAATGTTTTACATTTCCTACGCATGCTTTTGTTAAGTTAAGTGACATTTTTACAGATAGACTGAACTTCAAATTCTACCCCCACCCCATAGGTTATATTATCCGAAGTCCTAGTGAGTCTGTCATGCTGTTTTCCAAGTAGGAATGTAAGTCTTCATTCGCTGTTTTTTGTCTCTCCGTTTTAGAAATGCAAAGCAGCCCACACAACCAGTTCACCTTCAGACCCCTCCCACCACCGCCACCTCCTCCGCATGCCTGCACCTGTGCCAGAAAACCACCTCCCACGGTGGACTCTCTTCAAAGAAGATCAATGACTACCCGCAGCCAGCCCAGCCCAGCTGCTCCTGCTCCTCCAACCAGCACACAGGATTCGGTTCATCTGCATAACAGCTGGGTCTTAAACAGCAACATACCACTGGAGACCAGGTACTTAAGCTATTATTCACCCCACTAAACTTGAATGTTGACAGAGGATGACTCCACTGATGGCAGGAACTCCTTTTCCCATAGTTATCTGCAGAAACACACAGATATGCACCACTGTAAACAACCAGGTGTATGGGTAAAAGAGCAGATCCCTTCACAGGCATACAAGGAACAAATGATTTGGGCACACTCACAGACAAGGACCAAAGCAGATGCATTTGTAAAAATGAAATCACAAATTCATAAATACATCATTTTCAGACACCCACCAAAAATGAAATGAAGCAATGATCTGAGCTGTCACTGTAGCCTCAACATGAAAATCAATTGTGTTTTGTTTCAAGAAAATGCAAAATTATAAAAAATAGAGAAATAGTAGTAATGGCCATGTTATTTATTATATAATAATGTGTAAAGGAAAGTGCCTTTTAATAGTGTAAAAAGGATTTACCTTATGAAGGGGAAATACGTATGTAACTTGAAAAAGTGTACTATGTAGAATGGCTTTTTAAAAGGAAATAATAATAATGCTCTTTGTTCTGTCATGTTATACATTTAGGTTTCTAAATTTACTCCTTAAATTTGTTGTTGTTGTTGTTGTTGTTAGTAAAGTTCTACTCCTCCTTGGGTGTTGGCACACACCTCTAATCTCAGCACTCTGGAGGCAGAGACAGGAGGATCTCTGTGAGCTTGAGGCTGTGTAGTCTACAGAGTGAGTTCCAGGACAGCCAGAGTTACAATAGAGAAAAAAAAGTTCTATTCCTCTATAGTTCTAGGCCCTGTGAACATGAAAACTTTAGCAGGGGTTAGGATTAACTGAGAACTCACAATTTCTCATCATTCTTTCTTTAGAAAATTACAATTTTCAGAGATGGCAATATAGATCAGTGATAGAGCACTTGCCTGGCATTTCAGAAGAGCCTGAATTCAATCCTTATCACAACGTGCCCAAATGCTACTTTCTATTAACACATCAGAAAACATGAACTAGTAAAGCATAGCATTTGGTTTTCAAATTCCATGAGTTCCTGTTGACTTCTTTATGTTTTAATTATTTTCCAAAGACAATTTTATGTAAACAATGTCCATAATATATCAGTCAATAAACAATGTCTGGCAAGAACTTCTATCCTAACATCCTCTGGGAATCATAACAGAAAGGGAGTGACTAATAAACTCACATTATGAGGCTGTTCTCCTTAGTAGCATATTAAATTAGAGGGCTTCAGCAAGTATCACCACTAACACAGTAAAAGTGCTGTCACCCAAATCCAGAAAACTGTATCATTTCTCACATACTTGATTTAAAAAGTTTATAAGTCACTCTGCTATCTTCTACTGGAAAATACAACAGTAGTAGTCAGCACCTTTGGTGACTACACCACATTTAGAACAGTACTAAGGATCTCTGCATTGTTTTTGTTTTTGATTTTACTGAGAATTTCATACAAGCATATAATATCTTTTGATCAAATCTACCCTCTATACTAGTGGTTCTCAACCTTCCTAATGCTGGATCCCTAAATACAGTTATTCATGTTGTGGTGACCCCCCTAACCATGAAATTGTTTTCATTGGTACTTCAGACCTGCAATTTTGCTACCATTATGAATTGTAATGTAAATATCTAATATGGAGATGGTCTTAGGTGACCACTGTGAAAGAGTCATTTGACCCAAAGGGCTCAGGACCCACAGGGTGAGAACCACTACCCTCTGTCCTCCTCATTCTTTTCTTGATCCACATTCTGCTTGTTCTTCTCATTGTTTAATTGTAATTGAAAGGAGGAAATGTATAAAGTAAGAGAAGCAAAGAGTATGGAAATCTTCAGGGGCGGGGAGATAGCTCATTTGTTAAGAGCAATGTCTGTTCTTACAATAGACCTGGGTACAATTCCCAGCACAAACAATGGTGGCTCACAACTAACTCTAGTCCCAGGATCTGACACCATCTTGGGCACAAGGCATGTAAATGGTACACAGATATACATGCAAGGCAAAACATCCATACACATAAAATAAAGAATATTAAATTGCAAAGTTATAGTTTTCAAGCAGAGGCAACTCCATTACTCTTCTTTTGACTCATCTGTGAGACTTAGTTATACCTAAGGAAACAGTGGGACTATATGTTTAACTATCTGTTCTGTCAAGCAAACACAGTTCCTTCCTCTAGGAAGACAAATAACAGGAAATCCAGAAGCAGGGTGGAGATAGGCTCAGGCAAATTAAGAGAGAAAGCTATTCTTACTTGAAATGTACATCTAGGCATGTTTGTACAAATTGCACCCACGGACCTTCTGTATCTGTGCAAGAAATGCATTAATTGGTCTCAGTTTCCTTGGATGTAGAGGCAAACATAAGTTTTCATGTGAGAATGAAGAGAGAGCCTTTTTAGTCCATTTGAAAATATATTCAGCATCATAAAAATGAAATTAAAAATACTTAGAAGCCTTATCAGCCTGAGTAACTAGAGCTTTCCAAATTTATCCTTGAAAAATATTCATTTTATACTTAGTCAATAAAAGGTAAGAGTGAATGCATAGTAACTTATGCTGAATATTAGGAACTGTTAGAGCCTTAGCTTCCTCATTTGTAAAAATAAGTATAAAATGCCTTCTAGACCTGGGAGCAAGCACTTAGCATATTTAAGTCCTTGGCTTCCATCCATAGCATGTCCAAAGATTGCCTACAATGATCATATGTTGCAAAGGACAAACTAGTATAATAAAAAGTGCCTTATACACTGTAAAACAATTTACATTTAAAAGGTGACGTTGTGATCACTACTAAGTGGTCACCTGCCTCTGTTTATATATCTCCAGTAAGGGAATTGACTAATAACGGAAATGTTCCGTTCTACCTCAGACAACTCCTTGAAGATTCTTTATTATCTCTTATCTAAGTTTACGGGCTCACCAAAGAAAACCTCTCTCTCACCTCTCTCACCTTTCACTATTTATGAGTCTGATGTGTTAAGCTAAATGTTTCCCCAATATACTTCATGTGTTCCTCACATTTCTGGTTTCTCCATTCCTGACATCATTTTTTAAGCACACCCTGCATTGCCCAAACAGCTCTTGGAATATAAAGTCTGAGGATCAATGCAGCCTGAGTCTTATTAGCTTCTCTGGCTTCAAGGAGCAGAGGTCATTCAAGTTTCCTTGAAAAACACACATTTTCAATTTGTTATTAGTCCCTGGAAACTCAGAAAACACTGGTCAACACCCAAAGATAGGGCAAAGTTTATAGATGTATAGATCTTGGGCATTAAAAGACAGAGAAATGTTTTCTGTTGTTACTCCTTTCTTTGCCCAATAGCTTGTTCTTGCCATTGGCTCAATTTATTCTATCACAGTGTCTGCTTCCACCTCACTACAGGAATCCATATATACCTGTTAATACCTCTCACCTTACTCCTTCAACCGCTTGTCCCATTGCTGACTGCTTCATTTCATTATGGCACAGGTTTTAAAGCTTTTTAAAGGGAATTTGATTAGGCCAGTTCTTCTTTTACGTACCACAGTTTAAGCTTTTTATCAAACCATGCCGGTTATTCTCTCACTCCACTGAGACTAAGTGCAAGAAGAAAGCCATGTGGTTAAAAACAGTAAATAAGTTGCTGGACCCCAAACTAGCATTTGACAAGCTCTCTC
The DNA here is from genome assembly GCA_026225945.1 of Cricetomys ansorgei. NCBI lineage: Eukaryota > Metazoa > Chordata > Mammalia > Rodentia > Nesomyidae > Cricetomys > Cricetomys ansorgei. Next base: position 3,631,743 of record JAMJFZ010003268.1, read on the forward strand.
AAGTTGTTTCGTTTAAAACTTCTGGTTAGAAAAGAGCTGGGAGCATATCGGGTACCTCTTACATAGGATTCTTATCAGTTACCTAGACTCATGTATCCAGGGCTATATGCTATGAGCAACAATCAACTATCGCCATTGTTTAACTATTATTTCTACTAATACTGTCTAATCTAATATCACCCGTTTTGATGGACATATGACACTGCTGATACATATTAACATCACTAGTAACTGTAATTCTAAGCCTTTCTAATAAAGTCTAAGGCTAGGACATATTTTTATATTCTGTAATTGAAACTTTATAAATTATATATTTGAAAAGTGGATGTTGGTAGACTAGGTTAGACCCTTGGCTTGTCCGAATTTGATTTCATCCTGCTAGAATACAGAGTTGTAGCTAAACTCCAATGCCACTGTGCAAAGTAGATATTTTGCCCTCATGCTAATATAAATCTGCAAGATGGTGAGATATTCATCCTCATTTTCACATAAGTCGTTGATAAAATGTATATAGGCCCAGAATATGGTCAGAGTTCTCCAGCATGCCACTTGAAACCTTTCTGCAAGGTTAGCTTTGCTATCAGGCAGCAGACTATTACTAACATACAACCCACGTATCTGCATCTTTACTAACACATAACCCACATTTCTGCATGTTTGCTAACATACAACCCACGTATCTCCATCTTTACTAACATACAACCCACGTTTCTGCATCTTTACTAACATACAACCCACATTTCTACATTTTTTCTAACATACAACCCATGTTTCTGCATCTTTACTAACATGAAATCTATGTTTCTAAATTTTTACTACCATAAAACTTGCATTTCTATATCTTTACTAGCATACAACCTATGTTTCCGCATCATATTCAGAGACATATCATGAGAGATCTTGTCAAATGCCTTGCTAATATCTAGATACAGTATACTTACATGTTTTCTGATCTGCCAATCTAATGGCTGCTCAATAATTAGAAGGGAAGTATTTATGTGACATGAATTCTCTTTAGACAGTTTATAATTTCTTCTCATAGCTCCCAACCTTATTTGTTTGTTTTTTACTAACATCTCAAAATAATTTTAATAGTTTATTCTCCATAAATCCCATAATGTTTTATCCTCAACCCTAAGGAATCTATTTCCTGTTCATTTTCAAAACTAAAACCTATGTTTACCATCTTCAGTTTCCTGCCACATTTTACTTGTGCCACAGTCCCTGAAATGGGTATGCAATCCAATCCACTGAAATTCTCTCTTCACTGGTATAGAGTATTAATGTATTTAAAATAGTCAAATGCCTTTGTGTATACATAACCTCTCTGTGTGAGGGTGCATATATATGTATAAGCATATGTGTGGCTCTCTATCTCTCTCCCTCTCCTCTGTATATGGGCAGGGCGGCAAAAGTCAAACTCAAGCATCATTTCTCAGGCACCATCTACCTTGTTTATGAAACAAGGTTTTTCACTGGTCTGGTGTATGCCAAATTACCTAGACTTACTGGCCAGCATACCCCCGACTTCTGTCTGTCTCTGCCTCCACAGAACTAGGGCAACAAGTGTGCACTGAGTTACCAGACTTTTATTTTATTTATCTATTTATTTATTATTTTTATATACTATATTTTGATCATCTTCATTCCCTTCCCCTAATTCCTTCCATACTCTCCTCACACCCAACTCCATGCTATTTCTCTCTCATAAAATGAAAACAAAAGCAAAACAAACAAACAAAAATAGCACACACACACACAAACAAACAAAACATAACCAACTACTGCTGTGCATAGAGTCTGCACTGGAGTGTGGTTGATATCCCCAATGTCCAATCATCAAAGAAAACTTGAGTTTCTTCTCCCAGAAGCTATCAATTGCAAATAGGTGGCTTTTATTTTAAACACAAGTCCTGGAGATGGAACTCAGGTCCTTGGATTTGCATAGCAAGCACTTCTGAGCTGTTTTCCTAGCCTGAAATGCTTTTTTATGAACCTTTGCTGAACTTATGCTTTAATGTATATTTACCAATGCTTGTTTGCCATATTAAGTGTATATGTCTTTTTTTCTTTTGCAAAGAGTGCTAGAAATCAAGAAAGGACTCCCTAGGACTCCCTAGTTCTCATTCCAATAGCAATTGCATATCTCTTTTTCTTTGTTCTTCGTGCTCTACACATATACTTTTTAAAAACAAACTTTGCTATGATTCTTTATGTTTTCTCAAGTGTCAGGCTCATTTTGGAAATGAAGCTCCTTGGCATTACTTCCATAATATAGTCTTATACCTTTGTATCTCTGGTTTCCATGCCCTTTTTTAGGTGCCTATCCTTCACAAGTTGAAACTAAATGTAGATGATATAGTAGAGACACACAGGTTTTATTATCAGACTTTCTGATATCCATTTTAAAGAGCCTCAGGATATAAAATCCTACTCACTGCACTTTAAAGAACTCCTCTCCGAAAGTTTAGGATTTTAGTTTCATAATACACTCATTAACCCCAAGATAAAATAATTTCTTTCTCATAAGTTTGCTATCCCCTTTAACCCACAGATTTCTCTATATTTTAGCTACTTAGCTATATTTCATTTTTCACTACATTCTGGAAAGGTTGAGAGTTTGCTATACATTTGTGTTTAGGAAAATAATATTACTAACACATGGTTATGGAATTATAATCACCTCTGTTCACTATATCTTTCTCTTATGGCACTTTTCTGTCTGTATGAAAATGAATGGACATTTTTTTATCCATCTGGGCAAATGGTACATTGTAGACTTCTGATCCACTACATCTAAGGTATGTCCTTGTATGTGTTATTCAACATCACCATGTTCCAGTTTTCTCTTCTGTACAATAAGGATGGTAGTAAAGCCTGCTTCATGAGGTTCATAAGAGTGTTGTGAGAATTAAATAAATTAAATTTGCAATGTTCTTAGAGCAGCCATGAACCCAGGAAGCACTTGATAAATAGTAGTAATAATAACACCAATAATAATAACACAAGGACAAATTCTCCTTCTTATCCCTTCTCAATTTCTCTCTTCATCCAATTAAATGTTTCTCTCCTTATACTCATGATTTCCCCTAAGTAAATACATACATTATTGTACTGCCTTTCTTAGCATGCTTTTACATAAAATATATACTTTCATCACTGTATTCCAATTCTTAGAGCCACACTCCATTTTTTGTATTTTTATGACACAAACCTGTGAGGCTTAATGTGACTGCCTTGTAATCAATCTCCAGAACAGCTTTCGGATTGCTACCCACCTTCTGTCATTCAGAGAAACAATGCCCTAACTACTCACTGCATTCAGAATTCTATTCTACCATGAACCTTTCTTTCCTCACCTATCAGAATTTTTACCCCCTCTTCTAGTCCTTCTCTTGGTAGTGCCTGTACCAAAATAGTTCTGGAGGACCTATTATTTTCAACCAAAGGATGGGCACATTCCAAATCCAGAGCGACTTAATGATGTATTTAAGCATATACACTTCCACAGCACTAGACTAAGCCACTTATGTTGTCATGGTCACGGGGACTAAATATATTACTAACCTCTACCAGCCTCAATTTCTCTAAGTGTTATATGGAGGAAATTATAGGTCTTACCTTGTGGGTTTGTCTCAAGAACTGAATGGGAAAAAAATAAGTGTACAATATCTGCTTAGAGCCAGGGACATAGAAAGTATAAAATAAATATTATCATTTTCAATTCAGTTTAAGATCCTCGCAGGAACCAGATGATAGGGAGAGGAATTCAGAGTCACTAGAGTTCAAAAAGCCACATTAGCCTCAATCTGTTCTAAAAACGTCAACTATTCACATATATCTCTGAGTCTATGTTTTACTGAGTATGTCTTGCAGAGTGAGGAATTTACTGAACACTTACTGATCATGATCCTTGGTGGCTACTCCAAGGATCCCTATATTCCAGAACCTTATGTTCTAGTATTAGCCATAATGAAATTGGCTAAATAGGTAGCATTGCTACATGTACACTGTTTTCAGTTCTTTTGCATACATTGCATTAATGCTTACATGAGTACCTGTGGAGTGGAGTGGGTACATTTAGTATCAACATCCTCACCTGAGAAATGGAGAAGCTGATAAACAGGGAAGTTAAATAATTTTGTAAAACACCACAGGGTTAGGACCTAACAAGTGTCTGTTTGGTTTTTAATAAAAGCTGTGGGTTTATATCTGCATTTTTCTCTCTAAATTGCTGCCTTCCTCTGGTAGTGGAAAAGAAGTAAAACAACAATCCCATAATTTTTTATATCTATGTAATCCCAAAGTCAAAACACTTGGAGGCAGTGGAATATTAGTAGCCGAGGAAACATCAAGGTAGATAGAAAAAAAAAGGAAGCTTCTGTGAGAAAAAAAAAAACAGAATAAAATCATTTTATTCTATGTCATAGGATTTTAGGTTAAAAACTGGAGTAGAAAGCATACTGGAAGGAACGCATCTCACTCACTTTACCGCACATTCAGACGTCACCTGTTTCAGTTATAGTAGCTGCTATTCTTCTTGTTATTTTTCTCCTTTCCCCTTTTTAGCCATTTGAACCCATCTGACCAGGTTGTCAGTTATGTAAGAAAATGTGATCCTTCTGATACTAATAAAAGATAATCATTATAGAGCCCCAACAATATGACTTTTAAGCTATGAACAAGAAAGGGAAGTTTTAGGCTGAAGTCCCTGCTGTTAATCTGCTGTATTTTCTTCTTTATCAAGGAGCCTATCCAGAGGTATACTATAGACTGCAGGTTCTTTTGGTGATTCCATTCTTCTGCAGAGAGTCCGTTTACACTCCTCGCAAATGAACCTCTATCACAATGTCATCGTATGGCTTTGACCCTTTGCCATTTTGATAAAAGCTGTTAAGAGTAGACTGTAGAAGTCACTAGATCAAGTGTTGAATTTTACTTTCTTTTCAAAAGAATGGCCATAGGCAACTCAGTTTTCTCATCTTAAAAATAGGTTCCTAACACAGCAACTGTGACAAGGTTTATTTTAGAACTCATATATGATTTGCACTCTCCTTTTAGTTTTCCTGTTTCCTAACTTTTCAGAATCCCATTTTTTGCTCACCTTTCTGTATGCTTTTCAATCCTGTCCATACATTCTTTGAGTATATGTGACCCAGCTAGACTTTAATATCTGGTTAAATGATACTTATTTCTGTGGAGACATCCAAAAGCTAATGGCTCAACCTACAAAGCATTTGAACAGTACCTTCAATTTCTCAAACTTTTCCTGTAGCTTCTCATTTAAGGACACTTTTCTCTCTTATTGTTTCCCTTTACTATGTTCTTTCCTGTCTCGCAGGTCAATTTCCTAACTCAGAGTTTACTTTGTACTCTTCTGCTCTTTAAAATATTTGGTCAAGTGCTAGTTCAAGTCCACTGAAGTTTGTTTGATTTGATCTGCTCCTGGAAAGGACATTTATTTATTTCAAATGTTGTGATAGATATTAACTTTAGTCTTTCTCCAAAATAATTCCTACTTAAAGATTTTGCTGCTAAATTTTCAATGCTAAGGAGAAAATGAGTTAAAGCAAAGAATGAGATTGGACATACCACCTAACAAAGACAAGCCAGAATTTTCTGAAGAAGTCATGCCTAGTCAGAAGAGTAGTGGAAAAGTCTATCCATTTATTTTTTAGCATATTCTGATAGATGTTTGTAGCTTGGTATGATACTACCTGTCCTTACTGGCTTTGGGCCCATATGGCACTTAAGTAGTCTGTGCAAGGTTATTGTTTTAAAGAAGAATATAAACAATTGGTGGACAAGACACTGGCTGGCAAGGACTAAAAAGAGAAATGAAATCCATATGACTAATGCTTGTTATCATACTTCTAGATGTAGTGTCTATCTTGGGGAAATAAAATTCATTTAGAAGGAGTATTCATTATGGTGATGACAGTATTATAAATATCTATGAAATAATACCTTTTACATATTAACCCATAAATATAAGCTATCTAGTGGTAATTATATTTCTGTATTATATAGTAATACTAAAATCTACCTCAGATTTATAAGTAACTTTTTTTCCTTAGGATATTTGCAATAGAAAAATAGATTTACAGGCATAATTTTTCCTCCAATAATGACTAAAGGGAAAAAAAAGTTTGGAATGTATATATTCAGTGCTTAAATTCAACAATACCTCATGCTTTAATCCTTGAACAGCACTGGGGTTAGCCAAATCTATCTTCAGCCACAGATTTAAAGATTCATTTTAAGACAGGAAAATACTACTGAGAACTAATCTATGACCTATAAATCCTGTTTACTACACAGGAATAGGAACCAACCAATATTTTCAAACTATAACATGATAAATATAGACTATATTAAATTTAAATAAAGATAATTCTGTATTCTCAATATATTCTTCAGATATTTGGAACAAAACTTTAATAATAAAGACCAATACATTGTAGATCATTGTCACAACAATCTGTAGTCACTTTGGTGATAATATTTTTAAACATACTTTTTAATAAAACATTCTCAGAATCATTTCAAAATATAACCATAAGTAAACATAATTTGTTATATTTTATAAGGAAGGAAAATTTCTTCCAAGATGAGAAGAAATCTAATTTTATATGGAGATTTATTTAGCAATCCAAATGTGAATGTAAACAGGTGTTTTAGGGAATTTAAAGTAGTGAACTAGCTGATGCAATGTATGAAAAAAAAACTAGAAATTGTAGAGAAATCACTGTCTCTGCCATTTTGCCTTCCTTCACTATATATATCTACATACTTTCCTACCAGATTAAATATTTAACACAGAAATAGATAATTTTGAGCAAGAAAGAAACAGCTTTTAACAATTTTATTCACTCCAAAGTTATTCAATTAGTAATAATAAATATTCTCATTGTCATTTCAAATTAATAGAAACTTGTCTGGTATATTTTACTGAAAAGATGAAATATATTTGAAGTGCTAGAATCTCATTTTCCTTTTCATTCTTTTTTCTACAGAGATGCGTATGTGTGTGTGTTTATGTCTATGTATGTATCAAAGACATTCCACTGAACATCACCCATTGGGAGAATCCAGCTGGTTCTTTATTAATTCCACAAAAAAAAAAATATTTGTAGCTCTAAAAGCAAAAGATAAAATAGGGTTAAGTCTTCAGATCTTTGAACTATCTCTTCAAGAATTGTGAAAGCTTGATACTGACTATTTCATTTAAGAACTTGAATGCTCAAAAAGAATTGCCCCCTTTGGCAAAGAGATAAGCAAATAAACAGTAACATCTGCTTCTCCATTCTATTAAAAAAAAAACTTTGGTGTGAGGGTATAAGAACGTGCATAACAAAAGTACTTTAAATGGAAATCAGTTCATTATAAATAGTATGATGGATTAAATGCAGTGTAGATGCCTTTCAACAAATCTCATCAGATATTTATTGTTTGTCTACCACATTCCAGCACTATTCTAGTTGTTGGGATTACAACATAGAACAAAATGAAGAATACCTTACTTTCATTGATCTTATATCCTTGTTAGGAGTACAGCCTTTTCTCTTACAGAGGCAAATAATAATATAAAACTTGTGTGGACTAACTAGATGTGATCTGGAAGAAGAAAGATAAAAATCAAAGAGATATTTTAACTTTTTATGCTTTACTTGCTTTCACATTTGTCTTAGTTCAAACTGTGTTAACAAAATTTCAGACTTGGTCATTTGTGAAAAAAAAATGCATTACTCAAAACTGGAGCTTTGGAGATCTAGGATCCAGGCACAAATGAGTAGTGTCTGGTGAGGATCTGTCCTTCATAGATGGCATATGTTGCTATGTCTTTCCATGGTAGGAACAATCTAACAGGCTCTCTTTTAATTCCAACACATTGGGCATTAGAATTCAGCATGCAAATTACAGAGGGACTAAAACATTCAGACAATATCAAATTTACTACCTCAACTTTCACATGAAAAATCATCTGTGTTTTTATAGCATTCTGTAGGAGTTGTGGTACACACCTTTAATCCCAACACTTGAGGGGCAGGAGCAGGTGGATCATTCTGAGATGAAGGCTAGCTTGGTCTACATAGCAAGTTCCTGGCCACTCAAGACTACATAGACTCTGACTCAACCCCCAAACCCAATTTTTGCAGAGTAGAAGAAACATAGACTAAGAACACACAATAGAAGGAAGGACACTTGGTAGAAACAGCAGTTTTATTCTGGAAATATTGTGACACCTGTATAGGATATCCAGTCTGAATTTTTTTATTATCTAATTAATAACTTAAAATATTAATATAGGTCTAGAAGAAGAGAGAAGAGGGTCTATACTGTCACTTTCTGTTTCCGTCTCTCTGTGTGTACATTTGTACATGCCTGTTCAAATGTATGCATATAATAGTATGTGTGTGGATATCAGAGAAAGATCACAGGTTTGGGTCTTCACTTTTACCCTGTTGGAAACCGTATGTTTTGTTGTTTGCTAATGCATATATCAAGCTAGCTAACCTGCAATCTTCCGTGGATTTTCTTATCTCCACCTCCCAACTTGCTAAAATGTCCATCATTATTATGTGGGTTCTCGGTTTTGAACTCACCTACTCATGCTAGCTACTCACTGAGCCATCTCTCTAACTCCTGTTCTATCATTTTTAGAATGCTTAGTATGTAGAGAACACCTTGTCATATTTATTTTAACTTGTGCCTTTAATACCCGTGGTTAGAAATGCTTAACAATATTTCTCTAGGTCACGAGGTAGTATATAGTGAATCTAGTTCAAACCGAAGTATTTCTGAACTAGGTGATGTTGCATATACTTGTAATTTCAGAAACCAGTAAGCTGAGGCAGGAGGATTCCCTTGAGTTGAGGCCATCTTTGTATAAATAATTAGTTCCAAATCACTATGTGCTATATACAGAGTAAAAACAGCTCTGACTCAGTTGAAGAAAACAAGCAACAACAACAACTAAAACCACAACAAAATCTCAGAAATCAAACAAGCAGAATCTGGGTATTTGTGTGAATCTAAGCTCAGCTATGATAAGCATGGGTAATTAAGAGCTTCACTGATAGAGTTAATGATGAAATTCTGTGAATGGTGGATGAAATTGTGGATAAATTAAAGTAGTTTAATACAAGAATGAGAAAACTAAATTGTGTGATGCCTGATATAGGAGACGAAAGAAAAGGAAGATATTACTGAAAAGTAATAATCTATGAGCACAGAGAAGAAAGGTGAAAAATTTCAAGATAGTGGTTATTTTCAAATGTTAGAAATGAGATCAAATAAAATATGGATAAGAAGAGACCTCTGACTAGGACCCTTCAAAGTTTTAAGCAGTCAGTATTAATAAAATGGTGAGAGTATAAAGAAGCACAGCTTTGGCTTTGAGGAAGTAGTACCAGCTAAAAATATGGAGACAACAGATAAACTACTGTTTGGAAATGAGATGGTCAATACAAACAAAGCTGAATCAATGTAAATCATTCATATACATTGAAATTGGAAGTAAAAGGAGAATTGCATTCCATATGTAAGTATTTGATAGTCAGGGTGATGATATTATTGAGTAGTAGAAATTAACACATCGGGTCAGAAAGCAAGAACATAGAAAAGTGCAGATATGACCAAGTGATGCTACAGGAAACAGCATGATTCCATACGATACTTTAGGCTTCTGAGCCTCCAACAAGGGTGACCTAGTAATAACACAGTTTGAGAGTCCATATATTACCCATGTGCAAAAAGGTTGCTTTTGTCATTATTGTGGCAGAGGTGGTATTATAATCCCCTACCCTTACTTAAATTCGTCTGTCGAACTTAAAACATCTATTCCCAAAGGCAAGCTGGTACCTTGCCAAGCCATGAGTATAAGTCATATTTCTTTCCTCCATCTGACATACATACACAGAACTCTAGGCATTCCCTCATTACTGACAAAAATACTCAATAGTGACATATGTACACCTCAGGGCTTACATTGATAAAACAGATGCTAACTTATGACTACTTCTAATTCATCTATGGAATTATCAACTACAACATGATATTAGCCCCCTTCTAAAATTTAATTTCTTTTGGCATAAAATATTCACAATCGTCTGTTTCTCTCGAATTCAATTAAAGCAATTGTCTTTCATGCATGACAGTCCAATCTTTCAAATTTTGTCATTTAATGTAGTAAACTGTGTCAAGAACCTAGGTAACATTTTGGCAACACATTACTAGTTACCTTTCAACACCTAAATATTTTTTAACAAAGTCAAAACCTTGGATTACAGATAATGTATTGGATATATGTATAAATATATATGTATATATGTGTGTGCAACAAACATAGACATTTATGCATATCTGTGTCAATGGTTTTTAATTGTCCAAAACACTTTCACGTGGTACCTTATCTCATTCTGTATAACACTGGATGGTAACTATGATAAAAAACAGTTCCAATTTAAATGCAAGTAACAGAGCCTTGGGGAAATTTCATTAACAGATCCTATGGCCGTTGGAATAAGAATTGGAGCTAGAATGCAAGTCTTTACACAGCCAGCACAATAATCTTTTCATATGACAAAGTTTCTGCTATATGGGAAACTCCAAGCTATCCCTTTTTTGAATGTCACTGAACTATCTTATGATTTAGTTAAACTTCCGTGCCTGAAAAACATAATCTAGCTTTTATTCTATTCATATAAAATATCTTGATGCACCTAAATGCTCAGAAAATGGAGGGGTTCTGCATAATTGAATTTGGTGATTAGTTTAAGGTTAAATAGAACTTCTCAAAAAAAATGTCATTCTTGTTGAAATCTATTCTTACATATAAGTCCACTTTCCTTTTAATCCAAATGATAATAATTAATCTTTCACAATTGTATCAAAATTGTCACATTAGACATGAGTTTTTATTATATAGTTCTCTAAACATAAAAGATATTATAGAGTGAATAAAATGTCTGATGGCCCATGGATATTTGTTGCAAATTTGAATGGTCTGTTGTGAGTAGTAGAAGAGCAGAAGACTCAGAACTCTTAAGCCCAAGTTGAATTCTGCACTAAATGAATATATGGTATTGATGACATCTCTTGAACCCAACCTCATTTTCTTCAACTGTCAGATGATGGAATTAGGCTAAATATTTAAGATCATTTATAGTTTGCAATTTCTGTCACTCTATGGCTTATCTTCCTGAAACTTGCTCCTCCACCGAAAGAGTTCTAATAATTTAAGCTTTCCAACAGGTTGAATTATAATTAATTGCAAATTCGGCAATTCTATGTGAGATTTCCAAATATGAGAAATAAATTTAAGTTGGATTACTGAGATACCTTCAAGAATTTCTAATAGGTAACAGGAAATGACAAAGATGCCAGACATCCCTGTCTGTCAGGAGGGAGTGGTGATGGAAATCGAGTATAGTTAAGTAAGCACTCCTAGGTCACTGTAAGGCTAGCCTAAAAGATGATCTCTCTGATACAGGAATGTTTAGTTAAATTTTGATAATTTTTAATTAATGTGTATGCCTATGTGTGTATGTGTGCATATATGCATAGGTATATGTGCTATGTGTACGTGTGAATGTGGGCACATATATATCACATATGTGTAGGTGATAGAACAACTTTCAGAATTCTGTTATTTCCTTCTACCTTAATACAGGCTCTGGGATTGAGCTCAGGTTACCAGGCTTGCACAGCAAGTGCTTTTACCCACCGAGATACGCCAATAACTCCTTAGTAAAAGTTGTTTTTAAAGAAAAAACAAAAACTTTCATGAGCATGGAATTTAAACCACTTTGTATGAATTTCTCTCATGTGGGCCCATACATTGAAGCTGAAGTGCAGTTATAATGTGTTTCCTCATACTTTTATTTTCTGTCTAATTATGAAATAATAGAACAGTATTTCCTACAGTGATTTCCATTCAGCTCCCAAGCAACCATTTTTATGTGGCATCTTGTGAATCTTTGGTGGGTTTTTGTTGTTGTTCCAAGTGTTGACAATGATAAATAGAGAAAAGAAATAAGGGTTTCTCATTATATTTACCATATAGGTCATAACAGTGCATGGAATCACTGCACTCTTAAAGCTAACCTTCTCGCATTTGTGTCCCTATACTGTATTGGAGTGGCTAATGTGAACCAGTGCTTCTCTTTACGTTCTAAAAATCCACACAGCAAGAGTGGACAATTTCAGAGGAAAGGCCTAATTTTTCAAAAATTCTCCAGTGCTCAAGGGGAAATTGTACTTATTGAGCTTTAAATCACAGCATAGAGCCCCATTTGACTGTTTCTTGGGTTTTCACATTGTGGAGGAAGTTAATGTTGTTTCAATTGATGTGATTATTATATATTCAACATGTTTTAATCAGCAGTTGAAGATTTGGATTTATGCTTTGTGACAAGTTCATGAAAGCTACTATTTGAAAAGCAATTTTTTTAAATTGAAGTAGTAAATGTCTTCAATTCTTCATAATGTATAAAGCTTTCATTGTTTGGTCAGCAAGGGTAAATATCTAAGGTGATTATGAATGAGTTGTATACAGTTGTATATGCTTTCTGACCCTAAAGTTCAGGGTATTTGTTTGAATAATAGAGCAATCCCATGTGAAAATAGTCTCAAGCAGTAATAACTGAGATTGGAAGGAAGAGAAAATCATGAAGGTCTGACAAGAAAATATTTCCCTGGAAAATTTTTAAGAGTGCCAAATTCCCTATCATAAAGTTGGTAATACTTAAAACTGCATGCTCCAATGAAATGAACACTGCCATTGACATTTCAAGATGAACAGTTGACTGGTGTGAAGGTCTTAAGGATATAACTGCCCAGTTGTTTAACGGCCTCTTCTACCACATGTCAGTAACAAGAAACATCCTTCCTCCAATTGTGACAGCATAAAATGCCTCCAAACATTGCCATATGTTCTTTCCTATGAACAAATTAATCCATAGTTGAAAACACTTCCAACCTCAGTTTAGAAATGCTTTTCCATCATTGTTTCCAGCCTCTTCTCAGTACTTGTGAGGCAGGATCTGTCACTCTTTACACAGGCCCTCTTCTGAGTCTTCTTTATTTTCTCTTTTTGCACAGGTTTAGATAGTCTCTAATCTATAGTGTGACTGACATTGGAAACCATCTAACCACATGCATTTAGCTCTAAACCTCCCCCAAGATTTTCTTTTAATATCATGACAACTCCTTATACAATTTTATCTCCAATTAGCTTGTCACGACTCTTATTTCTTTGTGAGGGTCTTAAATAAAAAGAATATATTTGATGCATTGGATATGTACACATTTTGTACTGTCTAATTGGTCTGTGTTCTGGGAATGCAGATAAGTATATTGTTGCTGATGTCACAGATTAAATACATAACAAATGAGGCCTGAGTCCTAAAACAACAAACAAATAACCTTCCCATTTGCAAATGTAACCATTTTAACTATCTATTTAACTATCTATCTACCCACCCACCCATCCATTATCTACTTATATCCAATATTTTCTTTCTTTTCACGTATACTCTTCATTTTCCCCATATTCACTCTTTAATCTCTATTTTCTGCCTTACATAAGCCCTATACTACTTTTGGATATCTGTCAGCTCCGTTGATATTTTTCTTTGCTAAAATGGTTTAAAAGATACAGAATCCTGGAAAAGTGACAAATTTGGTAAGATGCACCATATATAGGATGTTCAGAAACATAGAGAACATTGGAGACAATAGCAGTGTAAAGCTGACAGGTTCACAAAGGACAGATCATGAAGGGTCATACAAAAGTAGCACACCTTCATTTTAAAAGTGCAAAGAGCACAGATAACCATGAAGAAAAATGATAACAAATTCAATCACTGTAAGACAGTTACTATGAATATTTCCATGTAAACTTCTGAATCAGATATCTTTGGAGTTAGAATATGAGGTTATATGAGGTTTGGTTGAAGAATGGGAGAGGATCATGAACGAACATGTGTATATAGAGTATAAGTCCCATGTCCCATACATTACTATATGTATATACATATAGTGTATAATATATGTGAATAAATATATTAAATATTCTCCCTATATTTTCCAGCATCAAAAATTGCTATTATCTTAACATTTTGTGACAACTAAGAATAAAAATGATTTAAAATTAAGTCAAACTAAATGAATATTTTTTATGATACTGAATATTATTTCATGATGAAACAAAGGGAATGTTATAGACAATGCTAATAAGAGATGAAACTACCCCTGTCATTCTCTTTCTTTGTTGGGCTGCATAACTACTGCATCTCTGCACATGCACTTTCATTTCAAGTTTCATTCTACATGAGATTTCCTTCTTTTCCCCCTATTATATTATGACCCTTTTATTGGCTCAGTATAAACTTATGTTTTGGATTCTCTAGCTTTTAATTGGTTTTCTGTGTATGGATTTCAGGAAAACAAAGTAAGATTGCCTCTGAGGTTGTATTACTTGATTCTGGTTCAACTAACAATATTTACACACCAGAATGAATAGAGAGCTTAGGTAGGGAATTGTAGATATGGATACCTTCTTTGCAGCTGAGAGATAATCAGCATTCCTAGTATGCTTATACAGTTGCTAATTCTTTATATGTTCTGTGATTTCATAACATTCCATGAAATAAATGATTAGGTCCTTTCCACTCTTGAGTATCTTTTTTAATCAATGAGTGAGCAAGGGCATTGATGATCAAGGGTGGTAAGTTTTAGGGACTAAATCTCGAAAGATTAAATGTAACCTTTGCTTACACTTATATTTCATTAACCAGAACTCAGCCACATAACCATATTTAAGAGACCTAACAAATCATAAATATAGTACGTCTGCATGCACAGGAAGTGTGGAGATATATTGATTGAGGGACATATAGTCTCTGCCTCAGGCTACCACTTTGATTTTGAGGTTGATATTTCAAAGGATGCTAATACTCACTGGCAGCTTGATTCTAGAAATGATATGTTGGATAGGGTAGAGGAAAAATGTAAAAGGAAATTCTTATTCTTTTATGGCATTATAAAAAAAAATCTTCACCTTTAATATGCATGTATGAGTAAGACTTTTAAAAAGAAAAGATGACATGGTGGCAGAGGATGATCAAAATCCCTTAAAACTGGCATTAGAATAAGAATCTAGATTCTCAACCTGAAGAGTTTAATGAGAAATTCTTAGGTTCTATCTTTCTTGTATTACTTAATTGGAAACATTGTTTTTTTTTTTTTAAATAAGATCCACTTGGTAGTGTAGATTGCAAGTCAATAAAAATAATGATACAGAAAAGTATACTGTGTCAACTGGCTCATAAAATAAATGAGTAAATACATATAAAAGGGCAATCAAAGTATATATTATTCCTTCTTTAATAATATAATAAATAAATAAATAAATAAATAAATAAATAAATAAATAAACAAGAACCCAAGTGAAAACAACTCTATAAAATTGTCAGGTTACTCTAATTATGGAAATTAGGAACTATCTTCCTTGCCTTTTATGAATAAAAGTGCACAAATGCTCATTTATAAAACAAAGAAAAATTTTACAAGTACCGGAAAACTTGGGATCTAATTTAATGTGAAAGGTACATTCACAGAGTTTTCCATGGCTACATGTTTGTTTCTGTTTCAAGAATTCCCTGCTGGTAAATATGTTGCTGAAAACCATTGTGTAATCTTTAATTATTCCCTCATGAAAAAGATGTATAAATCACAAAGAACATTGACAATTTTGCTTACTAATCAGTGTCTAATTTTTATCTAATTTGAAAATATATTATACTCTCTAAATCATGTCTCAAGACCTAAACGTCCTATATAAAGTTTTATGTATTGATCTGTGCCTTTTTATCCATCATTTACATTAATAGAAAATATTAATTATATATTTACCCTTTAGCTGGTGCAGTTTTCAATGCATTTTATTTTATGCATATGAATTTTCTGCCTACATATATGTATGTATGTGTATCATATGCATGCCTGGTGTCCTTAGAGGTCAGTAGAAGGCATTGGATTCCCTAAAACTAGAGTTACTGACAGTTATGACCCAGTATGTAGGTTCTGGGAACCAAATCCCAGTCTTTTGCAAGAAGAAGTGCCCTTAACACTGTGTAATCTCTCTCGCCCCTTAACATCAAGTTTTAAATTAAAACTAGATATACGAAGTATAGTTATAACTTAAAGAATGAGCTTTTTACTAGAAAATAATTATTACTATAAAATTTGTCCATAATTGTTTATTGTATTTGAGGGTCTACTAAAGCAATTTGATCAAATATTATAGAATTCCCTTTATCAATATTATAAAGTTCCCTTTATCAATCTATGCCAGCACCACAGACCCATTTTACCTCTAAGTATCCTGTATCAGAAATGTTTGATTTATATGGGAAAGTCTGATATATTATTACTTGAGAAGTCTCTAATATCCCCTACATTCAAAACAAAGAGATAAGACAATAGCTTTACTTTTGTAATAGTTTTCAATATGTACTACCTTCTTAAAATAAGTTTCTTCTTTCTATAATTTTTATTTGATAGAAATGTTTCTATTAAAACATTCAAGTGAGTACTTTGCTTACAGAAACATTTATCTTTGAAATGAGAAATAACAGATGACCGTGTGAATTAAGATTACTTGAGACTCTTTCCTCTTATTGGGTTGCCTAGTCCATCCTAGACATGAGGGCTTTTGCCTTGTTTTATATATCTTGTTTTGCTGTGTTTGGTTGTTGTCTCTTGGAGGCCTGCTCTTTTCTGAAGGAAAATTGAGGGGGAGAGCATCTGGGGAGAGGTGATGTGCAGGGACTGGGAGGGGTAGAGGGAGGAGAAATAGTCTTCAAGACGTATTGCATTAGGGAAAAATCTATTTTCAATAAAAACAAAAGATTACATTAGCTGACAAGGATTGAGAGATATACCAATCTGTGGGTATAACCATCAGTCATTAGGAGCTGGTTTTATTTTATGCTCATTTAGCAGAGTAATAATAGTAGGTTGTCTCCTAGGGCCTAAGGCCTATGATCTATCTAACCACTGGTTCTGGATATTGATAAACAAGACTCTTTATGAAGTAAGTTTCAGTTAACAAAGAGGCCCACAACTGGTCAAGGTGCAAGGAAAGAAAGACTATAAGATGCTAAGCTCTAAATGAGACATCTCTAGTGTGTCTTAACCCCCCAAGGCTCAGAGATCATTACAAGAGCAGGAGTAATAAGATTGTGAGGATCAGATGTGGTGGGTGACTTTAAAAATACAATTTTTGATGAACACAGCAGGGAGTTGCACATGTGAAATCACAGCAGCTTTGACCACATGCAGAAGACCTGTACAAGCTCATGACAGATACAACAAAGTTCCATTCTTAGCTAAGGAGTTACTGGCAATTGATAGCTGCTGGGAGAAGGAGAGTCAGTTAATATGATCAGTGTCTTGATCACCCATCATAATAGAAGATTCTTCCTGAAGTAGATGGGAACAATTCAGTGACCCACATCCAGACATTACACAGAGAGCGAGAGACCTTGGAACATCAGCCTAAATGTGATATCTCCATCAAATGCTTCTGCTCAGGGCTCAGGGAACATAGCAGAAGAAAGAGTGTAAAAGCCAAGGAAGATGAAGGACATCAAGGAAACAAGGTCCTCTAGACACAACAACGTTGACACACATATGAACTCACAGAGATTGTGACAGCACACACAATGCCTGCACAGATCAAAGCCAGATGTGGTCCCACTGCTGTGAGAGGTGAATACAATCCCCATTCCTAACCCAGAAACTTCCTCCAATTGACAACTGCTTACAAAGGAAAAATTAGTTTTCTCCAACAGAGTATCCCTGGATATACAAACCACAATTAAGGCCAGGCCCCATGCCCAGCAGTAGACGGCCAACACAAAATGAGCTTAGTGGCATTTTTTTGGAGGGCTTTTGTCACATAATGCTTTGTGTGGGCATTTTTTTTAACTTTACAGGTCTTTTGATTATATACTTTTGTGTGTTCATGGTGTGTGTGGGGTGTGTCTGTGAGGAGGGTCTCTGTGTGTATTTGAGAGGGTGGTAAATTTGGGGAGGATACTGGGGCAGTTGCGAGAGGGGAACTATGATCAGAATATATTGTGAAAAAATCTAATTCCAATAAAAATTCTTTAAAGAGGCATTTAGCCCCTGCTATGTTGACCATACTCTAGTGGAAAGCCATGTATCCAAAGGCATGTAGACAGTACAGTATGAACTGTACTAGATTGGCTTAATAAAAAAGAAGACACAAAGTTATATCAGTAGTGAACAGAGACTGGATAAGGGAAGACTGAAAGAAGAAGAATATCAGCAGAATATAATGTACAAAATTCCCAAAATTGGCATTTTGAGTTGTATTGATGCTTTGTATTTTTAAGTTAAAATATAAATACATCATTACCCCTACCCTTTCCTCCGTCCAATCTTCACCTTGTACCCCTACTCTCTCTCTTGAATTAGTAGCTTTTGAAAAATTGTTAGTGTTGTTGTTATGTGTGTGTGTACGTGTGCTTGTGTATGTGTGCCAAAATATATAAATATCTGCTCAGTCCATTTGTGTTTTGGTATCAATAGTGTTTCAGCTTCTCTAGAAAAGTGATTCTAGAGACTTCTGACAAACTACTTGACACTTCTGAACTACATAATTTAAAATGCTTAAGATGACAAATATACGTTATGTTACTTATATTTTTTCACCAGACTACATTTATTAACTTTAAAAATAAGTAACTAAATTCCACTATCCCATCTAGATGTAATTTCAATCTACTCATAATCTTTAAAAAAAATCTTCAGCTTTCACTAGAAACAGGTTGAACCTCTTTCTGTGGGAAAAAATGATCCAAATGCTTATAGCTACAGAAACACAGGCTTAGATGTGTCTCATAAGCATGTTTACAAGATGTAAAAGTGAAAAGAAAGAACTATTGGTTATTTATACATATGTTGTTAAAAAGCTGTAGATTTCTGTCTATTTCCTGTCGAATTTTAAGGGCCATATTAAATCACATTATTTAATGCTAACAGATACCTTCAGAATTATGTAGTATAAGGGCTTAAAGAGAGAGTACATTTCCCCTTTTTATAGATGATTTTAAAATTCTTACAGGAGCATTTATTATGCTCCCATTTACCACCGCTGGGTCTCATCAGTCTTGAAGATTTTTTTTTCCAGTTTCCTTATGTGCCTATTTCCTTTGGCAATATCTTACTTTCCCTTTTTAAATTTGAACTTGAATATTAAAACAGATGCAAAAAGGGGTACTACTTACACATAAACTCTTGAACTGCATTTTCATCATTTGCTCTGTGGAAAAAAACCCAATTGTATGAAATTGATAACAACATTTTAGTATATCCTCAGGTCCTGAGGGAAAAAAGCAATGTGCTTAGACAGATGATCTGATTTTATGAGCACATAGCTGAAGTCTAGCACTGTGCATTTGTCTTTATGCTCCTACTTTCTTTGAGGACTATGAAAACACATTAGGCACTAGTTTCACTTTCCACAATGACCTGCAAAGCTTATGACAATACATAGCATTTATATTGCTGTTTCTCAGGATACACATCAAAGTATAGATCACTTTCAGCATAGACTCTTAGCCTGAGCTTGTTAATAAGAAAACAAGAACGTTAGTATATGAACCTATTTTATTATCTACGCCAGTGAGGACTGTGATTTGGATTTCACTCAAACATGAATTAGTTTAAATACTGCTCTGCTGTGACTGTTGGATTTATTCATTAAGCTGTAATATTTTACTTTTGAAACTGCATTTGGAAATCCTTTGGTGTACATCAGTTGAAATTATAGTACTCAGGGATATTGATTATTGCTTGTAATTGCCATCATAATAGACAACAATTCTCTATCTTTTTTCTACCCTTAATGATATAACAAACCAAATCAATACCAAACATATTGGGCCACCTACATTGTCTTGAAAATTCAATTGTTCTTCATAAATATGCAAAAGATTGAAGAATTTTTATGTTCAAACATTAGGTAAAAAGGTCTGTACTCCTGAGTTTTCCCTTTATCCCATAGAATCATATCAGACTGAGGCTATATGGGATTAGTTATATCTCTATGACATTTTGTCACCTCAAAATAATCACAGGGGCGAGGTGAGAAGCAAAGAAAGCTATACCCCTCTGCTGCTTGTGAACTGCTACATTTCTTGCTCATTAGTAAATTCAATGGAGAGGTCTGCAAGCATTAGAAACCTAAAACTTTAAGGCATATATTTTCTTTTACTGCCATTTATATGCCATGCCTCCATTCTCTTCCGTTATTGAGATAAATCAGATGCCTTTTAGAAACAACAATAATTCTTTTATCTATTAAAGAATAGCTTGTCATCTGGTGTTTGGCTATTCATCCAAAGCATTTAATCATTATTTAGAAGTTCCTATAAGAACATATGGCATAAAAAGGAGCCTCAAGAGATGGTCAGTGCATAAAGCACTTCGCATGCAAGTATGAGTTCCAGAATTCAGATCCTCAGTATCTTCATTAGGATATCTATTGCTTGACTAAAATACTATCACCAAGAAGCAACTTGGAAAGGAGAGGGTTTATTTCATCTTACACTTCCACCTCACAGTCCATCACTGAGGGAAGCCAGGGCAGGAACTGAAGCAGAGAGCATGAAGGAATGTGTCTTACTGGCTTGCTCACGATCACTACCTCACCTGCTTTCTTATACCATCCAGGGCCATCTAGCCAGGGGTGAAACAACACACAAAGCAATTAAGAAATTGCTGTACAGGTTTTCCTGAAGGCCAATCTTATGGAGGCGTTTTCTCAATTGTGCTTCCCTCTTCTCAAATCCAACTTGTGTCATGTTGACAAAAAAGGGAATAGCACAATTGACACTTGTCAATTTGACACACAAACACAGCACTTATTAATCCATAGCATTTCATGTTCATCTCTAAGATTTCATATTAATATCAATATCACAATATAAAACATTCCAAAGTCCCACAGTCTTAAAAAAAAAGTCAAGTACTTAAAAATTTAGTCTCTTTAAAATATCTAAAGTCTCTTAAAAATACAATTTCTCTAAAACTCCAAAGGTTCTCTACAAGTAAACATTTCTCAACTGTGAGCTCCTGTGATATTACAAAGGAAAAAAAGTTAGACACTTTCTTACTCCAAGAATCAGATCACAGCTACAATTAAATCAAAGCAATACCAAAGTCCAACCGTGTAAAGCTCAGTGTCAGATGTCATAGAATCATGATCTTCTGGGCCCCAAGGGGATTCATTTCTCCACTCTGCTGTTGGCGGCACACACAGCTTGTCTGTGGCTCAGGCCAGCACCACTCCACAGCTGCTGTGTTGTCCTTGGCAGTAATCCATGGTATTGGCATCTCCAATATGCTGGGGTCATCACTAAACCTTCAACAATGGCCTCTCACATTGCCAAGCCTCAGCTGATATCAATCACCCTTTTTTCCCTTTAAAAACCAGTAAGACCTGGGGAACTTACACATTACCAAGTTCAGCTGCTGGCACAGAGCACAGACTTGATCACCTCTAGATCACAGCTCTGTGTGCTGACCCTAGGGAAAGACTTCCCAGAGAAATGCTGCTGGTCACTTCTTAGTCATAGAAGATTCTTGTGCCCCAACTGACAAGCATCAATTACCCAGCAAAATATCCCAGAGTCTTGTCTACAAGCCAGTGTGATAGAGGCAATTTCTTGACCAAAGCCTCCTCTAGCCAGATGACTTCAACATGTGTCAATTTAACAAAGGAGCACACCAGAAAAAGACATACAAAAGAATATATATATATATATATATATATATATATATATATATATATATATGGTAATATGGTTTGAACAGATAGTGTTTGTTGATTTTGAGTTAGCTAAAACAGATTGTTAAAACATAATGCTTATCTAGTGAAGATTAAGGTCATGAATAACATTAGACAATGGAAATATACTGTCGGAAATCCCTGATACTAGTTTTATCCATAACATTAACTATCTGTTACTTAAGCAAGTAACTTTTCCTCTTTAGGTCCCAGTTATTCTCATTAAAAATGTAGGCATTGGACTACTAGATGTTGTATAAGGAAGTTCCTTCTACCATTCTGATACCATAGGTGTCATTCTCACATTCTTCTCATCAAGCTCAAAAGGAACAGTATAAAAGCTCAGTTGAATATCATCTACATACCACGTTCAGCACCAAATGTGCTTCTTCTGTACTTTAACAGACCAACATTAAACTCTTAATGTTTTCAGTAGTTGAATAAACCTAGTATCATTTATGGTCTGATAGAAATGACTATGAAGCCAATATGTTTAAAACTCTGCTTCATCAATTATCAGTAATGGGACCACGGGCAAGTTTCTGCATCTTTTTGTGTTTAAGTTTTCTCATTTGTAAGAGGGACATAAATATCATAATACTCTTGTAAATATAAAGTAATGTAATACTCTATGAAGTATAAGAATGCATGGTACAACTCAACTCTCAAATGTTATCTCTTGTTAGTATCATAAAAATTATCAATTATCCACTTTAACTAAATTTTGAGGGTGTCTTGATTTTGTTACCTATTGATTAAGATAATAGTACCAACTTCAAACACCTCAAACACATGCAAGGGTCAACATAATGCATTTAAAGAAACTAACTTGGTTCCTGATCCCTCTTAGATAGGCAGGAGACTAGAAAATTCACCAGACACCAATCTTCTAATCTTAGTTCTAAAACTGATATCAAATCAAGAGCATTTTTTAATTAATAAAATAGCCCTACATTTTAAATAATGCAAAACACTGTTTTATCCTTGAATATTAAGCCCTTAAAAAATGTTATCCTTTTGTCAATAAGCTTTCAAAGCCTGGCTTCTTTCTCTTAGTCCTATTTGTAAATTCTTTTCCTAGCGAATAAATATGTTTATAGCACAATTTGTAATGGTTGTGTATCATGTGTTTTTAAAATCACTGAATGAAATACCAATTATTAGGGATGTGAGCAGGCTATTTTGGCTATTATAAATATCATTGTAATAAGTGACTTCTTGAATAAATTGTCATAAACATCATTTCCTTACGATAAACTCTTACACGCATGATTATTATGTAAACAAATACGTATATTTAAAATCTTTTGGTATATATTGCTAAATTGTCCTCTAGAAAGACATGGGAATCTCATAGAGTAACTAAGCCCTTGAGAAAACAGTTAATCTCCATGATACTCTAGCCAAAAATCTCTGTTGTCAACATTTTTCATCAACTGGCATGTAGAGTTGTTGGAGTTCTTTTTTTTTTTAATATATATGCTTCTTTTCCTTTAAATGTGGTGTCCAGAAATGAATAGTATGCATTTGGGCATATATTGCAAGATGGTGTTGGCTTTTCACTTATTGAGAGATTTTATACTGTAAATTAAAATGCAGCAATAGAATGTGCTTTGTTTAGCAGTGCATTTGACTGCCATAGAGAACATAGCAGAATAGTTAAGATTCAGGACTTTGAAGCCTGGGATGACCTGTATGCTGATTCTAGCTTTGTCTCTTTCTTGCCAGGTGAATTTGAACAAGTTGTTTAACCTATTTTTACCTTCCCATTCTTAAAACCACAATGATAAAAATAGCATAGCCTGTTTCACAGAAGTAAAGAATGAATGTGATAATGAATATCTATCAGAACACATGGCACTTAACACCTAGTAAGGGTAGAGTATGGGGACAAAATATATATATTTATTATATTTGCTTTTCTTAACTCCCTACTCATGAATATATCACTACTGCTAATGAAAGGTCCGGTTCCAATAAAAATTAGCAACCTGTGATTATTCTGTAGGAATATAATATAATAGCATCATGACTCCACTTGTATGAACTTCCACATCAGGCATAATGAATGCATGGTGAGAAAGTACAGAATTGAGTTTGTCTGTTGGAATGGAGACAGAAATTTGTTTACAAAAAATAAGAGGGAATTCTTGGAGTCACAGGACTGTTCTACATTTGGATAAGGGTTTGGTTTGCACAAGTAATTGCATTTGTCGAACCTCAGCAAAGGTGTATTTTAATAATGTGTATTTTCCTATATAATTTCTATATTGAATATAAAGTATAAAATATCAGCTCTATATAATAATAATATTGGAAGCTGAACTATTTTAAGAAAAATATTCTAATGTACACCAATTCTTAAATACTAACATTAGATAGAGAAATGAAGAGATGAACAGATTGATTGAACAGATAAAGTGAGTACAATCAAATGCGAACTCTACTAGCTTCTTGGTGATTAAATGGGGGTAAATTACAAAAGAGAGCCATGTTTTGATATTTTAAAATAAAATTTTATGAATATCTGCCTAAAATCTTGTCTTTAAGGTTTGATAGTGAGGAAAAGCTCAAACACTGGTATCTAGGATGATCTAAATATCAAAATCTGACAGTACATTGCAGTCAAATTTTCAGAATCATGAGGAATAAGAAAAGCATAGTGAATATCAACTATGGAAGGGCAACATTTACTACACAGCAGGCAAGGAGGGAAGGAAAAGGTGGAGTGAGGAAGTGACAGAGTCACAGGGAAGAAAGGAGGGGGAGGAGGGGGAAGAGGGGGAGGAGGCAAACATCCCAAAGACAATTCAGTTACCTCTGGATTACCTAAATTTTGTCTAGCCCTTCTAGGTCCCAAGATGGTTAAAAATGAGTAGAGTTTGTGGCGTTTGTAACAATTGACTCTGGTATTTACAGGGAAACTTTTCTGTTTTCCCCCATTAGGCATTTCCTGTTCAAACATGGATCTGGTTCCTCTGCTATCTTCAGTGCAGCCAGTCAGAATTACCCTCTGACATCCAATACTGTCTACTCCCCACCTCCCAGGCCGCTGCCTCGAAGCACCTTTTCCCGACCTGCCTTCACTTTTAACAAACCTTACAGATGCTGCAATTGGAAGTGCACAGCCTTGAGCGCCACTGCAATCACAGTGACTCTGGCCTTGTTACTGGCCTATGTGATTGGTAAGCCCTTTTATTCTATGTATGAGATTTCTTTTGAACCTAAGTTTGTTTTGTTTGGAGTGGAGCATGAATTCACTCTCAATTCTGGGGTGCACAAATTTGTGCCATAGCTAAGTGCTGCAATAACAAATGGCTTTCTAGTTAGATTTTTTTCACCCTAACCTTAAATACTGATGTTGGAGAAGAAGGAACACTCTTTGAGAAGCAATATTTATGCTACTAACACAGTCTTATTGATTGCAATTACTGTAGTTAGCCATGTTCCTTTCAATTAAAAGGTTGTTATGGTTTTCTCATTAGAAGTCATAAGTACTAATCTACAATAGCTTCTTAAATTATAGGTACACAGTAATACTGCTACTGAATTTTCAGGTAGTGATCTCATTAAAGCAATACTTTCAGAAAATTCAGTGCTTAATGTCTTCTCAAGGATTCATAGGAACCAAAACATATAACCTTATTTTCACAAGAAGCTGAAAAGTGTGTGGTTCTTGAGCTTGGGAAGGTAATTGCATGGGTTCTCTCTACTTCTAAGGGAAAAAACGTTCTTGACTCACTCTGATTAAAGTCGCCCACACTTAATAGAAAATTGTATTGATTTTTATTGCATTTTATGGCATTTTATTTTGACTGAATATTAGTTTCCTTGCTTGAGTGGTTCTGCCAGTTTAGAATGTAAATTACTTTAAGAAACATATGTTTTTGAAAGCTTTCTTCCAAAAATGGATGGAATATCCTGACAGAAAAATATCTATCTAGATATGTCACCAGCAACTACTTTTCAGGTTTAATCTAAAATTCCATTTCCTAACTGGAGCAGAATTATTCACTAAGATATAATAAATATGATTCTGAGAAGTGGGTAAAATAGAGATTTTTTTTCATAATTGTAAATAACAAAGCATTTGATTGGTTCCCATTTGTCTAAAATGTTAATAGTCACAGTCTGCACATAACCAGTTTCTCTAGGAGCTATAAAACAGGAGGAGGTAAATAAGTTAACAGACAGGTTTTGGAGAGATGTTACTGGGATGTCAACAATGAGGGGACATTGCCTCTGCTGATGTCCATGATTCTGGTTTACAAATTCTCATCAAGCAATCCCTATTCTAGTAAACATGGATATTTTACTCTGTCAAAAATATTTCTTTGATATCAGGCTTCACCAAATCCTCAGATAGTATGCTTATTTATAATGACCTGTAATGAAAAATACTTTTGATGCAATGGAACGATAAGGAAAAATTGCAATTCCAACATGATTTTAACATAAAATCATTCAAAGTAAGAAATAGGGACCAGATAAATGGCTTAACATGAAAAGGCACTTGTCACCAAGCTTATGCATAAGAGTTTAATCCCATCAACTCAGTTTGTGGGAGGAGAGAACTTTACCCTGCAAGTTGTCCTCTGACCTCCACACACATGCTGTGACATGTGTGCCCACACACATATGCACAAACTCATTAAATAAATGTTAAAATGGAATATTCAAAATAAAGAACAATTTAAGATGTTCTAATTCCATGAAGACCATTCAAAATGTTCTTGCTCAATTATGAAATCAACTTGGTGTTATGTGTATTAGATTCTGTTCACTTTACTATATAGAAATAATCTTTTGTTTGTTTGGTTGGTTTGGTTTGGTTTTTGGTATATTGTTTTTTGAGACAGGGTTTCTCTGTTGTAACACTGACTAGCCTGAAATTCACTCTGAAGACCAGGCCGACCTTGAGCTCAGAGATCCGCCTGCCTCTGCCTCCCAAGTGCTGGGATTAAAGACATGTGCTACAACCACCTGACTTTTTTTGGTTGTTGTTGTAATGTTTTATATATAAGATATAACCCCTAGTACAAACAAATTCAGGTAATAGGAGAGTGTGTGTTAATAAGTTTATATTAGGTTTAGATCTATATTTTGACATGAATTTATTATGATGTGATTCCTAGATCAGAAATGTTATTATATAATCTGAGACTTGTTTGTTTATTCCTTCATTTTTTAATGAATGTACAATTTTCAGTCATTTCATGGCATGATATTTTATATAGAATATCAATTTGGCATGACAGTAACATACTACAATAGTTATGATCATAGATTTTTAAATTTCTGCTACTTGCTAGGCACATTGTCTTAAGTGAACAATTTAATCTGTTCAGACCTCCATTTATTCATCCAGAAAATGTGCTTAAAATAGTACCTATAATAGGATTGTGACAAAAAAATAAATAAAAATCAAAGTACTTAAAATAGGGTATAAATGTAGAAAGTAGTTTGTAATGGCTAAATATTAATATAATTCTAATTTTCATTTGTTGTTGTTGTTCATGGGTTTGAATAATTAACCATATCGCTCATGGTTCTTTTACTTTTAATGACAGCAAACTCCATAAAAAACATGGTTTTTAGCATTAGACTTCACTTTCTTTTTAGCATGCCAATAAATGTTGTAGTTTACTAAATAAATATACCTGGCAGTTTTTAAGTGTAATTAGCTATACCAGGTCATCTAGTGCATTAATAAGTGGAACTAAACAGTTTGATAGGCATGAGGAATCTTTTGAAAATAATTACTGTGAGGTTTTCTAATTGCAAAAAATCCCATCCAAAATGCTAACCTAGTACATTGAATGGGTTCTAAAGGAGCTTTCTTATAGTGAACACTTTTCTTTACTGAGCGACTTTTTCTTTACTCCATCATGATCTGGGTATTATATGGCTTTAGATAAATTAGTAAATACCTCTTCCAAAAGCTGGCTGTTATATAGCTCAGTGGTTGAGTGCTTGCCCAGCAAGCTTGAGACCTTAGGTTCAAAACCAAGTACTGAAAAAAAACTGTCTTCTTGAATTTATCCTATTACTCCCCTACTGCTGACCATTGCAGGAAAGTAACGTAAGAATTCATAAATACACATTCAGGTGAAAGATGCTACATAAGAACTATATTATATAAGATGATTTTTAAATGGCTTTTTGTGGTTGAAATAGAACAGTATTATACTTCAAAATATGAAACCATTTCACCTTCCACTCTTTTTTGGGTCTGAAAGAGTCGTCTTTTTTTTTTTTTTTCAGTCCCCTTTGCATTTGCTGTATAACCCAAGAAAATCTTTCACTGAAACTATTTACTGCTTCTGTTTCCCGTGCAAATTCCTTTCTGCTATTTCATTTTCCTCTATTATCCATTATACATAACCTTTACATACTAATGACTGTATGCTGGGTTGCCCTCAATCCACCAGGGAAAATCACATCAATATCAATGGGACATCAATAGGAGCTCTGCGCATAATGCCTTTGTAAGTAGTCATTGGAAAGCAGTAGAAATAGAATATGTGAAAAGCCAGAGCAGAAGTGTTCAGCCAAGGAGCTCTAGTCTCCCATCTTCCCACTATACCTTTAAGGTCAGCAAGAAAATAATTCCTTTGAATAAGTTTTGAAGTCATAAAATTTGGTAAAGAGAGGTATGGAGAAATACTGATTATATGAAGATATCATGGAAAGGCTATTGTCAGAACTTCCTCATAAATCTGAAATATTTTCCATCTGAATCAAAAAATATGTCCTTATGCTTCATCCTCTCTGATACTTTGGCATCAGCAATGTATCAGTGCCAGTCAGAAGCACATTTACTTGAATTTACAAATAAGCCATATGAAGTAGTAGTCAGGAAGACAGATGACCATGTGCAAGGCATCAAGGGAAGGCGAGGTTAAGGTATTCCATCAATGGTTTGAAGGGCACAAACACAGCTTCTCTGCAATCGTTGATGCTTTTTGATCAAATTTCTACAAAGTCAGCAATTTCTATAAGCAGCAATAGAAACTCACAGGCAATAGGAACTCATGAATACATTGTATCTGGGGTCAAATGAGCTGCTGCATTGAAAACATTAGGGAGAATTTTCTAGCTCTCAGACCAAATATCATCCGTTAATGACATGGATGATCCTTCTGATTGTGCCATGAGATTAGTAATGATTCACGCCACCTTCTGGAGATGCAGCTATTGTCCAAACTGTAGAGATTAAAAAATTAAATTCTTTAAATCTTACCATGACACACTAGATAGCCTATATATGAAAAGTTAATCAGATGGCTATTAGCAAGAGAGAATTGGGGAAATTCAATATTCAGTTCATTTCTCTGAACTATAGTTTATGAATAAAATGATTCAAGACAGAAAAAGACCTCCTTCACGTTTTTCTCTGCATCAAAATCTGAATAACATTTACTTTAGTACTTTCTTTTGCCTCCTGTATACTTGCCTAAATTGCCCTAATTTCTATGGCTATTATTACAGTGAAGTAAGAAGGGCTGAAAATGAGGAGTCAAGGGGAGTCAGGTGTGTCCCTTTTCCCCCTTACAAAAGATACATGCATACACATATCTCACTGTAGAAGGAAGCAAATAAATAGAACATGGAGTGTCCTGTTTTTGGAAAAAATCAAAGAACATATATTGTTTTAATATAGAAAATAAAAATGGAGAACATTTCCCATGAAACCTGAATACACAATGAACCCTCACATAATGTTTTCAAATACTTTGTTTACAAAAATTTCTTTTAATACTAGCCACTTCATTGATATCTCTGCTTAACTTTATCTGCAAAATGGAAATATTGATAATACATCCATAAGGATTTCCTTTATAATGAGGTGAGTTATAGCATGTAAAACCCCCATGCTTCAATGTTCTATATAAAGGTTGATGGTTATTATCAGTGGATCTGCACTAATATGAGTATTATTAGTTTGAACTGTGTCAACATAATGACCATTAATTTACTCTAAACTGACCTGATCTTGTTTTTTTCCTTCTTTCCAAGTGTCTGAGTATCTGTCACACAAGATTCATTTTATTTGTGTATATATGTGTTTGTGTGGGTTTGTATTCATGTGTGAGGATACACATGTGGGAAATACATGCACACTTGTGTACACTTGAATGCAGAGGACAGAGGACTACCTCAGCTATCATCTTCAGAAACTGTGTCTACCAACTTTGGCCTAGTTCAGGAATTAGACTAGGGTAGCAGGCTAGTGAGCCCCGGGGACACTCCTGTCTCAACTTTCCTAATGCTGGGATTACAATATGCTATGCACCCAGATTTTTACTTGGGTGCCAGACATCAAACTCAGATCCTCATGTTTTCAAGGCAAGCACTCTTCCAACTGAGCCATCTTACTAAGCCCCTCTCAAAAGTCTTTCCATGAGTTTGTAGTTTCATTCTGCATGATTTCAAATATCTGCCACTTTCCCTTCATTTCATTAACTTACTCTTCTGTGATACTTTCTATTCTACCTAGAGACTATATGTAGGTTGAGTCACCTTTAAGTATTATATATTACATCTTATAGCATTCAATAACTGATTCTGCTAATGCCAAATTTGTTTATGTTATCCTATAAGCCATTATCACTCTTTGGGTGTTACATTTAATAATTATTTATTCTCAAGAAATATATGACTTCAAAGTAAATTACTTTATTTTGTTCCATGAAAAATTGAGCTTGCTCCTATTTAACACAATTTCTCTCTCATCCAAATTACATGTAATATATATAGATATGCTATGTGGATATTTTTAGGCCCATGTTACATAAGTTGCTAAGCTATACTTACTCTGAAGTGAATAAGAATAAACTAAATTAGAGCAATGGCTTTTAAGCAGCTGGTATGCTAAAGCATTTTCTACTTCAGAAATGGGACTACGTTTTCATATAGAACAACATAATGGGAAGGGCTAACATCACCAAGCAAATATTGGATTTGTTGAAGTTACCACTAAAAGGTGACATCATACAATAAGAGGACTTTTCCATTTGGGCTTCAGCTCTATTCTTTTCATAAATCGGTAAATACATGTGTGTATCAGTTAAGATATATACCTAAAAATAATGGAAAATTTAAAGATACAAGAGTCCTTTAGGAAATAAAGATGATAAACAAGGGTATATCATGAGAGGCAGTTTAAGTCATGGGAAGAAGATGAAGTTTTTAGTCAAAGAACAAATTGGGGTTTACAAGTTTTTAATTAAGGCAAGAAAGTTATTTGATTAGATTTATACTTAGAAAAGTCACCTAATGACACTACTGGAGTTGGGTTTAGCAAGCAAGATGATGGAAATCATAAAGTTGATGTCATAAAGAAAAATTAGGAGACTATAATATGAATGCATGTGGGTGATAGTGAGAAACATAAAACTTGTGGGAACAAAGAGTATATAGTTCAGAAGTATTTAGAAGATAAAGTGTATTTGACTTCAATTGTTTATTAAATGTGACAGGGAAGAGAATATATCCTTTGGATTAGTTTATTTTGTGATGCTTTTACAACACCAAGGTAAAATATGAAAGGTCAAGATAAAAGATAAATAGAAATAATCATAAAAGACTATTATGAAAAATTATATATCAATAAGTTGACTAATCTAGAAGAAATGGAGAAGTTCTTTGATGAATACTACATACCAATACTGAATTAGGAATCACAGAAATATCTTAACGGACTGATGATAAACAAGAAGACTTTGTTAGTAGTAATATCACAATAAAACAGAGCCCAGGGCAAGGTAGCTTTATGGCTAAATTCCACCAAACGTTTAAAGAAGAAATAATACCAAATCTTCTTACAGCATTTTAAAAATTATGAGGAAAAAAATACTTAGAAACGCACTTCAACATTATGCTACTACCAAAGCTAAACACTAAAACTAAAAGGAAAAGAAAAATCAATATTAGAGAAAGGCAGATGAAGATCACAGTGAGATGCCACCTTACTTCAATTAGGATTACTGCTGTCAAAGAATGAAGAAAATGAGTGCTTGTGAGCATGTAGAAACAAGAACCCTTGCACATTGTTATTTGGAATGTAAATTTGTAGAACCACTATGGAAATTGGTGTGGAGGTTCCTCAAAAACCCAAAAAAACAGTATCCAGTTACACTACTTCTAGGTATATATATAGAAGAAATCAAATCAGTTCATTAAAGAAACATTTGCTCTCCCAAATTTAATGTACCACTATTGAATCCAGCTAGGTGTCCATGGATAAGGGAGAGGATAAAATGTTACTTGTAAAAAATGTAGTGCTAGTCAGCCATAAAAAAAGGAAGAAACAAAATAAGCCATACTCACAAAGATGAGTATTGCATGTACTCATTCATGTGGAATATTGAGTGGTGTCAAAGAGTAGAGTGGTTGGAATGTTGTTACTAAGGCCTACAATGATTGAAAATAAAGGGTTATAGATATATTGGCCAAAGAATACAAGATTTTATGAGTAAGATAGACGGAACAAGCATGGTAGATCTACTATACAACAATGGAACTATAGCAGCATAATATAAGCATGAAAAATGCTTATGTGCCGAGTTCTCAGCACAGAACGATAACTATGTGAGGTAAAGTATATGCTAATTAGCTACAATGAGGCATTTTGGAAAATAAAATCATCTTATTGTACACTGTAAAAATTTTCCCCCTTTTTTTGTCAAAATGAAGACAATATAATGTAGTTGTTCACTGCAGTGGTGGCTCACCAAAAGAGACATGGAGACATTTTCATATGTTCAAACTCTGCCAGACCTCTACAGAGGGAACCACTGTCCTGGCCAGCACCATACTGGATCAACGGTGGAACCCCGAGCTCTCAGTTCAGGTGTTTCTATAGATCCAGAACTCCTCAGGTGCTCTACTGATAGCATATGCAGATCATTTCCAATCAACATCCCTCACATAAATCCAACACCTGTAGACAATACAAAGTGTCAAAAACTAGGCAGCCCTTTTTCCAACAGTGCATAAAACAATTATTTTAAACACAACTAAAATCAAACTTCTCCAACAATATATGGAAGAACTTTAGGGGTGGAAATAGGCATAGAGATAAAGACACCTAGTATGTTATTTGATTGTCTGATGCTGAATCTACTTTAGGAGATGCCAAGATTGTAGGAGAAGAACAAGAAGAGCCAGAGCATGAGGGCTGGTGCTCCAGGGAATACTGATACTCAAGAGGGTTTTAAAAATGAATCTGCTAAGTTGACTAAGAAGAAGCAACCAGAAAGATTTCAAGAAAGCCATTAAATACTCTACATGGATGGAATTATGTTTCTTGATATGTGTCCTGAAGAGAACCAGGAATCCTAAGATCTGTCCATAACTAAAAGCATTTTCATTGTACCTAAAACAAGTGTGTATCCTCTTCACCATAATTCTCTCAGTATACAGTATAATTTTCCAGAGACCATTTGACATGTAACACTGTAAGGTACTACATTGAGAATTGGACATGAGAATGCGACTCTCTTTTATTAAGTCAACCATTAAAAAGATTTTCAAAAGTGTAGAGCAATTCCAGTCTACTCAATAATTGTATGAATTTTCTAAATGCAATTATCATAAAATATGACTTTTATATTAAATGTAATAGTTTATACCTATTTGTTCAATAACTCAATAAACACTTTAATATTATTGATTCGAGTTTCTAATACAATAAACATCTACAGACATAATACATCAATGAAAGTTCCTTAGCATTCTCAGTAAGTTTTAGGAGCAAAAATTGCTTCTTCGATTATATTTTCAGAAAGCTGAAGTAAATAAAATAAGTTTCAGAAGTGTAATTAAGCAACATGATGACTACTTGTTGTTTGTATGAATATAGAGGCTTACAAGTCAAGTACAACAAGAAATAGAGGCTTATAATATGATAAATGTTGGTGATGAAGTTTTTGAAGCGATCACACTAAGGGCAAAACTTACCGGGAAGAAAAATATAAGAAAAGTAATATATTTTAGATAAAAGACTCAGAACCCCAAATCTGGTTCCTTGATTTATTTTGGACTTAATTAAGGCACAGGTATTAAAACACTTTCCTTAGGAGTCCTTTGTTCTGAGAAGTCTTGAATATTGGATCCATAAGATCCCACAGTGTTGTCTTTCTTGAATGCATTGTTAAATATTGTTATACTGTGAGCAGTTAAGTAACAATACTACAATACTACCTGGAAATCCATATCACAGTATGGATTCTCAAGAATTCCTCTCTTGGTTCTTTCATTTCTGTCTATGGGACAGTAATGAATAAATTAAGAGTATGCCAGATGACCCGCTGGGATTTTCTTCTGATTAAAATCTCATCAAAGCAGTGCCAATCTAGTTATTACAGACATTATAAACCATGTTGTAGCTGACTTTTAAAGAAATTGACTACCATGAGAGTTTCTAATGATTGGCTTCATAGTTGCCTGTGACTAGAGGAAAAATGCAACTGCTAGCAAATGCATATAACTTTGTACTTTGTAAAGAACATTTGATTCTATTTCGTTTCTTTCTCATTATAGGAGACTAATGTTCAGAACAAATAATCTAGACATTACAAGTTAGCATATGTGTATAGAATATAGTGGGTCCCTCAGATAAACTAGCTGTATATCTTCCAGAAATCAATACAAAGATGATTTTGACAGCAAGAATTCTGTGCTACCCTACAACCTGCTTCAGAAGAGAGAGATTTTGCCCTGCAATAGTCTTATATCTTGTCAAATCAAGTAGCTGGGCTGTTGCTGTTATAGACAAGGCCCTTATTTCAGTTTTTTGCTTACTGCATTTAAGGAATAATCTAGATTCCCTTTTATCTTGGAAATTTGATTTCAATAAATGTAAGTACTCACATGACAAATATCAACAGCACATAGTTTTTCTGTACAGGGTATACCTGCAAATACTTTGCAAAATTAAGTCATAAAAGGTTGCGGTTAGATGAAAAAAATATCAAACCAAGAAGCAGATTGTAGCAGGACACTTTGAATAAGTTTTTGTTGTTGTTGTTGTTGTTCTGTACAGCTCTCCTTATGGTTGCATTCTGTTTGTTCTTCTGGGAATTTTGTTTAGACTGTAAAGGAGAGCAGGGGCAAGGTGAAGTTGACAGTTGGTGGGTTGGTTTTCTTTCTTTCCCTTCTCTTTCCTGAGATAGAGAGTAAAAAGGCACATTAGGAATTTCTTACAATTTAGGAATCTGTTACATGTTAGAAATCTGTTACAATAGCTACGAACTACGGCAGATTAAAGACTGTATTTCTTTTACTCAAAGCAAGGAGCCAAATTAACATTAATTTTATAATGTATAAAAGTGGATGATGGAAAGATATTACCTGTCAAGAAACTAAAATCAAGTAGAATGTTGTCTTTCTGTACACAGGGAATTGGTCATAATATTCCCCTGTAGATAACAAAGTTTTCTGATACTCAAGTCTATTATATAAAGGGGTTTAATATTTTCACATAACCTACTTCTGTCTTCAAAAATACTTTTAATTATATATATATATATATATATATATATATATATATATATATATATATATATATATATGCTGTCCTTAAGATTGTTACCATGTATTGTTTAGAGGACAATAAAGAAAAAGTCTTTACATGATTAGAACAATTATAATTTTTTACAAGAATCTTCTGCCCATAGTTAATTGAATCTACAGATATGAAATCTGTGGATGAGGAGAATAAGCTGTATTTTACTAGGGATAAAAATGGAAAAATTTTAAAAGTGGCTTTTAAAAAGTAGACATTGTGCTACTTCCAGACATAGAATACTCATGAAGTGAATGCTTTGAAACTGACAAAAAGTTTGCAAATTTCTTCACCATGGAGCAAAGTCATTTTTTGTTTTGTTTTTGTTTTACACACATACACACACACACACACACACACACACACACACACACACACACACACACACAATTAGAATACAAAGGCTTAGCCTCAGAAAGTTTAAGTAGATAAAGAGTCAGATGATTTTTAAATCTATTGGAAATATTTGGTTCAAGTTTTTATGCTTAGAGAAGTACAGTAAAAAAATTCATATACTCAGTACTCCTTTAGGGTATAGCAACACATGCTTAAACACTAGCATATAGGATATTGCAGAAATAGCATTCATTAAGGTTTACCAACATATGAAGTTGTGGGAGTATATGAAAGCCAGATGGAAAAAAATGGATCCTTTCTTTGTCATGACTAAAATATAGGCTGTTTCAAACTTGAACAAAACCCAAACAAGCCATTAGTATCTTTGGCTTTTCTTTCTATCTGCTGTACATTTTTAGTTTGCTTTCTCTGTCCAAGTCTTGCCTGTGGATTAGTCAGCACGTACATCTCATAGCTGATAGGCAAAAACCTATTCTTTGAATCAATGAACTAGTAAGCACACACACACAAAAAAAAAATCAGCAAAAACAGTAAGGATTGAATGATTCAATGCACTTTCAAAAAGTGACAAAATGAAAATAAAATCCAATGGTAAGGATATCCTTTTCCCTAAAAAAAAGCATAACTAATTATTAGCATACATGAAAAGCTGAACAATATAATCCTGTTTTATAGGTAATTATAGTAGACATATCTTTTGTGATTTGACTACGAAAAATATTTAGATTGATCACAGAGTATCTTAGTAAGGTAATGTTCAGTTATTGGTTCAGCATATTATCTCTTCTGCTTCAATATTGAAGCCCTGCAGTCTTGATCTTCCTTCATGTTCCACTCCTCATATTTAGAACCCACTCTTCCCTTCCTCTTCTTGAAAAATGAAATTCAGAGAAAATCCTAACAAACTAAGCAGGTTTGACTGTTGACACGCATAATTTTGTCAAATTCTGTGAAGAAAAATTAAGTTAAGACAAAAATTATTATAATAATGTTGTCATTTACATAAAATTTCTGGTTTCTCTTGAAAAAATTTGAAATATCTCTCACACCAAGACCTGTATTCACCCATTTATATATATATATCTATATATCTACTGAGTACTTTCCATGTGTCAAATATTATTATCATCTGTAGTGTTTAAAAGAAAATGATACTGCCATTCTGTCAGAATACTCACTCTACCCTCTTTACCCCGGACTTACTTATTTCTTCTCAAGTATATACATTTAAGTTTAGATATATGCATATATATGTATATGTGTATATATTTATTAAAAAGTGTATTATAACATCTAAAATTTTGCTCAATATATAATCCTTGGTGTGTCCATGGACAAGAATTAAAAACAATCACACCTTAATAGTAATGCTTCATATGTAAACTTTGGTTAAATGTGATAGAAAAGGGAGCTGATGATGGGAGAAAGGGTATCAGCAGGAGGGAAGAGATGGAACTGGGGAGAAGAGTGGTGAATGAGGATCAGCGAAAACAAAGTATGTATGAGAATGCTATGATGAACTCTGTATGCTGTTAAAATATTAATTCCAAAATTGCATACAATAGAATCTAAAATGGAAAACACCTGCAAAAGTAGTTCTAGTTTTGGAATTTTCCAGTTAATTCCTCTTCCATTTTTTGTGAACATTATCACAATGAATATATTTGTATATTTGTATACTGAATGCACATTACCAAATCATTTTAGTTTGTTGTTATTTATTTTAAGTTTGCAAACAAATAGAGTTAATCTGTTATAGTGTTTTCAAATGTATGACATTATACTTCATTTTCATCCTCTATTCAATCAAGCATTTTTCATAATTTTCTTTTTACACTAGATTTAAAAGTGATTCATCTACCATTATTAATTAGATTATTCTAAATATGACTACATTTCCACCTTTACACAGAATTTTATTTTTTACATTTTTATCATTTGTATAATTGGCAATTAAAAATAAATATTCATATTTCATTATAACATTGTGAAATAGAAATACATTCCAAAATGACTAAAGATAGTCCTAATTTTAGAATTTTCGTGTTTACATATCTACTGCTCTAGCTGTTAGTTAGTATTTTTATTTTCCAGGTGAATAATTCTCTGTTAAGCAGGTCTAGAGGTTATGAACTGTTCTTTGCCTGGGAAAAAATATATTTCTCCTTCATTTCTGTTTGTTTTTGTTGTTGCTTGTTTGTGTTGTTGTTGTTGTTGTTTGGTTTGTTTTTTTTCAGCCAGAGTTTCCTGGAACTCACTGTGTAGACCAGGCTGGCCTTGACCTCACAGAGATACATAAGCCTGTGCCCCTCTTGAGTGCTGGGATTAAAGGTGAGCCCCACCATTGCCTGATTCTCCTTCATTTCTGAATGACAACTTTGCTAACGATAAGTGAAGGAGAGTTAGAGGGACATAGGTAGTCTAGGAAAACAAAAGTGGGCTTCCTAAGTAAGATAGCTGCTTCTTGTTCATATAAAATATTGTGGAGAGAAATAGCAGGAAGGTCTGGGAGCAAGTGCCTAAACAGGACCAATAGGGGAAAGGAAGAGACATAGGCAACCTGTAAAGTATCAAAATCAGTTGTCAGTTTAATGTACTTCTAGCCTTAGGCTTCTCTCATTCAGAATGCATAACAGTGTTACTTTTCTTTTCTCCAAGACTTGGTCTTGGTCTCCCCTCTCTCCTCTAAATCTTTGTTTGTGTTTTTACTGTTCTTTTCTCCGTGACTTTCTCCCTCTCCTCTAATTCTTTGTTCATGCTAAGAAACAAATTTGGCAATCCCCTAGACAATCACTCTACCCCATAATATTGGTTGGAAAGTTTGGGTGTTTGGAGGGAATTTTTCCCTCTTTCCATACTTTGAATGCATATTAACTCTCTATCCTACCCTGAATGGATTTTACTGAGAAATCTACTGATGATAAAAATGTTGTCATTATACAAATTTTCCCTCACTGCCTTCAAAATTCTATTAGCTATAGCTCTCAGAATTATGTAGTTTATTTTTAATACTTTTGCAGTTCTTTGACTTTGTTCATCTAAATGTTTCTTTCTCTCTGAAGATTTGACAAGTCTTTATTTCTTTAAATAAGATTCTTAACTCTTCAACATCCATCCTGAAACTCCCATTCTGTCTGTGTATGTTGGTTCACTTGATGATTCTTTATTCCTTCTCTTTATATGTCAAAATGTTCGTATGTACATGTTTTTGTATGGCTTACAAATGGCTTCTTTTGTTTCTTTTGACCATTCATTCTTTCTTGATTATTCACGATCATTTTGGCTTTGACACATCCTCTAGTGTTTACAAACTATCCTCAGCCCTTCACCAGTCTGCTTTTCCAAAGATTTTGCGTGGATGATTTTGGAGTTTCTGCAGGCAAGCACATATCAGGAATGTTTGAAGAGATGGACTTGGTACTTGACACAGTAGGAAGGCCAACCCGATGCATGACCTTGTAGATGCCATGGTGATCTGGAATGGGTGCTTGGGACATAGTCTGGAACTTGAGGTTATGAGATCCAAGGGCAAACATGGTGCTAGTGCGGAACTTGAGTTTGTTTCAGTAGTAGTCAGAGTAAGTGATGGATATTTGGGAGACTAACTGGTAATGACACAGATCTGGAACCTGAGTTTTCTGGTGCTGAGCTTAAGCCTAGAACCACAAAGATCAGCCACCAGAAGGAATGGCTTGGTGCCTGATTTCTTTAGCATCAGACTCTGATCACAGATGTTTATCTAGCACTGAAGTATACCAATAGACTTGATGTATTGTGACCAGCTTAGAAATTGGACTTTCCTGTGCTTGAGTCCAGACTGACTGTGTTCACATTCTTCTTTTCCTTTAAACACAGACAGTAGCTCTCTTTATGGTGAATTGCAAGGACTGGTGGTACAGATAATGAGCAACTGTCATTCCCACACTCTTTAATGGATCTTTTCAAATAAAATTCTGTGTACCTCTCATGGCCTTTAATCTTTCACTTAATTTCATTACTTCTTGGAAAGGAATTTTTGAGCATGGATACTTACTGAAATGAATGTTTCTGCTGCTACCTCACCATTTTGCTAAAATCACTCCCCTTGGTTATATTATAAAATTATCACTGTGTGAACACTTTATGTTGCCACTGTTAAATTACTTTTCTTCCTACCTCTTCATATCCTTTGCCAATTTTGACTGAAGGGTTCACCTGTTATTTATTGATTTATAAAGAATATTATAGCTATGTTATATATTTAACATATGTTGCTTATTTTAATATTATATAAAATATATAATCAAAAACGTAGTTTTAAGTCATAGAAAATAATAAAATCAGGATACTGCCATGAACTTTAGAAACTTCTTTCCACCTACGTATTTTTAAAGAGAAGCTTATGTTTTTTAATATACCAAGACTTTGAAGATTTATATAAAAAGAATAAGGATATATATATATATTTTCATATGTGTGTATTACAAGACTTTAGTTCCATATGGCCTAGTAATGCTGTATAATTATCTGTGTCTTTATACAAGTTTATTATTTTACTGATACATGTCTTTTTATTAGAGGGCTTTTGAAGATTTTCTAGTTGTGTTCCACATGCTTATCTGAGATAAATGGGAAAATTAGCTCTAAATAATCAATCTGAGGCAAAGATCAGAATTTTTCTTCATGAAAAAAAAAGGTTTTCTTCATGAACTGGTTGCCACAAAATTTAACCTATAGCATGGACCTCATTAGCCCAATATTTCAGCTAAATTACTTCTATATTAAATGTCATTGAATAGAAGAAATGGATCACATCTTTCTTTGGCACTGAATAAGATAAAAAGCAGTGTGGCTTGGTAGAACAAGACTATGATAGAAAATTAAGGTGCACTAGTATTTAAATTTTAGTTTCTTCTTTCATAAAATGAAGAGACCCAATTATTACTTTTCCCATGGTGTTTCATCTCCAAAATAAGTGGTCAATTTTAGATTAGTTTTAAGTTTACAGGAAATTTACAAAGTTATTACAGAGAATTTCCATATACTTTTCATATGGTTCCTTCTATTGTGAACATATTCTTACCCAGACATGTTATACATCTGTGATACTAGTACTGGTGATGCTGAGGCAAGACAATCACAAGTCTGGAGCCAGGTTAGACTACATAGTGAGACCAAGGCCAGCCTGGACTATATGGTATCTTAGGTACTTTTTCATTTATTGCTGTGATAAAACATTCTGCCCAAGGAAACTTAGAAACAAAAGAGTTTAATTGAATTTAAAGTTCCAGGGGATTAGAATCTATGCTGCAAAGGCATGGTAACTGGTGGCTGGAACAACAGCTGAGAGCTTATATATTTATCCACAAGCAGGAGGCAGAGAATGCTAACTCAAATGGTCTTAGTCTTTTGAAATTTCAAAGCCTGCCCCCAATTAGACATCTCCTCCAATGAGGCCATACCCACTAATCCTTACCAAACAGTTCCAACTGGGGACCAATATTAAATGCCTGAGACTTTTGTGGGACGTTTCATTCAAACCACCACACATGATGATATCTTCTCTCAAAAAACAAAATTATTCCTAGGCAATGAGGACACATTTTCACAAATGATAAGTCAACATTGATAATTACTATTAATTGAATTTCATCCTTAATTTGGATATTGACTCTTCTCCCCAATGACTTTTTCTCTATTTCGTGTCATTCACCCATATCTTTTTGTAGTCTTTGTCAATGTATGATATTAGATGACTTCGGCAGTTTGAAAAATATTGGTCTTATTTATTGACAGAAGATCGATCCTTCAACTTGGATTTTGATCATGTTTTTCTTGTGTATGCATTTTCTGAATGTATGAAGGTTGGGGAAGAAGACCACAGAAATATAATTATTACCACATGTTGAGGATATTTGTTATCACATGCATCCAATTACTTGTCATAGTAACCTTGATCACCCAGTTTACATGGTGTACAAGTTTATTTTATCCTTATTTAACCCCTTTTCAAACTGTACTGATTAATGTGTGGTCTTTTTGAGATATAACATAACCATGACTTCAGTATGTTACTGATTCCTGCACCTAAAAAGATCAATTTTAGGGTTCAATATACTACCCAGAATTCCATACACGTGATGAATAACTCAGATGACTTGTGACCCATTCCTTCTATGAGACTTTGCAAAGATTCCATTGTGTTTCATAAAATGAGACTCTAATTGCTTGATCTTAACCCATGTATAATGTGTTTTAGTAGGAAATGATGACACTAAGAAAAATCTTAGTTGTTCTTATTTCTGAAAATATTTTTAGGAACAGAATCCAAAAGCTACAACTTCCAAACCCCATGATCATGACAATGTAGGAAAGGAAATAACCAGTTTTGTAGAATATATATAGAGAAGATATAGAATATCCATCTTAACTTGGAATTGGAAAGTTAGGTAGATGTTTGGTTTTTAGCTCTACTATACAGCCATGTAAAGATAACAGCTGCAGTTCCCTCAAAACTCAAGTCTTTCTCTATTAAAGTAAAAAAAAAAAAAACTGTGTTTGATAACACATACCTGTAATCCCAGCACTTGAATGGTAGAGAGATGAGAATCCCCTATGAGTTAATAGCCATCCACACCTATGGGTAGGTATGGTTGGCTCAAAAAGCAAAAAGTAGACTCTCAGAGTGACTTAATCAGAAAAGCATTTCAAAGCATCAGCTACCAAAGATTGTGAACATAAATCAATGAAGAAATTTACACTTTTAAATATAAAAACATGTAAGGGAAATCGATAGGAAAGATAGAACAGCATAGGACTATTTCTTAGTCCCCATAGCTGACTCTCTAATTTGGATCTTTTTGGAAGAACTTGAATATTATTTCTAATATGTACTCAGGCCAGGAGAGAGACAAAGGAACTTCAGGATTAAAAAGGCCCCCATCATCAGTAATGACATCATAGACAACAGTTTGGGTCACAGTGAAAGGAAAAATTCATTGATCTAAAGATGAATTAAAATGAGAAATAAATGAAAAATTTTAACAATCAGGAGTGCTGGTTCCTGACTAAATTGATATTTTTGCTTCATTATTCCGGAAATTTAAAAAATTCCTATCATTATACTACTTATTCCTCCCAAATCCACAAAGCAAATAACAATAGACAATAAATAAGATTTGAGTTACAGAGAACACTTATTAGTGCTGTGACTTGAGATGAAAGCACTAAATAACTGTGTCTGTCAGATAAGGGCTACACAGATAGGCCTGTTATGCAACTGCAAATGGAGATCATATATTAAACCTGCGATAAGGTACCCAAATA
Source organism: Cricetomys ansorgei (assembly GCA_026225945.1). Taxonomy (NCBI): domain Eukaryota; kingdom Metazoa; phylum Chordata; class Mammalia; order Rodentia; family Nesomyidae; genus Cricetomys; species Cricetomys ansorgei. The sequence goes on from JAMJFZ010003268.1 coordinate 3,674,861, forward strand.
GACATGTTATTTATAAATAGTGCTGCAGCTTTTGATGGGAAAAAATAAAATACATAGTAAATGAAAGTTTTAAGATAATATAACATAGAACTGGGATATTAAAATGATTTATTACTTTGATAGAATCTTTCTAGCCTGGGTATTGGATACAGCGAGGACTATACTAAGGGGGAATAAAAGCAAGCATGCTGCAATAGAAAATAATTCATTTCATTTAAGAGAGGAAAGGGGGATTTCAAAACACATAGTGTGACAAGAAAGGTGTCCTCATTTGTCTGTGTTGCACTGTCTCCGAATTAACTGGCATTTAATTGTATTACTTCATTAGGGCAGACATGAAAGAAAAGTACTGTAAAATGGTTCAAGTTAAAAATGATTTTCCTTTCTCTCTTAAAAAAATTAGTGGTGCCCTTTCTTCCAAAAGGAATACTTCCCATATCTGGCACAACAGATGTTTAGGCTTGCAAGAGTATTTAAAAGATTATCTCAAAACCATACTGACTACTTAGAAATTGCTTTGAAAAGGGACACATAAGTTGGTTTCATTTATTTTCATTATTTATTTCATTTACTTATCTATTTATTTATTTTATTATGTAGTACAGTCAAGATAATATTTTCAGTAAAAAGGAATATATGTATACCCCTAGGAAAAAACAAAAACTTAACTGGAATTGCTGAGGCAAAATAAAATAACTATAAATAAACACACATTACTTCCCTTATTTAGTTCCTGAAAAATGCTTTACTGAAAACTAATGGTTTTTGATCCCGCATATAATCTGGTTATTACCAGGATAAAACCAAGATGGGAAGGTAATTTATCAAAGGCTATAGTTCACTCATATACCAATTTGGTGTTTAACATAATAAAAATGAGATTTGTTTTAAGATGGAAAGATAAGTTGCTTTCTGTAATGTTTGCAATCACTGTATTTAATTCAAGTATCGTTTGTATTTACTGTGATACTCCATATTGCAGAAGCTGTTAGTCTCAATAATGTCCACCGAAGCAATGGTCTGAAGAGACTGTTTCCCATAGGAGTTAAGTTAAAAGCCTGCAGTCATCAGGGGTCACCATCTGGGTAATGTACTTGGTGTATTTTTCAGGGAAGGAACTGTCCAACATACAAGTAGATCTGTAGCTTTGACAAGCTTTGGAAGTAAAGTACAAAAGCTGGAGCATTCCCTAGCCTGAAGGAATGTGAAGAAAGATATGTAAGGGAACTTGTAAGGGGGAAATGCTAACAAAATTGGAAAATAAATGATCCTGAGAAAGTGCCACATGCATTTATCTCGTGACATCAACCATGATGATCAGACTTTATCGTTGAGACAGATTTCAAACAGTCTAAGCATATTTCTTTAGAATAATTAAAAAACAGTACCCGAAGATCTTTCACCTCATAAATATAACATATTTAGCTGAATATGTGTGAACGTCAAGATTCAAGGCAGGGTTCACTGGTAGAATGCTTGCCTAGCATGCATAGAACCCTGGATTCAATACATATTCCCCAAAATGATGGCTTTCTTGAAAGCAAAGTCATATTTGCCTTTTTCAAAATTGAGCAATTTCAAGGTTGGTAAATGTATTATAAAAAGATTATTTTCTTTGCTATTAAATGGATCCCAGTGTCAATTATAAGAAAATAAACACAACACATGAAAAGACAGATCACATGGGAATAGGCCTATATCTTGACACAAGTTTTATAAATGTAGTTCAGTAAATTGAAATACCTGAAAGGAATTCTTGGCACACAAACTTTCCTCATTCACATGTTCTGAAGCTTTTTCAGACATTTTAGACTTTATTCTTTGCAGCTCTAGTACAAGGCTTTTGGATCCTCAATCACTTTTCAATCAAAAGTTTGGTTTTATGTGTTTTGGTATTATTCATATTTAATTATTAAATGCTTTTGCTCCTTTAAAATATTCTAATCCTGGGACAGGAGAGATGAATCAGCAGTTAAGAGCACTTACTGTTCCTGCATAGGACCTGAGTTCAGTTCCCAGCATCTATGTCAGGTGGTCCACAATCACCTGTAATTCCAGATCCACTTATGTCCTCCTACACTCACAAGCAAGCACAGATACACAGGCAGACACACATACATACACATAACTTTAGTAAATAAAATAAACTATTACCTTCATTGTTGCAGTATTATTTAGGCAAGCATATTACTGTGATTTCATGGAGGTAGCTTCCCTGTCATACATAGAAGAAAATAATCATGCAGCAGACTTCCTTGTCCTCTGGCTCTCATAATCTGTCCACTCCCTCTTCTACAATGTTCTCTGAGCCTTAGGTGTAGGAGGGGAGTGTGTGTGTGTGTGTGTGTGTGTGTGTGTGTGTGTGTGTGTGTGTGTGTGTGTGTGTCTCAATTGAGGCTGGGCATCCCGTGGTTAGTTGTTCACTTGTTGATAGGCTAATGTGGATGGGGGCCCCACCCCTAGACGAAGGGATACAGGCTACCAAATACTGAGAGGGAGAGGCAGTTGGTCTTCCTCAGAGGTGAGTACCCCTAAATTTGTTATCCAAAACCAAGTTGTCAGCCCTAAAAATATATACATACAAGCAACACTAAGTAGAGTCACCAAATTGTTCTTAATTTTTATTACAGTATTGAAGTATATTTATATACTATATATTATTATTTCTATAGCAATTTATTTTTTGTATTTCCTTTTATTAATTTTTTATTGAAAGAATGTTTTCATACAATATCTTCTGATCATGCTTTTCCCTTCTCCCAACCGCCCCCCCATGGTCTCCATGACCCCACCCACCTAGTTCTGTGTCCTTTCTTTATCTCTTTAAAAAACAAACAAGTGGGGCTTGAGAGATGGCTCAGTGGTTAAGAGCACTGGCTCCTCTTCCAAAAGACCTGAGTTCAATTCCCAGCAACCACATAGTGGCTCACAACCATCTATAATGGGATCTGATGCCCTCTTCTGGCATGCAGATGTACAGGCAGATAGAGCACTCATACATAAATAAATAAATCTTTATAAATAAGTAAATAAATTCAAGCAAACAAACCAATAAATAAATAAACCAAAAAAAACACACAAGAAAGTCATCCAACACACTCTTGTTTTTTAAAGAGATTAGAAAACCAAAATATACAAGCAAAAGAGCAATAAACCAAAAAAGGCTCAAACAAAGCAATTTGAAAAAATAAATGTCTAAAAAAAATAATAATAACATTGAGTTGTTTTGTGCTGGCCGTCTACATGGAGCCTATGCTGATGCATGGTTAATGTACCCAGTAAGACTCCATTGAAGAAAACTAAATTTTCCTTTGCTTGTTGGTGTCTATTGGATATAGCTTGTTCGTTAGAGGTGGGAGCCCAAGTCTACTTACCCATGTCAGTTCTGGAACCCAGTGTGACCTGTGCAGGCTGTGTGCCCATTGTCACAGTCTCTGTGAACTCATATATACATCAGTACTGTTGTATCTGAAGGACACTGTTTGCTTGGAATCATCCATCACCTCTGGTTCTTAACAATCTTTTCCATTTTCTCATCTAAATAGCTCCTTGATCCCTGAGAGGAAGGACTCAGTGCTCCAAATCATCTCACTCTGAACATTGTCCAGTTGTGGGTCTTTGTGTTAGTTCCCATCTACTGCAAGAAAAAGTTTCTCTGATATTGACTGAGTGAGACATTGATCTGAGTTACATCCAGGCATGGGCACTGGCAGTACCTGGTAAAAAATGCTTCTAGGTATCAGCAACCAACATAAAAGAATGGACATGGGCTAGAAGAGAAGGCTGAGAGGATCCCTGGGCCAAATTGTATTTATATGTTTATCCATATATTTGCTTGTATGTGGCAGTAATAATTAAATAAAATAGTCCATAAATTTGAAAGAGAGTTTTGAGGTACTTAAGAGAGTTTAGAGGAAGGAGAAGAATTGGGAAAATTATATAAATTATTACATGCATAAAATTTTTTAATTAATTTACATTTATTTATTTATTTGTTTGTTTGTTTTCAGACAGGGTTTCTCTGTTGTAACTTTGGCTGTCCTGGAACTTACTCTGTAGACCAGGTTGGCCTCAGACTCATAGAGATCCACCTGCCTCTGCCTCCCAAGTGCTGGGATTAAAGGCGTATGCCACCACCACCAGCCAATTTACTATTTTTTAAATAAAATAAATATTTTTTAAATGCTTGAAACTCATGTTTTAGATACAAATCAACTACAAAAGAGAACAAATATAGCAATGTCTGTATCCATTCAACTTCACAGAGATATTATGGAATACCTAAGAATTTTTTACTTAAAGGTCTATGAACATATATCATTGTAAAAGATTGAAAAGGTAATACAAAAATGTTAACGTACCTTTTGGGTTTCTCTAGATCCCACTCTAAAGAACCATATTTAGTACTCCTTGTCTCAATATGTTTCTCTGCATTTACCTATGCAGAGATATGTATTTTCTACTTAAACAAAATCATAGGATATGCGTTGTTCTGCAACATTTGGCATATACATTTTTACCATGTCAGCACATAAAAGTAATTTGATAGTTTTTTCATACATATTTGATACCCAAGTCTTTGGTCAAATATTTGTTTATTTCTAAGATGTAATGACTCCCTCCTCCAAGGGCTGATTTCAACCACCATCATGAAGTCACTGTGGGAAGAACCGGGGAAGGATGTGCAAAGTATGTTCTTATAAACTGGGAAAATGTGGTGCCAGCACATCACTTAATATCCCCTTTCCCTCTCCCTCTCCCTCTCCCTCTCCCTCTCCCTCTCCCTCTCCCTCTCCCTCTGCCTCTCCCTCTCCCTCTGCCTCTCCCTCTCCCTCTGCCTCTCCCTCTCCCTCTCCTTCTCTCTCTCTGTCTGTCTTGTCTGACTCTCTCATATGTATCTGTCTCTCAATTTCTCTCTCTCTTCTCTCTCCCTTCCTCTGTTATTTCCTTCATCCCTTTCTTCATCCTTCCCTTCCTCCACTCATACTCCTTGTCTTTATCCCTCCTTCTATCTCTCAATAATTCTAGGCTCCCAGAAAAGATGAAAGTATATAAAATTCTTGTATACATGTTACTGAGCTTCTTCTAGTGTTAGAAATTTGCATAAGCATAATATGATCACTAAAACTAAGAAATTAATGATGGTATGATGCTATTAGCTAGTATGCTATTAGTTGGGTTTGAGGTTTAATAAAGATATCTCCAGTTTTTCCAAAGTCATTTTTTCTATTTCAGTGTCGTAACTAGTATCCCATATTGCATTGAGTTACCTTGTCTCCTTAGTTTCTTCCAATCTGTTTCATAGTATAAATCCTTTTAATTCTCGGGTGATATTTCTTTTTTCAACAACTTCAAATTTATTTTTAACTAATATAAAAATTGAGGAGATAGATCCAAAGGTAATAATCCTTATTAAAAAGTAATAGAACCTTAGATTTGATTCCCAGTTTCTAAAATAAAAAGGCTAGCATTGTCATTTGTGTCTATAACACCAGTGCAGGATATTAGGGAATGAAGACAAAAATATTGCTGAGTTTACTAGCCAGCCAACCTAGCCAAAAGCTAACTCCAGATTCTGTGAGAGACACTACCTCATGGGAATAAGGCAAAGACTGATAGAACTAGATACCTGATGCTCTCCTCTGGCTACTGCTTTTGTGCACATGGGAGAGTATACCCATGTACACAAATGCACATACATACATACATACATACATACAATTACCATATACATACACATATATATCATAAACAAAACCACAAAACTGTGGGACAGCAAGAAATGTGATACATATATACATATATACATACACATACATATTTAAATTCGGCTTACAAAGCATTCTAAAATATAGGTATATCACTCTTTCACACAGATAGTTATGTTGGTTCTAATTTTATATATTTAAAAATCAGTTTAAAATTGCACATGATATGTATAAATGTCTGTTTACATGTGCACATATAATTCATATGAAATTATACCATCTGGACTAACAATGCTCACTCCAAGAGCTATAAACTAAAAGCACTCAGCACTGTGAGTGAGAAACACCCTTTTGAATGGTTGGTTAACAGAGTCCAAGAGATTCTCAAAACAATATAGGCTATTCTGCAGTCTTTGGATGTCTCCAGAGGCTAAAATATGTCCCTATTACTGAAGACATCATGTACTTCAGACCCAGGATTCAGAATCTAAGCTGAATCTGACATGAAAGCCTCCTCCCTGAGGACAAACTTTAATAGTACCAGAGGTGCTTTGCAAGATTCTAAGGGAGAGAAGAAACCAATAGTTATACCCACCTATAGTGCCTATGAACCACAGTAGTAACCAGCATGGCAAGATATTCCTAAGGATACCATAATAGCACTCATACCTTGACTTTAACCAGCAGCTGTCTAATTGGACTTATAGCCCATTCAATGTGGGGGAAACCATGCCTGCTACTGGAAACCTAGCAAACTACCTGGGGCTAGTGAAGTCGTAGATCTTTGAAGAGAACCTACTGCCATCAATTTACAAAACCAGCAGAATTCCTAACTGCATTCTAAGTGCGTATCCACAATTAAGTGTAACTCTCAATCCTCATTAAATAAATTTCTCCTTACAAGAGAAAGAAACCATCACAGAAAAGCACAATTGGTTAAACTGCAGAGAACAATTTATTATGGGGCTTCTAGCCCTAATTGACACATCAACACAATTCCTACACCTAAGGCTGAGGGAACATCACAGAAAAGAGGATAGAATGATAAGAATCATGGACCAGGAGATCCACTGTGAGATTTTGTTTCCCAGAAGTGACAGCGAACCTTCACCTAAGATGCTTCAAAAATATGCCTTGCATAAACAAGACCTGAACAAAGACAATATCAGTAGACATGCAAACATGGACAAAGGAAATCTCGAGGTGTCAACCCTAGACAAAGAATTACAGGCAACTAAGAAATAATTAGTTGGAGAAATATTCTTCCCCAAGGATGAGCCCCCTAATCAGTTATCCAATACTAACTGAAATCATATACATACAAGTAAAACTAAACAGACTGAGAAAATTATATTTATATATTTTCATATATGTATGTGTGTGTGTGTGTATGTGTGTGTGTGTGTGTGTAACAGTAATAAAGAGAAAAGAGGCCATGAATTCATGACAAGGCATAAGGGGACAGGTATGGCAGGGATTTGATGGAAGAAACAGAAGAAGGAAATGATATAATTGTATTTTAATTAGAAATAGAAATAAAATCAGTATATTTACAAAGCTATAATGAATTTTCTTATATATCTTCTTTATGCATATATATGCCTATTTATTGATTATAGATTCTAATGAGGACAATATCTTTATCAAGAATTATTAGAAATTTGGGTTGTGGTAGATATCAAAGATGTATTTTCAAAATAAATTTACTAGATTCACTTCATCCTATTAACATCTTTTTCACCTGCTTCAGAACCATTTGGGTTTTACTTTTGTTTTTACATATAATGTTTTATTATTTCTTTGAAAATCTCAAGCAATGTGTTTTGATTACTCACCCCCACTCCTACCCCAGCTATTCCCATATCTATCCCCACCTCCTTACCTTACAATTTCCTGTCCATTTTTTTGTAACTCATTCACTCCTTGTCCGTCCCTTAAAGGAATTTGACTCTCCATCCCCAGGAAGCCATTAACTGTCTCTAGATCCTCATTTAGGTGAAATTGTAAGCCTCTCCCAACTTCATGCCAGAATCTTTTCTGGTTTGACCTTGTGCAGGTCTTGCGTGGACAACCAGGGTTACAGTGAGCTCCTAGTTGCAGCAATATTGCATGTTCAGAAGATATGCTTCCATTCCAGGCTTCACTGACATTTGAGTCCTACAGTCTTCCAGCTGCATCTTCCATGATGCTTCTTGAGCCTTGGGATATGAGGAAGTGTGTAGATTTCCATTTGGGTCTGGTGACCCCTAAAACATTCACTGCATTGCCTCACTCTTGGGCACATCATGCCTGTTTAGACAGTATTGTATTTCATATGTAGTGTATAATGGAATACATGCTAACAACTGAGTGCTGAGTAGGGAACCAGGGACAGAATAATGATGATGACATGATTCCTGCCCTTGAGGCAAATATGTCAACAGATACTTTCAAAATACTTTGGTAGACTCAATGATACAGTGCTCAAAGAAATATATCTTTATGAACTGCTCTTAGATAGTTGATGTTATCATTATTCAATAGAAATATAATGTTAACTGCATATGTGATTTAGGATTTTATGGTGGCCATATTTAAAACATAAAAAGAAATAAGTAAAATAAATTTTAATAAAATTATTATTGAATCTAATATGTTCAAAATATTCTTTCAATATATAATTGATTTATAATTATTAATGTGGCATTTTACATCCTCTCTTTAATATTGCCTCTGATCCTGGATAGCCAACTTCTTTTGATACAGTTTCTCTATGTAGGCCTGGCTGTCCTGGAACTTGCTCTGTATACCAGGCTGGCTTCAAACTCACAAGAGATCCATCTGCCTCTGCTTCTTGCATCCTGGGATTAAAGGTGTGCACCACTATTTCCTTGCTTGGCTAGCCAAATTTTAAGTGTAAATTCATGCAGCAAGTGTCTACCCTATTGGACACCACAGACCCAGCTTATCCAGTTTATATTTCTCACATCTATTTCTAAAATATTCCTGTAGTCTGATCATCGTAAATTAGTATGTGTCTCTTGAATGAGTAGAATGAGGGATCATTATTGGTTATGTTACTAGATACTACCAGGCTCACTTAAGGAAAGCAGAGTCCAATATCCTAACAGAGATTGTAAATATATATATATGTGGTAACTTTGACCATTCTATAGAAATAATCATGGTAATAAAAATTTCTGCTTATGGAGTCAGTCCCCTTGAGATTCAAGATTACAGGAATGCTTTGAACTTAGGTATGGGATATGCAACCTGAATAAGTTAGGCCTGTGTTGTCCAATGGAGTGTGTTTGACAACAGGAAATAATATGATATTTAAGTTGTTACTTTAACTTTGTAATAAGCTTGTGATTTCAGGCCACAGCACTTAACAATTGGATAAAAGAAGTCTAATAATTACAAATTGTGTAGTGCTGAGCAGCAGGGAACATTTGTTAAAGGACCATTAGGAACTGCCATTCTTAATCTCCTGAAAAGACATTACTTAGGATGATCTGAATTGGCATACACATTCTGTCTAGTCAGTGGATTTCAGTAAAATACAAAGCAACTGGTTCCCCACAGAGAGCTGGATGCTGTCTGCCTCCTCACTGAGTGTGGACATTTGTGAATACGTCATTAGGAGTGACAACTTTAATCTTGCTTTGAATCAAATACACATGTTTACGTATACTTTAACTCATTTGGAGCACTACTCATGAAATTTAAATTGTATCAGTTACTGTTCACATCTTGTTTATTGATGACCAGCTGTGAAGTGGGTTAGACCACCGAGATAACAGGGTTATGGGATCAGTGATTACGTGTATGAATTTTTCTACTGTTCTTCCTGACTGGCCTCACATTGGGCTAGTTAATGCTCCTCACTGATTCCATGTAATCCTTCAAAGATTATTGTATCTCTACTTTCTCTGTCTGGAAAGTTTTGCTCTAGATATTCATGATACTTTTGCATCACCCAGACAATCTTACTCGGATGTCACTTCCTCTGAAAGGCCTTTCATGAATTCCCTGTGTTAGTTGTTTTTCCTGTTGCTATGATAAAACAAACTGACAAAAACAACATAAGATAGAAAAGGTTAACTCTGTTGGGGCTTCAGATGCTATGTTCCATCATGACAGAAAAGGAGTAGTAGTAGAAATGGGAGGCCACCCAGTCGCATTGCATCTGCAGTAGGGATGCAAAGCAAAGAGATGAATATTAGTTCTCAGCTTTCAGTTTTTAAAAAAAATTCAGCCCAGGACCGCAGCTCTTGTAATGAAGTCAGCACAGTTAAACTGTGTCTTGTTACCTCAATTAACCTAATCTAGATAACATGCTCAAGTATACCCAGAGGCTAATTTAGAAGGTAATTCCTCACAGTCATTATCAGAGAGGCTTGTCTCTTAGGTGATTCTAGATCCTGTAGTATTGACAATGTTAACTACCCACACTTTTACCTAGATTTTTTCCCTCATAGAACTTATAACTTCCTAAAAATATGTCATTTGTGCTTTTTTGTTTCCATAAAAATTCTTCTTTAAAATTTATATTATACCATGTAGTTTTTCTTGGTCTATCTTAACCAATACCATTTCACTTAAGTTCTGGACAACTCTGAACACTAAAATAAAACACTTCCTTACCTGAAACAGTAATTGAATTAACATAAATATAACTTAAAATTGCTGTTTATTCATTGCCTTAATCTTATATAGTTGATTCAAGTGACAATACCTGGGTTTAAGAGAATCAAAAAGGATGTGATTCATCTTCTCTCCAAAGAGGTCATTCAGCCAGTACATACTGATTACGCTACATCTAGCAATCATGTTAGCTGTGTGTGTGTGTGTGTGTGTGTGTGTGTGTGTGTGTGTGTGTGTTTTAAAGCCTACAATCCACATATCAGAAAATCATGTACTCTTTCTATTTCTGACTGTAGGTTATATCACGTAATATAATAATTTTCAGTTCCATTTTCTGCCTGTATCCTCAACATTACCAGTGTGTGTGGCATATATTTTCTAAACATTTCTTAAATAATAAATAATCCCTACGTGCAAACTGCTACCAAATCTTTCTAGTGGAACATCGATACATATCACAGAACAATATGTTTCTATTGATTGACTTAGTATGGGCAAACTATGATTGTTTCTAATAAAACTCCAGAGGTCTTTAGTGAGCACAGTCTATTCTGCACATAAATGCACTGTTTAGATTCCTTTCACAACTCAGCATATTGAAATTCAATTTGGAAGGGAAAGAAGGCCAGTCACCTTTCCATGATACCCTTGATCAGTAGCAAGTAATTAACTTTCATTATATATTCACACAAATATATATTCTAAACTGCTTGCTCCCTAGAAAACATATAATATACTCAAAAAGTATAAAGCTTTATTGATGTCACAGAATGGTCTACTAAATGTATTTTTACCTATGTATCTATTTTGATTGGTTTAAAGCAGCCTATTTTTTTTCTGACAGTGCAAGATAAATCCTTCCCTTACATATTTTAAAATGACTGTCTCACTACATGCATTTTTATCTCATTTTCTCATGCCCTCAGGAAACTGGCTGAACTTAAATAAAGTACATAAAATAGCTTTCTTGGTCTTCAAAATGACACTCATTATGCCTCCTGTTATAAATGGTCAATCTAATTTCATAAAAATAATTGAACCAAGGAAATGAAACATGTTTCAATGTGACTAATAGTATCAATAATATTAAAAATATTTGGGGAGCCAGAATATACCAATTTTTCTAAGATACTGATAAATACTTTGAATTGGGACAATAATAGTAAGCAAACTTCAAGTCTATTAGCCAGGAAATCTCACCAATGGTACTAATATAGCTTTATTAATATGCTATACATTCCTTAAAACCATTATCTTTTGGCTTCAATCGTTTCCATTAATTGTAAGAGAAATTCATCAAGGAGCACTGGCTTTAATCCAAAGAAAATGGAGAAACCAATTAAATGCTTCAAAGTTCTAAAGATAAATTAGCAATAAGATGTTAGAAATCTCTTCAGCTCCAACTAAAAGTGGATGAATGATTTTTAAATGTGCTCTCTGGCTAGTGTCTCTGTTTTCAGTCATCAACTCATATGATATATTTGACTGATAGAAGTACAAATTAAATCCTCTTAGTTTCCCTAAGAACATGAAGAAAAATATGAGATGTTTATGGACAGATTCACTTTTTCATTTTAGCCTTTTGGTAATGTTTCAGAAAACAAAAAGAGGCTATATCCAACTTCTGCCCTGGGCACTATTCTAACATTCTCTCTCTTCAGTGACCTCATTCACTCTTATAACTTCAACTGTTGACTCCGTGCATACATGTTTTACAATCTTGTTCTAGCTTTAATATTCCTTTACAACTTCAAACATCTCATAGTAAGCATTATTATCTGGATGCCACATCAGTCTCTGAAAACCCATGTCCCTAGGCATGAATTCATTTCATTCCTCTCATCTCACCTCAAGCCATCTGTTCAACTAGTCATCAATAAAACACAGATCCAGATCTAACCACTTGTAAGCTATGTGAAATATATCCTCTAAATATTTTAATGGGCCCACCATTTTTTCTATTATTGTGGCTCTAAATCATAACCATTTTGAATTTATTTCAATTTAGTCCATCTATTTGTCCATGATCCCTTAGCACACCTATATATGTCCATAATATGACTAGGAGACACAATCTTACAGCAAACTCCCAGATCCTCTAGCCCTTACAATCTTTCTGCTCCTTCTTCTACAATATTTCCTGAGCCTTATGTATAGGAGTTGTTGTTAAATCTACAATTAATTCTTAAGGAGTCTCTATTGAATTCATGCTGCAAATAATTGAGACACTCTTATGACACTACCTTAATTGAGAAACTATTTCTTACCTACATTATTTAAAATCCACCCAACTTGTTTTCTTGATACATATTTAACATTCCCAATCCATGTTGCTTTGCACTGTTTCTAGATTTATCTTTCTGAAAACGTGTTTAGATGATATCATTTACTTGCCTAAAAACATTCAATAACCCCATTTGCTATTTAATTCATCTCCCAAAAGAAAACTGACCATATCATCTGCTCAGAAAATAATAATGTTTCTGTTTCTCAATAAATTAAATGCAAATATCTAAGTGTGGCACCCATAGGTTTCTAAAAAACATCCTTAAGCCAGGTGGTGGTGGCACACACCTTTAATCCTAGCATGTAGGAGGCAGATGCAGGTGAATCTCTTTGAGTTCAAGGCCAGTCTGGTACACAGAGTGAGTTCCAGGACAGCCAGAGTTACAACAGAGAAATGCTGTCTCGGAAAAAAAAAAAAGCCCATCGATCAATCAATCAATCAATCAATAAATAAAATATATCCTTAGTGGTACCATCCTGGATTTACCATCCATCACCTAAACTCCAATGAACCCAAACAACTTTCTTTACTTCAAACACATTCTGTATATTATAAAGTAATACCTTGTTCATCCCTCTCCTTATCCTTGGCTATCTCTGTTAGCCTCCAAAGGACTACAAAAATACAAAGATAAGTTGCTAATCCCTTTGTAAAATCATTCTTTATCAATCTATTCAAATTTAATCTACTTATAGTTTAATGTATTTATTTTAAAATAGAAAACATAGAAATCATAAAGAAGAAATTTAAAAGCCTCCAAAATGATTACCAAGTTGTTTCTGACACATTCTTTCCCTAAATATGAACATACAACTAATACTATATAATTCATACTTCTGGGAAGCCTGATATTTTCATCTGATTCTTCATGAATAGTTTTCATTTTGTTGTATGTCATCTTCATCATGATTTTAATAATTACATGATTTTGTGCTACTAATACATCATTGGTAATTACAAATCAATTGATGAATATTTAGATTGATTATAACTTTTTAATATTATTTTCTGATATTATCATGGACAATCTTAGGTACATTCATAATCGTTTCTTAGAAACTATATTATTGAATCAAAGGACAAGTCAAAATGTAAGGGTTTTGTTATGTTCATGTTTTGTTTTGCTTTTATAAATAATGCTACATTTCCTTGCACAAAACTCATTATATTTTAATATTTTCATCCAAAATAGATGTGTGATCATATTCCTGCACAATAATTCCAAATATTTAATATTGTGATAGGAAATTAAGCCTACATTATGTCAGTTTTTCTACTTAACATAATGGTTATTTTATATTTGTAATGATACCAAATCCTACCCTATTAGGCAACTAGATTTTAACACCTGTAGCAGCTATAAAGGGCCTTATGAACACTAGGCAGTCAATAAACATTTGTTGAATTGAATTGGATCAGACTCATAAGGAAGTTCTCCTGTGTTGGCATTTCCCTGTCCACATTATTCTGCAGTGATTTCTATATGCCAACTAGAGTTACAGTACTATGGAACATGTGAACAGAAGAGATCACAACTTTAAGGAGCTGAGAACAATCCCATTGTAATCGTTTAACCAATCCCCTAATTTCTAAATGTATTGAATAGCTCTTACCTCAGTGTTTCAGTACCAGCTACTTGAGAAATTAGTGATATCTGTTGATATAGATGTTGATATAGATATAAAATCCTAGTCCATTGGCTTAGCTAAAAGATCACGGATTATGAAATTTTCAGGTGCAAACGGTTAGCTGGTTTAGCAGCCCCCTAAGTGAGTCAGAATAAATTAATATACACTTGTTTTCTTGCAGCAGTACACTTGTTTGGCCTGACGTGGCAGTTGCAACCAGTTGGACAGATCTATGCGAATGGAATTAGCAATGGGAACACAGGGACCGAATCCATGGATACTACTTACTCTCCCATTGGAGGAAAAGTTTCTGACAAATCAGAGAAAAAAGGTACAGTGATCAAAATGATTGATGGATTCTTGATTATTTTTTTCCTAATTAAGTTATTAGGATCATATCTGGAATGGCTTCACTTCATATTATCACTTGAAATAACTTCCCTACGTGCATAGAATAAGTCCATGACAATGCCTTGTAAAAGCAAACTTTCCTTTTCTCCAGTGCTTTTACTATAAACCAATTAAACTTTTCAAATATGCTTTCAAATTTGAAGATAAATAAATATTTATAGAATGGAACTTTCAATACAATGAAAATTTCATTTCACATATAACTACTCTGAAGCAACATGGGATTTTGATTAAGTTCCCTTATGTCCTAGACTAGCATTTATTTCTATATACCATTTTACAAAAGGTATATAGAAATTTCTTCTGTTTATAATAAGTAATGGCAGTTTCTGACTCATGTAAAGGTGAATGTTTATAACAAAATGGGAAAACATGAATTATTTTCTAGTTGGAAAGCATGAATTCTTCATAGTTGAAAGAAAATGACTTCTAGTCCTGAATTGTTCAAATAAACTTAACACGAGCATAAACTAAGAGACTTATTTACACTAAATGCCACAATACTAGCACTCCTAACTTCGAATTCACAATGAGTGATTTTAGTCTTAATATGCAAATTAAAATAATTAGAACTTTGTCTTATGACTTCCCTTAAAATAGGTTTAAGTACAGAGGGAGTCGTGCTATGTAAATCTTTAGTATGTCCATTTTTATAGTAGAGATTGAGAACAAAAGGCTTATCCAGACTGTCTTCTTTATTTTTATGAGTTACAGTTTAACACATAAACTAAATATTGCCCTTAAGAAACATACAACTTTATAGAGATGATAAGTTTTACTTTATTTCATCAATTCTAAATACAGAAACAGTTTGTTTTTGCTTTGGGTGGGTGTTTGTGAGGTGGTTTTGCTGGTTTTTTTTTTTTTTTGGCTTGGATGGGGTTTATTGTTTGTTTGTTTTTGGAAAAAATAAGTTTACTTTGCTTCAGTTACAGTGAATACTTAAGGCTCAAGATAGATAAAACTTTTCTTCTAATTTTCAATTCACAATACATTTTGATTTGCATCTCACTTCAAAATACTTAATTCTAGCCAGGACTGGTCTTTCGCAGAAGTTTCACTGTTACTGTTTTAAGGGGCAGGGCTGAAGGAAAAGTGTCAGAAGTGGACAAGGAAAGGACCAGACTAGGCTCAGGCTTTTCTTCCCCATCTCTTTTATCTACTTTCCTTTCTTCTTATTTGATTTTTCACATCTGAAGACATAAAAGCCACTATCTGGTATTATCTTCCTAAGGACTTTCTTGTCATTCATGCTGAAAATCAGAAATATGTGTTTAAAGAAAATTCAAAATGCAGGACAACAAAAGATGATCACATGGTTGTCATAAGATTATATTCCATTTTGCGTTTGAATTCAAATGTCTTATAATTCCTTTCCAAAAACTGGTTGAAAATGCAATCCAAAACTTACTAAATAATTCTATGTCCAAGATTGTTCCAGACACTTTACATGGATTATAACATGACTGTAACATTATGTTTCCTATTTCCCAGGAAAAACCAGGGGCCTAGAGAGGTTAAGCGATTTAGTCATAATCAGAAAGCTACAGACTGCTCGACTGATCACAGAGCCTACTCTCTTACCTTTTTTTTTTGCAGCATCTTACTATGTAGCTTTGACATAGTAAGATGCTACAAAAATATTTCCCCTTGAAATGAACTCAATGACATTTGTTATATATATATATATATATATATATATATATATATATATATATATATATATGTATTTCTGCTCAATTATAAACATGGAAAACTATTTCAATTTAATAATTTATTAAGAAACATCATTATATGTGACCCCTTGTAGGTCAGCCACATTCCATGGCAGGTCCAATCCCTAAAGGTAATAGGGCAACACAAATTAGACTAGATGAAAATACAAAAGAAAACTCAAAGTTGCATTTGTAGGAAGGTGATGGTAGGGAGGATGGATAAGGAAGGACAATGAAGGAGGGAGGTGAGTGATCAAAATATATTAAATTGTCAAAGAATTACTAAAAATATTATTCTTAAAGGAACATAATTATGTATTCATATTCCATAAAAGCAGAAGTGAAGCTATGTAAGGAGAAGAAACAGAGCAGCAAAGGCAAGGGTGGAGGGTATAATGAGGAAGAAAGATAAATTAGAGCAAAGATCAATGATACATATATAGCAAACATAATGAAATCCATTACTTTGTATGCTAACTTAAAATTCACTTAAATGTAAGAAGGAAAAATCATTAAGGATTTTTTTACTAGTACTTTGAGAATTTTGTAAATGTGTATTGACCATATTCACCTCTCCCCTAACTCCTCTTAGATCTACACCCCTCCCTACCCACTCAACTTTCTGTCCTTTTTGCACACCCGCCAAATCCAATTAGTGCTGCCCACATATTCTTGGATGTGTATCCTTCCACTGGAGCAAGGTCCACTTAGCAGTGGCTACACTATTACAGAAAATTGACTCTCAGCAGGTGTCATTTGCCAAAAGGTGCTCAGCTAGGGATAGGACTTCATGCCCAGCTTCCCTTCCATGTAGGGATTTAGTCTGCTGGAGCTTGTACTGGTCTCATGTGCTCTCATAACTCTTGAGAATTCATATGAGCTGCTACCATGTTGTGTCTGGAAAACATTGTTACCATGGAATCATCTACTGTTTCTGACTCTTGTACTCTTTCTCTTCCCTCTTCTGCAACGATCATTGAGCCTTAGAAGAGGCAATATAATAAAGCTGTCCCATTTAGTGCTGAATATTCTGTATTACCTTATCATCTGCACCATGACCTGTTGTGAGTCTCAGTGTTAATCATTATCTACTGCAAATATAAACATCTCTGAGGGTTAAGAGATACCTAACAATAATCTCAGGAGTCAGATGGGCGCCGATGCCATGTATACCAAGTTGTGAGTTTCAAGTAACTTTATGGAAGCCTTAAATATAACTGAATACCATAGTTCTGTTATATTAGATTTTTACTGAATATTATTATACTTACTAAGTAAAAACATAGCTCTGTTTTAAAATGCTATGTCTATATGAAATGGAACCACACAAGAAATAATATAGTATAAGAATATTTTCAAACAATCAAATGATTCTTTTATGAATGCAATTCTAGAATATTGTATTGATTTTGTATACTCTAACATATGAAACTGACAATTAGATAATTGTTTTTACATTGAGTCCCTTAATCTCCAAGAAGATCAAACATTATAGCACTGTAGTTAAGAACCTGGACCTATAGACAGACATGGCTTTGTAGCATGTATTAATTTTCCAAGTAACTTAAGAAACTGAAACCTGAATTAAGTACAAAGATGATCCTCTCATATGTTTTAGTGAGGACTAAATTGGATGATGAATAGAATGTATGTATATCACAGTCCCTAGCACATTGTTTAACCTAGCTGTAATATTTATTTGTTCAAAAGATGTGGAAATACCTTGAGTATTTCTAATACATCTAATATTTATTAAGTACTACAGGTCCTATTTTCCAACTGGTATCAACTTTTCTTTTTGGAAAATAAATAGTGTTTCTTTCCTTAACATTTATGCTCCATGTACTTGCAATTTATCACCTATTATTTTTAAATTAACACCATGATAAAAGGTCATGGATAAATAAAATAGTATTTTAAAATCAAATTCTAATAGAATCTATTCCCCAGTTATGATATTTTTCTGCTTCTTATTAAGAGATAGAAGTTTTTAAGCACTTCGTAAACTAAATATAGGGGAGAAGAGAACTCATTATCAACATTTAGTGTGGTAAAATTTCTAAAAATATGCTAGAACTTGTGTGTCTCACCAGCACACAGGAATCTACCAGAAATATATGAGCTGAAATTGTTCAATATACACACCTATACTTGAGAGAATTGTATTTGAACAGATACCAACTACACTAAAACCTTACATATTAGTCTTAACTCCTACCATTTTACTAGAAACATTATGAAACAACCCGTTTAAACAAAGAAGAGGAGATAAGAACAAATAAAATGCTTACATTTTGACCTCAGTAATATAACATCCATAAATAAAACTAGTAATAACTACATTATATACTTTTTAAATCTTAAAGAATATGGGTCCAATATCCTTATTTAAAAGTGAAGAAAATGAGGATGTGAAAGGTCAAGTTCATAGAAGGATACCAAGGACAATTAGGTCCAATTTTTATGCTTTTTTTCTCTATCATTGTAATGATATAACACAAAAAAACATCTGAATTGCTAAAGACCTTCTCAGAATGAAAGTATCAAAGACAAAAACAGCATAAATAAAGAAATGGATTGTATGCAGGCTAATGCCACAGGGAGGTTTTGACTTAGACTTTTACAGGAAGTAGAGAAGTAACATGTAGGATGATTTACAGGTAGGAACTGATTTACAACCAAGGGAAGACTCCGTTGTTAGCAGTATAGGGAACCTCTATGTTTATGACTAGCTTCTCTCAAATGAACAAACTATTTTATCTCATTCGTGAACAATGAACAGGAAAGGGGATGCTCTGTATATGCTCTTTCAGCAGTATGACAATCGAGAAAAGGTCTGGTCTTAGGTAAACAAGAAACTAACAGATCTTTACTTTTGTTTTTAATTAAAATATAATTACATTATTTGCTCCCCTCTTACTCCCTCCTTTAAAGTTCATGTCCACCAACCCAACATCCTCCAAAATAACAGCCCTCTCTTATTTAACCATTGTTGTTGAATATACATCTAAATGAATCAATATATCAATACAATGTGCTGAGTCTATTCAGTGGTACCTGCATGTATGTGTGTAGAGTTAGATTAGGTAGCCAACCAGGAGGCTCATAAATGGTTATTTGTTGCTTGTAGCTCTTCATCTAGTAGTGGGTTCCTTGAGATCTCCCCCATCTAAGTTGTACTGTTAAATTGGTGTTGATATTGTTAAGGTTTGTTTAAGCAGTCATTTTGTTGAGAATTCATAGGTATACTTTCACTGTCATAGCTAGAAAGCACAATCTCAAGGGAGACTTTCTGAACTTCTGGTTCTTACAATCTTTCTCTACCTTCTGTAATGTTCTCTGAGCCTTAGGTGAAGGGATTGTGCTGTAGATGCATTGGTGCTGGGCACCCAAAGTCAATTGTTCTCTGCATGTTGAGCATGGGTGGATTTATGTGATGTTCTCCATCTGCTGCAAAGAGAAGCTCCTTTGATGAGAAGTGAGAGCTACAGTTATATGTGGACATAAGGATAAGTATGTAGTTAAGAATATGGCCATGGATTTTAGAGGAAAATATACCACTACCATTTTCTTAGGTAAATCTTATGAGAAGGAATGGACAGAGGGCTTTACATCACATGTTGTATAAGGAAGGGTATGTTGTGTGGTGTGTGTGTGGTGTGTGTGTGCGTGTGTATGTGTGTGTGTGTGTGTGTGTGTGTATGTGTGTATAGTAAGCAGTTTCCCAGAACACTAAAAGGTTGGGATATTTATTAACTATTATTTCTCTAGCATTGGGATCAAGTAAAAACCTAACATTTTTAGTAGCCATCTGACTGAGCATAAAATTTATTGAGAAGTTTAACGATGAGTTCTTCCAAGTTCCACGTCAAAATAGAACACCAAGAACAAAGAAAAGTGGTAAGGAAAAAGAACTGAAATATACTAAAGACAGCTATAGCATTTTTACAGTTTTAAAAAATGCTGGCCTTGGTGGGCGAGTGGCATTTCTTTGAAATTCATCCCACAGGATCTATCTTTGCAACACCGAAGGAAAAAAATGATGCTTTCTAGTCAGTTTCTGCTGAATATATGACCATGTAAACAGCACTCCATTGATTGATATGACACAATTTATAGATTGTCGTCAAGATGCTTTAGCCAAGACCAGATAGCGACTATAGCTTCACTTGTCTAGAATCCGGTTTCTCATTTGAAAAGGGCAGAGTTTGCTTTCAGCCCCTTTGAAAGCCCAGGAGGAAAATTCTTATGCAAATTAAATATTACCCAGAAATTACTCAGGGAAATATATAAAAAGAGAAACCTTAGTTCTGTAGAACAAATAAGGGAGGGGAGTACATCCCTCGCAAATCCCTCTCTTATTTTTTCTCTTTTTCTCTTAAGTCTTTGACAAACATAGAGGTGCTTACTAGGACCATCTCATCTCTAAAGTTGCCTCCAACTGTATCTGTTATGAGACTGTGGATTCAGCTCTCCTAATAATTAGCTAATCCAAGTAGCCATGGACTTACCTTTGCAGAAGGGATGCATTGTTGGAAAATGGTTAAAAAGTATGTTTGCAAGATTTGCAACTTAGGTACCTGCTGACAATTCTGTTAAATTGAAATAATTGATTCCTAGTTTTTCACCTTCTAACTCTGGAATTTTTTTGACATGTGTATAACAATAGCAGCCTGCACTTAGAGCACATTTATGATCTTAAAATACCTTAATGTATTTTCTCTACATAAGAGTTTTATGCTTTGGCAGCTATTGTTACCTCTATCTTAAGGTTAAAAATGAAAACAAGAAGGTTAAGTAACTTGCCTTGCAAAATAGTCAAAACCATGGGCAGAATTGAGTTTTGGAGTCCAGTTTTTTTTCATACTCTTATCTCAATGCATTTTGAGACTCTTCTTTCTTTTATGTTTAGGGTAATTTCTTTATCTAAGACACTTGTTTAACTAATAGCTATTTTGATTAAAGATCTTTGTGTGTGCAATCCAAATATTTAGCCCTTGCATAAGAATGCATTGCAAATTTGAAATTTCACCGCAAACATCTTAATTTACTAATCACATTTAACGCACACACACACACACACACACACACACACACACACACACACACCACATTTATGAAATGTAAAGCTAAGAACATTGAAAATGTACCTTTTGAACTGCCTTTTCTTATAGACCATAGAGGAGGATGGAAAGGGAAAGAAAAAACAGGAGTGAGGGTAGACTATTTTGTTTCTCCTTGCTTTATCCTACTTGAGTCACAGATACTGTAAAGAAATCTGTGCAGTGATGAGTTTAAACTTTGAGTGGCAGGTTAACCTCTAAAGTTATTTAGGGTTTCACAGATGTTTATTTCACATGCTCAATCAGTAGTTAAAAATTCACTCTGTGGCACCAAATGAAAGGACTATACCACCCGCACACAGGTAATCACTGTTCATTCAGATGGAACACAATCCCACAGTCTAATGCTGAGGTTCTTCAGTATTGGTTCATAGGACATAGATATTAAAATGCACTCAGCTGCTCTTTAAGTAAACCTAGCATTTCAGTGTCTTTTATTTAAAGAATATCAGGGTCTAGGACACTGTAGTAGAATTGGGAATAATTCATATAAGCACAGTAAGCCACATGAATAAAATAGTAGTAATGTACTAACAAAGAAAATGTTGTTGGGAACTTAACATTATTATTTTTAAAGATTGATGTCAAATTACAGTAAATGCTACCTATAATGATATATAGCTGTTTCTCCAACACAAGGTTTCAGAGAGCCCAGCTAGAATGCTACAGATTATTTTCAAATATATTAAATCACTTTATCAATATATTTCAGTTTTAACAAAAGCTTTTCTAAAGTACAGCAGAGACCTGACTTCTAAAGCAGATATATAAAATTGGTTCTTTATGCTAAAAGGCAAACTCATAGGATAAAAAATTCATGCTAAATGTTCTTGGTCATATATGTTTAATGTGTGATTCTCATTCCAGTTAAATTATTATCTTACTTATTTTCAACCAGTATGCACCTTTCCTGTGATGACATAATAAACGATTCTATCTTATGTGCCCTTCAGCTCAATATTCTACATTAGCAAAGGTACGAAGTGGACTCACAGAATAGCAAAGTTACCATCCGAGGATAGCTATTTCAAAGCTAGGGAATTGTCCTATAACATCATAATTTCATAGACTTTGGAGAATCCAGCTAATGGTAGAATTTATCATCCATGTGTATACCTGACTCTACTGATTATCTACTTATTGCTATATTTCAACTTATATTATTTCTATAGAAAGATCGACCATTTACTAGCATTTTCATGAAGTCAAAATTTATTCAAGTTATTTGAAATTTACTTTTCAAAATGAAGTCTCACAATTTCATAATTAAAACAGAAGGTTAATCACATGGTATTTAATAACCAAGATGGGGATCTTCCCTGGGTAAAACTATTCTCCCCACTCTCACCATTCCTTGGTTGTCTGTAGTTCTTTTAAAGGATTTTAGGCCCCATGAGATTTGCCCTTTTCATGTTATTATGTGTATTGTTGTCATCCTTGTTCAGGTCTTTTTAAGGCAGCCATGTTGGTGAGACCATGTGTGTAGCTTCTATAATATTTCTAGGAGACATTATCACAGCAAACTTCCTGTTCCTCCTTCTCACTCAATATGTCCATCCCCTCTTTTGCTATGATCTTTGATAGTAATGGTCAGCCCTGAAATAATAATACATGCACATGTAACATAATACGGACTGAGGAGGTTGTGGATTTTTACATACTTAGGAGTGTGTATGTGTGTGTGTGTGTGTGTGCGTGTGTGTGTTACACATGTGACATATTATAACACCAATTAAAGAAATAGAGGCCTTGACTTTAAGTGACAGCAAACCACACAGGAGTTGGAGAGAGGAAGGGGGAAATGATGAAACTATTTTAACTTCAAAAATAAAAAAATATATATTTTTAAAAATCCAAAAGTAAGTACTTCCCCTGTATAACTTTGTTGTTTATATGCCTATGGTGGTGGCTCACCAAGGAAGAGACAAGGAGGCATTTTCATAGCTGGAAGCCCCTGCCAGACCACAGCAGAGGGGACAAACATCGTGGCCAGTACCATACTCAACAGTGGAACCCTGAGCATCTGAGCCCAGGTGTCCTTATTGATTCAGAACTCCTCAGGTGGAGATCATAAGCAATCAAACATCACCCACAGAAATCCAACACCTGCAGAAAATAAAAAACACCAAAGACCTAGACAGACCCTCATCCAACAGTGCACAAAACAATATTTTATACATAACTAAAAATAAACTTGTACAACAATTCCCCTTTTCTGTATAAGCCAATCAGAAAATTGTTTCATCTCTACAACACAATTTAACACTATACCAGAAAAACTGTAAAAAGATCATGAGGGTTACTAATTCACAGGACCCAATGAAACCAAAACATCTATCAAGTGTTTCACAATGTCTTTGAACAGCAGGAAAGCATTACCAATGTCCAATTATCTGGAATTCACTCATGATCTTCTGGGCTCCTCAAATGGGCTTGAATCACTTCTCTGCCTCTGCCCTCTGCAGCACACACAACTTGTCTTTCAGGCTCTGTCTGGCTCTACTCCACTGCTTCTGCTGTTCTTGGTGGTCATCCCATGGTACTAGCATCTCAAAAACTTCTGGGGTCCCTTTTTGCAATTGGGCTGCACATTCACCAATAGCCTCTCTTAATGGTGCCAAGCCTCAACTTCTTTACATGACCCCTTCAATCTGGGCCTTCAACTGCTACTGAGGCTGCACCTTCACTAATGGCCTCTCTTGGCCTCTCACAGTGCCAAGCCTCAACTGCTCTCCATGACTCCTTCATGTCTTTAAAACCAGCACCACCTGGTGACTCTTAAAAGTACCAAGTTTGGCTACCACAAGAGATAAAAACCTCAGCCAGTTCTGGAAGACAGCTGCTGTGTGCTGATTCTGAGGAAACACTTTCCAGATTTTAAGATAGATTCTCATTTGCAGGAAAAATAACTGTTACCTTTGTCTGCAGGAAGGGTTCCCTCGTGGGATGGCATTCTCATCACCTTCACCAGTATCTGGACTTCTTGTCTTCTTTTAGTCAGGTTTGTAGGAAAAAAAATTATTCAGTTTAACTAATGGCTTTTTGGCTCCAAGCTGTGGTTTCTACAACAGCAGGGGGTCCTGGGCTCGTGGAAGACTCTCCATTCTGGCATTTGGTGTTCTTTTTCATCACTGCTATGGGTAAATATGCACCCTTCTTCATAGACCTCAAACACAAGACACACTTCAGCTTCACACACACTCAAAGCTATCAAAAAACTCAGTATATTAAACAGTACGCTCTGGTTTCAATTTCCCCTGTCCTGGCTGCTGCCAACAGCAGGAGGGAGCATTAGCTGCATGACCAGGAAAAGTGGTCGAAAACTTGCTTCTTCCCTGCTCCCAGATGAACTGTTTTCACCATGAAAATTCATCCCAAATATTTGTTCAAAACATGGCTCTCACCTCGGAGCTACTTTCTCATTTACATCTCTCTTTTATAGAGCTTTCCTTTTATTAATGCCTTAATATCTGTCCTCTGGGAACTGCTCTGAGCACACTTTACTGGAGTCTGCGAGGTTTGGAGTTTCTCATTCTTCTTGTCTCCATGTTGGATGTGTGTGACTTCAGGTCCTTCTTTACTTTCTACCTACCATGTTGGATGTCATTTATAGTTGTATGCCTACAGTAGTGGCTCACCAAGGAAGAGACAAGGAGGCATTTTTGTGGCTGTAAGCCTTGCCAGACCTCAGCAGAGGGAACAACCATCTTGGCCAGCACCATACTCAACAGTGGGACCCCGAGCATCTGAGCTCAGGTGTCTTTATTGATTCAGACCTCCTCAGGTGGAGATCATAAGCAATTAAACAACCCCCACAGAAATCCAGCACCTGCAGACAATACAAAATGCCAATTCCTAGGCTAGCTCCTCACCAAACAGTACATAAAACAATATTTTGTACAGAACTAAAAATAAATGTCTACAACATAACTTAGTAATTGCATAGGAAATAATCCCATACACTTGCTTTGTCTCTATGTTTCTTTTTTTAAAAATTTGTTCTCTCATACAATACATCCTGACCACAGTTTCCCTACCCTTCACTCCTCCCAGTTCCAGGCTACACTGACCCTCTCCCGGAGATTCACTCCTCTTCCTTTTCCTTCAGAAAGGAGCAGGCCTACCAGGGATATCAACCAAACATGACATGCCAACGTAAAATAAAACTAGGTACAAAGCCTCATATCAAGACTGGATGAGGCAACAAAGTAGGAGGAAAAGGGTCTTAAGAGCAAACAAAAGAGGCAGAGACACCCCCAATCCCACTGTTAGGAGTCCCACAAAAAACACCAAGCTAACATCTGAAACATACGTGCAGAAGACGTAGCTCAGAAACATGCAGGATCCGTGAATGTCACATCAACCTCTGTGAGCTCCTATGAGCCTTGCTTAGTTGATTCTGTGGGCCATGTTCTCCTGGTGTCCTTGACCCCTCTGGCTCTTACAATCCTTCCTCCCCCTCTTCCATGTTTATCTCCCAGCTCTGAGGAGAGAGTCCCAAAGGAGATCTACAATTTTGGCTCGCTCTCTCTGCCTAGTGTTTGGCTGTGGGTCTCTGTATCTGCTCACATCAGCTGACACAGGGAGCCTCGCTGATGATGATTGGGCTTGCGTCTATGTTTCTAAAAATAGGCATATGGGTTTAGTTCCTTTTCTTCTACCACCTATCTTCCTTTAAGTCGTCGACTTACCTTTTCCTGTTTTTTGTTACATATCCTACTGAATTTATCTTCATCAGATTTACACACAGGTACCATCACCACTACTTGGGCCTGGGAAAAGGAAAAATATATTAAAATGCTGGGTTGACAGAGAAATTACACCTGACTGCATCAGTCCTCCCATTAACATAATTGGAAGGCAACTAAAATGAAAATCTTAGTATTTAGAAGCCCAGAAACCCTTGATTTTAAATGTTATGTCACTTAAGTCTATATTTAACAGTACTAAGTACTGTAGAGACTTAACAAATGAAGGAGAAACCACAGTTGTTGCCCTTAAGACTGTGATTAAGTAGGAGAGCTGAAAGAAACATGCATACAGGTACCTGCAATGCAAAATGTAGCCAACTGTTATACAGAAATAGAAGTAAGATGATTAAGTATTTAAAGGCTTAAAATGAAAAAAAAATGTGAAAGGGTAACTCTTTTGCAGTGGTCTGAGCTAGACCTTGGGAAACAATATGATTCAGTCCTGATAAACTTTAGAAGTTTAGGAGAATGGAATAGTAAATAGAAATATAAGGGGAAATTCAGATGGTAAAAAAAATGTCTGCATGATATGTATGTAATGAAGCAATAGTGGTACCTGACAGAGACAGTTTGTCAGGAAAGTTAAGAGATAAATAGTATGATAAAGGACCATGTAAGTTAGTGTTTTCACAAGGAGAAAGATTTGTGTTTGAAGACAAAGAATAAGAAGCCAATAGAGAGGGAGAGATTGAAGATTTTAGTAAGAAAAGAGATTGTGAAGGAACTAAAGTCCTAGAGGCAGCCCATGAGAAGTGGAGGGAGGAGCCTCATTGATAAACTAGTATATCAAATTATACGCTGTATTAGTAAGGAAGAATCATGGTACATTTTTTTAAAAAAAAGAATGGGAACTCAAGAAAGAAGTCACTATAAATGTTCAATAAATGCTATCATTTATTTTTATTATTTGCATTATGGCTCTTCTCTGAAATGAGTTTTGTCTGTGAAAAATGTTAATTTTACATTATTGAATCTCTTCTGGGTTCCTAAATGTTACATATCAAAGGTTATAGCAACATGGCAAGCAATGAAAATCAATGCCTATGCAAGCTGCCTCTATGTCTGGAGGCCAGGTAATTAGAAGCTATAAAACTCCCTCATTACTCTCACATATGTGGTAAATAGGTAACCATCTAATTGTTATTAAATGTCCAGTTAGCAGATGTCAAGAATTTAGACAGATCCAAGTGTTCTGAGTGTTTTGTCTTCCATAGACATATACAAAGATAAATAGGAAACTAGAGTGAATTTCTGCCACCACATCAAAATACAGAATGATATGATTTTGATACTTTACACTTCTACATAACAGTATCTAACATTGCATACAAAATATAGAAAAGCAAACATCCCTCTGGGTACTCCCTCCCATTAATACTTTATAAAAGTACTGGACAAAGAATAAGTAGTTCAGCTTGTAGGTAACAGATGACCTACTAACCACTTAGAAACACATTAACACTCTTAAAGCATTACATCATAGTTTGTCTAGGTATGTGCAAGTATGCCATGTCAATTATACCTCCTTACCATATTTCTATAACAGCTATGTTGACATATAATTTATATACTATATAATTCACTCACTTTAAATTCACAATTCAGTGAGTATTAGAATATTCATAATTGTGTAACCGTCACTACCATTTAGTACTAGAACATTTTTATCATTCTAAAAACATAATTATTTTGTGAAACTTTCATATAACAGTTGTCCCCTTACCTCAGAAATTACTAATATACATTATTCTGCGTACATTCACAAATTTCTATATTTTGTATAAACAGAATTAAATGATTTGTAACCGTTTGAGTACTAACTTTCTCACCAAAATGTTCTCATAGTTAATTCAGGTCATATATAGCATGTACCCTTAGTCTTTTTATGGTTGAATAATATTCCCATAAAGTGGATATACCAGATATAGCCAGCTGCAGGTTTCAGGCCTAACTAAGGATAAATAGCATGCATTTTACCTTTCGTAGTGTGCTTTAAATCAAATGAAAAAGTGATTGCTTAGCGCTGTAACATTCGTGCCACTGTTATAACAGTGAGGTTATATGGCCAGTACAGTCATTACTTTGACATTATTGCAGGATTCAAAACAGAGTAAGGCTTTTTATTACTTTTATCCCCCATTGACATGTATGGAGCCTCCCAGAACTATAAAAGCAACACAAAATTTTAATTATTTATGAGAAATTTAAATTTAACAGAATTAATGCATTTTATTTTATACAATATCAATGAGCAAATACATAATCAAAATACCATTCAAACTAAGATGTTCAATTGAAGAAAAAGTTTTAGCCATGCCATTTATTATAGACAATATACATAAACATTGAAAACTATATACTTTACTATATAAGCTATTGTGGTAGGTCATAAAGAATTTCAGTTTATGGACCTAATCTTTTATACATGTCCAGTAATATATTTTTCAGTTGTAAAATTCATCAATGGATACAGAGCAATCTACTATCAGCATCATAAAGATAAAGGAGTTTTATTTAGAAAGATATAGTATTCACTTTGATTTCTCAAATGTCTAAGTATTTAGGCAGATTAAATTATTCCTTTCTTCAAACCTTGAAATGAAAGATCAAAATAAGCTACCAAAACTACTAAAAACAAATTTTCACATTACCATTTGTTTTATTTTTGAAATAACTACAATATTTTCCCTTTCTTTTCCTCTCTCCAAATCTTTCCATATGTCTACCTTACTCTCTTTCAAATTAATGGCTTTTTTTCATTAATTAGTAGTACATACATATATGTATATATATTTCCAAATATAACTTACTAGATCTGTTTAATATTACTTTTATGTATGTTTTCAGGACTGGCCATTTAAATCACCATTTGGTGTGCCTTTTTATCCAAACATTGTTTACAATGCTTGCTATGTATGGGGTTCATTTCTCTATTTCTTTCTTTTGCCTGTTTTGAAAGTATATTAATGTATGCAAAAATATGGTTAATAGAGAATATGGACAAGCATTCTGATGAACTTAGAGTTAGGGTGGAATGGAACTCAGTGGAAGAGTGTTAACCTTGCATATGTGGGTCCCTAGGATCAGTGTCCAGGCTTTCAAATAAACAAGACATATAATAATTCAATAACATTCTATTTCAACAAGTAATATAAGAAAAATTAACTGAAGCTACATGAACAGAGATGGTAAATTTTAGCTGTTCCATTTAATATCTTCATAGTTTTAGATTATGGAAAATAAAGGTGAATTTTACCACCCTACTTTCTCTAAAAACTAATATTCTAAATTTTACAAACTTATTAATGTGAAATTAATATTATATTTGAAATACTATAAATATGGTACTTAAATCATGTCACATACAATATGAGCAATTAAGATCCTTTAAAGATGTTGAATATGCAATAGGATCTACAATGCTTAGATACTTTTCAGGGAATTCTTAAGTGCCTTTATAAAATATTCACGTTTTGGTTAATACAAATACAATACTAGTTCTAGTCATTTTTATATGAAGTCTTAATAGGTTCTTTTTAGTGAACACGTCTGATCAAGCACCAATGTCTGATTGGGTTTTGATTTCTGTATGTTGAACCATAACATAATTAAAATCTATCATGGTGTATTAAGTAAGAAAAATATATGTATATGTCTAGAATATAGTTATTACCCTGCATTTATAAAAACAATTTTATAATAATCATATTGTTAATATGCGGGTATGAGTCTAGATATTTAAAGCCTTGTATAAGTGACACAGTCACTGCAAACCATGTCCATAATAAATTTCATGCCCTGTTTTTTGCCTTCGAGATAGCTTGACCTTTTATTGTTGAACTAAGCTATTTTCACTTAGTGTGCCATCTTTCAACATAGCTTATCTGCCTTTGATTTTTCCTGCTCAGCAGTTGATGCCTGTGTTGCAGCCTTTAAAGAGAGTGTTTAGCTCAAACTAAATTGGTGGATATTGGTAAGACTGTGATAACTACAGTACTGCACAGTATGATATGATTCATGGCTCTCTGCATTTCTTTCCCCATGTGTACAAGGAAACACATTCTGTTACTAGAGAGCATGCTCTTCTTGAGCCTTTTGGTGGGCTTCAGCAAAATGTGATTAAATGATCACTGAAACACAAAATTACGAAAATGTAGCTTATCATTCTGTTGCTTATAGTTTGTATAGAATCAGAGTCAACATTAAGTTTGTCCAGTGCTATTTCATTTGCCTTTACTAATCAAGTATGCTTTTCACAAAAAATAGGTTCTTTTGATATATAATTTTTCATTCAGTTTCCCCTATTTGAATTACACCATTAAAAAATGAAATAATAAATGATTTCATGATCACTGAATTGCAGTTCCTAACCAAATTTGAGACATAATAAAATAAAGAAGGTTATTTAATGGTGTAAATTGCCAACAGGAAGATACTTCTTTTTCTGATGCATGAAGCTCTAAAAGGTTAGAGGCTGGGAAATTTCCCACCTGTATATTATGAGAATTTCTCTTATCTCATACCAAAACACCACCACTAGATTATTTTCTCAGTTTTATTTAAATTATGGCCCACTTGTTTGTTCATGTGTTTTTATCTCCTCTCATTTACCTTATCAACTTTAAGATCTCAAAGGGGAATATCATCTTCTTGTAAATTATTTTCATAAATTATTGATGAATATGTACTCTAGATGTACAGTGATGCTAATAACCAGGTAAGTCCAACAATAGATAATCATGCACCCTTTTGACTTAATAAATAACATGAAAGTGCATCATTTTGTAATGCATGATGCTACACAGTACAGAAAGAGAAGTTGTAATATTAGGTAAGGCTTCCATATAAAGGTTAATGCCCCTCAACCAGTTTTGTGCAGCGCTTTTAAAAATTAGTGCTTTTTATTAATTAAAGATTATTCATGTACATAAAAATTGTATTGGTTGACCCTAGAACATTTTGAATTGTTTTTTATTTATAATATTGTTTGCATGACCAAATTGTATATTTTAAGAAGTGATAAAAGCTTCTAATGAGGGTAGCTGTTGGATAAACTGAATATTAATTTGAGAGCAAAAATGTCCACATAAATATGGTCTGTTAATTTTCTGCCCATTGAAGATATTTACTTGTTCTAAAACTTTAATAGTTAAGTTTATAATCAACCCTTTGGGAACCAAATTACTCTGTCTTACATATAAGAAAAGTAACTTCCAGTGAAAAATAAGGTACTCTGTTGGTCATTTATTATCTCAAAGGGTGTACTTTATTAGAAATGTCAATTCCACAAAATTATGTGTCCTGTAATACATAATTACATTCAAAATTGCATTTGAAATCTATTATTAACAGTTAACAGTGAACATTCTTAAAATAGTTATTACTCTTGGCCTTAACACAAAAAGCAATAATGTAGGTATTTTGGGGAGTTAAAAGCTGCAAGGCATTGGCCTCTGAATAAAGTCACTGCAGGTGTGTTTCTTAATGGGCTGTTAATTTCATGTCAGGTGAACACAAAGGACAGGGACCATGTGTGTTTTTAAACTGTTTGGTATAGGGACAGAGTTGATGGCTGAAAAATATAAAGATGAAATGAAATGAGGCCTAATTAAGCTTTCCCTCCTGAGGTATAATCCTCCTTGCTTAAAATGGAAGCAAACCAATTATCTTCCCTCCTTTTGTATTCCTTCCCTCCCCACTACCCACATAACAAAGTATTCCATGGAAAGATATATTAAAATAGTACATCAAATAAAGTTATGCTTCTGCAAACTAAACATCTGCCTTCACAGACCAAGTACTTCTGGATTTCATATATTTGGCTATTAGTACTATCCAAGTTATCCAAATGCACAATCAGTGCCAGTTTAACTCTCCCTTTGCCTCCACAATTACCACCTTGAACTTTACTTCTCGGGTATCAACAAGTGAACAATGCCACATAGGCACCACTTGGAATCCTCTAAAAGTGTCTCACTTCAAACCTACCCATTCACTTGTATTTGAAGATTCTTCACTCACGTTAAATTTTGACAAGCTCTGCTATAGAATACTCTGCTGTATTGTTCTCGTATCTTTTTCCTACTTTCCATATATACTAAATTACTTTTCATTGAAATGTACTTTGTCTGCAGAAGTTGTTTGTTCTTCCCCTAAATTCAAGTCTTTGTGTTACTTAATCTGAATCTACTATCTGTACATCATATGCTATTCTTGTGTCCCCTCGAGTTCTTCTCTACATTCTGCCTCAAGATTAGACTATCTAATACACCCAAACCTTTTCTGTTTGGGCAGGGGATGCAGCTTTTCTGGGACTTGTGCATGACAGGCAATTACTATAGCATTGAGCTACAACCTAACCCTTCCCTCTCTTAAAAAAATGTAATGATATATGTGAAAAAAGTTAAATTGGCATTACCCTACATAGGGAATATTAATTCTTTCAGAAGACATATATTGCCAAATAAAAATCCCAGTGCAAAATATGGCATATCTCCCCACTACTTGTTGGTCAGTGGTAACCTGGAGACCTCTCACAGCATTACAGGCTATTGCCATCTTTTGTAATTGACCACCAGAACTTGATGGTAATAACTTATTGCTAAAGCTCCCATAAACTTTGTTCATAAGATATGGAGAAATCAAGCTGGTACTGGTTTGGAAGATATCATCACAATTTTCATGGTACCAGAAGGTGATATATAGTCTACTGGGAGAGAAAAGTCAACTATCTTACCCAGCTGTAAACAATATGAGCTACGATAATCACCAGCCTAGCAATATATGCCTATGGGAACAATAGTGGCATGAATGTAATGGGGTAATCAACTGCTTTCTGATTTCACTTAAGGCTCACTCTGAAGGAGAAAAGGCGTGCATGGTAATGTAAATCTGATCAAGCGCCAAAGACTGATGAGTTCATAGGCCCCATGAGTGAACCTACAACTATTACTTTACTAAATGGACGTAGTATTAAAATTTCATCTAAATATGTATCTCAACACCTACAGATTAGTGCAACTGTAACTCTCAGGCCTCATCAGAGA
This sequence comes from Cricetomys ansorgei, assembly GCA_026225945.1. Classification (NCBI taxonomy): domain Eukaryota; kingdom Metazoa; phylum Chordata; class Mammalia; order Rodentia; family Nesomyidae; genus Cricetomys; species Cricetomys ansorgei. The sequence continues at coordinate 3,708,156 of JAMJFZ010003268.1, forward strand.
AGCATCTTTGTCCAGTGGGCAGTGATTAACACAGAAACTCACAACTGAATAAAATGCAAAGAACAAATATCTGTGGAGTGTTCATATGTAAATTGATGACCTGTATCATACTCCTCCCCCAAATGCTCAGGAAACATCATGGATGGGAGGGCAGAAAGATTATAAAAACCAGAGTTTGGGGGTACCAGTGGTGAGAACAGTGTTCTTCTTGATATGCATAACTTGGATATTCATGAACTCACAGAAGCTGTGGTTGCCTGCGTAAGACCTGCATGAGGTCAAGCCAGTCTTCCCAGGGTGGACAGGGAGAAACTCACAAGCTTCCATCTCTAGCTAAGGAGCTAGTGACAGTTGATGACTTCTGAAGTAGGGCGAGTCAGCTGTCTTCAGTGGGATGATCCCTGGAGGATAACCACATTCTACTGGTAGGTTCACAACAGTTTTTATGAAGCAGCATCATTTGGACTTAGAAGAAGGAATTAGGGGAAAGATGGGGAGTGAAAATGATCAAAATAAAATGTATGAACATTTGAATTATTAAACAATTAATAAAATATATAATGTTATTTTTTCTTTTATTTTTGAAATTATAATCATATCATTTATCCCTTCCATTCCTTCCCTCCAAATTCTTCCATATACTTCTGCTTGCTCTGACTCAAATTCATGACCTCTTTTTATTAATTGTTGTTACATTCAAATTTTTACATGTATATGTGTATACATTCCTAAATATAATGACCTAAGTCTGTTTAATGTTACTTGTATATTTTTTTTTCAGTAATGACAATTTGGTATTGTATAACCAAATAGTGTACTCTTTCCTGGAGACAATTATTTTTCTCATTATCAACATTCCTTAGTTTTTTTGTGTGTGGAGTTAAGACCTTTCTCCCATCTACATTGGCATGTCTATTACTAGACAACCTTGTTCAATTCATATTCAGACAGTCATGCTGGTGAGACTTTATGGGTGTAGATTCTGACATTATTAGGAGACACAATCTCACAGCAAACACTCTGATTCTGTGGCTCTTAGAATCATTCTGAACCCTCTTCTGCACTGTTCCCTGAGCCTTAGATATGAGAGTGTTTTGTAGATGTATCCATTAGGACTGAGCTCCACAACTCTTCATTTTGAGTGGTTGTGATTTACTGTAGTTGCCTCTGTCTATTGAAAAGAGAAGTTTCCATGATGAGGGGTAAAGACTACACTTTTCTGTTTATAATGTAGTTAGAGATTATGCTGGTTTAGTAAAGTGGTGGTTTTAGGTGCTCCTCAAAGATCCATGACATCACTATCCCTGAGTAGTTAGCTAGGTTTCCAGTACCAGGTATGGAATCCCTCTTGCAGAACAAGTCTTAAGGCCTGTAAGAGAGCTGTTAGTTACTGCCAAGGTGTGTATGTCACTAATGCACTGTTAGAGTTATTGTGTCATGCAGGTTGTTGTGGTAGTTGATAGGCATCATAGCTGGACAGGACTGCTGGTTGCCACCCTCCTTTGAAAGCTTGCATGGAAACTTCTGGTACCATGAATACTAGTCCTCAGGGAGAAGGCAATCAAGATATTTCCAGCTCATGGACCTTTGAGCCCTGTGTGCAAAGTGCATGGAGATTCATGCTCTACCTCTTGGAGTCAACCATATGCATTGAGAGTCTCTTGGACAACTATAACCAACAAATCAAAAGAGGGCTTTTCATGCCTACTACTTGTTTTTGTTACATCATCTTTGGCACATTGGGGGAGCATTATTAGAGCAGATGAGAAATTTAATTTAAACTATATGTTCACATTTATACAAAGAACTACATGTATGGAAGGTTTTCTTTAGATAGTTAATAATATGTTCCCTTATGACTTTTTCAGATCTTCTTGCTTTTCTACGTTAGCTTACTAATTAAATCCTTTTGACTCATTCTCAAGACAATATAGACAATATGTCATTATTTCTCTTCAATAGGATATCCTACAACCTTAAGATTAAAATATTATATACTGTGTTTTAATGTCAGTTTCCCTTTCCATATCCTAACTTAGTCTTTTTCCTAGGTATGTTGAAATGTTCTGCTTCTTCTAAAACTCATGCTTGATGCCATGTCCCATAATTACCTTTTTATGACTCATTCATCCATCCATTCATTAAATAATTACATACTGATCATTCGTGTGTGTGTGTGTGTGTGTGTGTGTGTGTGTGTGTGTGTAATAATTACCTACATTCACATATATTTTTTCTATATATTGAGGATGGAGCAATGAAAAATGCATCCACAGTCCTTGTCCTCAAAATGCTTACTTTGTATCATGAAAAAGTAGGCAATATGTAATACATACATAAAATATGCAGTGTGTTGGATGGTAATTGCTACGAGAAAATAAAAGATAATAAAGAGCATGAAAAATGGAGTTTTTAAAACCCCTTAAACCGAATGTTTTTCCTTTGAATACTCAAAGTAGTTACTTTCCTTTACAATGTAGTTACTTTTGTATTGTCTCATTTCCTCCGTGATTTTCAAAACTCATTGAGAGAACAACTACATCTTACTTATCTTTGTGACTCCTGCAGTTATCAAGATTATGTTCAGTAAATAAGTAATTGTGTTAAAATAAATGCAATAGGAGTTTAAGAGAGAAAGTGGCAAAATGCAGAAACTGGCAAGAAAAAAAGGCCCCATAGACTATATTTAATTTGAGCAAAACCTTGAAAGATATAGCGAGGAACAAAAGCTGAGTAAGTTGTTTTGCTACATCTGTTCAAGAAATGCTACAAAGCATTGCTTTATGAATTAAGATTAATATTATGTATAATTTTCTCTTTTTAAAACCAGTGTTTCAGAAGGGACGCGCAATTGACACTGGAGAAGTTGACATTGGCGCACAGGTCATGCAGACCATTCCACCAGGCTTATTCTGGCGTTTCCAGATTACTATCCACCATCCTATATATCTGAAATTCAATATTTCTTTAGCCAAGGACTCTCTGCTGGGAATTTATGGCAGAAGAAACATTCCACCTACACACACTCAGGTATTTGATATAATAGGTATTTTCTTAAATCCTTTTAGAGGGTACTATATCAAGCAGTTTGGATTTTGTGATTTGTGACTACTGTAGGAGTCAAAGATGAAGGCAGAAAAATCTTTGTAACAAAGAAATATTCAGACTAATCACACTTCAATAAAAGCACGGCTTACAGAAACAAAGAATGGCATTTATTGGAGCATATTCAGAAAAGATAGTTTAAGAAAACATCTTTAAAACTGATCTCTGCTTCCTAGAAAAAGGTCATCATGAGTTTCACAACCCTCTCGTATTACTTAGCTCTAGAGTCCATACCTTCTTCACTGGCTTTGTATATCCTTTTTCAACACCCTAGTAACAGAGTGAACATCACAACCGAAGGTAGTGGCTAATATATCTTTTTAGAAAGCATGCTATAGCTTGCATACAGAATTTTTTTCTATATGCAATCTTTCACAAGAATTCAAATATATAAAACCTCCATGGTTTCCATAGCCACAGCCCATTCTTAAACCTTAGATACCACATTTCTTGTGTGTTTTGTTAAGCTTGTTTCTTTTCTACATTAACCCATTAGGAACTATACTCTATCTAAGATAATAGTTTACAAAATTAAACACTCAGTCCATATTTCCCCACCAATGATGGCTAGAGTCAAAACTTTATCTTCTGATCAAGTCAGGGATAGTCAAAATACCATTCAAATATGAATCACAAAACGCAGGAAAATGTAAATCAATGTGTTTACCAAATGATTATGGGGTGACATTTGAATATTTCAATATATACCCACAAAGGTAGGAAGTTGAGATAGATATCATAATTCATAATTTTTACTTATTGGTTTTTTTAAAAACTGTAAAAACTTTTTAATTTGTTGACAAGGTCACATTTCTGAACAGAATATCCTGTCAAGTATCTTCTCTTAGATATTTTGGTAAAATGTCAAGATCTTGTATGTAATATCCAAGATTTTTTTGATTTCTTAGGGTTTTGGTTTTAAACAATTTTTATTTTGAACAGTCTCAGACTGAGAAGTTCACATTTTGTAAGCGTAGTGAAAATATTTTCAAAATTAACAAATGCTTTTGAGTTCAAATATACTTAAGAATTGATAACTTTCTTTTACACTTTGCCAAATATCAAAGCAAAGAAATTGGTATTGAATAGGACAGTGAGAGTTAAAGTTATAAGTTAAAGATATAAGTCCAGAAGTAAAAAATCAGTTCAAGCTCATATTTGTGTCTGTCTTTGTTCCAGTTTGATTTTGTGAAATTAATGGATGGCAAACAACTGGTAAAACAGGACTCTAAGAGCTCTGATGACATTCAACACTCCCCAAGGAATTTGATCTTAACATCACTTCAGGAGACAGGTTTCATAGAGTATATGGACCAAGGACCGTGGTATCTGGCATTTTACAATGATGGAAAAAAGATGGAGCAAGTATTTGTGCTAACTACAGCAATTGGTAAGCTACCTTGGCTGTTATTTGAATTCACAGTATAGCTCTAGAAAGACAGTGGTGGTAAAAGTATTTCATTACTCAGACATATTGTTCCTTCTACCTTAAATGTCACTGAGTAACATTTTATTTTTGTTCTTATTGTTGTTTAAAATATTCATTAATATATTTTAAGCTCTCCAGTATCTGCTGATATTCTAGGACACTTGGTATGGAACTCTTTATATGTTCTTAACAAAAAAAAATACTCCCTGGATAATACAGTTGGAAAGATATATAGATGAACAACTTCAGAAAAACAAAGTTTATAAGCAAAATGCCCTGTTAAGTTAAATCCACTTGCTCTCTTCTATAAGGCTAGCAGCACTCAAGTGATATAGCATGCTGGCTTATGAGTTCAGCATGAACTGAAAATGGAACTCAAAGCCAATCTTGGCAAACCAGTAAGTTTGCCTTAGAATATAAACCTTAAAATATAAAATGAAACAACAGCTTAGAAGTATAGTTTGGTGACAGAACAATTACCTAACATGTGATTTCCAAGATTCTATACCCAGGAGAAGAAAGGTAGATAGGAAATAAAGACCCTGTTAATTGGTTTGATTATAAAATAACAGCAAATAAATATCTCTTATAATAGAAAGAGTGGCATCAATGCAGTTCTTTAGAATAATTGATTCTAGAGCAACTAAAGCTTCAAAATACAAATTAAATAAGAGTACTTAGAGAAGAATAAAAAGAAGAATAACTTGAGTCATTCCAAGCCTTTCTTTGGGTTTCTTTAAGCCTGATAATCAAATGGCTCTTTCAGTGTGCCCATAGCCTTTAAATGTGTTCTTTCTAAACCCAGCACCTATACACACTTTTAGTCACTGTCATCCTCCTTAGTCTCAACATGCCAGTCTTTTGTCATGTTTTCTCAGTAAACTCATTCCCTGACCCTTTGTGTGAATAAAGTGAAGCTCTTTAGCAATTTAGAAGTCCTCAAGGTAAATAACTTGTAGACACAGCATTGTATTGTTTGAATTTTCATAAAACACATGTCTTTTAAAAGACGGGAAAATCTTTTACAGCTGTCAGTTTTCTACACAAATCTCACCACTTTATCCTTTAGTTAACCTGTTCAGCCATATGTTTAGGAAGATGTGTTGACTGTTAATAGATAGACCATCTGCTCTTGATAACAATTATGTTCTATTTTTACTTGATGCTGAAGACCTTGAGAGAGTAGAAAACAGTGTTCTATCTATAAGACTATTAAAGTTTTTCATCTAAAGTAATAAGTAAAGCAGTAAAAATCATACTGAGACAAATTCCCTTGATCTTACATCTTCAAAATACATGATATTTTTGTTAAATTAAAAAAATGATGTATTTTTCAGTCACAACAATATTTTGTCACTAAGAATGTGTCCTTAGAATTAACTGCAATAAAAAAAATCAGAACACAATTTTGATAATATGATTCCTATTAAATTATGACACACTGATTTAGAGAAATTAGAAGATAAAAGATATTCGTGAAGATTTTCTCTCTTCCTTTTAATTTAACTCCTCATTTCAAATTATAATACTAACTAAGCTATTAACCTGTCAAAAGCTAGTAGACCCAGAACCATGTTTGGGACTTTTTGACCTTTACCTTATTTTATTCCTAAAGGAATTTAACCTTTCAGATTCATTGCTATCATCCAGACATCAAGCCATATGAAACAATATACTTTCCTTGTGTAAGTCAGTATCTTTTCTTTTGTATTTGTTTAATATTAGAAGCAAGAGATATCTTTCCCTTCTTGTTCTATTAAACAAACTTTGGGTGTGGGGGGAGTGGAGAGATGGTTCAGTGGTTAACTGCACTTGTTGCTTTTGCAGAGGAACTGGTTTCAATTCTTAGAACCCACATGGTGGCTCACAACCACCCGTAACTCCAGTTCAAGGATATGCTCTCTTTCTTCCTCCAAAGATACCAAGCACATACATGATACACATACATGCATATAGGTAAACTTTTATAAATAAAATAAAATGGAAAAAAATAACAAAAAAGTTCAAGCAAATCTCACCAAATGCTTAAAAACATATAAATCATTTACCATGCAGCATACCCATTGTTTTTTTTATATTTTTATAGTTTGTCTTAATGAGAATGAAAGGGGGTTTATATATTTATAAACAAACTAGGGATTGTGTCATTCATAACATTCATAATCCATGCAGCCACTGAATCCATTACAAACTTTAAAAAAAAAAACATCTCTACAACAGGCTCAATACCATTTTCATTTTCTTGTCTTTATTCTGTCCAGGGAAAAACCCCAACACATAAATTACAGGCTAACTATGTGGTAAACTATTTAGAGTATATTTCTCTTAATGCTTTAATGTGGGATTATCTACAGATATACCTAGAATGCTTGGTAGGCTGTTGGTTGATGGACAAGATCCCTTAGGGAAGATTCAGCGGATTCGGAACTAAAGTCCAGGCATAAGTCTTATACAGTGCCACATGATGAATCTACTCATGCAAGAGGTGCAGTTATACAAATCCCATTTCTCAACTCTCACTGTAATTACTTGTTTTTCAAGCAAAAACACCTAGAATCTCTCCATTAGATTAGAAATATTTCTTCCAAGTGAAGAAGTGCTTTTTAAATTTAAAATGGAAAAATCAGTAAAATGACTTTAATGGACCAGAATTTTAAAAAATGAAAAACTCTGAGGTCAAGATTGCTAAGTGTGAGCTGGGTGCTGGTAGCTATGCACGCCTTTAATCCCAGGACTATGGAGGGAGAGGCAGGCAGATCTCTGTGAGATTGAGGCCAGCCTGGTCTACAGAGTGAGTTCCAGGACAGCCAGACTTACAACACAGAAACCCTATTTCAAAAAAAACAACAACAAGAAGAGATTGCTAAGTATGGAATTTTTTACATTTTTCATTTAAACCAATTTTTAACTTTAAAAATATCTTGATCATATTCTTCCTCTCTCTCTCCCTACCCACATGTAATTTCTCAAAAAACAAGACCCAATACAACAACAAAACCACACACACACAAGAATGACACATTGAGAATGTGATCTTACATAGGCCTATGAGTTAGTCATTAATATACTAAAATATAGCTGTAAACTATAAAAAAATTTAAAGTCACCTTTTAAGACTGACATTTGTAAAAACGTTTGTTCAGATAAGTTATACAAAATTTATTGAAGTTATTTTCTGCACAACTTTATGGGTACTTTCAAAGCCTTTGCAATTTCCCTGAAAACTATTTTGTAAGAATGGATTGAAAAGAAATTAGTGGCAGGGAACTGATAAGCATTTAGAGTCATGAAGGCATTTCTCAACAAAATACTTAGGTTCAAATGCTTTTAGTGGTGGTGAATTTAATATGAACACTTATTCTAAAAGCATTCCATTGTCACTTATTAATGAAAATGAACTACTGATTATCATATTTAACCTGTCAAGATAGTATATTAAATAGTCCATGTTGCTAGGGAAGAAACTGTATTTGCTATAACATAAGTTTGGAAAATATACAGTAGTCATTAGTTTCTGGTTTGTATTTTGAAGTCTTTTTTGCTTTTGAGAAATGTCTTATAATTCTCATACATTTTAGCTTTATCACAATTGCCTCTTAAGAATACAATTTATGTGGACCCTTTATGCAGTTTGGAGATGAGTATGGTTTTGTTCTTCTCTTTAAAAGTCAATTCACCAAATTGAGAGCCATGTTTAATAATCTACTGCATATGACATCATGCATCTAGTCTTTGCCATCTAATTTTGAGCAGTAAGTGCTTTACAGACAGCAGAGGTCAAGATTATTATAGACAAAGAATTCCGGAAACTTTTAAAACATCATTCTCTTGCCTGGACATGGGTTCATTTTCTTCCCTCATCTTTTGTATTGATAGAAATAATGGACGACTGCTCAACCAATTGTAATGGAAATGGAGAGTGTATCTCTGGACATTGTCATTGTTTCCCAGGATTCCTTGGACCGGACTGTGCTAGAGGTAATGTTGTTCTATGACTCTGATTGCCTTAGAGAAATATCATTGGAGAACTCAACATCGAATAATAGTGGTAACAGTAACAATAGTCATAGCAACAGCAACACCAGAAGTGCTGTTGCTGGTCACCAAAATCTGAGCACTTAGTATGCCAACTGCATTCTAAACACTTTCCATTACCACTTTAATTTCTCCTTCCTAGAATATTCTTATGAAGTTGGTCAGCTATTACCCCCATTTTATGAGCCAGGAAAGAACCTCAGAGTGAATGGTTAAAGAATTGATAAGACTAGCTACCTGCTGAGATATGAACCTAGATCATCTGAGCCAATGACAACATACTGCTTATATTTCTTTTATAAATTAATTCATAACTGTCTGAGTTTAAAAGGAGGCAAAGTTAATATTTGAAAATACCATAACTGGAGGTATTTAATTAATCATTAAATGGATATGTGGCTTAGAAAGTAGAAAATGGAAACTCAAAAGTTAAACTTAGCAATCTTTATTGTTTCATATACTTGCACATAGTTTAATTAATTCTTGAAAAGCCTCAGATAAGTTGTGCCATGCTTTCCTCTAGAATTGGAGTTATTATTTTGCAGATGCTTCCTGTTCATTTTCAATGTAGTCTTAAAGTTTCAGGTCTGCTAGGTTAATCTTGGGTTTCTTTGGGGAAAAAAAAAAAAACCTGTTCATTTAGATTAAATCCCATTCAATAGAGAATTCTAAAGCAGTTGCTACATTCCCTGTACCATAACAGATCTTGTGAAATTGAGGAGAAAAGTTTTGTATTTTAAAGAACATATTTTTAAAAAAGAAAATATGGGCACTGTCGCCAAAAACCCCATATATTTAAAATGAGCATACACAGTAACAATACAGAATAGGTATTCTTAAAAAAGTCTGTAGAAGATGTCCACTGTGAATCTGTTTGTAAACCCTTTACAAAAACCTTTTCACATGAATAATGCCCTATTATTAGTTTTTAATACATTCTTTGATTCTAAAACGTAATATATATATATATATATATATTTGAGGAAATAAAAGTCATCTAAGTGACAAAATCCCTAGCTTAAACTAGTAGCAGTAATAATAGTTTGACATCACAATAGGATCAAAAGCAAGTATTTATTCTCCACTTAAGAAATCGTTATGATTTATCTTTACCCCATTTGTATAAAAGAAAAAATTCCGTCAGTAATCACCATCATAGGCCTATTTAGTAAAGAGCAGGACAAAAACAGTACATTTTTGCCAGAAATGATATACTAGAACCAATATAGAATTATTCTTGTGAGACTTTTTTAAAGGATTATAATATTTCAAGTTTATTTGTCAACCTTCAGATTCTTGCCCTGTGCTATGTGGTGGTAATGGGGAGTACGAGAAAGGCCACTGCGTCTGCAGGAATGGCTGGAAGGGGCCTGAGTGTGATGTTCCAGAAGAGCAATGCATCGATCCAACCTGCTTTGGCCATGGCACCTGCATCATGGGAGTCTGCATCTGTGTTCCAGGATACAAAGGAGAAATATGTGAGGAAGGTCAGCATCCCATTTTAATATATTGCTTCAGGCTTTTCTCTCGCTGGATTGTATAAAGTGTCATTCTATAACATTAGTACAGATACAAGCAATCTGCAAACAATAGATGTTCAACATGCCCTTGGTACACAGAGCAAAGGTTTGAGGTCGGGGAAGCTCATGTCTCTTCTGACAGCCTCATGGAATACATGAGACTGTTTCTATGAGACCTGCAAATCAGTAATGGGAAAGTGATATCTTCTCTCCTAATTTCTAATACTGTTTTATAACTTAAAAATTTCCATACTGACTACTTTAGGGGTTAATTCATATGTTTCCGTTATTGCAAAATGTATTATGCTGCATAATGAAGCATTGCATTTGAAGAATGCATAAAAATAATAATGGTATAAACACATTTGTGTCTATATTGCAATTTTGCAATGTTTTCTTTGGGAGTGATTTGTAATTACTACTATTATTATTGCTTTATATTATTTATTTATTCTCACATGCCTCATGCTGAAACTTGACCTCCATGCCTTAAAAAGCAGGCTTACCACTAACAGGCCTTTTAAATAAATTCACCCCAGAGGATTCTTTAGAAAAAATCTTTTGAAATGGCTATAGTTCTATCATTTAAACAGACATATTGAAAAATAAGTTTACTAGTAATCAGACCACTTTCATGCCTCATTCCTCAAATAAGGCTGATTCAGAAATAATATTAAACCATTACCATGGGAGATGGTCTCATCACAACTGTTGTTCAGGAAAGGGGCTGCTGAAAATACACTGTAATTGCTTTTTAAAGATCACTCATTAAGACTATTACACAGCATTCTAAAGGGTTTAATCTCATTCTACTCCATGAACACGGAAGACTCTAGCTTTCCACCCCCCCATTAGTGGCAATAAAATATGAGTGTGAAGATTATGTTTGTTCCAGTGAATTCCACTGGGTCTGTACAAGGCACAATGTTTCTAAGACATCTTAGAAATACTTTTTATATGCAAGTGTAAAATTCAGATGCTGTATAGACCCAGATACAATTAACAATGAATGATGTCTATCACATCTACAATTTACCATGAAAATCATATAACCTAATTCATTTGACTCTTCTAATTTAAATTTCATAAGCAGCTAAAAGGGGGATTTAGGTTAAATTGACCTTTTACTTGGTCTCTAAGAAAATATGTAAAACAGCCTAAATAACAAGGAAGAATACTCACCATATTTAATGGAATAAGCTTTACAAATACAATAGAAAATATTTTAACTCTTATATCACATATGAAGAATCTATAAGCTGAATCAGACTATGGATGGATTTTGTTTGCAGACAGTGTTGTTTTATCGACTGACTTAGTTGCAAAATTTTCAAAATAAAGAAGAGTCAGATTGAAGATCCTGATTTCTAGCTTCCCTTGAATAGTCTGGAGACTCTGGGCTCGCATCAGCTGGAGCCAAGAAGCATCCGTTCATTTTTAACAGGACACATGGTTTCACAATTTGCTCCCAATCAGCAATGTCCTTACAAATACCCCATTCCCTCTACAACTGCCTTCTCTAATCCTATGATTTCATTCCTCTGGTTTAAGTATGACTTTTGTGATGTTAATATCTTTGTAACAAGAATTTCTAGTTTGAGAAAAAGAAGCTGATAACAATTACCCTTCAGAATAAGTCTTATTAGGGGAAAGAACCTCCCTGAAAACCATAGGGAGCAATAGCTAGGCCTTAGGTGGGAAAGAGACCATTACGAGGGATATAGAGTCTTCGTTAAAAAAAAAAAAAAAAGCCTATATCTTGGACTTTACCCCTTACTCCAAATCCTCAATCAAGTTGGATATACATCTGTATATTTTATTTGATGATTTGCTCAGTTATTAAACTATTGTTCCAATGACCCTGAGTTCTTGGGCTTATTATGATAGCATAATGCCAATTATAACATTGCTTAAGTTACAAGATTTTGTGGTAATAAGCCACAACCAAAATATAAGTCAGACTTGCAAATTCATGCAGGTTGCATTAATGTATTCCCTTTCCTGAAAAAAGATTTCAAAGCACAATACACATTAGTACAAAGTGTTATAGCCTCATTTGTATAAAAAGGTAAGAATTTGGAAGTCAACTTTCCCATATCACATAGACTAGATAGTGAAAAGCACAAATCAATTTTTTACAAGGCAAAAATTTCTAGAATCACAAAATCAGAGGCAAATAGAATTAGGTCTATTCTAAGATGATGAAAACTATATCACAGTGTCCTGGTAGAAGAATGAGGCATAAAGAAACAAATTTTGAAATTAAATTTAAAATGTTGCATTTTCAGTGCTTCTAGGGAATAAATGTGAAGTTGTAATAAATTTGTATAAATTTTATTATTTCATATAGCAGCAGTCATTTCACCAAATAATTTAAGTCATCCAAGTTAAAAACTATATAAATGTTGCTAAGCACATTAAGTAAAACTTTGATTCTAATTTCAGAAAGGATAAAGAATGGCTTATCAAAATAATTCTCAGGCATTTTTGAAAAGCTGAGAAATTCCTACTGAGGGTCTATACAGGTCCACCCACTCATTTGTGTGGGGGGTATCACATACTGTTCAGAACTGCATGCAGCATATGCGTGATTTTCTTCTTCCAAATTTAGGTTGCAACCTTTATCATACCCTACCATATTTTTAAGTGTTAATAATCTTCTGGTTTAAACACAATGTTTACATGAATCATTTTATTGCCTAATTAAAGCAACATGAATGATACAATACTAGGAAATCAATGTATCTCAGTTTCACTATCCCACACCGGTTCTCTACCAACCTTCCCTCTCCCCCACCTTTTTCTGTTTTGGATATTCAGAGGACTGCTTAGATCCAATGTGTTCCAGTCACGGGATCTGTGTCAAAGGAGAATGTCATTGTTCTACTGGTTGGGGAGGAGTTAACTGTGAAACTCCACTTCCTATATGTCAAGAGCAGTGTTCGGGACATGGAACTTTTCTTCTGGACACTGGAGTTTGTAGCTGTGATCCAAAGTGGACAGGATCTGACTGCTCTACAGGTACATTGGGGTTATCTCTCTCTCTCTCTCTTCCTTCCTCTACTCTCAAGGTCTAACTGATCATTTCTTTAAGGTACAACATTTTAAATTCTGGAGTGTATGACTACATTAATCATAGTAAGTTTCAAGGTATTTACTAGGTTAGTATTTTACTGTCCTTTATTTTTGTTGCTTCTGCATTATATTTCATAGTGATAGATGTGTGTGTGTGATTCCACTTTTGTTATCTTTGTGTGTTCTACTGTAGTTATTTCAATGGTTTTCAAATATCTTACAATCTATTCTCAGATTCTTCCAAATCTCTATCATCACAAACTCAAATAGTCAACATTTCCACCGAGTAAACTTCATCATGTAAAACCATAACAACCACAGAATTCTACCCCATTTAATATATTACCATATTGCCTCCAATTACTATTTCTACATTGTTTTTCCCCATTCCTTATCCTAACATCTTCCATAGTTCTCTCCTATAAGCTCCTTATCAAAGGATAAACACAAACTTTTAAAGCTGCTGCCATCTACTTCTGCTTAATGAATCAATTCCCCCTCTGCTTCCATAATCTGTAAGATCCCTTTATCCTAAGTGCACCGAATGTTCCCACTTTCCCACGTCTTTTGTTCATCATAAAATGCTATTAACTTTACTCCTAGAAAAATCCAGCCAATCCATGAACACCAACTACAACTTTAGGCCTTTCATTAAACGTTTTCTGACTACATTAATATAAAGCCTATGAGATTTGTCCCGTATGCATTGCTAGAGAGCACAGAAGCATTGTGATTTAGGTGTTTGTATACATGGCTTGTTTTTCCATTCAGAATTGGAAGCATTCAAAAGAATAGGTCTTTTTTTTATTTTTTTATGTCTTCAGAATATATTCTTATTAAATGAATAGAGTTAACCAATGACAACTGGAAAGCTTCTGCCTGTGTATTTTGTGGATGATATAAAATGACGTATGGTAAGCAGAAAACTTCAATGCACTGTGGGACTTTGTTACCAGTGAGTTATCTTATGAACTGAAGTATATGATTCTACACTAAGGAAACATGAGGATTCCTCTGTTAAGATAAACAATTCTAACATAACACTTAACTGTAATTATAACCATACTTCACTGAAATTTTGTTGCCTCACATTGAAATAATATAGTAAATAGGGTCGAATTTTATAATTCCAGAAAATGAGTACTCAGTATGTTGATATATGCCTGTAACTCCAGTACTTGGAAGGCTGATGAAGGTGGATCCTAATTTCCTGGCAGCATGGGCTACATAGTGACTTCTAGGTTAGTCTGGCTATAAAGTGAGACCCTGCCTCAAAATATCAGAAAAAAAGATTAAAATGACAAAGATTATTTAATTGTAACTAAATGCAATGCTTAAAATTCATTAATGTGTAGGTTTAAAAAATATATATTAACATTTATGTTCTAAGCATGAGACTTCGAGCCAGAGGTATAGAGATGCCACAAATGGGCATAATCTTTGCAGAAATGGATACTACAGTCTAGCAGGAAAGACACATTTACAGAGTTAGAAAGTAATGACAAAATAAAAATGACTAGACTTGCTGAGATGTATCCTAGGAATCAGGCCTGATTATTAACTTATTTCCGACGTATTACTGAACACCTTTCATAACTACACATCAAGTATAATATAGGCTGCAACTTCAATTGAAAAAATAATATGGATGCTAGTATTCTTATTGTAGAACACAAAAAAAGATACATTGTGTTGTCTCTAGTCTAAGTGTTACACATATATCAATTCACAATAAGCACAATTGTTGTGACTACTTTAAAGCTAAAGAAACTGAGGCACAGTGAGATGCCATAACTTACCCAGATTACCAGTATAACACATGCTGAGCCAGAATTTTGACCTTGTACAGTCCCTGTAATTAATCACAACCACCTAAGTGTCCATTACCTACTTTATCATATGCAGAAAGTGTTATTATTACTGGACCATGTACAGGGCCATAAGCACAGAGTATGAGTGAAAACAATGTTATTTTCCTGAGATGAGGGGAGGCATTGAAGAAAGCCTCACACTTTGAATTTATGCTATGAAGATGGTGAATGTTTATTGGGTGTACAAGAAAGAAAAAAAAAAACCAGTCAGAAGGAGTAGCTTTAAAAGGAAAGATATGAATCTAAATGACATACCTGGTGGCTTGCAAGTCATTGGGTTAGTTGCAGCCCAGGAGTGAGAAAGGAGATAAAACCGTCACCAATGAGATGAGCACTGGGCCAGAACATAAAGCATTTTATTTACGCACCATGCTCAGAAATTTGTATTTCCTCATGATGCACTAGTAGTGCACTGAGTGGTTTGACAGAAACTACAAGGTACATTTAAATTTTATCACTCTAACAAACACTGAAAAGACCAATTCAAGAAGGATGACATAGGGAAGCAAGTGACAGTTGAGAGCGGTGACTGTGGGAGATGGAAGCCTGGTAAAACCAGTTCAGGTCATTATGTAAAAGAAAGAAGTATCACCAACTGATATATATAAAAAAAAAAGCACATGGGAAGAAATACAGGTTTCACGTAGCCAGACAGTGCTTGATTGTGAGTGTGCATTGGAGAAGTTTGCAAAAGATGTAGATAGACATGTCAAGCAAGGGGTTGAGATTCAAGGGTGGAATTATAAAAGAATCCTCTTTGTTATACAACTCTGTTACTATTCAACATGTATGGGGGAGGTCCATGTGGGAGAGTCATTTTCTTCAGTGGCACAGCCACTGATAAGATATTCTTCCTCACATAAATAATTCTCCAACCCACACTGAGGCAAAATACTCTAATTAAACTTAGAGGGCCGTATACCAAAAGAACATATGAAAGTAGAACCTGCATTTATTGAGAAGAAGGGTTCCAGCAGAAGAGGGAATTGGGTAAGAAAGAGGAATGGGTTGTAAAAATGAATAAAAATCATATTATAAATATACAAAACTGTCAAATAATAAAAATAAAGAATATAAGTAAATCTTAATCTGGAGGCAATTGCTCAGTGCAGTGTTCAGTAGACCAAACAAGTGTACATGATTTTCTAAGAAGAATATATAAATTGGTAATCAAGTCAGAACTCTGTAGAATACCAATGTATCTTTAGCATAGCAGGGACTTTAACACCAAGTCAACACTTGACTCCTAGATTTGGGGATATACTTCAGTTGTAAAGGCTTTGGATTTAATCCCCAGAAGTATAAAAAGAATCAACAAGAAGAGACAAAAAGCATTTGTTTGTTTATATACAACTATCTAGCATGTATTGACTACAAAATGTGATTTTGTATCAAATATTTGTTCCAGCAGACCTCATATATCCAATACATGGCCTTCCTGGTGCCCCAAAGTTAGATAAACATCCTGCTAATGTACCACTTATCAGTGGGATGAATTAAAATGTTTCTATTTCAAATGAATCAATATTAAATTCAATATACAGTTTCTCCTTCCAGGTTTACCTGCTGTATTAGTTACCTTTCTGTTGCTATGATAAAACACTATGACCAAAGACAATTTAAGAAAGAGATGGTTTGTTTTGACTTATAATTCCAAGGGGACAAGATTCTGGGAAGAGAACACAACAAGCTGTAGGCAGGGCAAGAGGAACACAAAGCTGAGAGCTCACATCTTGAATCACAGGGACAAAGCAGAGTGTGCAAACTAGAAGTAGGTGAGTTTTTTACTCTCAAAACCTGCTTCCAGTGACATGCTTCCTCCAGCCAGGCTATGCCTCCAAAACTTCCCCAAATAGCCACCAGTTGTGGTCCGGTGTTCAAGTGCCCAAGACTGTGGGGATACATTTATTATCCAAACCAACACACCTACATTCCCCAACATGCAATGTCATGTACTAGCTCTATAAGCAAAGAAGATAATTACAGGAGAAGAAAAGTCGGTAGCAAGAGGGACCTCAGGAAAGAAAGAACTATTTTGGCCTACACTTTGAGGTTACAATCCATTATTTTATATAAAATTTGGTCATATTAATATGAGATGGGTCAGCAGTCAGAAGAGGAAGACATGCTGAAATACAGTTTTTCTTTGCCTTTTTATTTAGTGTAGGATCCCAGCCAGTAATAAAATGGTGCCACTCCTTCCAACCCCACCATGACACACACACACATTCAGGGTCAGTCTTCCCTGTTCATTTAAACCTTTCCAGAAACACCATCATAAACACACCCATACAGAGAAAAGCTTGGCTTGAAACCAAGAGCAATCTGAGCTATGTAGTGAGTTCAAAACCAGCTAGTACTGTAATGTGAGAACCTGCCTCAAAGTAATAGAACTTTCAAACTATATGAGTATAAATGGAGACTGGGATTTTACTAATAGTGATTTTCGCATTATTAGCGTGCTACATAAATGGTAATACTACACAATGAGATAAGTTTTCCCTTAGTATTTTCATTAACTACCTACTCTGGGCTATTTGCTGTGGTCTTGGGATATGCCATCAAGGTAATAAAGAGTCCTGCACTGCAGTCTGGAATGGAGAGACAGATGATAAGCAATGAACAAGAAATACATGTCTTTTTTTTCAGCATGAGAAAATGGATCACCTGAGACATTAACTGGCCCTAGATCATAATCCTGCAAGCTGCAAACCTATGAGTAAAAAATCAGAGCTGCTAATATCATGTTTCATATGGGGTTTTTATTTTCAGCCCAATACTACCATAACTACCCAAATAAATCAGGAGCTACACAAAGAGACAAAGCTCAAGTGAATAAATTAGCTTATTGAAAAGAGGATAACAAACATTAAGCACAAAGTGTGTGAATGGAATATTTTTGCCCAGAAAACATGAACCAGAGTCACATTCATTCAGTTTGGACCCAATTAAAAACACACACACACACACACACACACACACACACACACCTCACTAGAAACATCTCTTAATCACACAAGCACAAGGGTAGAGAGATATAATCCCAAATTCAATAGCCTCTCAGGCAAAAGGCTCTCTAATAAAACTACCAAATTGAAAAATAGGGAAAGGAAATGCTTTCCAAATCTCTAGTGTCATGGTTGGAATAGACCTCCTGTGTTTTTAAGCTCTATAAAGGTTGTTCCCAAAGAGCATATTTAACTATGGAGATGATCTCACTGTGCAGACTTTTAATTGAGTGTTCTCAGTACAGGAAGCAATTTGACAACTGATTCTGATAATGGATCATGTCATTTCAAAGGTAGATATGCTCTTTGCCATTGATCATCTTCCTCCTCCAAGTACATGAAGCTGATTAGCTGTTAGCATGTTAACGATGCTGCTTTGATATCAAGGGGACTGCAGCAAATCATCTGCTAATCAGTTTTAGTCTGTTTTCGTACCTACAGTATTGTTTGCAGCCTTAAATTGATACTTGACATAGACTTCTTTAGCCTGACAGTCTCATGGCACTTCACAAATGTTAACTCATTAGTCTTTAAAATACCTCAAGAGGAATATAATAGAAGCTTGTTATATCATGGGTTAGATTTGGATATACCACAGGTCAAATTGGGCTCTCTTAAAACATAACTCCTTGCTGTAAAATCTCAGTAATACATTTAGCCTGTTGTAAGGGTGTTGGACCTGGCCTCTGAGATCAGCATTGTAAAACGTGTCTACTATATATCTTTGGGAAAGTCTGATTTCTCCTGGACACAGTCTCTTAGGGGAGTATAAAAGTAGAATACAGAGGTCTGTATCTGTTTTTCTTTAATGAAATTGATCTGAGCCAGTCTATCATTACTCACAAATAATATATAACACATTTATATGAAGAAGACAACTCTTGCCCTTGCTCTGCTATAATTGCCCTTGTAAGATGTCTTAGAAGTAGATTGATCAGCTTGAAATAGCCAGTAATAAGTATTAATGTGTTTCTGAAAACATTCTATTTGTTATACAACAGAAACATTTGGAATGCTATCATCATGAGTCTCATAAAAAGAGGATATAGATCCTAAAGACGTAGGAAGACTTTGTTATGAAAATATTGTTTTTAAGTCATTCTTTAACCTGTGTCCCTCTTTCCATTAGAGAGATGGCAGTGTTAATGTAGTTGTGGATGTAGATGTCTGTACATGTATGAATATATCCACAGCACATTGATGTTGAGTGATACAATTAATTTAATCATGTCTCAACTGCCTTATGTGTGAAATGGAAGATTAGCCAAAAGGCCTTTGAGGTCCTTTCTAATACTGAAATCTGTGATTCTTGATCCTGAATATTAGACTATTGACATTGATTATGTATGGTTTGTGGATATAGTCCATTAACTCTCTTAACTCTCATAATGTTTGTGGTGAGACAATATTAAATGAAAATAGTTCTCATTATAAGAACTGTCTCATACATTGACATACAGAATATGATTTTCAACATTTATATCTGCACAAGGTGATGTACACTCATGTAAATGTATGTATATATGTACATATATATTATTTTCATTGTAACAATTTTTCACTATGTTTTTAAGTGTTCACTAATGGGTAGTGATATGTATCTACTAATAAAACAAATAATTAGCAGAGAAAGTCATAAGGGATTAATATAAAAATGGTTGCTAAGGAAACTTTCCTTTATTATGAAGTAACACATGCTTCACAACATTGTCATTTTCTCCTTGTATTGAAAATTTCAATGATGAAAATATTTTCATCTGAGTATCTCCAGGACATACAACACATCACTTCCTGTAATTTCTAAAAATTGATTGGACCTTTTAAAGTGAGTCATACATGCATAGTACTTTCCTTCTAATTTTATAGTCACAACAGGGTCATAGATACTGTTTGACAAAGAAGCTTTATTAAAAATGTAGTACATATTCTATGAGGATGACTTATAGCTATTCATCATGTCATTGAAGAGAAAAATCCATTCACAAAAAAGGTATCTAAGATATAGCATCTTCAATAAAAGGAGATCAGTAAAGTAAGGAGAGGAGAAACCTAAGATTACAAATACCTTTCCCTTTGCAGTTCGGGAAAAACTTAGATTTCTTAGGAGGGGTGATTAATTTCTCAAAAAGGAAAAAAAAAGCTTCAGTAGTGAGCAATAGTATTAATGCATCATAATTCTACAGAGATCTGGACTTAAGAAAAGCACAACAAGAGCAAAGAGTCACTGAAACATGATGGCGGCAGAAAGGACATGGTGTTCTTAACAGTAAAAATTTTTGTTAAAGTCTACTGATCAATTCATGTCAGCTTATTTATTTTAACCTGATGCTTAAGGTATAACACCTATGCTGAGGTGCATTTTAATTCACCTTTTATACTCGCTAAAAATAAAAGACAAACTTGAAGGTGATTCTTATATGATTAATTAAAATTTTTAAAAACCTGCACTTGTAACATTGTAGCATTAACTAAAGTCAGGTCAAAACATTAACAATAGATTGTTGAAATAAGAGAAGTTCATTGGTGACACCACAAATGCAAATGAAAAGCATCCCTTAAAAGAATTCCAAGCCAAATTAAGTGTGTGAAACTGCATGTGCAGAAATATCTTTGGGAGGTAAATATGAAATGGGAAAAAAATCACACTATTATAATGATTTCCTAGCAACACATCCTACTCAGACATGGTTTGTCACTCCCAAGCCTCTTTTTTCACTCAAGTGAAAGTGGAAACTGAAACCAAAAATATTCTCAGATTTTAAAATTTCTCATTTATACTAAAGATGCAGTAAAATTACTCTAATGTTGTACATACAGATATATATGTGTGATTTAAAGTACATTAACTATCTGATATTTTCAAAACTCACTTTTTTCCATTTCCTTCTGAAACAATAAAAAAGCATACCTGTTATGCCATCATTAGCAGGCAGAAATGCAAAAATACAGTGAAACTTTGACAGTGTGACAAGTCTAAAGTGAGAGGTAAATTTCCAGAGGCCTCTGTAAATCTGAGATAACTGTACTATTTCAGGACATTGTAACTTAAAATTTGTTTTTCAACCCAGGGACTCTAAAAACAATCATGAAGCAAGGAAAGTGAAGTTATCTGTGAGGGTGAGGATGGATGCTTCCTTACATGGTTAGAATAGAATATAAGGGATACATTGGGGTAAACTGACAGGAACGTCAAAAAGCAACATTTGATTTTTACTGCTGGCTACATTCTCCTCATAGACTCGATTATTCTGAATTTTGGACTCATTCACTACTTGCCACTTGTTTCATTTTGTATTTAACTACATGAAATAAACATAGACCTGGAGAGAGGCGTTTATCTATTTTTTGCATGTAAGATCCTATGAAGAAAATAGCCACTTGCACACTCACCTTCACAATTCACACTGCACCCACTGTAGTCTTCTGACAGAGGAGATAAAAAGGTTTCAGAGTGAGATAGCTGAGAGACACAGAAAGAAGATTGGATTAAACTGGGCAAAATCAATGACAAGAACATAGATGTAGATCAGAGTTCACTATCCAAATCCTACATGCAAAAATTGAGTAATCAGATATGAAAATGTGTATCCAATGTGTCTTAGTGTGCTGAAGAAAGGCTTAAGTGTCTCCATCATATTCTACTATGAAAGGAACTCAGCATAGGAACTCAAGGTAGGAATCTAGAAACAGGAACTGAAGCAGAAATTGTGGAATAGTACTGCTTACTAGCTTGCTTTTATGGCTTACTCTGCCTATATTTTTATATAACCCAGGGCTACTCACACAGGGCTGACACCATTCACAGTGAGCTAGACCTTCTTACTTACATCAATCAATAATTTAAAAAAATCCCCATAGATTTACCTACAGGCCAATTTGATGGAGAAATGTTCTCAATTGACATCCGCCCCATTTTTTATGACTCTAGCTTGAGTCAAGGTGACAAAAACCCACACCATAAGCAAAATTCATTCCTATAATTAAAGTATCTCGGATTTTCAGGACCATTTTCTTCACTCCATCATATGGTCACATGCATAGTCATTATTCAGGTGAAGATTGCAGGCTAAACTTTGATTACATCAGATATCCATAGGATGGCCCCAGAGATCTGACTTATGTACATATTCTTCTGAATCATTGGAAAAAAAATAAAAAGAAGATTATTTGGAAATATCTAGCCATAAAAACAGCAAAAATTAACTCAGCAGATTGTATTTATATATTTGTGAATAGATATTCTAGATATGTAGATAGATAGATAGATAGATAGATAGATAGATAGATAGATAGATAGATAGATAGATAGATAGACAGATATACATATAATGATAATAATCAAAGAAAATGAGGCTATCACTATGAGCAGGTGGAGGGAGAACATGCGAGGTACTTCAGGGAGGAAAGAGGCTGAAATAATGCAATTATAGTTTAACTAAAAATTTATTTTTAAAAGTATAAAGTAAAATGTTTTCACTCAGAAACTTGAACAATTCAAACTCACAGCAACTCTGAGTAGACACTTGAGTCTACTACAAGATAGTAGTAACTAATAACTTAACATATCCTTTTGTTTTTAAAGTCCATGAACTGTAAACAGGAGAAAAATAATTTACTTTACTATGTGTACTTCAGAGTTTAGAACAAGTGTAGAATTCATTCCCCAATGTCCTTTTCTAACCATCAGTATGGATTACTTCTATCTTTTTTTTTTCTTGATTATTTAGCCTACTTGGGAATTGCTGACCTTTTCGACTCTAAAAATCTATACTTTTCATAAGTAGCATTTTTTCTAGCATTTTCTTTTTGAATCTTTATTTCCTCCTATTTGATAGTATCTCCAATTGGAATTTCACTTTGCTTGCCTTCCCTAGTTGTCAAGCTATTCTTTTCTATTTTCCATTTCTTTTTCTTAGTTATTGCACAGATAATTTCTTCATGTTTGTTGTCTACCTCATTTGGCTCTTTTTATGCTGTTTAATCCTTCAACTGAATTTTTAATTTCTGTGTGTCTTAGTTACTTTTCTATTGCTGTGAAGACACACAATAATCAAGGCCACTTATAAAAGGGGCTCACAATTCAAAAGGATTAGAATCCATGGCATCATGTCAGAAAGCATGGCAGCAGACAGGCATGACTCTGGAGCAGAAGCTGAGGGCCTACATGTTTAGAAAAGAACCATAAGAAGAGAGAGCTAATAAAAAATGGCATAGCCTTTTGAAATCACAAACTCTACCCCCTGTGGCACATCTTCTCCAACAAGGCCATACTTCCTAATTCTTTCCAAACAGTTTACCAACTAAAGATCAAGCATCAAAATGTATGAGTTTATGGGGGCCATTTTCATGCAAACCTCATATTCTGCCCCTTCATCCTCATAGGTTTGTAGCCATTTTATAATGCAAAATGTATTTATTCCAACCTCAAAAGTTACCATAGTGTTTCAATCCTGTTTAAATGTCCAAAGTCTCTTCCGAGACTCAAGGCAATCTCTTAATTATAACACCCTATAAAATCAAATACCAAATTACATACTTCTAATATACAATGGCAGAGAATATACATTATCATTCCAAAATGGAAGAAGGGGGATATAGTGAGGAAATACTAGACCAAAGCAAGACCAAAACCCAGCAGGGAAAACATCAAATCTATGTCAGACATCAAAGGACTCTTTCCTTCGTGTTTTGCTAACTGCAACACATGTCTCTCATCATGGGATGTTTATACTTCCTGTTTGAAGCTTTCTTTGGCAGATATGATTCTGGTATCTCCACCATCTTGTTGTCTCCAACACAATATAAGCTTCAGTTTCACGACTTCACAAAACAGCCTTTCCAGGCCTGCATGCAGGGACTACCATACCACATGACTGGATTCAGCAGCTTTCCTTAACCACTGAGAAAAATTCCTCAACTCCTTTACTTCTGTATCCTTCATGACTTTAAAGCCAGAACCATATGGCCAGTCATGCCAAGTTCTGCAGCCTGCTTGGGATGGAAGCTGGCCCTGTTCTTGAATCACATTTGCATAATCTTTGATTTGTTGTTGCTCTTTAGGAACAGATTATTCCTTAGGCCTTTTCTTCTTACCTGTTGCAGGATTAGTTGGGCAAAGTCTTGGCCTGAGGCCACCACTCCCTATTCCATTGCAAATCAGGCCTTTTCTTTAAACTTCTCATTTCTTTGAGCATAAGACTTGTCTCATTTCCTAGTGTCTTTTGCTTCTCAAGTAGTCCATTTTGTACTTCTTTTTGCACTGCTTTCTGTTTTTCACTGTAGATATGCATAAGAGTGAACACTAATAACGAGACAACGGAATCATTATTAGGCTACCATGAAATCTCCTTGGCAAAGGAAATTACTCCAAAATTTTTCAGTTTGATTTCTGGCAGACTTTTTAGACAAGGGAAAAAAGCAGCCACATTTATTGTCAAAATATTGCAAGAATGAATAGTCTAGAGTCTATTGTTCCCTTCTGAAACCCTCTTGAGCAAGACCTAGATTGTCCACATTGTTTTCATAACTACTGTCTTACAAGCTCCTACTAGGATGGCCCATTAAGCACCATTGATGACATTCAACCACCTATCTGGTACAAAGTCTCCAAATCTTCTATATTCCTCCAAAAAAACCCAGCATGATCAGACTTGGTACCTCACAACCCCACTTCTGGTACCAACCTCCATTTTTAGTTATTTTCCTACTGCTATGAAGGGACACTATAACAAAAAAAATTTAAAAGAAAGCATTGAGTTGGAGTTCATGGTTGCAAAGGACTACCTATAGTTTATGACTATCACAATGGGAAGCATGGCAGCAGGTAGGTAGGTTTGGCATTGAAACAACAAATGAGAACTTCCATGCTTGGAAAACAATCACAAGGCACAGAGAGCTAACTGGAAATGGCAGGGGCTTTTTTAAACCTCAAATCTTACCCTATTGGTACACCTTCTCCAACAAGTTCACATTACCTAATCCTTCCCAAACAATTCCAGCAACTGGAGACCAAGGATTCAAATATATGAGCCTATGGGGTCATACTGATTTAAACCACCACACTGTGATTTCTTTTCTTTATCAAATTTTATTCTTCAGTATTTTATGTTTGTACACATTGAAATATAATGTCAATGTGTCATGTCAATATTTCATTTACCTTCCAACTATCCTCTGGGTCCTCACTGTTAAACTTTTTCTTCTCAAATTCTTATCTTCCTTTTTGTAATATCACACTAAGTCCAATTACTGCTACCAATATGTGTATAGCTGTGGGCCCATCCATTCAAGCATAGGAATTTTACCAAGGCCATGCCTTGAAAGAAGAGTGATTCTCCCTCCTCCAGATGTTATCAATAGCAATAGCTCCTTAGTTACGGGTGGAGGCTTGTAAGCTCTTTACTTACCCATGCTGAAAATTTGGTTGGCATGATCTTGTTCAGGTCTTATGTAGATAACCGAGGCTGCTATTAGTTACTGAATATGATAACCATGTCACATCCAAAGGACAGCATTTCATAGCACTCCTCTCTGTCCTTTGGCACTTATATCTTTCTGCCTCCTCTACTGTGACATTATCTGACACTTGGAAGGGGTGACATATGATATAGATACTTGATTTAGGGCTGAACACTCCATAGTTACTTATTCTCAATACATACTTAATGCTCTTTAACCAATTATGAGTCTCTTCATTGATTTATACCCAGTGTAAAAAGAGGCTTCTTTGACTAATGTTGATAGCATCACATTTTTATGAATATAAACATAAATATCTAGAAAGCAGTATGGCCACATGTCTATTTTTCAAAATAACAATCCTGTCCTCTACCCTTAAGATGTATACCTCCTCATCCATGGGCTTTCAGTCATGTTTATAGTACCAGGAATGATTTCTCTCCTGTGGAACTAGCATAAAATCCTATCATAAAGTTGGTTATCCCATAACAGTCATGCCACTAGTGCACCACAATACACATCTTGCTTAGAGAGTGGTTATTGTAGCAAACAAGGTTCCATGTTGGGTAAAATCATTGACTTCCTTTCCCACAGCCCTCACAGCACTTTCTGACACTATGAAATCTAGCCAAAGTGGGGAAGTTTCTCAGTCAGTTTGAGATTTTTCTGTGACCTACAACCAAAGTATGTAGTGTCTTCATCAGTAGAATATCTCTCTCTTCATATATATGTGTGTATACATACATGTATATGGTGTGTGTGTGTGTGTGTGTGTGTGTTTGTTTTATATCCTGAGCATTTTCTCCATCAACATGTAATTAGTTGATGTTACACAAACTCAGAGTTAAAAAATAAAAACATAGTACACACTCTAGATCCTTATTGAACTTAAGTTCAATAAGTTGACCATAAGTATATTAACAGAGCAAGACTTACCAAAAAATCTTGGGTGTATTATCACTATGAAACCCAGTTTGAAAACATACAAGGTGACTTTTTAGACTAAATTCAGAATTTAGTTTGTTTTCAGTAATTAGCACTTTTATACTCTGTGTAAAAAAAAAAAAAGAACTTAAAAGTTTCACTTAAATCAAGAAATTATACTACTAATGCATAAGTAAACAAACCAGAGTCCAACAAACCTTTAAAAGCTCATTCCATGCTTGCAAAATGGTTCTGATAATGTGCATTAAAAAAGAATTCTCAGAAGCATTGTTGAAATAATAGCTTTGAAATTAAAGCAGTCAAAAACAGTGAGGTTAACAGAAGAGTCAAGAGTAGGCAGTTTCAACAATCAAAGCAATCCTCCCACACTTTTCTGCTAGGTTCATTCAGTTTTTAATTGAATTCTTCATGTCAGGCAATGAAAGTTCCAACACTGTAAATATGATTGCCTACTAACAGTCTTGGTTTTGTTCCTTTATTATTATTTGATAGACTTATTGGTATAACCATGGGAGAGTAGTACTAGACAGGATTATCAACATTACCTAGTAGTGCTTTCTAGCTTATAGAAGAGGAAACTGAGTCACCAGAAAGTTCAATGATTGTCATGTGGTCATACAACATACTGGGTTCATAGTTAATATATGAGAAATATGCCTCATAATTTCTAATTTAGACATTTTACCCAAAATATCATTCACAAACACTTGTTTGAATTCAATAGATGATGTTCCATTTCCATTGTCAACACTCCCACTACACCTCTAGGAAGCTGGCAGTGAACACACCCATGGAAGTATCCTCAAACCTTTCTTTTTCCTAACAAAGTGTTATGAAAATTGTCTGAGTTTCAGCATAAAAATATTCAGACAGAAATAAAGTCATCATGGCTCTTTTTTAAGTTATTGAGTGACCTTGAGGAAGTTAGGTGGCTCTCTAAGCCTCTTCTGTAAACTTCAGAATAAGGAAATAATTCCCAACTTCCAGGGTAGTTGTAAAGGTTAAATGACATAATATAAGTGCATCACCCAGCATAGTGCTTCTCACGTAGAAGATACTAAATTATAATAATAAATGGTTGCTATTATTGTCATTATATTTCAATTCTCATTGTAAAGACACATTTCAGAGACAAATCTTTTGTAAGAAGGAGATAAATTAGTAGCTGCCTCAAAGAAATTCATTTTCAGACACTGTGAGGCTGAATTAATTTAAAGGAATATGAAAATTCTTTCTACTCCGAAGTCATTTCATTCCTTTGTCCCTACCCAAATGATTTTGTTTCCTGTGTTTCTTGAACAAGGATAGATATTTTATTTGGAAAGGTGGATAAAAAGTAGTTATTCTGTCTCTTCATTCCCTTTTTTAGCTCTGTTATTCATTATAAAATATCATTTAAGGAAAAAATTCTGTTCTTTGTGTGTCGGCTAAGATTAGAGTTCAGCAACAGGAATTACCACTCTCAAGGAAAACAAAAACGTGCTCTAAACAAGACAGAAGTATGATTTTCCCTCAGGCTAAAAAAAATCTAGGAACACACAGCACATAGATTCTTGGGAACTCTG
Organism: Cricetomys ansorgei; assembly: GCA_026225945.1. Taxonomy (NCBI): domain Eukaryota; kingdom Metazoa; phylum Chordata; class Mammalia; order Rodentia; family Nesomyidae; genus Cricetomys; species Cricetomys ansorgei. The sequence continues at coordinate 3,736,167 of JAMJFZ010003268.1, forward strand.
AAAGGAAGCTGCTTTCAGCTCACCATTCTTTTATGCCTACGAGGACCATTATACTCAGATTATACAATGGTAGCCAGTACTCTAGCTAAAATGTGCTCAGTTGAGGCATTTTTTTTACATTCACTTCAAGACTTCAATGAAACTACACCTAGAAACATTCACTTATATTTTGATGAATAACAAACATACACACACTCGGTTGCAAGGAAGAATGGAAAATATAGTCTTTATTTAAAGAAACACAGGAAAAATTAAATAACAAAATTCAACCCAGGCTTTCAAGCTCCCTTCAAACCAACACAAAATAACAATGTGATCAATTATGATTCCTTATATACTCAAGATAAAGACAGATGACAGAAATTTGAATTTGTGTTGGAGTAGGTAGTATACTTTTACTAAGAATCTATACAGAAAATAAATACAAGTCTCTGGTTATTAATTTTTGTATTGGTTACATGCTGAAATAGCTTTAATATATTGACTTATATAAAATGTGATATTAAGAAATATAACACCTATATTTTTTGCTTCTTAATGTGGCTACTGAAAATTTTAAATAAAACTATATCTTTTCTTTGAACTCTGCTATTCATTATAGAATATCATTGAAGAAAAATTCATATCCTTTCCATGTTAGCTAAGATAGTTTAACGACAGTTTATAACCTATTGAGTCCATTTAGTGGTGTGATGATTTGAATGAGATGTCCCTCATAAGTCTCAGGGCTTTGAATACAGGGTCCTCAGTTGGGTATTGTTTAGAGAAGATTAGGAGATCTGGTTTTGCTGGAGGACATACGTTACTGGGAGTGAATTTAGAGGTTTCAAAAAAACTGCCGCTCTCTCAGCCTTCTCCTTGTGGTTCCAGATGCAAACTTTCAGCTATTCCTGCCACCAAGCCCTGACATCATGGACTCTAACCTTTGTGAACCATAAACCTATAAATGCATACTTTTCTAAGTTAATTTGGTTATAGTGCTCTACCATAGCAATAGAAAATAACTCATAGTGTTTCTCATATGTGCATGTTTTTGAGATAACCACATGGGATTGGATAATATGCCAGGGACTTCATTCCTGGAGAAAACTCATTCTCCCTCTTCCAGTAGTCATTGATTGTAATTGTCTACAAAGTGTGGGGCCTTGTGAAATTTCCCCCATACACACTGACATGTCAACTCAAACCAGATACGAGGAAGAGAGGACCAAGTAAGCATATTCATTTTAATTGTCATCAGTCCATCTATAATAAACAAGCCTCTCTCCCTTGAGGCACATAAGAGCATGGTTGAAATGGTCTTTAAGAATCTATGGTTGCCGAGTTGTGGTGAAACACATTTAATCCCACCACTCAGGAGGCAGAGACTGGCAGATCTCTGTGAGTTCACGGCCAGCCTGGTCTACAGAGTGAGTTCCAGGACACCCAGAGTTTCAACAGAGAAACTCTGTCTTGAAACACCCCACTCCCCAAAAAATCTATGGTCTGTCAGTACAGTGTAAAAGCCTCCCAGTCAATATCGAGCTACAGTCCTCTTTTGTTAATAATTTAAACATAAAAGCAAACAAATTCTGGAATGATTATTTCAAAACTTGAAATAGTGAAGACATAGTTCATTTTGAGTTTTAAGAGTATCCACCTTGATGGCAGTTTTAAAATGTGAAGCTAATCCTAGTCAATAATTATATACAGCAAATAAAATCTATAATGATTACCCCCAAGCTGGATATAGGCAATTTTCACAGATTTATCCTTCCATAAAAACACATATGGGAATATGTGGTATATTTGTGTGAGAAGATTTTTCTTTGGGGTTAATATTTCCCTCACTAAAAGATCCATTTCTGGGGAAACTACTCATACCATTCCTTTAAAATTTTGGTAAAAAGAAACAGAATTCACCACAAATCTAGAATTTGGCTCTTAGATATGATTAACTCTACCAGGAGGAATAGAGCAGGGATAAAAGTTTAAAGATGGCTTTAAAAGGACCCTACATCTAAGAAAACTGTATGCCCCTTGACAGGAGTTATAGAAGGGCAGAGGCAAATTATTTCCAGATCTCCAGGAAGCTGAATCGGGACCCAAGGAAGATAGTCCAATTGTGTAAGACATAAATTTAAGAGTATTCTACCCAATATCTTTAGTATTTTTAGTAATTTTTATTTCTTAACTACAAGGAAAAGAAAAGATGCAAAACTCTCATTTATGGAAAGATAGCTATACAAAAATAATATCTTATGATTAAATTATGACTAATTGGAAAGCATAGTGTAAATAACCGGGTGCTTACCTGTGGAATTCTGATATTTCAGAAAAAAAAAATAGTTGTCCAAGAATCCTTTGGTGATTCTAAGAAACCCATTTGAAGAGAATTGTTATTAATATGTTGTCTGCAAAAATACATAACTGTGGCTGTGATTGACCCAATCAAGCAAACAAAATTCTCTGGATTCAGAGTTTGTAGATTTCTGGTTTTCTGTTTTCTGAATCAGATCACTTGCACTATACTAAGACTTATTGTTAGCTGAATTGATTTTAACTAATTAGTGCAAGTTTATATGCAAATATATGATGATATGTAATCTGATGCTTTGGCATGTGCACATATCATGCAATGGCCAAAATAAGCTATTTGACATATATCATTACCTCACCCAGAAATCAATTTTTATGATGAGAATGTTTAAAATCTCATAGCAATTTTCAATTAATCTTATTATTGTTAACTATCATCACCATGATATATTAATATGCCTCCTCAACTTATTCATTATATCTTATTCCATATAATGATTGAAATGATGATTATGATAATGATAATAACAATACTATTACATTTATTGAGCTCTTACTATATACAAGCTTTACAAATATTGAATTTTTATGACAAGTCAGTATTCCCAATGTACTTTCTATACAACAGTTTTACTGCAAAATATTATGGAGAAATAGAAAACGTTCTTTTGGGGAGAATATATGAGAAATACTACATGTGTTAGCTTCCATCAAGAAATTCACAAAGCGCATTCCCATATTACAGATTTCTAAGCAGCCCTGCATAAGGAAATATGTCTATGAAAGTTTCCCACAAGCCTTTGATTAGGAAACCCAGTTGTTGCCTCACATTTCTTCATATCTTATGGAAGTAGTAGTGTTCTTAGGAACATACTTTGGGACAAGATGCCATAAACTGCTGCCAGTGGTTTTCAAAAGAGGAAATGGAAACTTACAGACTTTCAGGAGCTTTGAGTCACATAACCAGTAAGAGGCAAATTTTTTTAGTCACATAACCAGTAAGAGGCAGAGTTTATTTTTTTAACTCAAATGAAGCTAAATGAAATGCCCAAACACATATCCATCATTAAATACACTGGGTCAAATGCTATCTATCATGTATTACTTGGCAGTTATGGTTAAAAAGTTCCATGTCTCTAATTCTTGAAACCCTTGTGATATAAGAATGCTTATCCCCATTTTATAAATAAGAGAAATAAGACATAATTAGATATCCTGACTTCCTGAGAGCTTAACAAAGAAGCAAACAAAGAACTATCAGTATGGATAAAAAATTGTTTGTTTCTGCTTATTTTTTAAATGTAAGCCAACACTCTGTGTTTGCACCTGTAAAAAGGTTGTGATATAGGCATAAAACTCTGGTCCATGATATTTACTAAAGAAATGGTCTTTCACAAATAATAATGATTTTTTTCAAGCCAGTATTTTCTTTACAAAAAAAAAGTGCACAGTGGGGCTTACTACTAGAATTATGGGTCATGAATGCATTCATTGTCTTGGATGTACATATGAACTTAGTCTCCATCAAGTTTTAGCCTTCATTAGACAAGACAACTGAGGGGCAGAGAACAGAAGTCAGGCAACTAAAACACACTCTAAGTGAAGGAAGTTGTTAAGTTCTGTGAAGACCACCCCCCATATTTTTTCCAAGAGATTTGGCATGGTATAACAAAAAAAAAAAAAGACCTCAGTTATACAGTGAGATAGACCTGAATTTGTTGTTAGCCGTTTCATCAATTAGCCACATGAACTTTGACAACTCGTTCAACTTAAACTGAAAAATGAATCTAACACTACTCTACAGGGTTGTGGTGAAAATCAAGAAAGATAATGTATGTCAAGATTGTAATCCTGAACAAGGTACTCATTACATGGTAGCTTTATCCCACCAGGCTTTCTCTTGTAACCTTATAAAGCAGGATGCTTTAACAAACAAAAGAGAATCCTACCAATAAGCAAGCATTACATGATTGCTTAAATGTATCTGGTGCTCTCTGCACCTTCAAGGGAGGTCTGAGGTAAAGATGGCTGAATTACAGACTTTTAAGAATTAGCCCCAAACTATGCGCCAAATGCTACAAAAGTGGCATGTGCTACTGTGAATGAAGAACCCTGAGAGACTGAAGTAGTCAAAAGATTTGAATGATGAAGAAGGAAGTGTTCCCAATTTGGACAGCTGATGTGAGTTTATCAAACTGATACAACCGGGAGCAAAATTTGAATAGACACATTTTTCATTATCAGTTTCAAAAGGTTTAAGTTATACATACATGTCAAATATCTTATACATATTCATACATATACATATAGCATAGGTATACATATGTATACCTATATTATACATATAACATGAGTTAGATACATGTCAAACATTTTATATGTATTTTCATACAGTTTAATGGACATTTCCCCATTCTATACTGCACATTAGTAAAATAATCTCAAGGGCACTTTCAACTTCTCAGTACACATTTAAATCACAAATTCATTCAGCTTTTGCACATGCAAATTCATTACAAGAATAACAAGACATGAGCATATATGTATGAAAACACATTGTTGCATATATGCCTAAGTACACTCATGTGCATATATATAATCAAATTTTAGTAATTCCTGTGCAAACATACACTCAGAATCTCCACATTCATACATTCATGCTGTCACACTACCATTCACATGATTCTGAACCCATACATGAACTCAGAGACACATGAACACTACTCATACACCCATGGACACATGGAAATCTGTACATAAACTGGCATACACATACATTAATATATTTATATATATTCATATATATATATATTATATGGGAGTTGTATACATTTACAAATAACGTTAGCATTAGTTTGAAAAAAAATTATTTAATAGTAATTTCCCCATCTTATACTGTTCTTTTAGGCTCACAGGACATGTGAGTTTTTATTTACTTAAATCAGATAATTTTAAGGCTCTAAATTGTATTCATGCTCTTTTAAAATTTAACTCTCGTTCAATCATCAAAAACAGTGTATCTTTAAAACTGAGGTGCTTTGGGAAAAAATATAAAAATTTGTAATCGTTGTAAATTGGTATGTACACTGTAGAGTAATTTAAAATCATTAGAATGATGCATTTTTTTAAAGTGAGTGCTTTACTAGAAAATGACTGTAGCAGTATCACACTGTATTAATGGAGCTCGAGACATCTTAAATTGATTCTGAAATTAAACGGCAGAAATTGCAACTTGAAAAAATAATTAGGTAAACCATTATATAGCAATCAAGAAGAAAAAACATCTTGAAATTTAGGAAATTGCAAATTAAGGGTGTCAGTCATCCTGATTTGGCAAGGGCAAGGACTGTCAATGAAAAGAAAACATACTCTACTTAAAATATTCTTGAAAACTGAATTATGCCTAAGGTTTGTTATTCTGTTTTGCTTTCTAGTCTTCTATATTCTTGTTACATATCAACATACAAACTTCATTCAGCAAAGGTCTTGCAAATATTTCATCGTTTAAGGATTTGATAATGGGAGACTTTTCAGAGGACACTGGTTTCACTAGACAGGAACAGATGGTCAAAATATTCATTTCCTAGTTATGTAGCTGATATTATTTCATCCTTTGAAAGACAGAGATAATCCCAAATGACCACATACAAACCCACAATTAGATGTCTCTAGGTCTTTCATTTATCCAACTGTTTACAAGTCTAAACACCTTATTCAAAATTAACTTCATTTATAGTATTAGAGCCAAATACTTTAAAATGGGAATATTTCCACACTAAAAAGATTCATCTCCAACTACCCCTGCATGAAAGAGATTCATGAAATCTTTACAATATTCCCCAGATTTATCTATTACATGGATTGGACCTGATATTTTTCAACACAGGTGCCTGTGTCTATTGTATTTTTTTCTTCTGTCTTATTGAGTGTTTAGACACTATTTTTCAAGTGGAATGACAAGACATAATATACCTCTTCTTGCTTGGTCATTCCTTCTATTCTTTAGTGACATAGTGATGACATTTCATTCTTTGGATGTACCTGTAATTTGTAGGTAATAATTAACTCAATAAGACAAGTCCTGGAGAGACCTTGACTCAGGAGCTGGATGTTAAAATTAGCTGATACTAAATACCCACCTTATGAATCCTGTACCTTGTGTAAATAAGATATATCCAAATATAATCGTAGTCCTTATGGTGTGTCAAAACAGCTATTTAGAAATTTGACTAGACACATCAGTTACTCAGAGCTGGAGAAAAAATCAGTCACAACTTAAATGTGTAACATTATGACAGTAAGTTAAATTATGATACATTTTGAAATGTCATGTCCCCATTATTAGTGTTTGTGCATCATTCATAATCTGTGTTTGAAAAGTCTTAAGATATGGGAGGTCCCAAAATAAGTTAAAATATGTACCTAGTATGACAAAAAAAGTTTACAGAGTACATAATGGAAAGAAATACATCAACATTTCAGAAGTGGATTTTGCTAAATTGGGAAAAAATTTCCTTCCTTATTGTTTTTTTTTTATTAAGGACTCTCTGACAAAGCAGCTAAATTTAAGATCTTAGACAAAAAGACCCTTGATAACAGGTTATTCATTCACAGAAAAGAGGGATCTGAAGATACTGGGCAATGTTGTTCAAGTACTTGAAGAGGTCAAAGATAGGGCATAGTGACCAAGTCTTCTCCAGTCTCATAGAAAACAGAACAAAAAGAAATAAAAGCAAAAGAAGTCAAGTTTGGCTACATAGAAGAATTGTGCTGGAGAAAAGAATAATGTACATTGAAGAATATCCAGGCAGTCTCCTCAGTGCCTAAGTATTGGCTGTCTGCACTCTTCAAGTCATCTCAAGCCCTTTGCAAGATTTGTTCTTTCCTTATAGGATACAAGGGGCAACTTCAGCTTCTGAACATTATACATTTTTACTATGAGCATTTCTGAAATCTTTTCAAACTTGTTTTGATAGTCTTTTGGAATGCAGCAGGAAAAATGTTCGTTTAACTGTTTATCTGAAAAATATATGTTTAAAAAAAGATCTTTTTTTTTCATTCTTTCATACTGGTGAAGGATATAGAAAAACAGCTATGTTTTTACTTCATGCTTATATCAAGTGGTATGGTATATCTAACAAATTTTTAAATGTGTATAGATTTCCCATTAACTACATTTCTAAGAGATTTCCAAGAGAAATGATGTCATGATGGAACAAAGGCATTGCCCACAATAGAAAATTTAGAGACAACCCAAACATCTATTGTTAAAAAAATTAAACTATGAGATATATTCAGCCTATCTTGATAACAAATATAAGAGTTTAAAGGAAGTTTGGGAACTATTTACATGCTCAGTAAACAGCATACAAGATGTATTATTCAGAATGAAACATGCCCAAAACCTGCATACACACACACACACACACACACACACACACACACACACCAAGAAAGAGAGAAATACATACATACATTCATACACAGACATCTAGAATAAAACAGATATTAGTGGTTAATCTAGAAAATGAAAAATAATTGACAACTGAAAATGTACTGTTTCATCTTTAAACTTAAATTTTAAAATATGAACGTTTTTAATTACTTACAATAGTATGTGATTATAGAGAAATAAATGAAAATTAGGAAGCAAATATAGGAGATAGAAATAGAGACAAGTATTACAAATAGGTATTTGTGACATTTGACAATGAAAAACACTTAGGCCATGGCTAAAGAAAGGACAGTAGCAACGGGATTGCAGGAGACAGAAAACATAGTTGTAAAAAAAAAAAGAATATACTTACAGAAGCAAAAGGAATAACAGGATTAGTTAATATAAAATGTGCAAAAGTAAGAAAAATGTGTGTATGTCAGTTTGAGGCAATGGATGAAGAATTGCTCTACCAGGTGCCAAAATATATTATAACGTTTAAACAAAGCAAACAAAGTTGGTACTGGTGCCTGAAAAGTTACATCATAGATTAAGATAATATAGAAAGTAACTCAAAGTAGATAAGAATTTAGAATAAGAAAAATCAGCACAGATAGGATGGTTGACACAATATTCCAAAATTGTTTGTCTTAGCTACTGCATCTTGAAGACCTGACACATTTCTCTGAATAAGCAGCAGAGTTGTAAGTGGATTATGAAATATGCAGAGTTAGAATAGGAGTAATTCTGCTGGGGAAATTATCAGTGCTATTGATTTAAATATGCTGTGAGTTCATATGTCTTTTGGATCATATTTATACTTACACATGTAACATTCCTGTGATGATGCAAACAGTGAGGCCAAGTTCATAAAGACCATTATAGTTATGAATGGAGTCCAGGTATTCTTTCCCTGAATTAGTTAATCCTTTCTCGTTTCATTGACAGTTCCTTTTGTCTCTCCCAGTGAAGTTATAAAGAGCAGTGGAGTGGTTGTCATTTTGCTGTTTGTCCAGGAATCAGTATTTATTATAGATTGGAAAAGAACCTAGGGTTAAATTTAACACGTGAAATAGTTTCCTTTCTGGGAAAAAAGAAAAAAAAACCCAGCATCATCATTGTAACAGGAAGAAAAGCTTAATTCAAGTCCCAGAAGATTTAAAGGAAAAAATTATAGGCCAGCAGGATGGAAACCCCAAGGTTTCTGGACCTAGTCCAAGCTATACCAGAAGGGCCTAATGCAGTCATTCATTGATTTGAGAGATAAGATATGTCAAATGTATTAGAGTTACAACGAGGCAACCTACAAGGCAGAGGCTAGCTTGCCAACCTTTACTTGATCATTTGCTGCTAGATATTACTGGCAAGAGGGTCAGAAATATTACCTCTTCCCTGCCCCCTTTCCTCTCTGTTACAGCTAGTCAATTCTCAATTCCCCTCTGCTTCAACTCCAGTTACCTCAAAAATAAACCTCCAGAAAAACCTGTCTTTATTACACATATATCATCTTCCTTATACTCACTGCTCACTCCAACTCAGTTAGCATTGGAAATTGGGGAGTGATGATTAGAAATCCATTAGTATCCTTTTTACTCAAGCCACCATTGTCATCTGGATTTGGTGATACCTGATAAAAAGTGCCTTTTATGAAATATAGCAAGATCCCAGACACCTTAATTTTTACTAAAAGAGAAAGAAAAGAAGAGAAAAGAGAAGAGAAGAAAGAAGCCTAACTAATGACATCAGTACAAACAACTCAAAATTGGTACTGCCAAGAATAAACTTAAAACTTATAGTACCACCGAACTTTTATATCTAGTGAAAATTCCCATGCTTGGTCATCATTCTAGACACCCTTTACCCATGATTGATATTTTCTAAAAATAGGGAATGATTCTTACTATATCACCTTTGGTGTCTTCCCCTTCATATAGGAGCACCTTAGGCAGGTAGTTTTCCTTTTTTTTTTCCTTTGAATTCCTATAGTTTTCTGGTGTACATAGACAATAAGTCAATTATTTGTTTAAGATTTCCCATTGGTCTCCCAAATGCTAACTGCCAGACACTGTGCTTAGATGCTGCAGATATAATAGTGAACACTCCAAAACTCTTCCCTAGATTCATAAAATTCAGAATCTAGAACAGTCCAGTATACAGGAGCCATGTGTTCCCTTTCTACTTGAACATTCTTACAAGAGTAAGCATTGGAACATGCTTCTTAAATCTATATAAGATGATTGGCCTCAGAATTTCTTAAATTCACATACACATTAGAAGTACCTAGGGTGCTTATTGAACATTTTGCCTTCATTTTCACCCTGTTTCAAATACATGAGAGTCAGAAATGAGTATAAGATATCACCACATTTAGCATACTACCCACTTGATTATAATACATAGGTAATCTAATAAGTATTTTATATATTTCAACTGTTTTTTGTCTCTAGACACAGGCAGTGGGGTGTTCGGCATCTTCTTAATCCAAGATTTCTGGGGATAGTCTGAAGTTAACTTATTTGTGATTAATTTGGGGCTTTGGATTTTATTAAGACCCAAGTGTTGTACACTAAATAAGAATAGATATGTGGCCAATCCCACCATTCTGATGCCCAGTAAAATAACTAAGCTGATGACACAATGCTAACAACATACACTTACGCAAAACCAATCTCTAGGAAGCCATTTGTTTTCATTCTTTTCTTATCATGTTGATGAAAATTAAAGTACACTTTAAATAATGCACCGATAAATGGTGTGTTTACATGACCTACTAAAACTGGTTTATATCTCAAAGTTGGCAGTTAATCATTGCTGTGAATTTTTATGTTTCATCCAGAAAGAATCATAATTATACTAACTTACTTAAGGATAAAACTATACAGCATATAAGTATTACACTTGATATTTCTCTAGTAAATGTTCAACTTGTGTCTTTGCCATACACTGTTCATCTAGATGTCAGAATAGTTAATATATTCAAAAAACATCAAGTAGTCACCATAGAAGTAACTTGTCAATAATAAAAGACAGTATGTCTAGACATGGTTCAGTGGATGAAAGTGCTTTCTCTACAAGCACCTGAGTTTGAATCCACAGCACCCATGTAACAGCATGGCATGGTCATGTGTTCCTGCAACCCCAACACAGTGGGGTTGATCCTTAAGGCTCACTAGCCAGCCAGCCAGCTAGCCAAAGTGGGCCAAGCTGCAGGTTCATTGAGAGATCCTGTTCTCAAAGGAACAAAGCAACGAATGAGAGAATAGAACATCCTCCTCTGGGTTCCACCAGCAGATGCATGTGAAGACACATAAACCACATATAAGCCCACACAAAGAGACACACAAATAATAAAAAGAGAATAAGCCTAAGACAAAACAAGCGATTCCTGCATCGTCATTTGTATCACCACTTATTTCCTAGAAACTGTTAGGAGTTTTTAAAATAATTTTTTTAAGGCCTAGAGAGTTAGCTCAGCAGGTAAGAACACTTTTTGCTATTGCAAAGAACCTGTTTTCAGTTCTCAGCACTCACATGGTATTTTATAACATCTGTAACTCTAGTTCCAGGGGATCCAATATCTTCTTCTGGCATCATTGCACAACAGTCATGTATGTGGTACAAATATATGCATGGAGGCAAAACACTCATACACATAAAAATAAACCTAAGAAAAAAATTAAGATTATTATTTTAATTGTTTATCGTCATCATCATCATCAATATGTGTGTGCGCACGCACACATGTGCAATCATGGGCCCATGTGCCTCAACAGTTGCACAAAGGATACCTTTGTAGAATTGGTTTTCTCCTTCTGCCTCTAGAAGGGTTGCAGGGATCAGGCTTGCAGGCTTGAGCAGCAAGTGGCTTTAACTGCTGAGCCATATTGCTGTCCCACATTGTTTGTTTTTGAAAATTGTTCCTACTAACTGTAGATTAACTTGAAGTTTTATGGCATCTCACTTTTTAAAGCTCTTCCTAATCACTAGTGCATGTCTTACATGCAATATTAAAACAAACCTATGAGCAAATATTACCATTTGACAGAGGAGAAAATCTAGGTATATTTAGGATAAATAGTTTGCACAAGTCCCAAATACATAATAGGCTTCTGCAATTAACACAGTTCTCCATGTACTGGCTGTTTAGTGGCTGAAACCATGCTTGAGTATCAAAAAGTGAATCATTTCCAGCAGCCTTTCAGGTCAGGGTTTATACCAAAAATATTTCATGCAAAAATACCACAGATCTATACACTCAAAGCTACCTCAGCCAACATTTCCTTAGCTGCTTTGCCTATCTTATACCTAAAACTACATTTTTATGTATAAATAGTAGACATTGATCTTTGCATTGCCATTAAGATGCATTTCCTTTTTCCTTCTGTGGGAGGAACAAAAACTAAGACTGTTGTTGAGAGAGTGACTTTTAGACATAACATTGGGTGTTTTCCAGACTGATATTTATTCCTGGAGCTTTTCTAGCAGTGACACAATTTTGCTCTTGAAAATGCCTTTATCATAACTCATTACATTGGAACATTAAACTTAATGCATTAAGAAACTAAGGCACCCAAGTCTTTGCTCAGATCTTATAGACTTAGATTGTCAATCATGTGGCTTCAGTCATATCCTTCCTCAATTCTTGTTTCCTTCTTTAATTATATTTATCTCCCTTCTATATATACACCTTTAACCAAATCCTGTCCATTTTAATATAGAATCAATTCCTCTTAGTGTCTCCTGTTAGTTCTGCCTTTTAGTTACTTTTCCGTACCTCTAAAATTATATCTAGGTATCCTTTCTTCTAACATTAAGAACCCATGACTCATTTCTTCCCAAATGCCATTCCATGGACTTATGCTCCAATTAAGTTTAGTCTTATTTTATTTTTTGAAATAGAAATAGAAGAATGGACCTTGCTTTCACAGGCTAGCAAGCATAACCTAGAACTTCTTTGGAGTCAGATATACTAACTTCTTATGTATAATGATGTACGTCATGGATAATTTTCTAGATTATATTGAGATTCCACATATTGGTCTGTCAGGGAAGAGGTTTGTGTAGGACTGTATTCTTTCTATACGTAATTGGGTTATAAAGGGCTCTACCTAGCATTTGCAGATCCTAGAGCAAGGATTCAAATGGAGAATGGTTGAAACCCTGTTTTCCTCACAGTACTACTCTGCTCCACATACTTGTTTATTTCTTTTTTAATTTTTTCCTAAGACAAGATTTCCTTGTTGTAACTCTGACTGTCCTGGAACTCTCTCTGTAGACTACATTGTCTCAAACTCACAAAGATCTGCCTGCCCCTGCTTCCCAAATGCTGGGATTAAAGGCGCCACCACCACCCAACTTCTTTTCCACATCTTTCAATAGCAATTTTATTTCAAATAAGACTCTTCATAACACCAAAGGAAACTTTGAACAGGAGCTTTTACTTGGTACAGATTATAGAAGACAATGACCAATAACATCCACTCAATTGAATGGAAAGTAGGCTTTGTTTTTGTTCAGGCCATATGAGTAAAATAGTTTTAGGACTTGTAAATATATTTACTACATTCCATGAAAATAGAACACTTCAAAAGTTTTATCATCCGTATGTAAACATGAAGTTGACTGTAAGCATAGATGTAAGCATTGATTTTTTTTCTTTTATTCTCATGGGTTCATGGCAAAGGGCAGTTCATTCTTTGCTTATTGAATCTCTGGACCTAGAGGGTTTCACCTTCTATACAATGTAATCTTAAGCCTAGACCTAGAAAGCTTCAGCATCTGTACAATCTAAGGTGTAAAACTAAGCCTGGAATATTTCAGCCTCTGCAACTTATTGCTGACTGAGCTCATTCTGACTAGCTATCTTCTGAACTACCTCTTTTCACTCTGATCTGGGTTGTGAACTTTGAACTGTAAATTGCAAACTGTCTGCTTCTGATTTCTCTCTGCTTATTCTGGAATGACTCTGCTCTTCTCAGCTTCTCCTTCTGAACTGAACTGTCTGTGAGCTGACTGTTCTGCCTGACTGAACTTTGTTCACTCCAACTAGCTTGTGAACTGCCTTTCTGAACTTAACTGAATTTTGAGGGCTAGTCTGAGATTTCTATTTAAGGGTAAGTCTGGGGCAGTGCTTCCTGTGGTAGCATGCATTAGATATCCAAATACCAAGTTTAGGTTTCTCTAGTTCCTCTGTGGATGAGCTATTCCATTGCTGACAGGGAATGTCTTGCTAGTGTTGTTTGTTGCCAAGGACTGAATGTGCCCCACTAGGGAGTTTCCCCTTAGTAAGGCAATACCTCCTTATCTCCTGTTGATCTGCATTCATTAGTCTAATGCTAACACTTACCACACTTTCTACAAACCCCTGGAGCCTGGGGTTCTGGATATAGGCTTAAGATTAGATTGTAGGAGACTGAAACCATCTAGGACCAGAAAATGAATTAACTATCTTTTGCCATGAACTCACGAGAATAAAAACTCAACAAAACAAATTCAATAAAAATTCAAAATTCAACAAAAATTTAACACTTACATCTATGGTTACATCTGGCACCCAATGTACATGATTGTTACAGTTGATATTGGAATTTGCTTTGCCCTATAGTAGTGAGGAGCAGGTAGATAGATGTTAGCATATATGAAGAGATGGATGTGTGGGCAGAGCATATGTGGGAGGGAAAATAATAGGATGGAAGAAAGGACCCTAAGGTTAATAGGCCTTTCTCTTGTCTCCATTTCCCAACATAGAAACAAAAATATTCTCTCTGTAGTTGTGTATTCTGTTATAATTTCAAACTAGATACATAGCACAAGAACAGATCTCTTCTTCCTTAGGAATTTGTTGAGTAGAAAAAAATAAACATACTTTTGCCATCATACTTGCAATGAGTGACACTGCTAGAAGCAGAAGACTTTGAGTTTTATTATTTAAAACAAATGTTACTACTGAAGTTAGCTGCTGAATAATGCCTAACGAATGGATTCCAATCTATTTGAAGTCTCTAACGGCCTCCTTCTGTGAGTAAGGTTGACTGTTTTCAACATTGTCTAGATTCTCACTTAAAGTAATTGTTATGAAAGGAAATGGAGTGCGTATACTTGAAAACCTCCCCCTGGGTGATTTAAATTGTGCATGCACATATAGGCTAACACACCTTAACATCGCTGTTCCAATAAACTTTATTTTGTGCCTAAAAAGTATATCTCAACAAGGCATACAAATTTATTCTTTTGTGCTCATTGAAAATGTTCTTTGGAAAGACTAGTTCATTAAAAATGTTCTTCAGAAAGGCTAGTGACACTGAATGACCTTTGTCATATCCAAAAGGATCATTTTCCTCCTGGCCATAATCCATAAACAGTATTTTTGTTTTCTGAACAAATCATATCTTAAAATTCAGCAAGGCTGAAAACCTACATGCACATTATATTAAAACATTTACTCTTGCATGCAAGTCAAGTTGTTTAGCAGTAAAGAGGCAGCTGTGGAGTTCAAAATGAATCTAAAAATGTGTACCTACTTTAGAAATTAGTTTCTAAAGCATGCTGTGCACCTGAGACTTAGTATTCATTATGGATAACATTATATGCACTTAATACATTGTGACATGAAAAGTCACAATATTCTTGAGGATTTTTTTCTGTGTCACAGTGGGAGAACCAAAGGCTGGCTAGTAGAACAAGAGACAAAGAATGGATCTTTCTGTTCCCATTTTAGATTCCATTTTGTTTCATGACCCTGAAAGAGATTATTGGTCTTCATACCTTAATATAACAAAGATTCTTATGCTGTGTCCCTGATTTACGCATATACTAGAGACACATGAGGTTGAATGGTGTTCTCTGAATCCTGAGGTTTTTTTGAAGATGCCTTAGGAGAAAAAACAAGTTACAGAGTCTTGAACCTAGTTTTTGTAATTGGTTAAAATTATGATTTTTATTAGTAAATGTTTTGTGCCATATACACTAAGATTCTAATTGCTTTTACCTTTAGAACACAATGCTTTTTTGTAGTTAAGAAGATCATATGGCTTGTTTTGTCTTTGAAGCATGAAGTGTCATATGTAGCATCTGAGTGGAACCATTTAAAGGCCTTGAAGAATCATTCATGCTCATTTACTGTCTTGCAACACAAGACAAATCTCACGTTGAGCATCTCCTTTGGAACTAGTGTAAACACATAGCTAAAGGACAAATAAAGGCTTGCTGCATACAGCTACTCCCATTAAAAGGTCTTTTTTAAATAGTAATCTAACCTATACTGACTAGAGCAGTAGCCTTTCAAAGCTGCTGATAAGTTAGAGTATCTGAAACTGAGCCAGGAGCCCTGTGTATAGCTGTTGCTCTGCTATGAACAAGTCTGAGGACTGTTATGAGTTTTGTTTCCTTCTTTGTATCTCTCTCTCTCTCCCTCTATCCTTCCATGTCTCTGTGTGTGTGTGTGTGTGTGTGTGTGTGTGTGTGTGTGTATATATATATATATATATATATATATATATATATATATATATATATATATATATATATATATATATACAAATCACAGTATGTACACAAGGAAGTAAGAAGACAATTTGAGTAAGTCAGTTATGTACATCTATCATGTGGATTTTGGGATCAAGTTTAGGTCATCAAGCATACAGGCAAGTGTCTGCCAGCTAGCCCATCTTACTACCCTTGCTGAATCTTTTTACTGAGTAAATACTCACCAAGATATTGTTCTTCTGGAAACCTGACTACATACATATTTATAGGAAAAATGCCACACTCAAAGAGTTTAAACGACAGGAACTTTGCATTGCACATTAAAGATTAGAAGAATAAAGTAGAAGTCATATTATTATGACAATTATTTGCTACACAATTTATTCCAAAACAGTGGAATTTTGATATTTGAAACACATGTTTCTCTTACTATAACTTCAGAAGTAAGATTTAATGCATACTCTGTAAACTATATTAATTCATACTACATAGAAGATAATAATTTCTGAAGTCTTAGTTCATTTTGTTATAATACAAACATAATTTGATTATATTTAAAGCTCATGTTTTGTCAGCTTTCTGAGATAGTTTGAGGTAATACAACCAAAGTGTTATATGATTTGGAGACAAATGATTCTGTCACTCTGATTCTTAATTATTAAAACCAATATAGTTACATGTCTCTTTCACATTCACTGGAATGATGTTTTTTCTTCTGTAAGTTAGAAAGTAGTGTGATTTATTGTGAGGAAGGCCTCCTGGTAAACTGATTATAAGAAATATTAATTAGTGATCTCAACAAGGAACATGCTGATGTTAACTTTATTGCCAGCACTGTCCTTAAATGATGCCAGGATAAAGCCTACACCTGAAGTTTTAGTAGATACCACAAAGACTATATGTTTATAGCAATAGCCATACATTTCACGCATCCTTGACTCTAACCTTCAATCTTATATTTAAGGGTCATAATCTTTAGGGACAGTGTTGTTTTTTTTTTCTTTACCCTAGCTGACTCATTTCTAGAAGTCCTTATGTGTTCCTGCATAGTAAGCTTCCTCTGCACTGCACTGCAGTGAGAACATTCAAGGGTTATATGAGCACAAGATAAAGACAACGCCAGGTTATATCTTTTGATTAATTTCATTCCTCCCTCTAAATCCACTAGAAATGATGAAATGTAGTTCATTCGGTATTGCCACAATTCTGATTAAGCATCTTAAAGGTTTGTTGCCTGAAATTTCAACCTCTGGAAACTACTGTCTTAAAATTCTATGTGCCTTTCTCAGAACCAAGTGCTTTAAATACATGTAAGAGAGAAAAGAGCAGCAGTGTTTTGCGAATCTGAAAATCTGTCTCCTCCAAATGCTTCGTTTTTAACACGATCTTGCAGACTTTTATTTCTTCAAAAACTATGCCAGTCTAATTTTCCAGCGTATCAGATTAAGCTGTTTTTCATTTGTTGTAAACGATTTCCCACAGTATCCTTATTTGATCTGCCAACATGTACAATCTATAGGCTTTAAGGAGAATTGAGAAGGCAAGTTCTACTGTTCAAAAATCCCTTGTGTGTTGGCCACAGCATAATTGTATTTCTGCTTTACACCTATATCATGGTTGGATAAACAAAGTTATACCCAATGGTGAATGAGTAATCCTTTTCTGTAGTATCAATTTCCAGAGCTTTGGCCCCACGAAATGAAATATCTGTTAGTATGTTTACCATTACCAGTCCAACTCATAAGATTGTATTGATTAAAATTTTGTACTGTAAAAATACCATTTTAAACCAGGGCGAAATCAATATGGGTGTGTATTTTTTATATACAAATTGGATTGAGCTCAAAAAGAATATTCTTTGTTGGAGCAAAAATAAATCTGGAAAGAAAATCTGATAAAGCATCCAAAAATGAAGGGGAAAGAGTTTACTGTTCCCGGTGCTTTGCTCTTTCCCCCTGACTATTAATCTGAGCCCAGCCCTCACTGTCTAAGTGGATATTTCTTTTCTGCTCCAAGCGGATCAATGTTTGCACAAATTAGGACGTCAGATAACATCATCAGTGTGCAATTGCCTTCCTCAGATTGAAATGACACAATAGCATTCCATTCAGCTCTTTGGGAAGCAGCACAAAACAGCCAGTGAGGCTCCTGAAAGCTGTGTGCTTACTGTAAAGCACAGAAGCTCTTTTTCCTGGAGCACTTAATGCTTCAGAAACATCCCACCAGATGGGGTAGGATTATTTCCAGAAAGCAATTAAGGCAGTTACTGGAGCGATGGTAAGGCATTGCTGTGAGTAAGCAAATAGCAAAGTTGCAGCTCCTCAACTTGTACTAGTTTCATTTCATTTGGTTAAAGCTGAAGTTCAGCGATAATGAATATGGCTTTGGAAAGCCGAAAAGTGATGTATATTAACTCTGAATATGGACTTCCCATGCGTGAGGAAGACCACAGCTTATTTCCAAAATAATTGTGCAAGAACTTGACTAAAACTGAAGACAATGTTCTCTGGCTTCCTTATAATACTAACAAAAACATGTTAATATAAAGTCTTGGAGCACCTCTTACAGAGTACCTCACATAGAAATGACTCAGTGCTGCTTGACTGTGGCTTCCTATTGTCTCAGCTGAATTACACATGTCTATTACCCTCCTATTAGATACTACCACAGTCTCCCCCATCTCAGAAAACACAACTCCATTCTCCTGGTTCTTCAGGCCAGAAAAAAATATACAGAGTCGCCATTATCTCTCATGCCTATATCTGATCAGTGAACAAATCAAACTAACTGAATATTCAGAATATATCCAGACTCTGACCATAATCTCTACTGGTACCATTCCTATCTCTGTCCTCCTATCTAGAAGATGTTTTTCCCTGAGATTCAACACAACAGCAGAAGTAGATCCTTTGAAAATCAGATCATGCCACTCCTATGTTCAGAATCTCCCATAGTTTTCTCATAGCCCTAAGAGTAAAAGACACCTAGTCTGATCTTTCCCACTCTCAGGACCTCTCACACCCAATTTCCTATACCTATCCCCTTCTCTTCTCTTTTCCTCTGCTCCAGCTACATACTCTTGATTTTTTTTTAAGTTTTCATTGCTAATAGTCTCTCAGTTCAGAACCTTTCAACTTACTAGTATTCTTTTTGTTTTCCTCTCAAATATCTGTAAGTCTGTCACATTCCCTTTGAGTCTCTGATCTACTGATCTATTATGAACGAGGCTTTCCCAAATCACCGATGCAAAATAGCACCTTGCTAGTCTTTATTACTAATCATTATAATTTTCCTTCTACTCATTATCACCAACAAAAGAGCGTATGTTTATGTATTACTATTCTCTGTGACACTCAAACCAACTCTGCTTACACACATAGAATATAAATTCCTGTTAAGATGACCTGTGTCTTCAGTGCCAGAACAGTATCTAGAAAATGATAGCCCCACATCCAATTTCAAATAAATAAATACATCTTCAAATAAATAACTCTTCAAATCTACTATTGTACTGAATGACCAAGATTTTGTCTCAAACACTGTTGTTTCCTCCTTTCTCCTTTTTTTCTTATTTCTTTTATTTTTGAGATTATAATGTAATTACATCATTTCTCCCTTTCCTTCCTCCAAACCCTTCCATATACACTTCCTTGCTCACTTTCAAGTCCATGGCCTCTAGTTTTGTTATTATATGCATATATGCATATACATATATATTTCTAAATATAACCTGTTCAGTCTGTATGTACCTGTATGTATGTCTTCTGTTATAGTGCAGTCCCAACAAGAACATCTACAAATCAATTCTTTCACATAAGACTCAGGGAACATTGTGGAAGATGGGGCAGGAAGATTGTAAGAGCAAAAGGATCGAGGGTTTCTGTAAGACTGTGTCTCCTAGTAATGTCAGAAGCTACAACTATAAAGTCTCGCCAACATCAACTGCCTAAACTGAGTTGAAAAAGGATGACACCAATATACATGTGGATGGGGAAATGCCCACAAGGCCTCAACTCTCTTCTTATTCCTCCTTTTACCCTTGCTTTTCTTCTTTATCATGTGTATCACTTATTAGGCAACTGTTTACTAGCTGTTTATATACAACCGTTACATCTCTTTTAAATTTCTATTCATTGTACGTTGTGGGGGTTGCCTACATGTATATCTGTGCACCATGTGCATGCCTGGTGCCCATGGAAGCCAGAAGAGGGCATCAGATCTCCTAGGAATAGAGTTATAGATAATTATGAGTTCCCATGTGGATGCTGAGAGTTGAATTTGAGTCCTTTGGAAGAGCAATCAGTGCTTTTAAATGCTAAGCTATCTTTCCTGTCCCTGTAAATCTCTTTTAATAAATATGAACTCTATGGGGTATCTATTCTCCCTAAGTTTATAGATGAATAATCTGTATCTTAAAAGTGTTTACTATGTTCGAGATAGCATAATTAGTATCAGAGCTATGCTCCAACCCCTACTCTACTCTTTCAAACCTAGAGATTTCTTCAATTAGTCTTCTACTATTATTTTTCCTCCCTG
This sequence comes from Cricetomys ansorgei, assembly GCA_026225945.1. Lineage (NCBI taxonomy): Eukaryota > Metazoa > Chordata > Mammalia > Rodentia > Nesomyidae > Cricetomys > Cricetomys ansorgei. The sequence continues at coordinate 3,756,919 of JAMJFZ010003268.1, forward strand.
CTACTCTCCTTGCAGTAAATGGGGAATTGATAAAATCAAAAAGTGCTGGGTCTAGACAAAGTCTTAAGTCTTAAGAATTGTGTTTCTCCCACCCCCCTTCATTCGTACTTTTCACCTTGCAGTTTGAATAGATAGCTCAGCAATCTTAATATCTGCCCACTGCCACATGAGTGTAAGCAGCAAATGTAAAACTAGAAACTTCTTTGCTGTTCTTTGTTTGAAGTAGAATGCTACAGATCTCTAGTGATCAAACTAGCCTTCGGATACTGTGAAATATTTTGGATTAAGAGAATGGCAAAAGGTTATTAATGAGGAGGGGAAAAATAAAAGAGTATCTACACTGTTTGTAGCCATTCTCTGTGATTTTAAAGATTCAGAAAATGAAAATTACCTAGACTATTGTTAGAAGGAACGTTCTCACACCATTTCCACATACTGACTTGATAGACCTAAGGTGGGACCTAAGAATTCATATTAGGTAGCCTGTGGGCCCTACTTTGCAGAGCTCTGTATGATCCAAACACACTAAGTTCTGATTAATAGCATGAGGTTTTGTTTTGAAGGTGCCAGACACATTATTTTAAAGTAGAAAAACATCATGTCACTTTATTTAAAAAGCTTGGAGAAAATTGGATTTTCAGTTAAATACTGAAAATCATTTGGAATGCCTTGCAAGGTTCACAATTTAATATACCCGGCTGCAGTAAGAGTTCAACTTCTCAAGTCAGCAGAAGCAACACAGATGAGAAAATCTCAGCTTAGTTTGATATATGATGACAAAAAATATGTATGCTAATTAAAAGCCTCACACTTAATGGGAACAGTGCATTTATTAATGATGCATGACATTGGCATTCCAGTGAAACAATAGATCATGTTCTATATTATCCAATGCATGGCATTATAGTAAATACCCCAAGGATTAATAATGTTTCATTATGAAAAATGTCAAGTTTAAAATCATTGTTAGGTTACTGGACAAGTAGCATCAGTCCTCAGATGCTGAAAATATAGACAATACTGAAAGGCAAATAGTGCTGAAGATAAAACTGGCAAAGCAAAGCCAGAAATATATTTATAAATTTTAGTAATGTTATTTTCAATACTTGGGGAAAATACTAGAGATCACGGCCTGAAATTTGCTCCCAAATTTTCTCTACAATGCTCTTGTTCCTTGACTCCATATGTAACAGAAAGTCCTGTATCATACCTGGAGTCCTTAGAGGGAATGGACTAAAAGAAAAAGTGTTTTATGTATGATTTTTTTAAGGTTAAACTTTTGGCTGGACCTAGGGAAGTACAAAACTGTTCTTACACACACAGGGCTGCCTAGTCAAGAATAGGAAAATATGTCCCTTCCATCATTGCTGAAAGAAAATCCCATCTAGTAATATTGAACTTTAAAGAAAACTTTGAAAACTTATATTCTAGATATTAAACTCCAATCTTCTGAAATATAGCCTCCTTTTGTCTGAACTCAAATTGATTTTTCTAAGAAAATTTAGAGCCTGGCACTTTGACTCCACAACAATCCTTGGGGCTTTGTTCTTGGGGCATTTTTTTAAAAGTCCCCTGTATGAGAAGCATACTGTTGGTCCTAAGTGATACAGTGTTTTCTCTAGACTTAAAGGTATCATTCAGAAACAGAAAGACAAGAGAGAGAGGAATAGTGAGAGGGAATAACCAGCTAGTCAGAGTATTAAATACTTTTGTGAATGCCTCCTATTTAAAGGAACTATCCTAAGTAGCTATCTCATTTGACAGTTTAGGTAAAACAGTTTCTTGTTTGACAGATTGAAAAGTAAGATTAAAATATCCCCCCACGTTCACATAGCTATAGACTTCCGACCCACAATTCAAATCTGTTTATATCTATATTAGTTATTTTCTCATTGCTGTAACAAAATTTTAACAAAATCAACACTGGAAAGGAAAGGGTTATTTGGCTTGCAATCTGGAGAGACCATCCATCATGGTAGCGTGCATAATGTCAGGTTCAATTGAATTGAAGGTTTCTATGTGGAAAAGCCCCTTATGATGGCTGAGCAGTACAAATCTCAAAGACAACCAAAGTACATTCATTAATGAAGAAGAGATTGCTAATTTGTTTCATTTTATGCTGATTAATTTAGATAAAAGAACTAAATTTAAAATAGAATTTAGTACAAAAGTATGAAAGGAGAATATATAGTCAAATTAAAGGGTGAAATGTCTTACTCTTGGAAGAAGGGAAAGCAGTTCATAAAGTGTTATGAGTTTATGTAAATATCCTCTACACATAAGCGAACATAAGAAATATTATGAAGAAATCTTCATATTTCTCTTAAAGAAACATCACAAATTAAGGCATTACATGGAGCACCTCACATGTCAATTTTACCCAACTCTAGTCACTGTTAGAAGCAAGACGTGACTGGGAAAAGCTTGGCTGGTATTGATTTGGTGGATAAATGATGGTAGAAGGAAGAACATAGTCAGAATGCATTGCACATATATGTTAAATCATGAAATAACAAAATCAAGGAATAAAAAATAAAAAGAAATGCTACCCTGTTGCGATCTGCTGTGATTATGTAGAAACAAACTGTGAATTTAGACTGAACTTAAAAACAAAATCCCCTTGGTTGGCCAGCCAATCAGACTTATTCAGTATATAAGCTCTTTCCATGACTATAGCATATCTAAAGTACACCTGACTATAGCATATCTAAAGTACACCTGACAGCAGGATGTTAAAAACCTGGGCTTTTTTGCATTATTGAGTATAGACCTTAATATTTATATAGGAAATGTGAGCCATGTACACTGTCATTATTGCTCAATGTCAAAAGATCTACAGCTCTGAATTCATCATGTACTCTTGCTTATGGCAGTGAAGCTATCATACATATAAATCATATGCTTACAATACCTGTTTTCCAGACTATAACAAGTTATGCCAAAATGAATGGCTTAATCCCATAAAATTGTCCTCTGCCACCACTCTTCCCATTAGAAATTTAAAACATAGGTATTAGGAGTGCTTTCCCAGTTGAGATCCTAAGAGGAGAAGGTAGCTCCAAAGGTGGCTAGTGCTGTTCTTGACTTTGAACTGTACGACTCCAGTTTTCGTGTGGCTTTTTCTACTTTTTTTCTCTAATAAGGGCACATGTAGTTGGATTTAATGTGTATTAGATTAATGAAAGATGATCTCATCTCAAGATTTTTAAGTTAATCACATCTGCAAAGACTCTTATTTCAAAGTAAAGCCTCATACACAGGTTCCAAAGATTGTGACATGGACATACCATTTTACCCACTGACTCTTGGTATGGCACACATAATTTGTCTTTCTCATTTCCTTGCTAAATCCGTGGGGAAGAGTTGTATCATTCTGTATCAAATTTTATCAGGAATAATCAGATACTAGTAGCATTATGCAAATTGCAAAGTCTACATCTTCTTTTCTCTTATCACCCCTCTGTATTCCTAGTTTCTCAATAATTCCCTTGTTCCTCTTTATTGCACATAGTACCCTTATTCTGTGTAAAATATGACCCCCCCAATATCCACTCCATCCATGTCAAATTTGTCTTGAAAAGTACCACAATCTTTAAGCCTGAATTTAACTTCCCAAAAATCCTGTCTATTTTAATGGTGTCTCTTTATTAGCTCATTCCAAAAAGCTGGTAAGTAAATTTTCTTAAAAGATATTATAGCTGAAATTTGGAGGAAAAGCCTTTCACAGTGGCTAACTATAGTATTGGTTTTCAATAGATCATCTAATAGTTTTGAACACTTTTGACAGCAGAAAATTTCAGTTAAATCTTCAAACATTCAGTGAAAATGGGTAAAAACAACAGCTTCTTGTATGGACATGCAGATGCCTAGATTGTAATGGAATAATATGTTAAGGTTTTAGACAGTATGCTCTAGCTATATTTTTAGCACAAAATCCATATATTCATCCTATTTTTAGGATGACACTGATCAGATAGGACCTTCACAAGCTAAAATCTGAAATTATGTGCCAGAATTTTAAAGTTCTGATTAATGATTCCAAAAGATGAGAAAAGCCGAGACCATCATTGCAATTTATTAGGAAGACTGATATTTTCAGCTTGGAGAGTATTCAACTTCAGATTTATTCTGACACCTCACAAGTTTACTAAGCTATCGGATCTCTGCTTTTCCAATTGGTGAAAGATTATAGAATTCCTACATGTGTAAGAATTGCTTTAAAGGGGAATTATAGGAAAACCTATGTTTACCAAGTTCTAATACAAATAATCTATTATTTCAATCTCTCTCCAAACACTCTAAGACCTTTTACTTCCCTGGTGAACCTCAAACACTTAATCATTTTAACTGTCAGAACTGCCCATGCCCAATGGAAAATGCAAGTAACAAAGCCTCATCAGAGAAAAGTCATCTTCAGTTACCCCATTGTTTCTAAGCCAGAGTCAAGACAGTACATCATGAGAGGAGCTTGTAACATAGGAAGATGTTCATCGTGGTGGGAACAAAACAGAAAAGGCCAGATTCACAATATGTCATTCAAGGGCTTGCCAAAAAATGACTGTGACACTTCCAATTAGTTCCTACCTCTTAAATATTTTACCACTCCTAGGGGTGCCTCAGGCTGATGACTAAACCTTAAACATCTGTACCCATGATGGACAGTTAGCCTAGCCACAGCAGCCACCAGGCTGACCTGAGCCCTCAGCACTGCCCAGTCATGCTACTGTAGTCCATGGATTACATCATTCAGTCATCTTCACTATGTTTCCAGAACTGTTGTGTTTCTCAAAGTTCTGATTCATTTTCATTGGATCATATCATTTCATAATTGTGCATTTTTCTGATAACCATCACAAAGGAAATCTCCAGTGTCCCGTCATGAAATATAAAATTAGATTATGTCTGTACTGATAAGGTTTTTCAAGAAGACACTGTATGAAGAGGACTGTTAAATTTTACTCCCTGTACACAGGCTCTTGATCACACCCTTGCCCCATTTTTCTCTCTCAATTATGTCTAACAACTGTGTTCCTTCTGTTATAAAGGATTTTTCAATAAGATTTTGTCTCTTCTACTTGAAAAAAAAAAAAAACCTTATTTAGCTCTACATTTTTTTTTCTCATTACCTAAATATCTCTTGCCCTTACTTAATGGTTGAACTTCAATTTCTTTACTTTTCTCCCTTCTTTTAACTCTGTTATTGCAGAAAATTATGCAAGCTGGCTAAAAGGTATAAGTAATAAACATTTAACAATATATTGTTGGCTCAATTCTTCCCAGTCCTTGTTTATCTCCTAAAGACAGAGCACTGTTCTATACCAATCACAATATAGCTATCAAAGTTAAGAAGTCAATGTTTATAAAGTACTACTAAAGCTCAAGCTCCATTCATATTTTTCTCTCTGTACCAATAATTCCATTGTAACAAAAATATCTGTTCTAGAATCAACTACTGCCTTTTTTATCATGTACCTATGATCTCCTTTGGCTTATAATATTGCCTTTATCTTTCTATAATTTTCATGATAAATTGTCCTAAATATTGTATGTAGGTGTTCATTCATCAGATGTAGATATTGATTCGGGGCAAAGGTGTTTATTCTTTGTCTAATTTAACTACCAGTTCTAGACTGGAGAGCTCTAGAGCATATTGGCCTCCATACAATCTAAAATGTTTAAGCCTCCAAGGCTTACTGCTGACTGAGCCACTCTGACTACCTCCTTTTGAACTCTTGACTCTTCTGGTTCAACTCATTCTTGTTCTTGTTCAAACTCCTCTCCAAGCTGGTTAAAACTGACCTTCTGAGCCAGCTGACTGTTTCTTACTTAACTCTTCTGACTCTGGCTGACTCTGGCTGACTCTGACTGCCTCAGACTGAACTGTTCTACTCAGCTTCAAACTGACTCACTTTTGCCATCTGATACTGACTTCTGCTGAGCTGCCTCCATGTCTTTGTGTCTCTCCCCCAGCCTGCCTGCTTCTGTAACTCACTGCTCCATACTGCCTCACCCAGCCTCTTTTCCTTACTGCTTCATTGTCTCTAGTTCTTGTCCCCCATCTGCCTGCTTCAGACTGTTTGCCTCATACTGCCTGCTGTAACTGACTCTTCTGTAACTGACTGACTCTGTAACTGACTGTTAACTCACTGTTATAACAGAATGCTGATTTTTGACTGTGCTGTAACTGACTGACACTGCTCTCACTCCTTGTTTTTTTTCTGATTATTTTTTCATTTCACTTTTCCATTGTGATAGCTGGGCGTGTCCTCACTCTGACTCACTCTACTAACTCTTCCTCTAATTTGTCACTTTGCCTGAAATTCTGACTCTTGAGTTCTGCTTCCTGTGTCTGTTTCCATACTTTGTTTGTCTTAGAAATTAAAGTCATGGACCACCACTGCCTTCAGAATACTGGGGTTAAAGGTGTGTCTACATTCCATCCAGGCCACACATGTCTCTGAATGTAGACCACCTGGAATATAGACCCTTCCTAGCTTTCACACAGGCCTTTCCCTCTACAATTGTATACCAATTATTTTATAGAAAGTTTCTCAATCTAAATTTCCTAGTGTTTCTTCAGTTTGACTCATATTATCCATCTTTGACAGGAATATAACAAAAGTAATACTTTATTCCTCCATCTGTTTCTTATCAAGGATTGCCTATTATTGACTTGTCCCTTCACTAATGATGCCAACTTTTACCCTTTAATTAAGATGGCATCTTAAGAGCTACTATATTTTATTTTTCTTTCAACTTATAATTAACAAATGTGCATGAGGAAAACCGTTGAAGTTATATAACTTCCGTTAATCACTCAACTTTCAACTTATCCATTTACTTCTCTATGTGAGAGTTCAGAGTTCCCTATTTCATACATAGGGTTCTCTTTTCTCTGTTTATTTCAACCCTCAAATTGTTTGGTCTTGGCCAGTGAAAATCCCTTCAAAATATCTTTTCCCACTATTCGACCTGGCTTCATCCTTGAGTTTTTCCTCACTTTTTATCACATGATGTTCTGCACAGCCTGTGCAATTAGCAATTCCTCCAATAAGCCTGATACATTTTGGTGAAATGGAAGCCAAGTATGGGGCACAGATATTTTCTGTATTTGGTTGTTTATTGCTTTTTTATTTATTTTTATTTTATTTTGCTATTAAGATATAACTACTTCTAGGTACTACAGTTAACACAGACAGGGACATTTATATACATATATAAATGTTTATGTATCTATGTAGTTATCGAAAACTATGAATATCCATTGTTACAATTCAACACTCCAAGTTCCTTGTTTATTTTCTGATTATTTTTTCATACTTCCAACTTTATTCTCTTTCAGTGTGAAACCTAGAACTCTCATCCTTCACATATTTAATTTAGTCATTTCATAAGCTATTTGATGGTGGATTTTATTCCCCATCACTCTACCAAAAGAGATGTTATTAAGGTGCCAGTAGTCACCATTTTACTAAACATAATGAAAACACTTTTTATTCTTCATTCTAGTTGAATTTAGTTTTGTTTGGGATCACCAAATACTCAAGATATACAGGAAACTCTTTTCCATCCATTTCTTTATTCTCTTGATTTTCTTCATATCCATAGTAAATCTCATTCTGCTTTGTTGGATCTTCCTTCTTAGCTTAATTTTAAATGTTAAAGTCCTCAATATTAGGATCCATTCATTTATCAGCTTAGTTAATAATTATCTCTTGGTTTTTGTTTATGATCTTCATTGAAGACGATAAATTTGGTCTCTACCCCTGATCCCTTTACTTGATTTTAAACCCATTGGCAATCTGCCTACCTGACAGCTCTATGTAGGTTTCTCACAGGCATTTAAGATTAACATATCTAAAGCTGAACACTTAATCTTCTACATAAAACCTGCTATTGCTTCAACAGTACATATATTGATATTTTAAAATAGCATAACCCTTTGTTTTAAAGTAGCGTAGCAAGTTGTCCATGCCAAACTTAGTCATGATTAATCACATCTCCATCTGTTTTACCTCCATTGCTGTAATCTGCCACAAGGTATTATAAGTCTATTTCCTAAAATATTTTGAATACATTCATTTTTCTTGGTCTCCCTAACCATAGCAAGGATTTTTCTTTCCCCTGGAATCTTAAAAATAATCTGGGTATGTTTGCTATCCTGAGCATACATTCTTGATCAAGAGTGAAGTTTGCCTTATTCAGACACATCAAAAAGTATTCTTATAAATGATATCTTTGAAAGTTCATCCTACCCTCATTTTCTATATTATATCCAAATATATTTCTGACACAAATCAGATTTTTGAAGTCTTTACCAGCTTTCAATGCTTTTTTTCTACTGTTACTACAGTAAATTCCAAACATTTTCATCAAGTTATATAAATGAATATTCTGAACTCCGTTTCTCCAGTCTCATCTCATACAATTCTACCTCTTTGTTTTCTGACACTGCTTCAGACATGTATTCATTTAATTTCCTCCATCACCATACATGTATGTTCATCTGTCTACTCATCATACAGTTTCAGTTTAAATGCCAATAGCTAAAAGAAGTCACTCTGCATTGTTCCTTCAGATCACTTTTTGCAATTTGTAGTAACATATTATTTGAGTCATTTATGCTATAAAATTCACATTTTAGGAAGGCAGGGGCTCTATCTATCTATCTCTGTAGTGTGTAAATATGTGTGTGCATGCATACTTATGCTTATGCTATAGTATTTCTACCACTCAACACAATGCTTAACTAGTGGTACACTTCAAATCTATAAGTTGTATGAATTGACATAAAGGGAATAAAAGAACATATTAATCCTTGCAATGACAAACATTTGACTTACAGATTAAATTTTAGCCAAAAATTAAAGTCTACTTATGCACTCACATATCTTAGTTAACATCAGTATAAACAAACTATTTCCCCTGAAGTCAGGCATCAGATAAATCTGATTGGCTGGCTTGTAATCATTTCACTTTGTGTCATTCAGAAATTGCTTTTGAGATTTTTGCAACCATTTCTTAACTTGGTTGCTCAAAACTGAAATTGGATTGTATCCTGGACACAGCAGGAAGGCAATTTACAGAGCCCATGAACATTGTTGAAATTATCATGCAAGCTTATTAAATGCAATGTATATTTAAATTGAAAAAACTTTCTTTATTAAACTCAGATAGGTGAATTTTTATAGCTTCCAGCACTAAAGTGTATTACGTTTGAGAGTCAGGTTAGATTAATTTCTAATCTTTATGGAAATCATTTTTATTAAAAAGTGGAAAGTTAAGATTTTGACAGTTACAGGGTTTGGAAAATTCTAAAAGGATCATCATTTAAATGTGCAGGAGATGTAAAATCAGAGTGCTTCCATGATAAAGGTGATTTGTTTATTTTATATGCTCATTTTTAAAATCTATTTTAATATTTAAGCTTGTTAAGGAAAACCTGAAATATGGTTGAATATATTAAATACTAAATAAGAGTTTTGACTTTCATTACTTTTCATGAGAGCAAACTAAATAAAGCCTAGCATGAACTTAGATGTTAAAATGAAAAAAGTTCAAGGATATTTTTATTTCTAAAATAAATGATCAACATGTTTGAAGTTTTATTTGTGAACACATTCCATGATTTGGAGGAAGCTTGAATTATTCACTGAATACAGGAATATTCTGCATAACGAGATACTTATTTGATCATTTACATTTCAAGTTGATTCCTTTTGGTTCTCTTTTGTTCCCATTTTATTGAGTAGTAATTCACAAATAATGTAAGCTCTACAATCACATGATTTGCTATACATCTACACTATGAAATTATCACAGTCAAATTAGTGTCTAACCATGTAATATCTTGGCTGTGCATGTAATGGCAGCACTGAAGATTTATTCAACAAATTTTTAAGTCCACTCACATTGATTTTTTTCAAAGCATTCTTGTAGTCATTGGCTTAGAGGTACACATAAACCCTAAAGCAAATTATGGGCTATAACTCAGTGGAAGAATGACTTGCTACATGTACAAGACCCTGTGTTACATTCCCCACTCTGCAAGGAGAACAAAAGAACCCCCAGAAAAAAACTGTGGAAAATTTTCTCACAGATGTAGCTGACAATAAAGTGGGAAGAAACTTCTCTGTCATTTGAATTTGAGAGTGCAAATGAGTGGGTCTCTGATTCTTGTCCCTTCTCTTGGGCTCTTTTCCTTCTGTTTATTTTTTAATCTAATTCTGATGTGTTAATGTTTGTTTTATCTTATTACATTTTATTTTCTTATCATCCCTTAGAAGCCTATTTGTTTTCTGAAAAACAGAAAGGGGTAGATACAGATGGAAGGGAAGGTGGCCAGGAACTGGGAAGAATAGAGGGATGGGAAACAATAATCAAAATATATTATGTGAGAAAAAATCTATTTTCAATAATAGGAGGAAAGATAGACTTGTATTTGTGTTTTAAAAGTTGAAAATCAAACATCAAAGGAGCACACGATATTTAAACTAAAGAAGAGCAGGAAAATTTGCCTAGCATGTTCACTGGCAGTATACAAGTAGCTGAGAGTTATAACTTATGATAACAGATCTTGGAAGTCCAAGAAAAATTAGGTAAGTACCGTCCCATTTTACACCTTTCAAAATATTGGTACTATAGAGTGAATTCCCCATTGAATGAAGATATTAATGAAAAATGATATTCAGGTGTTTATTTTTGAGTATCAGACATTAAAAAGGGAAGTTTTCCAATTATATAAGAAAGGCTATTGATTTTTCATAGTTGTTAGTTCATTTGTTTGGTGTTTTTATCAAAAAAGCCACTGCATCCATTTAAGGTATATAACATAAAGCAATGTGTTGATAATTAGTGGTACTGTAGTAACTATAGTTAAACAAAGTAATGTTCCTGTCATTTCATGCAGTTACATTTTTATGACAAGAACAATTAAAATCTATATAAAAAAAATCACAAATACAATACAATTTTATTAGCTATAATGCATTTTTTTACATGAAATCTTTACACTTGTTCATCCTACATGTCTGCTACTTTTGTGTCTTTTAACCAATTGCTCTATTTCTTCCTCTATCCTTGCGTTTTAGCAATCACTATTTTACATGTCTCTGTATGTCTCTGTATGTTAGATTCCACATATCAGTGAGATCATGTAATGCATTTTCTATGATAGCCTATTTCATTTAGCAGAATGTCTTCCAGCTCATACTAAATAAATTCCTTCTTTATTTCTATAGACAAATTGCCCATTATATAAACATTTTTTTTTACTTTATACACGAATCAAGCACATTACCTTGTTTCCTTGTCTAGTAGCCACAGATTTTCATCTTGTTACCTTGACTTTGAGTTAATCTCACACAGATGCCAAAGAATTAACTCTATTCATTTATCTGTTTTCCATTTTTTTAAACAGCACAATAAAATTGTACATATATGATGTGATTTGTATAACTATCTATCTTTATATCAAATATGAAATAGTTCTCACCATTGCTTTAGGGTGAAACGTTTAAAATCCCTTCTTCTAATTTTTAAAAAGTATTTAGTACATTATCTGTTATTACTCTACTGTGCAATAGCACAGAACTTCATGCTTCCTTCTAACTATAAGCAAGCACCAAATGTGTAATGACTTCCCACCTGCCCCCATCCAGCTACTTTTCCCCATATCTGCTAACCACTATTCTATTTTCAATTTCTGTTAAATAAATTTTATATTCCAGTAGTGAGTAAGATCATGCAGTATTTTTGTTTCTTCTGGGATTTTTCTCTTAACATAGTGACTTTTAATCCTATTCATGATTTCATAAATGACAGGATTTCATTTTTGTGGCTTTATTATATATGTGCCACGTTTTCATTTTTTAACTTTTATTAATATTTGTTTATATGTTTGTTGTATGCATGCCAGAGTCTGCATATGGAGGCTAGAGGACGACTTGTGGGAATCAGTTCTCTCTTTCCTCCATGTGGATTCCTGAGATCTAGCTCAGGTCATCCGGCTTAGAGGCACATATCTTTACCCGCTGAGTCATCTCAAAAATCCACCACATTTTTTTTCATTCTTTCATTGGTTGCTAAATATGTAGGCTGTTTCAATTTCATGGCTATTGTCAACAATGTTATAATAAATGTGAGAGTACTGATGCCTCATCAACATATTGATTTCATTTCTCTTGAGTATTACCCAGAAGTAATATAGCTGGATTATGGAAAGTTGATTTTAGATCTCTTAGAAACATCCATAGTATTTTTTATAAAGGCTATAATAATATACTAATAATACTAATATATATTCCTAACAACAATGTACAAGCTTCCCTTTCTTCAGTAGTCTTTTCAGTATTTATCATATTCAGTATTTTTCATACCTATTCCAATTGGAGGGAAAGGATATCTTGTCATTTTAATTAGTCATATTGAGCATTTTTCATATATTTATTGACTATTTCTATGTCTTTTTTTGAGAAATGTCTGTCGATATCTTTAGCCAATTTTAATTGGATTATTTGGGCTTATTTTTTTCATTTTATTATCTATTTGAGGGCTCTGCCCAATACTGTGTTTCACAGTGGTGAGCCTGGTACCAGTGTCACATCTAAAACCTGAATTTAATTCCTCCTTTCTCCCCCAAATAGGAATTGTTTCTCTATACAATAAATTGCTTCGAGTTGAGGACAGAGTGACACACATGTAGCTATTTCTTTCCTGTCTCCTGTATTTTTCAATGTATCTTCCCTTATTATGTTACAACTAGGTACTGTGTTGCCTCATCTCAGTCCTGGAGGTCTTATGAAGATAGTTGAGTGTATGAGTAGCTGTTCAAACTGTTATTTGTGAGGGAGACAGATTTTCGGAGGATTTTTCTTTGATACCAGTTTGCTCCAACTCTATTCTGCCTTCCTTTTGTACCTATGAAAGGAGCTAGAATGAAGCTTTCTCTCTGAAATAACAGAATCTTAGCTTAGTCAATATTTACCATTCTTCATATTTTATCACACTTGAAATTCAAGATGTGTAAAACCAAATGTTAATCACTGTATTTCCTAGATCTCTTGATTTCCCTCAATGTTGACAAAACTTTCTAGTCACCCAGTTTGAAATCTACAGGCATTTTTATGTTTATCAATAATTTATTTAATCAATGTATATTAAATGCTATTTTTCCTGAGAAAATTGGAAGCCTGCAATCAAGAAAGGGACTAGAATACATAGGTTACTCAATTAATGTTTGTTAAATGTGTTAATGAAATAATTCTACAAATATTTATTGGTTGCTTCTCATGTAGTAGAAATGTGGGAAGAGCAAAAAACTGAGATGTAACTGTTTCCTTTCTCAACTTATAGTCAGCAATTTAATTTATATGTATAGAAAATTATAGTGAAATGTATAATAACAGCTATGATAGGTATATATACAAGGTTCAAGAAGACTACAGAAGAGGAAGGGCCATTCCTTCCTTATAGTATCATAGGTCATGAACTACTCAGGCTGAAAGCAGAAGTATCATTTAGGCAAAGAGAAAGAGACTGAGGAAAGACATTGGAAAACAAAGGGGAAAGATTAAGGCACTTTCCATACATATAAAGGAAGATGATTCGTGCATAAGACAAATAGTCAAGTTTATCTATATTAAGGATACAAATATGGCAATAATGAAAGCTCAAGTCAAAAAAGGTAATAATTAGGCATTAAATGTGATTAAAGTTCCAAGCTATGAGAGTTTGAATTATAGTATGCTTAAGGATACTATGAAGCATTTTTCTGGTAGTATGTGGTGGAAAGTGTGCTTTGTTCATGCAAGCATTACTATGATGTCAACTGAAAGCAAACCATGCAACATAGATGTGATATATACAACACTGGAAGAGTTCAGTGATACAAGATAAATCATAACTGAGTTCAAATAACTATTTTCAAAAATTTGAGGGGATGACTGTTATGTAGCAGTCTTGATTGTGAGATTGAAGGATGACTGTGAAATTGAAGCACTCCATCCTACAGGAAAGCCCATTAATACAGGAAGTAAACAACTCAAAATAGCTTCAGGAAGTCCCAGAAACTGATAAGATTCACTAGGTCGGCTCCTCCACAACAGTATATAAACAGTAAAGACTGATGAGAAACAGTCTCATGCAAGGAAAACTATAAACACTCAGAGAAACCCAGCAGCCTGGAAGAAACAGAAATCAGACAAGCAGCCTAAACAAAATGGAAAACAGCCAAATGGCCTAGAAGAAACTAAGTCAAGCTGAGTTGCTTAAAAATGACTCAGGGTAACACAATCACCTAGAAAGGACACTGTCAAACCTGTTAAGGTTGAACTGTCTGTAGATTGTGCAGTGTACTCCAGGGTCCCAGCTTTTCTAAACTGTCACCCATGCTGGAATGAACTTTGGCGAAAAAGATTTCTTTGAGTAATTTCTATTTCTGTAAGAAACCCCAATAAAACTCTTTGGTTGACCAAGTTGGACTCTGGTAATATCCATACATTAATCTGTCATCAATTTCCTATCTGCGGTGAGTAGATGCGTGCTGTCTCCACAGGAAATGTCTGTCACAAAACAATGACCAAGAGAAGAATGAATATGCCACTTTGAGTCAGTTGTAAAGACAGAAATAAATGCAACTGGTGAAAGAAACAAAACAAACAAATTTTAGTCCACATCAACAAATTAATTTCTAATATGGATATATAAAATCTGAATTGGGTTTGACTGGCATTGTGAAACAATGGCTGAAATTTGGATAAAGTATTAGAGAAAGTTTCATATTCTAGTAAGGAGCTGGTTGAGTAGATAATTTCCAAACTTCTTTTAAGTGCTAAAATTCTATTATTTCAGTAATAGTAGGTACAACTATAAATATAGAATGTTAAAGGACACTAAAGAACATCTGTGAGTCTCCAGACAAAATATGAAGGGCTATAAGTATATTGGAAACAATCTCCAGACAAAATATGAAGGGCTGTAAGTATATTGGAAACAAATAATCATAATTGCCATTAGTAACATAGTAATTATTATATTCTCAGAATAACTATAAGTATTTTGCATGCACTTACCGATTTCATTTTTTAAGTAACCCATTTTGGTGAAAGGAAACCAACACATGACCAGATTTAATGATTTATTCAAAGTCATACACCTAATCTGTCACTTGATATATTTTGCAGGGTCTTGATCTTATACAAAATTTTAATGGACTCCCAAAGGTGTTTGGGGAATTTATTATAGTTAGAAAGAGAAAACAACAAAGAATGTAGTCTGAAGATCTTGCAGCTTCTATGAAGAGGCAGATAAAAAGTGAAAAATTATGCTTTCAGAATTAGACATCAAGAAAGTAGGCAGTCCCAGCAGTAGAAATCTACCAGTCACTTCCAAGGAAGATATGTGGGACAGAGGAGCATGTCTTCAAGCATAGTTGTGGCCAAAGTATCATGATATGAAGGCTTAGGGTTTTGGTACTTACTGGATAAAGGAGATAGAATAGTGGAAAGCAAAAAACTCATACCTTTTAAGTTAGAACTCAGAAAGCTGACATGAAGGTAGCAAGGTCAGCATTTATCAGCAGCAAAACTAAGGGGCTTTGGAGGCTTACAATATATCTCGAGGCTGGGAATATAGCTCGATGGTAGAGTATTTGACTAGCATTCACAAAGCCTTTTATTCAATCACCAGCAAAACACACACACACACACACACACACACACACACACAGGCACTCACACACACAAAACTATTTCTTTAGAGGACAATGATTCTTGGCATTGTTATTATCATGCCCTCAGGTTTACCATATTTCTTTTTACCTTCTAACTTTTGAATGGTCTAAGTTATTAAAACAACCTAGATTTTCTCTAATTACTAGTAGTCTCCAAGAAAACCATGTTGACCACATCAAAGGATGTTACTACCTATTGACAAAGCTGTTCATAAAAGGGTTACAGATGGTTAGCCATATGTTATTTGTGCCAGAAGATGTCAATATACTGCCATTCACATCATAAAATGAGTCCTAGGACATGAATACAAGAGGCATCTGATATCTGCATCTGAATAAGCGTTATTAACTATGGATCATACCATTTATACCAGGAGAGGATAACATATTTACTGTTTTCCAAATGGTACTTGAGAAGCATATGTCTTCAGATGGCATATTTCATTTTTTTCCTGCATAGTATCCCCAATAAAATCTATGGCTGAGCTAGAATTTCAGCTGAATGAATCAGGCCTCTGAGACAAGATTCATAATCACTATAATATGATGGCATGGGGTGAGATATTGCAAACAAAAAATAGATAAAAAATATTTAAGTGAGAGCTTAAGTCAAAATATGTACTGTAGAGCAAACTGGAGTACTCCGTAGGGATGAGACTAGACAATGGTTAAAGATCTTATAGTATTGAGGTACATTTTAGATAGAAATTCTAAATCCTTTGCCCAATGCTGTCCTAAAATATCCTGGAAAAAGCAACTTAAGGAAGAAAGTGTTTATTTGGCTCCCAGTTCCAGGTGACAGCCCATCATAGCAGAGAAGTCAAGACAGCAGGCATTTGAAGCATCTAGTTGTACTACATCCACAGTCAGGAGAGGAGAACAATAAATTAGCAAATGCCTTCTAGTTCTCAGTTCACTTTCTCCACTCTTAAGCAGTTCAGAAACCCCTGAAGAGGGAATGGTGCCACCCAGAGTGGGTAGGTCTTCTCATCTCAATTAATATACTCAAGATAATCACTACAGAAGTGACCACAGACCTACCTGTTCTAAACAACCTCTCTTTAAGACTTTCTTCCTGGTTGATTCTAGATTGTGTCAAGTTGGCAGCTAAAACTAACCATCACAGTAGTCTCTATATTTCTAAAACTTCTATAACAGGCAGCTTCTCCTCAGTGGCTTCTTCCTATCCAGGTAGTTAATGGACTATTTGAATTGCTTGTTACAGAAGAGCAAATTGAACAGTCCTGAAAACATATACAAACAAAGTAGCATTATACAGACTGAGTAGGTTGTATTTATATATTTAGGAGAGAGAGAGACAGACAGAGAGAGACAGACAGAGAGAGAGAGAAACCGACAGAGAGAGAGAAGAAAGAAAGAAAGAAAGAAAGAAAGAAAGAAAGAAAGAAAGAAAGAAAGGAAGGAAGGAAGGAAGGAAGGAAGGAAGGAAGGAAGGAAGGAAGGAAGGAAGAAAGAAAGAGAACAATTAAAAAAAGAGGCCGTGAATCTGAAAGAAAACAAGGAGGGGTATATCGAAGGGTTTGATGGGAAGAAAGGATATAACTATATTATAACCTCAAAATATATTTTAAAAGCCTACACTATATCACATAGATTTAAGCCTCCTGAACCCAGGTTTACATAGTAATCATTTAATGTCTCTCCAGATAGTTCAAGTTGTCATGTATTCTCCCAGAGCCAGAGATATGATCTGGATATCATTCGCTGGCCAGTATTTAGAGTTCAGAAGTCTTGATTTTTCTTACCAGCTGCTTCTGAGGTCAAAGTCTAGCATCAATATTCTCTAAGTCAACTAACCTCGAACTATCTACCTTACAAAGCCTAGCAACATAGAAGTGTATAATTCAATATTGGTAAAATGAGGAGTTGCTCAAGAATTTTAACTTTGTCTACCTGTACCTGAATTAATAGACAATAGACTCCAAAACATAGTCCTATAGCCTTATGACAATAAAGATTAACTCTTAAAGAATGTTAGTATCATAGGATTAGGCAGATGTAAAATCAAAATATTTATTCTATGTTGATCCCTAAAGAAGCTAATGTGCAGCTTTTAAGGTAACATATAAAATACATTTATTTCAGTTAACAAGTAGGTTGTATGAAGCATGCATGTAATCCCAGCATTTTGGAGTCTAAGGCATGAAGCTTATAAATTTAGGCTAAGCTTGGGTTCTACAGAAAAGCCCTATATTTAAAAAAATGATAACATGATTAGTCTCACAACCACATAGCATAATAAAAATTTTACTAATTGCCTCAGAATAAAATTAGTCATAATTTTTAAACGACACCAAATATAATGGCACTAAATAGTGAATTGAAGGGCATGTATATATGTTTTTTTTTAATCACATTAAGGAGTTTATTAACTCTAGGTTTCTTTTCTTTCTTTCTCCATGCAATGTTCCCTTAAGTAAAAGTAAGTCAAAGATGTATGCTCTACTAGACAATGCTGGCAACTTTGGACTAAGTGTAGGAACTTGGTCCAGTTTCAGGGTGTATCTGATTATTGCTAGCATTATGCATCTCTAAGCCTCCATTCAGACTTCATTTTTTTTTAAGTCAGGAGAGTCCTTAACCAGAAAGATGATGGGAAGGACAAGACAATTCTTTCAGCTCTACTTCATCCAGAGTAAAATTTTCATCTGAGTGAAGTGTCCTTCCAACAAACAACTTTGGCTTCCCCACTAAATTATGTATCAAATGTGTTTGAGGCATGAATATCTTTACAGCTCTCTCAATGTATTGTTTGCAATGCTTCATGGAATGTAGGTACTTTTGTGGTAAATGAGGATTGTTGCCTTAGAAATAATACCATACAGAAAATTTAGATGTACATTAATATACTTAACAAAAATTCATTTTGAAGAGATTAAAATAATGTTTAAACAATTTTTAAAAAGAAAAAATCACATCAACTATCCATTAGAGGAAGAAGTTTTCCTTAGCTGTGATTTTAACATTACATCAATCACAGCAAAATGATTGCTAAACCTTATATATAAAGAGTAGCTTTCTTAATTATCAGCAAAATTTTAGATGTATGTTTGTACTCAAGTTCATGTAAGTGTGAGTACACACCAACACAACATATTTTAGTAACTATTCTAAGCAAAGATTGAGCAAAATAATTGATTTGGTGATAGTTGTACCTAATTTCATAAGTGAGATTACTGTCGCCCAAAGGTCTAGAATATCAGTAAGATATGTCTATGAACCAATCATGGCATTTGCCTTTAGGTGGTCACAGAATGTAAAAATATGAAAGTGATGATATGAAAGTCCAAGTGAAAAGCTAGGGATACTCCAAAACAAACTTCCTCATGGCTAAACAATTAATTCAGAGCATGTGACTTACAACTCATGGTAGAATACATTTGCTCCATAAAATTTTACCCTAAGAATCTAAAACCCATTGGGTTGAATAAGAAGCATTCAAGTAAAGTGTATAGACTTCAATATTCTTTGAAAATTGAGAATGATCTTGGATAGGAAAACCTGCCATATTCATAATCAAAACATTGAGACAGTCTCAGTGTGGGACATGAATAAAGACAGGGATACCTAATCCTCAAAAGCTCTTATTTCTGTTCACTTTGCTGAACCAAATAAGACTTATAGAGCTAAAGACTATTTTACTTAAAAATCACAGAATCAGGATTCACTCAAAAGGAAATTTCCATAGAATGACAATTTCAACAGACCATTTTATTGACTTCAAAGTTTCAAATTAGGCTTGAATTTTTTGTCATCAAATTTTCAACTAAAGAGTAGTTAACCACCTTATAAGAGAAATCCAAGGCTATCTGTGATAATCAAGCTCCATGAAACTTTCATCCAAATGTTGTTGTTATTGTTGTTGTTGTTGTTGTTGTTGTTGTTGTTGTTGTTTGGGGGCAGAGTCTCCCTATGCATCACTGGCTGACGTGTAACTTACTATATAGACCAGGCTGGCCTCAGACTCACAGAGATCCACATGCCTCTGCCTCCCAAGTGCTGGGATTAATGGTATTATCATGCCCAACCTGTAATTATAACTCTCTTTTTCAGTTTTTGGAGACAGAGCTTCTCTGTTGTAACTCTGGCTGTCCTAGAATTCACTTATAGACCAGGCTAGCCTTAAGCTCACAGAAATCTGCCTGCCCCTGCCTCCCAAGTGCTGGTACTAAAGGTGTGCACCACCACCCAGTTGTAATTATAATTCTTAAAAAAACATTTTAAAGATTAAACAGAATTTAAGATTCAAGACTCTGTATAAAATAGAATTGTGATGTGACTGTCGCTTTTGTGTTGTTACATTTACATAGATAGTTAGGTCATGTTTAATAGCCTCTTCAGTTAGATTGTATGGATGTAAGATGAGGTTAAGACTAACAAAATATATTGATGCACAATTTTAAACTGAAGCAGAGGGACAGGTATTATTCCTGGACCATACACATTCTGTGTTAAGTGTAGTCCATCCTGACGACAAATGTTTTCACCTATAGTTTTCTGCATGAATGACACAAAACACGGAAAATTCTTAGAGCTTCAGTAACAAAAATTGTAGTAAAGTTGAACTATTAATTTTTACAAATCTCTATGTTAGAAATATTCTGTCCTTATTTAGGATGCCATAATGTAGCATTAAAATTTTCACATATATATGTTAAGCAACAGGATAACAACATTTAATATTTTGGAGTGCCTAATAGTTTCATTGCTGAATATTGGGCACAGTTGAAATGACAAGAATAACAGAGCTTAGTTTACTGGGAACTTCTATCTAAAAAGTAAATCTCAGAGAAATAGTTTGGAGGGATGCTCTGAAGGATTTACTATTTAATCAAGTTGTTTTTTGTCAGCATGTAACAAGGAACTATTCCAGTTGTATCTTAGTCCGATTTATCCAAAAGGTGTTTGTTCATTGTTAACACACATAAACTTATTAAAAATGAAATGCCTCAATAGAACTTTAAAATATCTGCCTATATTTTTCATGTTGTTTTCCAGTACATTTGCACAGAAACATATTTGTATTTTAGCATTCTTTTGTCATCTTTTGCAGCTTATAATGTTAATATATTTTCAACCAGATGAAAATACTGCCCCCAGAATAGAAGTCTTTGCAAGATAAATATATTAGATCATATATCATTTCTATCGTGTTTATAAGTTATGTAATTTCCAGAATCTATTTTGTGATCGTCTCCCCTCCCCCAACCTGATTAGATGGGAGTTAAAGAATGTCTCAGAATCCATTCAGAAACCCCATTTGAAACTGGATACGAATGCAGAAATGTTGATGCACTTCAAACTGAGGAATGTTTATTGTTTACTATCTTCTCCTCCATTTGTAGTAATTTATTTCTTAGATGATTCCCTTACTCATGGGGATATTGCTTCCCACTTGGATACTTGCAGTACTGAAACTATAAATCAGACGGGTAGTTGTGGCTTCTGTCTGGCAGGTGCTGTGTGTTGAGGACAAGAGACTAAGACATGTTTTGCTTCTTTAATTCAGGAGAACAGCCCCAGAAGACTTTTTTCCATTTTTTATTTGAAAATCATTATTAAATATTTAAGGCATGCGAAATAGCATAAAACAGCTATTACACTGTTTTAATAAGTAATATAAATGTCTCTATGTGTAATCTTTTCCACTAAAATGTTTAATCATTATTTTTACAACATGTTATGGAGCACTTTGAAGTAATTTGATACATGTATAGAATGTAAAGTGTAAACGTGACCCCCTCTACTAACCTTTCATACATCAGAAATCATTATGTTAAGCTTAATTCATTTTCATGGAACCACTATCCTAAACTTAGTCATCTATTTACATAGAGTTCTAGTCTTTCCAAATATGAATAGATTATTTTACATTATCCTATATTTGAGTTCTACTTTCTTCCTTCATGATTCAAAGGCTCCCCCATTTTGAGTCATGTATCTCTACATTATTCACGTTAGCTTGTATAGTTTTGCAGTAGAATGTGTTGTCTATTTTCCTACTAATGGAAATTTAACTTATAGCCTAAACTCACCTATTAACATACTGTAATATGATTTTGGATGACCTTGGTTATTCCTGTTCCATTAGGACGCCAGCGGATTCATTTTTGAAGGTAGTTGGTGTTTTGAGACTGGGTTTCATATATCATATATCACATTCTGGCCTTAAACTCTCTACATAGTCCAGAATGGCTTTGAATATTTGAATCTCCTATATCTGCCTCTGTGCCTTAGTATTAGAATTATAGGCATTTGTCAGCATGCCTAGATTTCTGTCTAGACTTTAGGATCAGATTTTTATGTACTACAAAAAAAAAAAGGTTGGCATATTGACAAGAATTACATGGAGTTATACAAGTGAGCAGACAAACATTTATACCCTAATGATAGTGAGGCTTGTAACTTCTGAACACAGAGCATATACTCTGCAATTGATTGATAGGGTACTTTTAGTTGGTCTTCAAAAAAATTTTTTATGTAAAGTGATGATAGTCATTGCATTTGTTATTATTGTGAATTAGAGTTTTTTTGGTTTTTTTGTTTTGTTTTTACAAATTGCAGGCTTATTATATCCCTGATATATAAGCATGCTGAATTTTTGTTTTTTGACCTTGCATCTAGCATCTCTGCTATCCTGTCTTTTACTTTTCATAGTTTACTTTCCCTTTACAATCATTACCCCTCTCACACTTTTGAGTATTTGATTCTGCCGTCTAGTATCTCCAGTACAATACAGAATTAAAAGCAATGGTTAATTCTAGTACTTCTTCTGACCTTAAAAGTAATATGTCAATAATCCTACTGTAAACATGATGATTTCTATAGCATTTATGTAAGTCCCCTTAACACATTTAAGCTTGTCTTACACTCCTATTTCCTATGAGATCCTACCACAACTGGAAACTAAATTTTAGATAGTGTTATTTCTGTATATAATCAGATTATGTATTTTCTTCAGTCATTGTGAAGCAGATTAAAGTAAAATGGATTATTTCAAGCATAAACTACATTAATTGATTTTCTAAAGTTGAAGAATCTTTTCATTTATACATACTTAGTTTTGATTTCTGTAGTAGTATGTACATGTCTTTGTGGGGTTTTATGAATTTTCAGATATTTCATTGGCTAGTTCTATAATTATGCTTATAAGTAATATTAACTCACTTAAAAATTCTTTATCTTTTTCTTATCATATCTTATAACTAGATTATAGTACTCCCATAAAATGGTTCAGAGAGCTTTTTCCATTTCTCTACACACTTGTATGGAGTTTATCTGTCCTTTGAAATTTTAGCAAACTATACCTGTAAAGCCACGTGGGTCATGTTCGATGCCTTTTATATGTATTCAGATCTTCTTTTGCTTCTGAAGTTCATTTGTCTTCCTAAAAATATCATCTTCATCTGAAGTTTCAGAATTCATGATGTAAAATTGTTAGTAGTTTTGTTATTTTTTATCTTTGAAGTTTAGTTCTAAATATCCATTTTTGTCTTGAGTCTTAATTTCTATTTGTTCTTTGAGCACCTCAAACAATCACATTTAGCCCCTCAAAACACTATTCTTAGATGCACCTACTCTTCTCCAGTCACTAAACTTTTTATCCTCCCCTCCCCACCCACACTCTTAATATAAGTGTCTGCTGCCCAAATATCCGTTGATATGTGCCTTTCTTATGGAGCATCGTTAATTTTCCAGGGGCTATACTCTTAGAAAAACTGATTCTCCTCTCAGCAGCTAAGTTGCCAATATCACCTTAGCTAGGATTAGGATTTCATGCTCACCTCTCCTTTCTGTGCTGGGATTTGGTCCGGACTGAGCTTAAATAGATCTTATGTTTACTGCCACAACTGCTGTGAGCTCATACTTGCAGCCACCTTGCTGTGTCCAGGTGACACTGTCTCTATGTAGTTCACTATTGCTTCTGGCTATTACATGCTTTCTGCCTCCTCTACTCCGTAGGTTTTATTTATTTTTTTATTTTTCTTCTCTCATACAACTTATACAATACATCCTGACCTCCTCCCCTCTCCCTTCACTTCCCAGCTTCCCCATACACTATCTCCCCCAAGTCTACCCCAACATCATCACCCACAAACATCCTCCCAGCTTCTCCCCAGAAAAGAACTGTCCATCAAGGATAGAGCACCATCAGGGTACAGCATAAGAGGATGGATCAAGGCCGGGCACCATTCCTTGCTTCAAGGGTGGACTAGGCAACTCAGCAGGCGCAAAACGGTCTCAAGAGCAGGTAAAACGGTCAGAGACACTCCTACTCCAGCCTGTAGGAGTTTTGCAAGAACACCAATCCAAACAAGCCATAATACGTATTTCAAGGATGCTGCAGATTCTGTGTCTGAGGCTTCAGTCTCTGTGGGCCCCTAAGAGTACTGGTCAGTTGACACTGTGGAGCTTGTTTTGGTGTCCTCAACCCCTCTGGTCTCAGCCATCCCTCCTCTCCCTCTTCTGTGGGGTTCCTTGATCTCTGTATGATGTTTGGCCCTGGGCATCTCCATATGCTCCCATCAGCTGCTGGAAGGGTCCTCTCTGATAAGGATTGGGTTAGGTACTCATCTATGAGCAGAATATGACATCATTAGAAATAGTCTCTGGGTTATCCAGTCTCTAGTTCATATCCTGCCCTGCAGTTTCAGACAGGGATTCCCCTGCTTAGTTTCTTAAGCCCATGGAGCAGAGGATGTCATGCATAAATTCATTCATACATATGTGTATATATATATAAATATTCCATTTAGGGCTGAGCACTCTTTCTCTCTACAGACCTTTTTAAACCCTGTAGTTGCACCATCTACTGCAAATAAAAGCTTCTCACATAAGGGTTAAGAAATGCATTAGTCTATGGCGATAACAATAAGTCATTAGGAGTTGACTTAATACTATGTCCATTTAGCAAAATAATAGTAGCAGGTTCTCTTCTAGGGCCTATAGCCTATCAAGCCATATGTTCTTGGCCCATAATAGTACAGACACGACTTTCATGTTACAGAGCAGAACTTAAATCTAATTAAAGGTCGGTTGGTAACACCGATAATGTTCATCGTGGCACTTTAGCATATGTAGGCATGTCTTACAAGTGTAGTCATTATTGTGACTCACAAAGTTCACAAGTGGGAAAGGTTAATGGTTATTCTTCAACTCCAGTAAGGTACTTAGCACCTTGTACTATGAAAGCTAGTCAATAGATGAGTCTTCCAGATCAGTACAAGCTTGATTTTTCCATTTTCTGTGTCTCAAATGTGTGTGTGTGTGTGTGTGTGTGTGTGTGTGTGTGTGTGTGTGTGCATTCAGTAATATGGTCCTACCATTAAGTTCTAGAGTAACCAAGAGTTGGCAATAGCCTGCATTGTTTAGTGATCTTTGGGACCTCATTGACTAACAACACCAAAGAAAGTAACATATACCTGGCATTGGGCTTCTATTTGTTAGTCTTTGGTATCTAGTAGGGGTATTGTTGCACTGTTATAGAATAACTCCATTATAATTTTGTGTGTGAGTGTACCTATCTATCTATCATCTATCTATCTATCTATCTATCTATCTATCTATCTATCTATCTATGTATCTCTTTGTGTGTGTGTGTGTGTGTGTGTGTGTGTGTGTGTGTGTGTGTATTAGGAAGCTTCTACAGTAGGTTTCCATGTGACTTTTTCAAAAGGTCTTTAGTATTATTTATCCTTCCATATATCCCCATCTCCATCCTGATCTACTTTCTCCAACCTCAATTTACCTCTACCTCACCCATTATTCCCTTATCAATGCAATATTTCTCCCGCCTCATGGAAGCCACTCCCCATGGCCCCGTAGTAATTTCCTGACTTCTATGAGTATTCAGAATGAAACACACTGAAGATACACATACAAGAGAAAACATGTGATGCTTGTCTTACTGTGTCTGGGTTACTTCAATCAGGATTATTGTTTCTAGATCTTCCCATTTACCTACATACCTTCATAATTGCATATTCTAAACAACTGAATAATATTCGATTCTCTATATGTATGACATATTCGCTATCCATTCATCAGTTGACAGACATCTTGGCTGTTTCAAAATTCTGGCTATTATAAATAGAGTAACAGTGAACATGGATGAGGAAGGATCTCTGCAGAAAGATTTAGAGTCCTACGGGTATATGCACAAGAATGATACAGCTGCAGAATATCTATTTTCAGCTTTCTAAACTTTATTTAGGGGACTAAAATATAATTACAACATTTCTTTCTTCCCCTCCCTCCCTCCGAATCATCCTCATATTCCTTCAAAATCAAACCTCTACACTGATTTCCATATTGGTTGTTCTCTCACCAGAAGTGAAAAATGCTCCCCTTTCCCTGTTTCTTTGCTAGCATCTGCGAAGATTTGTTATATTAATCTTGGCCATTCTAACTGGGTTAAGATGAAATCTCAAAGTAGTTATAATTTGCACTTCCCTGATTGCTAAAGATGTTAAAAAAAATGTTTCTCAGCCATTTGTATTCCTTCTTGTGAGAACTCTGTTTAGTTCCACAGCCCAATTTTATTTGAGTTATGTCTTTGTTTTTAGTTCCTTTGTATATTCTAAGTTCTAATCCTCTGTCATACATTTAAAGAAATCCTATTATGTGGATTTTCTCTTCACTCAAGTAATAGTGTTCTTGGCTGTACAGAAACTTTTTGGTTTTCTGTGGTCTCATTTATCCACTGTTTGTATTAATGCTTACATTGTCAGGGTCATTTTCAGAAATTTCTTTCCTGAGCCAATGAGTTCACTTGTATCCCCAGCTCTCTCTACTTCCTGCCCTGACAAAGGCTTTTTTATTTATATCTCTAGAAAAAGAATCCCAGGATTTTCTCTCCTGTGTGTTTTCACATTACTTCTTCATGGCCCATGATAGCAACTGAGGTTGTCAGTACAATGAAGCCCCCCTCAAAGGACAGGAGCAGATTGTTCTGCCATTTTTCTAGGTCTCTGAGCTGCACATGCATCAAATCTACAGCTAATCATGCCCACTTGTTTGACCTACCTATGAGGTTCACACCAATTTTCCCAATGCTTTGGTCATGAATGATTTCACATTCTCCAGTGTGTAACCACATCTCATCATCACAGTTAGGAACCAGGTGATGGCTTTGCAGCATGGCCTGATGAGGATCTGGTACATGCCTCTCTTCTCAGGATTGTTGATGTTTTTGACAGCATCTGTCAGGACGTTCATTCTCACCACGGGGATGACATGGAAAGATGGTAGAAAGAGGTGGGGGATGAGCACACAGAGTTATCTTCTTTCTCTTCTTGAAGCAGGCATTCTATACACTACATTTTCATTGTCCTTTTCTACTAAAAATGAATTTAAGTATATAAATTTCTTCAAAGTTCCTAATTTGCATTTCACAAGGTTTTTTATTGTTTTCACTATAACTTCACTTTATTCTTTGAGAATTTCATGCACATACATAATGCATTCTGGTTAATAAAATTTCCCTCTTTTTCCTATCTCTCTTTCACCCCTGACAACTCCTCAATCCTTAAAAGCCTCTTTGCGACATCTACTTTTTATCTTGTTTTGTGACTCACTGATTTTAAGCGGGACTATGTGACCAGGGATTTCAAATTACCTATTGAAGTTAGTAAGCTCACTCACCAGATACACAAGTGAAAACAATTTCCCTCAGAATCCACCAGTAGTCAATAATTCAGTAAGATTGAATGTGGTCTCACAAGTCCCTCCACAACTCATGATTGACTAATGACATGTCCAATCTTGTACAGACCTAATCCAGTCAACTTCAGCTGTTGTGAGATAGTGATTACAATGGTTATGTCATGCCCAGAAGTTAGCATTCTGCACACCTTCTCTTTGACTCCAAACTCTTGCATTCTTCTGCAATGCTCCCTGAGTGTAGAGAGGATGATATAAGTACCCTGTCTTGGGCTGAGTATTCTAATGGCATTCATTGGCAACAGTTTGAATATCCATGACTCTTTGTATTTGTTCCAGTTTCTTGCAAAGAGAAAGTTCTCTGGTTAAGTTTTAGTGTAATATTTGATTATGAGTATAATTATAAATATTTAAAGGGCAACATTACACCATGTTTCTAACTAAATAACTGTAGTGCATTCCAGATTAGCATCTAAAGCCTCTTCAGCCATGGGTTTTTGACTGAATTTACAGTACACACAAGGAATTCCTTTGTAGAGCAGACCTAAAATCCAATCAGAAAGTGATTTGTTACCACCCTAACAGCTGTGCCACTGTATCACCAGTGAGCACATCTTGCCAGGAGGGGTGGTATTATAGTTCTTAAGGTCCTTACCTTTGTAAATCCAATGATACCTTTTTCCTCCTGAAGCTTGCATAGCACCTTTCAGGAATAGGAAAGCTAGCCATGCAGAAGGAAATATCTAGCTCAGTTCCAGTTTGATTTCTATATTTACAAGTTTTTAGAAATATTATTTTCATTTTTATTAGTTCTAATTTCCAATAAAAATCTTAAATGTAACCAATAAATCATTTTAAAGTGTGTTTAAGGAAGTCTTTTCTGAGATGTTACTTTTGTAATATTGTTTTGTTATGCATTTCCAATTTTCTTGCATTCTGCTGAAACAGCAGATGAGGCTTCATTTTGTAGACAAATGCTATTGCAGCCTTCTTTTTTGTGTGCTTGAAAAGGATATATGTTGTGTAGTCATAGGTTTAGAGTTCTATGTATGTCCATTAGGTTAAAGATATTTGTTGGTCTATTCAGATTTGCTACATTCTCACTGATTTTCAATTTCTTGTGACTGATAGCAAAATTACCCATTTGCCTTGCTTCAACTCTCTAAAGTTTTATATATTTTATCTTGTATATTTTGAAGCTGTATTTTCATACACAGTCTGGATGGCTACACCTTCCTAGTGAATTATTCCTTTTGTTGTTAGATAATAACTGGCTTTAGGCTTTATCCATGATAATGCCTTATGCTTTAAAGTCTACATCATCTGATACTATTATGGTCGTTTCAAGTTTTTCTTGGTTGCTGTGTGTCTATTATGTTTCTTCCTTTTATTTGTAACTTCTCTGTATTAGTATATTTTAGAAATCTATTCTTAACTGAAAGAGCATACTAGATTTTCCTTTTCAGTTACAGAAACTCTCATTCAAATCGCAAGTTCAATTCATTTTTGATTTACTGGGATTACTGATGTGTTTGGACTTCTATCTTTTTCTTTCATGTCTTTTTTTTACAATTTTCTCTTTGACTTTTCTTTCTGCCTTTTCTATAAATGAGTTTTGCTTTTTTTTCCCACTATACCTCTTAGAAAGATATATTCTTTCACTGTTTTCAGTGGCTATCGTTCATTTTAAACATGTTTAAAATATGCCACCCAGATATAGGTATACAGAATTCGTAATATGAGTTCAATGATTTATGAACTATGGAAAGCCATATAACTACCATCCAAGTCAAAAGTATAGAATAGAACTTACATGCCCTTCTGTACCTACCCATTCATAATTTCCACCTTCTTTCTTTTCCTAAGTAAGGAAATTGGTGTCTTGTCTTTCTTTTCTCTTCAGTATTTCTTTCTTTTCTTACTTTCTTTTTTTGTTAACAGTTTCACACCATAGCCCAAGCTAGCTGGCCTCAAACTTGCAACATTCCTCTTGCCTCAGCTTCATTGTTTTTGATGAAATTTTAATGAAATCTAACAATATATATGATTTTATGTTAAATTTCTTTCTTTCAACATTGCTTTTGCAGATTTATCCATAGTGTGGCATTTTGCCATTAATCATTTTTTTTTACAGTTTATCTTTCTTCACACACGATTGCCACAGTTAATTATTCATCCTATTGCTGATAGGTGTTTGAAATGTGTCCATTTTTGTCTGGCACCAGTAATTCTTCTATGAACACTTTTATACATACCTTTTGAAAAGCGTTTGCTTGCTTTCACTCTGCCAAGATAACCCTAAGTGGTGGGACTATGGTATAACAGAATATACACATATTCAACTTTGGCAGATAATTTCAAACACTTTCCAAACTGATTGTACAAATCCACAGAGCCTCCTATGATGCATGATACTTTCTTTTCCCTCAAAGTATCTGTCATGCATTACTATTCATGTCATTACTTTTAACTGTTATGTTTTTCCAAAGATATTTTCTCTTTATTTTCATTTGTATGTTCGTAATATGTGATGATGCTATTTGTATTTAGCCACTTAGATATCCTTTTCATAATGCTAATTCTTCTATGCCTTTTTCTATTAATTTGAAGCTCTTATATTATTCTAAATGCAAGTTCTTTTTCAGTCAAGTAGAATGTCTTTCTTTGTCTTTTGGTAAATAGTTATTAATTTTAATGAACACAAAATTATTAGTTTTCTTTTACTGTTGTATTTTCATGCTTCTTTAAAAGAAATCATTTCCTACCATAAAGTCTTGAAATGATTTTCTAGTGTTGTATTCCAGCAGCATTACTAGATAGTGGTTACTCCATATGATCTGAAATCAATTTAATGTATGAGAAAAATGTAGTTTTTTCTGAAGGATATTCAGTTTTCCATACCATTCGATTTAACACAATACTCTTTCTGAATGTCTGGATTGTCACATTCACCATAAATCAAGTGTTCTGATATATGTGGATTGTAGTATGTCTCTGTGTTAATAAATACTATCTAAGTTAATATAACTTCTTATTTTGTTAGTTGATTCTATTGTCAACTTGGCACTGCATCTTTTTACCTTGTTGAACTTATTTCTTTAATTCTCGGTGTTCTCACTTGAAAATACCTACACACATACACACAGAGACAAAGATACTAAGATAATCATTCATTTCACCATGCACTAAAGGAATAATTTTGGAAAATGTGATTCTTTCAAATTTGGTTTTCCAGTCCATGAACACCATACAGCTTTCACTTCGTCATCTCTCATTTGTTGGATGTTTTAGATTTAATTACATTACCTAAGTATTGATAAGAGGCACTTTCATTTTCATGTATTTCATTTCATGTGATTTTTCTTTCTTTCATACTGTCTTCAGATGTGTGTCACACCTACCTTTTTCCTCATATCTTTGTTGGAATTTTATATGTAGTTTATATTGACTTCATAAGACACAATTTAAAAGATTTTTCTCTTTTCTTTTCTTTGGGAAATTTGATTCACAATTATTAATCTTTTCATTCTTATCAGTCTACAAGTATAGTCATCTGAAGCTAGAGCTTTCTTTATGAGACTATTCTTCGCTATGTTTTAAAGTTCTTTATTCACTATCCATTTTCTTTTGATTTGGGTTGTTATAAATGCATATCATGGTTTTATGGTAATTGTCTACTTCATAACATTCAAATGCAGTGACAAAAAAAACTCATTTGTACTATCTACACTGATTTCCTAATTTACATTACTGATATTAGTTAAGTCTTCTGAATTTTTGTCTTGATTGACCACTCACCACAAGGAAATTATCAACTCTATTAATCAATACAAATAAAGTATTGTTTTTCTTTAAACTTTCTACAGTCTTTTCTTCCTTACTATAAATTTCTGGTAAAAAAAAAAATAAATCTATTTTTCAAATTTTTTCTTCCCCTGCAAGACTGACAAAGCTTAACCCAGCTTCAAGACCTTTCTATCTTCCTTTACTATAATTGCCAAACACTACTGTAAGAAAAAGCATCCATAGATGTCTGAATCAACTTTCTGACTTTACATTAACATAGTAATTCTTTATTATCTTGGAAAATCTACTATCTTCCAAAATATCTAAATGTATATTTTATCTATATGTTCTAGTTTTTATTAGAAAGTAATAGCAAAAAATATTGAATCCTATTATTAGAAACAGGTTCTTACATTTGAATTTTTATATGCAACCTTGATAAAGTATTTCTTGCCTGTCTTGTGAATCGTACAGAACTTTATAAGTATTTCACTTATGACACTCCATCTCACATATTATTAGACAATAATATTTCATTTCTATATTATGTCCTAACACCCAAGGTTTTAGTTACCATTTTCTGTCATTTAATCAATGCTTCTTTGTATGCTTACACAAAGCAATATATATTAACCATTTCCTTCTAGCTGTTTTAATCAGTCTTGACTTGATGAGGTTTGTTTAAGCAGGTCTCTCTTCTTAGTGTAAGATCTTTTCAGTTTTTATTGCCATGAGGAAACCATTAAAGGGAGCAGATCATGATTTCAGATTCACCACAAGAACTACTGTTGCAAGATCAACTCATGAATCAGACATGCAGAATTGAGATATAGGGATCTTGAGCTAGTTCAAGATAAATTCTAAGCTATTATTATTAGACACATACTCTCCTTTTTAAAAAGTTTTTTTAATGTTCTAGATTTTCCATTCGTTCTCTTATTTAGTCCAATCTGACCTTACAGCTACTACTTTGTCAACAAAGTTCTTTCTAGAGTCGCTGAGAGTTTCTTGTTGATAAATCTAGTGGGTGCCTCTCATACTGACAATATTAATTCCAAAAAAAAATTCCTTTCTTGAAAATATTTCCATTTGGGCTTTAGTTATACTATAGTCTCATTGGTTTTCTACATAAAACTCATGCTTTCTTCCCAGTATCCATTGAGGCTACCTCCTTTTTTTCATGATATTTTGTATGTTATTTTTATTACTGAATAATAAATTATGTCTTATTTCATAAGAGCCTACTTAGTTTTTTAAAATCAGTGAACATTTCGGAGCTCACTTCAGAAGTTCTGCTATCATATATCTCTTTTAGGGTTTCAACTACTTCCATTACCTATATACCAAAGACTGCTAAATTTATATCTTCAGACCTAGCCTGTCAGTCACACATATTTTAGCAATTGATATTTTCACATAACTCAGTATATACATAGATAGATAGATAGATATAGATTTATGCATATATCATAAAGTTAATATGTTTTGTATTCTACTTGTGATCTCCATTCTATAAATAGCAATATTATCCATTCATTTATTATTATTTTTATTAATTTATCCTTTCTTTTTCCAGGATATCCAAACTTGAGAAACTCGCACTGCTTATACCTCTAAAATATATCTCAAATTAATGTGCAAGCTATTTAAGATTTACATATTATTCTTTCTGGTATATACTTAACACGAGTCAGATAGAGCATGTTGATAAGTTGTTTAAAAATATTAATCAGAGGTATCAGTCATTTTTATTTCATATTTAAAATCCCCTACTTTCCATCAAACCTATGCAAAAATATAACCAGAGGCTTGGAAAGTTTACTCAATGGATAAAGGGCTTGATCTGCAAGAATGAGGAATAGAATTTCTATCTTCAATGCTATAAAAAGCAGGGTAGGTATGCTGGTCCACCTGTAGCCACAGCACTCAGAAGGCAGAAACAGGGGATCCCTGGGGCAATGTAGCCAAATGGGTGACCTGTGGGATCAGCAAGAGATTCTTCCTTAGTGAATAAAGTGGCAAGCCAAAAAGAAAGACACTTGACATCAAACTCTGGCTTCTACACATAGACACATACATGTGCATATATATCTACACATGTACAGCCACACACATGTGAACACACACACTGCACCCATGTACAAAACATAATAATAAATTAGTGAACAAATCAATCCATGTTTTACTAAAATCTACAAATATTGTTTTATCATAAAGATACTGTCACATTCTGAAAAATTATCCTGACATCTATGGACTTAATTAATATCATTGTAACTGAATAACTACTAATACAAAAATTAATTTCAGATTTTAGAGTATGAAAATGACATCTTGACTTCTAGAATATTCTCTTTAACTTTCAAGGATGTATGACCATTAAACACCAAACATATTGGATTCCTTCAATAAGCTTTTATCCCTTCTCTTTTAACAGAGTAATTAGATAAGAAATAAGGTTGCCAAGCTTTTGTTTTGGTTTAACTATTGTCAAGATTTTATTAATATTCAACATTTCTCATCAAAAAGTCAAGGAGACAAAGCAGACAACTTTGGCAGAGCCAGTACATACCATCATTATATTGGCTAAACACTGACTAGCATATCAGGATGAGAAGACTGTGTACTTTAATCAACCAGAAGTCATTTCATATGCTTAAAATAAATGCAAATATTGATTGTGTGATCAGAGAAACCAGTTGATTGCTATCATTGGGAGCTTTGCCTTTTGTGTATTATGAATTTTATTATATTAGTTTATTTCCAATTATTGTCTTCCTGAGTGAGCCTAGAACGCTATTTTACTGTGTCATTGTCCACTGTAAAATCATATATCATAAAATAACTAAATATCATCTGTAATCCTAATGAATTTTTAAGGAATTCTCTCAGACAGTTTCACTTGCTTTCTAAGTCTTGGTCACATTATCATTCTATGGACTTCTTAATAGCAATTTGACCTAAAATTTATTTTATATGCAGAGTCTTAACAACCTTCTTTGGAAAGTTTCTTGTATGTTTACTCAGACACAAGAAATATATGTGATATTTTGTTTATGTATTTGTTTGTGTAAAGTGATCATAAACATTTCATTTAAAGTATACACATAGCCTGTGATGTTTGATCACTCTGATGACTTTAGGAAAGGCATGGTTGTTGGCTTTAACTAAATGTGTTAACATGCCTTCTTTGGATTTCCACAGAGCTCTGTACCATGGACTGTGGTAGCCATGGGGTCTGCTCAAGGGGAATATGCCAATGTGAAGAAGGCTGGGTAGGCCCAACATGTGAGGAACGCTCCTGTCACTCTCACTGTGCTGAGCATGGCCAATGCAAAGATGGAAAATGTGAGTGTAGCCCTGGATGGGAGGGCGACCACTGCACAATTGGTAAGTATCAGCGTATTTTGGTTAAAGTAAGTTGGGCTAATTGAAAAAGTAAGAGCAGTCTAGTGAGTCAATTGCCAAGATATTTATAGAATTAGAAGTTGTAGAAGAGGGGAAGGAAAAATATTGGCTACGACGTTTTGTGAACTGGAAGGTTCCTTCTTTTACAGTACTTTAATGATTTCTTCTGTCATTTTGTTCTTGTTATTTTTTTCTTGTTACTTCAGTGTTCCTTATGTTTTCTGCTTTTAAGCACTTTGAGTTACTCAAATGAAAGATGATACACTGGAATAAAGTGTCATTAGTTAATAAGACAGTGCTTTTGTTGTGACAGTAACATTCACTGTCCATTTTTCCTTTTGAAAAGTATAGGTTGTTTCAGTTGAAAAAACCTACAGGAAATTTCATGGGTCTACTTTAACAGAATCCATTTGGTATCATTAGATGCTGTCTTTAATGTATATGAAAAAGGTACTCTGACCTACTATCAATAGAATATCTTTGTTGAATTGTCCGTCATTACTTAGTAGTGCAGAGTTTGTGCTGAAGCATTCATCCTTTCTCACAGCCTCGCTATCAATTTCACAAATTTTCAAACCACAGACAGACAAAACATTCTATAGGCAGGGGAATGCTTATGTAATAATTAACATATCGTGATAGTCACAATATAAAAGAGATTACAAATAATTAAGGTTTCTGTTGTAAATTAGATCATTTTTTTAAATAAATCAAATCCTTCCATTTGTATACATATCTGCCCAAAGATTGTCTTAATTGTATCCATGGTTTCTGTGATAAAATACTGTGACAAAGCAACTTGGCAGAGAAAATTTATTTGAGCTCACAGTTCCAGATTACAGTCCATCAGAGTAAGGAAGTCACAGTGGCAGGAGGTCAACAGAGTTAGGTATATCACATCCATAATCAGGAACACGATGCATTCTTGTGTTCAGCTCACTTTCTCCTTTCGTAATCAGTTCATGATCCCCCTGCATAGGGAATGATACCACCCACAATGGACCAGTCTTCCAATCTCAATTAATGTAATCAAGATAATGTCCCATATGCATACTCAAAGGCAAATCTGATCTAAACAAACCCTTATTGAGACTCTCTTCCCACATTCTAGACTGCATCAAGTCACATTCAAAACTAACTCTTGTACATGTACAATTGAATAAATACAATTGTGCAATTCCCATTGTTCTACTAGCAAAATGGGTCCAGTGTTGCATTGGCTTTTCCGTGACTAAATAGAAAAGGTGCACTATCTAAAGGAAAGAATGATCTTTTGGTTTGGGTAATTTATTTTTATTTTTAAATTATTCATATAATCTATTTTAGCATATTCTTTCTCCACTCTCATCTACCTCAGAAAACCTACCACCTCCATACTCACCCAGTTTCATGTTCTTTCTCTCTTAAAAGAAAAATAAACAAAAATAAATTTTAAAAGCACACACAAAAATATGATTTGTGTTGGTCACCTACTCCTAAACATGAGACCACCTTGAGTAAGCTTTTTGATATACAATTCATTGTCAGCTTTTTTCCCCTAGTAGACTGTACTATAGCTTTCACTTTTAGGTGAAATTATTTTGGTATAATGACTAAAATCTGTCAAAGCAAGACATAATATATATGTAATATATAACATATGGTTTTAATAAATTACATTACTATTCTACTACAGGTATAGTAAGTCTTGTTCTATAACTGTGAAAATATTTAAGAGTCATTAAAAAGGTAGTGAGAGGTAATTCAGATACAGCTTAAGTAATTGCATTCTGCACTACAGTAAGTTTATTGCCTTCACATAAGACAATTTAAATATTGTGATGATTACCAAAGAACTCCCTTCTATAGATATTCGTAATAAGAAGATAAAGCTAGTGCTCTTTCATAGAAGTTGTTACTGAAATGTAAAAAATGCAGTTTGTATACTTTTAATGAAATGTGACACTTTTAAGGAAGCCTAATAGAGTTTCTTGCAGAAAAGACATTAATAACTTTCCCACAGAAAATATTTTTCACAAAATACACAGGCCGGTGTACCAATTTTTGAGCTGCAGGCATTTCAAGAACTCATAGTTTGCCATTGTCCTTCCAGGCAACAGATGGTAAACCATTAGTATATGTTATATAATTTTGGTCTCCCAGAAATGTATTCACTCATTCTTTCCCCCCTCTTTTAGCTCACTACTTAGATGCTGTTCGAGGTAAGATTTTTTTTTAATAGCAGAAACGTGCTTCTCAAAGAAACGTGCATGTGGGAGAACAAAGGTGGTGCTTTGGTTTTATTTGGTTGGTTCCATTTGGGTGCTTGGTGAGTTTCTCTCTGGTTTTCACTCTGGGCAACTTTACTTAAATGTAATACTGCTGTGTTTATAATAATGAGAATAGAAGATAACTTGTTTTTCTGGCATCCAAGTTACCATTGCTACAGTATAGAAGAGATTGGCAATTTTAAGAACTCTTTTCCTTTGTTATTTTGTAAAAAATTGTGTGGGAGGGTTACACATACATATATGTAATTACAGACAATTACTCAATAAACTAGGTTGAAGTAGATGAGTAAAGTATACTTCAAAACAATATATCTGTCAGTCCACTTATAAAGTTCTTATGTCCTTCAAGGGCAGAATTTTCCTTATAAGTACCTTATCCTCTGTCCCTCCAAGGATTTGCCATTGACAGAGACAATGAGTGATTTTCTGTCAGATAGGTAGTGTTTTTCTGTCTCAAATCACCTTGATTGTTTTTTTACATTGAGTACCAATTAGAATAGAAGTAGAGAAATATCTTTTTCAAGGTTATATATACTCATTCTATGCCATGACTTGAGGATATGATATTCATAAAACTCATCATTCTGTCTGTCAGCCATCTGCTATTTTAAAGTTTTATTTCCTTCCTCTGGACTATTGATAATTACTTGCAAAACCATTTTGAAAGATGATGAGGTTATTTCTGTGATATTTTAAAATGTGTTTATATTTATCCTTCTGAAATTTTCTTTTGAAGAAATACACTTAAAAGAATTTTGATTGTATTACTTCTAGTAAAAGCCAGATCTGGTCTTGTATGGCTACTGGGAAAATACTCAATATATATATTTATTATTATTATTATTATTATTATTATTATCATCATCATCATTATTTTACTATTATTTCTGTGTCCACATATCTGCCCTGATCACTTAGAACTTTACAGTTTCCTTTTAATAGAGACTACCTCTGAACCATTGGTAGAAGAAGTAGGACACATTTTAAGGAGGAAATAAAGGAAAAAAAGCTGAATTCTAAAGAGACATTATTATCTGTATTTGTGCTTTATTAATTAGCAAAAAGCTATTTAAACACTATATTTTCTCTTGAGTGTAGTTTTTTCAGTTATTCTCTAGAATTCTGAAACTCTATGTATGGTATCTTTTAATCCCACAAAATTTTTCTGAGTATTTAATATTATTTTTATAGACACAGTAATATGCTGGCTTTTGCAAGAGACTGCAGAAGTAAAATTCCCAGTACTTAGCCCTCAAATCAATAATAATCTTCAAAATCTGAATAGATCCAAAACAAGTGCAGCACATTTCTAAGCAAATACACAGCGGTGTGGTCTGAATTATAAACCAGCATACCTGTGTCCTGAAGCACTAGATCACAAGGGGGAAATCATCACAGGCAAGAAGTAGTTGAAGAAAGTTTCTCGTCATAGAAACTGCTGTCTTTCCCCAACTTATTGGCTGTAACTAAATACAGCATCATCTATCCAGCTTTGATGGAGATGAGGAGATATGTTTTTCAAAAAGAAACAAAAAATCATTTCTTGTCCCCACCACAGTTTTCCTCCTATCTGAACCAGAGGTTGGGAATTGGGGTTAGCATTAATAACACTTAATTGGCTCTCTAAGGAAAAGCATTGCAAAGTCAGGGATAACAAGTTCCCTGGGAAGGTATTGCAAGTAAGCAAGCTCCTCTTGCATTTATTCAGCACCTCATCTGAACAGAGCCCAGATGATTAAATTCTTCCCTGTAGGCAGATACATCACTGTTGGCCAATCCCATTCTGATATCTTTGTGATTGTTACCCTCTGTTGTCTTTTCAGATGGCTGTCCAGGGCTCTGCTTTGGAAATGGACGATGTACCCTGGATCAAAATGGTTGGCACTGTGTGTGTCAGGTTGGATGGAGTGGGACAGGCTGCAATATTGTCATGGAAATGCTTTGTGGTGACAACTTGGACAATGATGGAGGTGAGATTTATACATAAGGTTTATGTAAGAAAGCAATAGACTGGTCTCAAGCACAGTAGTAAACAACCTGGCCAAGGGCAAAAATTAAGAATCCTAAGTACCAATAATATTGAGGTGTATGCAGTTATATTAATTTTTAATTTAAATAATATTGTAGATATTATTTATTGAAAATTACTATGGCTAGACAATACTCCAAATATTTTGCATGTATGTTATCTCATTTAATTGTAGAAATAGGTACAGATATTGTGTATCAAAAACTAAGAAAGAAAACATTATGTTCAGTTCTTAAATGCAAAAATTTATCAGAAATTTTCTTGTGTCCTCTGAAAGTCATTAAGTGTTACTAAGAAATAAAGACACAAGAGGGAGCTCTCAATAATTAAGAACAAAAGAAACATTTCATTTTTGGGTACATTGCCAAGTGCATTAGCATCTGACAACTGGTATGATAATTCAGTTTGATATAACTTTTTTATACTTTTTAGGTAAGAAAACATGAAATTAACAACAAAATTATTTTCTAATTATAGTACCTTGGGTTAAAATGAAGTAGATTATTAAATGTGAAGCCTATTTTCTGTATTTGTGAAACAATTGCATTTATTTTAACTTTCATCCAAACAAGAAGCTTAGATCCGTGAGATTTGGGTTTAGGCATTCACCTGGTTGGGAAATTTTCTTCCTTAGCTTGGGAAGATGGCTCAGTGGACAGAGCCCTCTCCTCCCAGCACTTGAGAGACAAAGATAGTGAATCCCTGGAGCAATCTCCATAGGCAAGTAGCCCAAATTGTTAAGCTCTGGGTTTGGTGAGAAACTCTGCCTCCATAAATAAAGTAGAGAGTAATCAAAGCAGATATCCAATGTCAGCTTCAGTCCTCCACACATGTGCATAAACAAGCACAGACATGCCCACCCATATGTGCCACACATATGTTGCAAAATGTATACACACACATGTACATCGTACATGCAAATATACAAAAGAATTTCCTTCCTTTACATGTCATAGATAGGAAAACTAAAATAGAAATGATAATAGCAAGCATCAAGTGCATAGAAATGTGGTTATAAGTACTGAATGAGATAATTCAAGTAACCACATGAAATTTAATGGAGGATGCCACATGCAGACAGAGGACGGAGGGAGGGAGGGAGGGAGAGAGGGAGGGAGGAAGAGAGACAGAGAGAGACAGAGAAAGAGACAGAGAGAAGAGAGGAGGAGGGAGCATAACATTTTCTAAAAATACTATTTTCTACATGTAGAAGTTGAAAACCTCATTTGGGATGCAAAATGAGATTTTTTTTATTCAACTAAATGACAGATAGATCAACTTCTTGGCTGAGTTTTATAGTCCTCTAAGACTCCTTTCTACTTTCCTTGTCTTTGTGTTCATTATATGCATCTTTTCTGGTACTGTCTTCTCTTCATTCATATCTCTCTATCCACTATTTAAGTCTTGACTCAAGCATCATCTTCCATGAAATCTTGACTTCTGCCTCCTCAGTATTCCCTGGTGCTTATAATATACACCATACAATTGCACAGTTAATTATATATCTTTCTGTTTTTCTTGATACATGTCAGGCATGATGCATGTACCAAACACAATTGATAATAACAGTAATTCACTGTATGTAGAATTTACTATGAACCAGGCACTGTGCTGAGTCTCTTCTGTGAGGTATCTTATTTAATTTCTTTGGTGTAGGAAACTTGATTGATGATATTTACTAATTATAAAACTAGGCACAGAAAAATAAATTAAGTTTATAAAGATCATATAGGAAGGAACCTGAAAGATTTGGAGTATAAACCTGGGTGATTCATTTCATTGTTGTAATTGATAGAGCATCCCTATCTGATGTGTTGATTGAAGGGTTATATTCACAAAATAGATTAACAACCTATTCATTTATAATTTCTGGCTCAATTAAAGTTGAGCCAAAATAAGATTCCTGACTTTGTCAAGTAATAAAAATAATGGAATATTTAATTATCAAGCATCTTTATGGCTTTAAGGTCACATCAAGTCAGCCAAGATGTTTAATGAATGGATCAATTAAATATTAATGAATTATTGGATTATCAATCCTCAATGTCTATGAAATATGTGGGTACAAAAAATATATAAGATTTTACTGAATGTGCATTGACCTCTGAACATTCCTTAAAACTGTGTATCTATATGCAAATTGAAAATCAAAGGCCTGATAAAAGCTCAGCATAGCTTATGATTGTCTCTTTAGGGAGTAGAGTTAGAAAGCTCTGTGAGAGTTTCAATTACCATTTTTCCATTAGTGAGACTAAGATGATATTGATGACAAATATAGATTGACCTTCTACGTTAAGATAGAAAGATAGATGGAATAACCACTAAAAGTCCCATAACTAGGATTTTAGACCAATAATTCCATTCCTACAGTGTTTATGTACTACTCCAAATACATGAAATGTCCTTCATTTGGTGATCTCAGCTTTCCAGATTCTCAGAATGGCAGTTCATTTAACTGACTATGACTAATGGTTAGTATCTTTGTTTGTATATGCATATGTGCTTTAATTAAATGGAAAAGTGTCTATTGAACCTTCCTGAAAAAATAATCCTAATTTTTAAAATGCAATTCTTAAGAAATTTTCCAATCAAAAACACACCACTTTCAAGCAGTTGCTTCAAGTAGCTGGTACCTGATTACTCTATATTACACCTGATACTTAAGACTGTTTGGGATTTTTCTTGCATCCTAATCACCACTGAATATTCATTAGAACTGCTGCTACATCCTGCAGCTTTGACTTTAGTTACACTCTGATTTCAATGCATTGTGACTCTTAGTAAGTAATTGGGCTGCATTGAATATGTAGGTGACACAGCTTCCCTGTAAGCTACCTAAGAGGTCCTTGAAGAGTGAAAGCTGAGAACAAATAACCTTTGGAGGTTTTCTAACATTCAAAAGAAGAAGAAGAAGAAATTTCTTTGTTCTAAATACTAATTACTATAGAAGTTATAACTCCATCAAATACTGTGACCACAGTTATCTCTTTAAGCATTTATATAAGCAGAGTTCCCATGAGGGAGACATGACATCATGGGAACCACCTTGTTATTTCTTGGTCATATGTCTTGAATTAAAATTTTGAAAATATGATCATCAACTTTTATAAATCCAAGAGGGAAAAAGGAGCATTGTATTAGCTGTATCCAAATAGCTAAAACAAATAATGAGAGTAGCTATCAACAATAAAATCTATTTCAAATCTCTCATAATAATAATTTAAAAAGTGGTGCTGATATAAGAATAGACAGATCAGCACAACCAAATAAAAGCCCCGGAACATGCCCAAGGACAAACTTAAATTTATTATATCAAAATCAGCATCAAAAAATCAGTGTGCAGGAGCTGGGGATATAGCTCCGTAAAGTGCTTGCCTGAGTCCAATCCCCAGCACCCAATCCAAAGCATAAAAGCTTAGCTTGGTGACACACACCTGCAAACTCAATGTTGGAGAAGCAGAAAAAGGAAAATCTGTGGGACTCACTAGCCAGCCAGCCTAGTCAAATTGCTCTATGAACTCCCGACTCAGACCTCCAGGTTCAGTGATAGACATTGTCTTTGAAAAGAAAAAAGAAAAAGAGGAGACCCGCCAAGATGACTCAGCATGTAAAGGTGCTTGTCATACAGCCTAGGGACCTGAGTTCAGTCTCGTAATCCCAAGAAGCAATGTAAGGTCGAAAAAGCAGCACCAGTTCCACAAAATTGTCCTCAGTGTAGCATCCATGTCCCCATACTTATATCACGTGTACATAAGCATGCACAAGTAAGTGCGCACACACATGTGCGCGCGTGCACACACACACACACACACACACACACACACACATTCACTCACACATTTGAAAGTAGCAAATGCATTTTAAATGAGATAGAGAGCAGTTGAGGAAGACAGTCAATATCAACTTGTGGACTCTACAGGCATACACATACTCATGTACACACAGACGCATGAGTACATACAAACACATGTACATCAAATACACACCCCTGAAAAATGTCAATGGGATAAAGAAGCATTATGAAATGTATGGTGTTAACATAACTGTTAAAAACACAAATTTGGATATTTAATTTATGCTATGTACCAAAAGCATAAAAAAAATACACCCCAGATGGATTAATGAATTAAGTGCAAAAGAAAACACGAATTAAAGATCTCACAATGGAAAAGGAATTCTTACGTTTAAAAGCAATGGGAGAACTTACAATGAGCAAAAAAGTGATAAATCTGATGGCAAAATGTTATACCATTTTATAACACTTGGCTAAATGTAAACATCGTCCAATATTCAAGCATTTGGAAACATCAAATGCTTACTGTGTATGCAATAATCATATGTATTTTAACATAGTAAAAGTTCAGCTATTTTTGGTCCCACTAGTCACATCTCAAATGTACAAGAGCCACCTTAGGCTATTCACTAGACAACACAGAACTAAAGACTCCCAGCTTTGAATAAAGTTTAATTAGTTAGCATGGATTCACATGCTATATCAAATGTCTGCCTTTCACTGAAAGTTCCACATTGAGTATCCAGGATTTCACTAATTCATTACTGCCTTTTTTCAAGTGATTTGCTCAGCATCAGAGAGGAAAGGGGAAACCATAACTTTCTGCTTCCATGAAGCTTGTACTCTAGCAATAGAAACAGATACTAAACAAAGATCTGCCCCCACACCTGGTTGTGTGTTTTAAAATTGTAAGAGTGCTATGAAAATTTGAGAGTGGATACAGGTACATAGAAGGCATAATAGAATCTTGGACATAAGAAAGCCTCACATGGTTCCAGGGAAGAATTTTCAAAGCACTAGAGACTGTGAGGTGAACATGTCCAGCATTGAGCTCTTATGGAGGGTGGAATGAAATTAGAGTTTCTGGATCACAGGAAGTCGGGTATATAGTATTATTCAAAGGTAGACAGGGGCTAGATCACACAGAACCTTGTATGTTTTGTAGGATCTTTAGCCAAATAAGGAAGATTTTATTTTATTCACCCTATTTATAAAAGCAGGAAAGTGGTACCTGATATTGTAAAAAGATTATGGCACAATATTTAAAATGTAGAATGAGAACATGTGATCACAAAGCCCCTGTTCTCTGGTTTTTTAAATATTTCTCCATATTCGTCCCAGCTTCTCTTGTAGAATGTGTCCTAGTGGTCTATGTTCATATTTGTTGACAAAATCAATAAGTTAATTGCCTAAAAGAGAATGATTTTCCAGGAATTGCTCTTCATAACAAGTCACCATTCATTAAAGCCAGTAACTATTTGCAAGTTCTTTTATAGTCATGTTTTTAGGTCTGAAAAATAGCACCATGGCTGAGTTATGAACACATATAAGCTCATGGATGAATGAACCTCATGTTTTGAATGTCACCAGCATGCTGCAGTGTTTAGTAAATAGGAAAATAAAAGACAAAGAGTGATGAATTGATAGCATTTGCTCTATTTAAGGGCCTCCCATGTAGTTTGAAGATTTGGTTGGAGACAAAATATACAGCATTAGAAAAGATATTAGTAATTATTATTTTCTGATTATACCCTCTCCATTTCAAAAAAAAACATTAATTAAATGGTTACCACTTGATTTTGAAAGCCTAGACTGCATGTGCTTCCAGATGGAATTGAAAGAAGGAGAATCTAAACCATAACTTTAGTTTACCAGCTTATGGCTGGATCTGACGTACTTTCCCAGTAAGGTTGATACTTGATATCCTTCATGTAGATTTCAGTGGTGAAAATGAATATTACTTGAAATAAAATAATTTAATGAAGATAAGTGGTATCAAAGAAAATCTATTAACATGTTTAGGTGCATTAATTGGGGTTTTGTTAAATTTTTAGCTAAATTTTCAATAGAAGTAGGACTTTTGAGCATTGACAGACCTTCTATT
This sequence comes from Cricetomys ansorgei, assembly GCA_026225945.1. NCBI lineage: Eukaryota > Metazoa > Chordata > Mammalia > Rodentia > Nesomyidae > Cricetomys > Cricetomys ansorgei. The sequence continues at coordinate 3,801,721 of JAMJFZ010003268.1, forward strand.
ATACAACCAAGAAAAAGTTAAACTTCAATCTAACCTCTATCCGAGTGATAACAAATCAGTACATCAATATAGTTAAATGAATGAAAAGTTTCTGTCATATTAGTGTAGTGTCCACCAACTCAGAGACAAGTAGTGTCCTGTCTACTCAAAGCTTGTTCCTAAGTGAATACATTCCAATTAACTGATTGTGCTGAACAGTATTACCACTATTTCAACAAAACTGAGGCTGAACATTTTAAACTGCTAATGTACAAAATTGGTACCCATCCCTAGATACCTTGTAGTCTCCACAGTCCAGAGCTTGCATAATAGCTAACATTTATCAATTAGTAGCTACAACCTAGACAGCAAATTTTGTGTGATTATTTTTCCAACTTTACTGGATTTCAAATAGCATATAAACCATAATAACAAATGTAAATATCTTCATGAATATATATGGATATATTTGCATATATATGCATATATATGAGTATTATATATATATATACTCATCAAGATATTTACAACACACACACACACACACACACACACTCTCAAGAAACTTTGGTCATTATCAAGGCTACAAACATATCTAACACCTCCCAAAATCCCTTCTGTATATTTGTGCTTTTAATATCTACCATGTTATGAAATTTTGAGTGTAAAATACCATATGGTGGTATACATGAGACTGCTCATTATCTATAACTTTGTAGCATTGAATGAATGACTCCACATAGCTCCCATCTCCCATCTTCTGGAAAATGCTGTTATATCATTTACATCTATATGTCTGATTGCAGTTTTCATATAAGAGTAATCATGGAGCATTTTTCCCTTCTTTCTTACTAACTTCAGTATAATATCCTCCAGTCTATGTTCATCTTACACTGAAAGCATCCAATGTTATCTTTAGAGTCATCACAGCCTATGAACCTTGCAACTTTATATGGTAGGCTTTATTACCCATGACTTATAGGTGAAGGAAATGAGAATCCAGGAGTAGAATTACTTTTTCCAGAATCATGTAAATTGTTGGTGCCAAAGTAAATGTTGGAACCAAAGTTATCTGAGATCTTTACCTTAATTGATTCATGTAATCAGGGACTTAGAAATCCTACAGCCCATGTCAGTTCTAATAATATTTACTGCTTAAATGGTGATATGAAATTAATATTTCTAAACAGAACACTATATGTTAATATGACTGTCACATAACTTATACCAGTGGGATCACATTTAACCTCTTTCCCTCTATTTGTTAAATGAACCTGAGAATATCTATGTGAAAATTTGTTGCAGAAGTTAGCTGAAATGATACATTTAGAAGTACCTTATACTTAGAAAATATTAACTAATTCATACAAAGTAGAAAATCCTTTGAGATACCCTACCAGAACTTAGCTGCCCATTTCCAATCAAGACAATAGTATGAGTATTATGAATACCTTCATTAGAGGTTTAGGCCATCATAAGTTTCTCCTATCTTGCTCATATCACTTTTCTATTCTTTTTTCCAATCAAGGGCACACATAGTACAAGCAAACATTTATTAGTGATGACTTTTGATTACACAGAAACAAAGAATATCCGTGATTTCTACCAGCATGAATCGAGCCAATTAGAATACTCTCAAATTGGATGGCAAATTTAGGATCAAGGAGCATCATGTTTAGTCTTCCAAGACTATGTAATCTCCCTCTTTTTGTTTTCTTTTATTTTTAGTCACTTAAAGAAAACAATCTCTGAAAGTAAAATCAGCTAACATGATATGTTCATATCTGACACTCTGAGCTTGGCTGTCTGTAGGGTGCCACAGCTTCCAATTCAGAACAATAGTAGAACTGTTAATAGCAAAAAAAAAAAAAATACACACATCCAGTGTGATTGTCATTTGCACTTCTTTGTAACAGTCTAGACATACAGTTTGGGGTGTTATCCAATGTGATAATTGGTAAGTAGATCTTTGCCTGTGTGCTGGGTTTGCCTGCAAATTATAATTTAGGATTACATGCCATTGTTGGTCTGCTTTCCTGCTACACTTCTAAATTCAACAGCGCCTTGCTATTTTTTTCAAAAAAGGAAATTTCATATGGTCAGCTATATATAATAGGCAATTACTAAATATAAGAGATTACCTTGAATTCTATATCACAGTGAAATGAAAATGTGATTTCTGATTTTGAACTAGTTCAATGTTTAGTGTCAGAATCCAATTTTGAAGATTAGTAAGACATTAGTATTTGTTTAAAGTCAATTTTGCCCATAAGTTAGAATCATAGTTTATAGGATAAGACCTGTCAATGCCCAAAATTATTAGTGCATCTGTTAATATTTATCAAGTATGACACTAGGTCCTTCCATGTACATTAAACCAATAATGAACAAGAATACTCGAAAAAATGTAAGATAAAGTTGAGTTTGCATTTGACACTCTTCTTTTTTTTCATTGTTTAGAGTACAGCGCACCAATAGCAAACATTACAAACACTCTTTTAATCCATCTGATATTTTGCCAACATTTCTATACATTTATATATTTAATTAGCAGAAGAGTAAATAGCTAATAGGCTAATAAGAGTCTGAGAAATCTTATCAGAGGAAGAGGTGGAAATATCATCCAAAATCCAGGTAATGTCTGCTGATATAGTTTGCTGAATGAAGGAAGAAGAGAGGGACTTGTTTTTAAACAAAACCACATGTAAAAGTTATGAGTGAAAAAAAATTCTGTTTGTGGAGAAACAGAAAGAAAGCATGCACAGAAATTGACCAAAGAGAGAAAAAAAGAAAAAAGAAATTTCATTTTAAATCAAAGTACTGTCTATAGCACTGGGAATTTGAAAAGACCACATGCAGGGAAAAATATCTTCCTTGGTGCCCCAAGGCTACTCTTGTAAATGCTTAGTCTCTTGGTATTGCTCACTTTCATTGCCCCCAGCTATGACACATCCTCCTGTACTTCAACTGGAGCAGTCAAGTGAGGGAGGGAGAGCAAGCAAAACTGCTGCGGGAAACCAGTGCCTGTAACTTTCATCATCAGTCTTAAGGAACCACGGATCCAGCTAAACCTCTCTATTCCATTGCAAGCTAAGATTAGCATCTCTATATTAAACAGCTGAGTTAGAGCCACTTGCCTGCTTTAAGGAGCTTGGAAGGACTTGAAATGTTTTGCTTATTGGATATGGAGTGAAGTGTCCATATGCTCATTTAATCACTCCAACCACTTCTTTTTTCTCTGCATAGAACTCTCTTACAGCTCTCCTCACATTTCACTGGTATAAAAGTCAGCTGTTTAAACACCTATTTTACGCTACTAAGTCCCAAGCCCCTAGGGAAAATGTGGGTAGTTTTCTTTCATTTCCTCCCCAAGCAATTAACAAAGCATTTTGTTTCTATTACAAATAGTCAGTCCAGTCTTCCCTTCCCGTAGGTCTTATGTCCTTCATCTTTTTTCCAAGAAGTGAAAACTTTTATGGAACTCGTTTTCCCTTCATACAACATTGGATTCCAGAGTCCAGTACAAATGGTAAAGGTCCAGAAAAGGAAAGAAAGAGATTCATCACATTGATAGATACTTGTTTAGAAATAACTGCATCAATTCTTGATGCTTGTATAATCACTAAAATAAAATAAAAGGACAATCTGCTACTTTAGTGTGCTTTAGAATTACCCATATTAAGTGTGTACAATCTTGGGACAATGAGAAATTCTGATTTAGTAGGTAGAATTCCCATATATGGATACTTAATAAGCTCTACAGTTAATTGGCTACACATTTGAAAATTGCTATCTTTTGTGCTCTTTTTTAACCATGAAACTCTCAGTCTTTATTTTGGGAATTACCAGTAGACAACCATACTAAGAAGATTTTTTTAAGTGCCCATAGAATCAAGGTGGCAGCTACTAGTTAATGGTATATTCACAGATAGATGAACCTGGGTAAGAACTTTAAAGGACAAAAAAAAATAGTTTCTATTTCAACTCAGTGTTCTCATTGAAGATAAAAAGGTAAAACAAGCTATACCTAACAGAATACTTTAACCAAAAGCTACATAATAGCTATATAAGCTATAGTCTCCAGTTAACAAATATTAGAGAATTGCAAACAGGAAGATTTACAAACAAGATAGTTTGAATGTCTCTGAGGTGCCCTATAAACTCAGTGAGTAACAATTAATTCCTGAGAAACATGGAAATATAACAGTCTCTAATCTCAAAATGTGATGGGTAAACTTTACATTTATTATCTTTCTCCATTTTGCATATTTCCAACTATATTGCTTTGCTTGGAGATAAACATCACTATTGATCTGTTTCATTTTCCAGATGGTTTGACTGACTGTGTGGACCCAGATTGTTGTCAGCAAAGCAACTGTTATGTAAGCCCACTCTGTCAGGGCTCACCAGATCCTCTTGACCTCATTCAACAAAGCCAGCCCCTCTTCTCTCAGCACACTTCAAGACTCTTCTATGATCGAATCAAATTTCTTATTGGCAAGGACAGTACTCATGTCATTCCTCAAGAGATCTCATTTGACAGCAGGTATATAGAAATTTATTTTTTCCTTACTAAAAGTGCTCATGATTTTCCTTCAGAGTAAAAGAAAATTGTCTTCTAAAGATCAAGTGCTTTCTCATTCCTTCCAACAGTATTGCTATCCTTCTTATTACTTTTCTTGCATGCCTACACTGTTACCAATTTGTTTCTAAAAGCCACTGAGTTTGATCCTATATCATAAAAGTTATAGGAGATATCTATATATGTATGGAGTTGGGTATTTAATGAGAAAATGGAAGTACAATTTTCAAATTTACTATTTAACATCTAAATTAATTTTTGAAAAAAAAATCTTGAATTTCAGTAGCTAAATTTCAGGTTCTGTTTCACGATTTAACGTGTTTTCAGGTCAAAGGGTTGAGCGATTTCATGTCTTAATGGGAAATTCAAGATGAGGAATATCTGTCTTCTCCGAAGGCTCAAATACATGAATTATCTCTAAAGGCTTGACAAAAATACCTAATCCATTTAAATCAATTTACTTATTTAAAGTATAATAACAAGAATTTGTTCATTGGTATTCAATGTCTTTATCTTCAGCAATGACAAACTTTAAGAATTAGCACTAGGTGTAGGTAAGTCAGTAAGTCTAATTATTTAAGATCTCAAAAGCTGGAGAGATGGTTCAGCGATTAAGAACACTTGTTGATCTTTCAGAGGACCCAAGTCCAACTCACAGAACCCGCATGGTGCCTCACAACTACCTGGAACTCCAGTTCCAGGAGATCCAATTCACTTTTCTGTCCTCTGCAGGCTCCTTCACACACTTTGTGCAATTCATACACTCAGGTACACAACACATACATACATGTAAATTTTAAATCCCCCCTTGGTTCATTCTATAAATTGCTGTTTCATTAGTTTTCTAGAGTCTTGCAAGCAAAAACTTTAACAACAACAAAAAGATTTTGTCTAAGAGCCTCTGCTTATGTCCGATTCCCTGAAGATGTAGTATTTCCAGAGTTTGATACCAGTGACAATATACAATTCAATGTTAAACTATATACAGTGGAGAGGAAAAATAAAGACGTACATGAAAGCTTTACTCACTTCTCTTCAGTTAAATACTATAATTCTCATTGAAGCCAAAAGACTTTATTTTATTACTGTCATTCTGACCATTTGGACTTCCAATATAACCTTCCAATAAAACAAATGCCAACATATCACAAGAAACATTTCCTCTAGGGTCTCTAGACAATGTTTGCCTTCCACCAAGAGAATCAGTAATCTCTACTTTGAAACTCTTTCCCAGCTTAATAACAACTCTAGTTCACCTTCTAGAAGGCTGTAATCAATGTAACTATTTAGATATCGGACACTTATTTCTGGAATGCAAGTGCGTGCACGTGTGTGCGCGCGCACACACACACACACACATACACACACAAAGTCAGTCACTATCCTCATTTTCTTATTAGAGCTGGAGGGTAAGTCAACTATATAGCTTTCTTCATACTTGGGGAGAAATCAGTCAAAAAGAAAAAAAGACAAGAGGAAATGAGACAAATAATAACCTTCATGCCTTGAGATGCATTGAATAACATGTTGAATTCAAGTAAGGTGAGAAAGTCAAGACCTTGGAGAGACGGCAGACAAGTCATTGTGACCCAGAGCAGAGCATTTCAGAAATAAACATAGAAAAGTCAAGACAAACTTAAACCCCTGTGGTTCAACTTCATGCTTCAGCAGTGCTTGCTAGGTGCTCACACAGCGAACAAAACTATTACTTTTGGTGGTTAATGCCCTTCTCCTCCTCCTGGTTTGATCGAGTTTTCCACTTCTTTTGTAAAATGTTCCGAGTTACCATTTGGCTCTGCAAGTCACATTTAAATTCAGAACAATGGTTCTCCATCCAGTGGTCTCAGCTATTAGAGTCCTTGCTACCAGAAAAGATGTGAGCCTTCTCCAAGGAGAATACATGAGCACAAGCAACCCAACTCTGTTTTCTCTAACAACAAAACAATAGCTTCATTTTTCCTTGGTTTACCTTTGGGCCAAATAAGTTAATTTCTGATCACATATGTAAATTACAATTACAAGCTTTCTGGTGTACCCAGTTTTCAAATCACCCAAGCACATACTATTTCATTTTATTTTTGCTATATCCCTGTGAAATGGGGCAATTATATTTGGTATATTTTATATATGAACAAATTGAGATTCTATGAGACTAAGTCACACAGACAGCAAATTTTGTGGCAACTGCTGTAACCTTTCCATTCCATCACAGCTGTCTCATTCCCACTTGTCCTTAAACTAGTCTGGTGACATGGACCAAATTTATCTTCGATAAATGGCATCTGCATAAGAAACTTTGAAAACAAGTTTTTAAAGTCAACTTCAGTTTGTTGTATTTCTATAGCATGAGTTATAGACTTTTCATCTGTACCCATAAATCACTTTTTTATAGATGAACACAATGGAATGTCATGAAATGGACTTTTTGCTACATGGCAACTGTTACTGTGTACCTATCATGTACTTGACCTCTGCTAATCTTTGATCTGTGTTATCTCATCTAATTCACATAAAACTGTGCGTGGTATGGTTTGTTAAAAGTTTCATTTTTCAAATGAGGAAATTCAAGTGTTAAGTAAGTGATATCAACAGAGTCATAATGAATGTTAGAACCTCGATTTGAACCCAGGTACACTACTACTGAATGCCTGACCTAAGTCATGATGGCTTACTTAGAAAACTGGAGCACTTGACACTAAAATAACTCATACTCTTACACAAACTTGACATAAACTAACTTCCTCAGGTAAATCCAAGACACATCCCGTGTTCACCCAAATCACTTCTTTTTTCTTTTTCTTTTTTTCTTATTTGCTTTTGCCACATAACTGAGAGACAGATGTGTAGACAGGTAAGGAACGCATTGCTAGCTTCCTTATTTCCTTACTAGCAAAGCACGACCCACAAAGGTGACTTGCCGCAGCATATTGTGCCACAATCAGAAGACTCTGGAACTACAGACAGCAGCATATAATATAGGGGTTGCAAGGACACACCAAATAATTGTTCAACTTTGTGCATCATAAGAAGAGCTTTTGCTGTACTCAGTTGACTGCACTAAAATATAAAAGTGAGTTGGATATGTACCTTCTATGCCCGTGATGATGTAATGTCTCTGAACACACAAGTTGCTCACAGAGAAGTCTCTAGGAAACTCAACTCCATTACCCTGTTTTTCTAAATACAACTGACCCTGTAGCTCAAATTTCTTTCCTTTCTTCAATTTATTCCAAACGTGACTACAAAGTAAACCACATAGTCTACATGCCCTGTATGACTTATTACTTTTTAATAATGTAAATAGGTGAACAGAAGCATTATTGATCTTCAGTGTCTAAGCATTTAATCACTATTAATAATGTAGAAGGGTTTTATAAATATGTAAAAACAAGAGTACATTAAACTAAATGACAGCAGTAATTTGCAAAGCCAGACATTTCACTCGCCATCACTAATGGAGGAGTGCATTTAAAAACAGCATCCTACCAGGGTTAGTGCAACCACTGACAGTAGGTCTGGCCAAACTCATTTATCTATGTAGTAACTACGAGAGGTTGATATCTACATCACTCTTTGTCAAGTGTCTCTATCAGATGTTGTTCAAAATTATGTCACAGATGTATTTTGTTTAGGCTGACATTCATGAAGTCAGAAACCAAATGTAAAAATTGGAATATAAAATGCTTCTAGAAAATTCACAAAGCTGAGCACTGCCAGGCACATGCTTATGTCATAGGTGGTCTGGCACTGAGGGACAGTGGGCCCTCAGGATGGAACATGTATACTTGTCTAGCTCACCACTCTTTCCTTACACCTGGGACACTTCCCGCTTTTCTAATGACATATGTTTCCCTGGTGGAATTTGAGTTTGTCACCTCTGTTCTATAATATTTCTTTGGCTTTCCTTGTAAAGATTTTAAGACTATGTGGCTAGGTCTGATCTCTTTTTCTGGTTGCCTTTATATATTGGTTACCATTTTACTTAATTTCTGAACTTTTATTTTGCCTTAAAAATTGAGAAAAGGTTAAAATGAAATAGAAATCATGTTAATATAAGGAGAGGAAGAATATTTCTAACCATTAGTTCAATGAGTATCTATGCATACTTCATGAATAAACTGGTATACAATACACGTTTCCTCAAAGGTTAGCCTAGTAAACTCACACAGTGTGGGATACTCTAATTTATGGTGTTTTATATACCATCAAACATGATATCAGCTAACTCATGTTCCACCAAAGTGACAAAATGTTCTACCTTTATGGTGAGAGTATTCGATTATTATATTTCTCACTTAACACAATTTTCAAGTACAGTCTAAAAATCTAAAATTTTGGCCCAGAAGATTTCTCATCAGGATAAAGCACTTGCTATGTAAGCCTGATGACCTGGGTTTTATCTCTGACACCCATTTAAAAATCTAGATGGGGTCACTTGCATCTATAATCGTGGTACTTATATGGCCAGAAGCTTCTGTACACAGCACAGCGGCAGACATGAGAGAGCTTGCCTCAAAACAAGATGGAAAGAGAGAGCCAGCTCCCCAAATGTTATCCTCTAACCTCCATACATATGCTGTGGCAAATGATCCTACCTATCTATCTAACTACACATATACACACACAAGTATATACACCCACTCGTGTGCGTGTACACACACACACACACACAGACACACACATGACAAAATAAAGCTATAAAAAGTAAAAAGTTAAGAATATTTTTATATAATTCCAGAGGTCTCTTTTGGAATATCTGTGCATCTGCTCATGGAATATCTACACTTAGTTGAAAAGTTCTAGGACTGGGACCAAACGTAATACAGCTCTAAGTGCTTAATAATTTTAATGAACTACAAAGGAAAATGAAGTTAAACAAGATGATAGGTTTCTTCTAGCTCTTTTTATGGAATTTATGCATTGTATTTTTTTTGTTAACACTGGGATGTATATTGTTATCTCTGAATTATCACATTCCTTAACCAAGTTCAGTGAAGACAAGGACCAAGTCAGATTTATGCTCTTTGAGTTTTGAATATCTATTGTTATCTCGCAAGCTACTTCTAGTAAAGGGCTAAAGTAATTTCTTATTATTATCTCATGAGTCTATGGGCTAGCAATTCAGATATGATATTACCAAGATGAGTTTTCCCTGCTCCATTTTGTTTGGGGCCTTAGCTAGAATGCATCAAATAGCTGGAGGCTAAAACAGTAGGACAACAGCTGAGAATCTTTTTGTCTACCTTCAGCATCTCTATTAGCTATTCGAGTTTCCTGCTAGCATGGAAGTAACAAGCTTTGAGTTCGTTAGAGTTCTTATATTGTGTCTCTGCACTCTAAGAATGAGTGTTCCAAGAAACAGAAATGGAATATGCCAGTCCGTTAAGAAATGGGCACAGAAATTTTCCAAATGTCATTTGTGTTGTATGCTACTAGGCAAAATCATCAAAGATCCCACCCAGATTTATAAGGGGGTCATGGATCCCAGTTTTTGACAAGTGAAATACTAAAGAATATTTGACTAACTTTTATCTACTATGTCACTGTATTCCCAGATCCTAACATACTGCCTCACACAAGCAATTTCAAAATTGAATGAGTGCTTCCTTGAGTGTTTTAGATGCAGTGATTTCTTTTTGAAATGGAGTCTCACATAACCAAGAATGCCTCAAACCCCTAAAGCTGTGGTCTCTACCTTATGATTGCTGGGTTTTAATGCATGTACGATTATGTTTGGCTTAATTGCAGTGATCTTGAAGAACAGGTGTTCTTCTCACATTTATCAATGAAATCAACCAATATTGGTTGCATAGAATGCACAAATATTATTAGGTATTTGAGTAAACCAATTCTCAAATGTAAAACCAGCCTAAAGGTAAGATTCCAAATCTCCAAATAGCACAGAAGCAAACCTCATAAAAGATGAAGTGATTATGTAGCAATACCAAAGTAATCATTCATTTTTATCTTATAATATATTCCACCACTGTCAAAGCCAACAGATAATTAAGATCATTCATAACGTCATATAAGCATCAATAATTCTCTCTACCTTCAATGGGCTAGATAATCAAGATTTAATGTCAAGGGAAAAAAGCTAGATAACAAGAAGAAACATCAAGTAGTCCTTAGAAATACTGCTGTTAACTGACTCACTTTAGCATGCTTCATTCTTTTCGACTCACTACAAAACAAAAGAGGTATCCCACAGCCAAAGAATTTTACATCCTATAACTATCTTAAGCAGGTAATTCCTGGCAAATTCTTCTTACCCAAGTTGTCTTCCTCTTTTACTCTATCACATTCAATAATAAAATCCTGATTCTTGTTCCTGATTAATCATGATACCTGGTAATAGCCAAAGTTATTTACCATAGCTTGTTTAATAAAACACACTTTTCTGCACTTGGCTTGGTTGGAGATGTACACCATTTGAAGTTCTATTAAAGGAAAAGCAAGTTATTGACTGAAGACTGAGGTTAGAAGAAGGTTGCAGGAAGATTAACAATGTTAGAGACAACTGTCAACTGTGAAGGGACATTGAAACCTAACAATAACCACACTTGGCATGTACTCATTATTTTTAAGTATATATTTTTTGAAAACTAGTATTTCCTGAGTAACTTATGTCTTCATTCATCGTCAGAAGGATATGGCAATGATATCATATTCCTCTGACATTCTTAGTACAATGTAATTCCTAATATTGATTCATTTTTCAATACTGGCAAAAATTTGTATGCACTCATTCCTTCTACAAATATTTCTTGAGAAACTATTCTGCACCAAGAATTGAATAGATAGACATAAACACATAAAACACAGTCTTTTGAATCACAGAATTTGTATTCTAGAGGCAGAAGTAGTCAAATATCAAGATTTAATCATTATGTATTATATATACAATATTATACAATTATCATGTTGCCCACACATACGTAAAACTTCTATGTACGATTTAAAAATAAGAAATAATGAGATAGGGATATAGATCAGTGATATAGTATGTTGCTAGCAAATTAGAATCCCTAGATCTGACACTTGGTGTAACTGATTTCTTATGCCTTATCTGAACTCTTCGTTCTCACTTTTGCTTTGTTTTTCCTGTCTTGGCCCTTTCCAATTCTCCCCACAACTCTTCTAATTGCCTAACCTCTTCCTTAATCTTTTTTGAAACAAAGTAAAAGAAAAAGGGAGGAAAAAATTATCACTGAAAGCAAAGTGGTGTATATTCCAGTGGTAACAGCCACTATAAATACTCTGCTGGCCACTTGAACACAAACATCTATACCTTCTTCCTTTAATTTTCCCTCTACTACATTTGAAATCAAATTTCCCATCTTTTTTATCCTTATTTTCCTGCCCCTCATATGGATGCCAAATGTAATTGAATTCTGAAGCTGTATCTGAGCTCTGAAGCCTTATTTGTTGGGGGTCACATGCATCTGTTTGCTTTTCACTCATAACTGTACTCTTCCTCCTGTATTTCCTGCCCAGCTTGTAATTGCTTGTAACTGAAAGCCATCTTCCACCATGAAAACTGTTTTCTTGCCCCATAGTTGTGACTTCTAACTGAAAGGTACTGTAACAGAGTCTAGTTCTCTTGCCCCAACTGCTACTAGACAGATTCCTAACTTGTCACATTTTTAACCCTCTTTCTCCAAAAAGGAAAGGGAGAAAAAGGATAAATATTTACAACCCCGTCTGACCGTCCTTATTTGTCTGAGCCTAGAGAACTGGACTAACTTCTAACATCTTTTATCCCCTAACTCTCCCATCCACTAACTGCCCTCTCTCTGAGCCTGGTGCCTGCCTTCCCATCAATGCTCTCCCATCATCTGTCCTTTGACACTGTCAATTCCAACTGGCCACTCTCCTTTATAGGGTCCCTAAGCTGTTCCCAAAAATCCAAGCGACATGTAACCATAAGGAAGGCTGCATAGTACATAAAAATACTTCTTGGCAAAGTGTCATACTACACCTTGGCTCTGCAAAAAGTATCAAATAAATACATATTTAGTTAAAAATAATTATATGTTTCAATAAGTTTGGTAAATCTGGAGCATTAGGTTTTTCAAGGAAACTTTTGTTAATCAGCTCGGTGTTCTCAAGTTGAGATTATTTGGTGGAGCAGAAAGAAATGTAGCCTAGCATGATATAAGACAAGAGGTATCCTAGTAGATAAAACAAAGTCATTAAACCATTACAGAAATGAGATTAACCAAGTTTTCAGCAATAACCCAGAGATAGGACTAATTGGTTCTGCTGAACACCATGAGCTGCTAAAATTGACAAATACAAGAGACTACGGATGACTTGAAAAAAATACAAAGAATAATTAGACAGGCAATGACTTACCCATATACAAGCAGTTTCATCCTTTGAAATTTAGAGCTCTAAATTTTACTACAACTTAACTTAGTTTTTGTACTAAGCAAATGAATTCAAAGAAAAAATCAATCATGAAAAAAATTCCCACTTCCCATAATAAAAAATCCTACTAACTACACTTTGGAGTCATTTTATAGTGATAGATCCTCCAGTTTCTTTCAAGGTAACCCGAATTTCGGAGGATTGATAACCATTTCAGTCGAAATTTATGAACATTACAACATTTACTTGGTTCATTTGTTCATTCAGTGATAGACACTCTCCTAGGCTCTAGGCTATAGGGGACAATATCTCTTCTGCATAGCAAGGAACACAGACTATAATGAACAAGAGAAATGTGAGGAAGGGAAAAGGTACTGTCAAGAGAGATTTAAGAAAAAAAAATAGACAGGGACTGAGACTGATCTTTTTTGACAGAGTGGTCCAGAGAAGCTTCCCTAAAGAGATAACACTAGATCAGAGCCTTCATGGCATTCATCTGTATGCCAGATGATTTGGACATGAATATTTCTTACCACCTGGACCCTTACACAATAGATTTTCACACAAGTTGAGCCTGCTATTGACTTTTAGGTGTGTAGAATTAAGATTCTGTGGCATTATGTGCACTGAGAAGGTAAAACACAACTATCTCAAGGAATTACTACCTAGCAGTTACTATACTAGGTTTTACTGATAAATGCTTGGGGCCCTTCCTCCAGGGGTACATTGAGAAAATCTAAATACCTCAGACAAACTTAATAGGCTTTACAAAAGGAAAATAAGCTGTAGCCCCAGAGGGAAAACTATAGCCAGTCTTCATCAATTAGTTGAAACCAAAAGGAATCCAATATGTGGCAAACATTTACTGATTTAGAATTATTAAAAAAAGAGATAAAAGCCAATATTTTAGAGTTTTTAAAATGAAATACAATGTTGCTACAGTATTCAAACATCCACAGAATTAATATTCAGTTTTAAAATTTTATAAGTAACTCCCAGAATGTCCACAATACAATTATTTGTAATTTTTCTGAAATACAAATTGAAACCCATATGATTTCTGTTTAACTTTTTAATAAATCTACTTGTGAAAGAACTCTATTAGTTAACGGAAAGTTTTCATACATTTTAATCTAGGAACATGAGAAGTATCAGACTAGGGGTTGGTAAAGACACAAGACAACAATCGCCGAATAAACTGTGTAGACTAAGAACATGGGGTATCAGCGTCCTCAAATTTACCATCTGTTCACCTTCCTTTCTTAAAAAAATGCCGTGCTCATAACCTTTCCACATCTGGGAAAGATCTCCAAGTATGTTTGTGGTGGAGTATGGTTCACTGTAATTCTTTCTTTTGGTTTTCATTTTCCTGAGCAGCCTCCTTTGTTTATCTCCTTTGGAGCTGTTGTCCTAAGTGGGAAGTCGGGATGCTGGTGGTTGCTAGTAAAGCACTTTGACCTCATTTGTGTGGAAGGTGTTATGTATGCGAAGGCAGGATCCCCTGATTTTCAAAAAGGAAACACATGTTCAAGACACATTTAAAAATTACAAAGTGCTGAAGGTTCCCAGACTTACAGTGCTGACTAGCTACTGAAATCAGCAGTCAACACCTAAAAGTATCAAAAGAAAAAAAAATGTGTGACTTTCACTTCTTTACAAGTGTTCTTGGACAAAAAAGAGTGAAAAGAAATCAGAGCAGAAATTTTCAAAATCGAATGTAACTGATTATTATGAAAATCTAAAATTCAAATGTTCTTAGATACTTAAAATTTTTAATTAGGAATATTGCTAACTCTACAGTTCATCCGAGCACAGAAAAAATGTTTTCTTGTATTTTAATCTGATTGATAAAAACTCAAAGACTCAGACCTTTATTGCCATGTCTGAGTCACACTGTGTCCTTTTGGAAACTCTGTAGTTGATTCAATAATGTCGTCTTGTCCTTAGAGCAAGTAGCCAATGAAAGGATATTCTGTAGCTGGGCAGGTAAGATGGATCAGTAGTTGCAGGTGCTTGCTGCCAAGCCTGAAGACATGAGTCCAATCCCTGGGACCCACATAGTAGTACCTCTAAGTTCTCTCACACCTCCATATGTACCCTATGGAATTCATCCAGTCACCTCCCTCACCCCCTCACACACACAGTAAATTAATTAATTAATTCAAATTATATAAAAAAACTGTATTATGTAGATAATTTCCACTACATTCACTACACATGGAAAGTGATAAGCAATTGGTTTATTTGTACAGGTAATGGTTTACTGAAGATTGCACCACTTGCATAAGTGAGCACTTTCATTTCAAGCTCCATTATTTCTACCTTGACTCAGAAAGATCTGTGCTACAACTAAGGCTCTTTTGAATCCAATTCTAGATATGGCCACCATTTTATCACTGTCTATGCTGTCTAGAACACTCCTATTTTTTTTATTTTGGACCACCTGGCCTTAAATTCACAGAGATGAACCTACCTCTGCCTCCAAAGTGCTAAGATTAAAGGCCTGTGCCCCCCACAACCAATAAGCTCCTTCATTTTTATGATAAACTTAATAGTCAAACCTTCTCAAGACTATACAGATATTAAATGAAATAAGATGAGGAAAATACCTGACATAGCTCTTACCTCAGAGTAAGTGCTTAGTGTTTTATTTATATAAAATGCATACTTAATAACTACCAGACCATATGATCAAATAATTTGAAAAGTCCACATCAGAGTCATCATTTTCATGGGTAATACTGTTGTTCTAATATCTCTGTGAGATGATAGGTAAGAAAACAGGAAAGAAGTATGATTGCCATTTTTAAAAACCACTAAATGAAGGCAAGAATAATTCTGTTTCTTAGGAAAATTTGCAATGGCAACTAGTAGGGAACAAGACAACGAGCATAGCAGGATCTACAGCTAGGCATGCTTGCCTTACAGCACGAAAAGAATCCATGCCTAGGAGGTAACCAACAAGAAAGGCCTGCCCTATATCTAATAACTATCCATTATGTGAAAGGCAGGTCCACAGAGAATGACGGTAGAGGTTAATGAGGTTAAGAAAACCTTGTAAAGCTGATTACAAATGTATACCATTTGAATAATGTTTAGCATAAGCCAAATGCAAACAAACCAAAAAATATAAAATAAGTGCACTTCAAAGTATTCAAGACTCCCCTGCAAGGGCTTATAGGACAAATATTTCAGGATTCAAGTTCTGGACAAAAATAAGCATGTGTCTAAACGAAGCAAACTGGCACTTACACAGTACCAAAAATTTAACTGTGTCGTCAGTTTTCTTATTGCTTCAAAACACTTGATCTTTTTCCCATTACTTTGGGGATCTCAGGCATCCAAAGCAAGCCTACTTTTGACAAGCAATTACCAGGGCAGATGGGAAAATAGCCACCCTACCTCAGGGGGAGTGCCCCCATTTTGTTTTACTTGAAACATCACTAGCCATGAGGAAAATGATTCTGCTTAAAAAGCTATCTGCATTTTCAATAGCACCACCTTTCCCACAGCCCTGGAATGTTGATGGGTAATACTCCCAGCTGCTTCTAATATTACCCACTTGGTAAGTATTATTTATTTGGGCTAGTGACCAATGGAATAAGACTAAATCATCTTGCTCTATTTAAGGAAAAATTTATGAAATGTTATGGGGGTCTCATATGAGCATTCACTGCAGTCACATTTCTTAAACATGTACATTGGTTTATGCCACAGCATTAAGTGATTTTGTGGTACTGTATTGGCCTAGATAATGTATCAAAAACAGCATGGATTCTGTGGAAACACTCTGCCCTCTAAAAATAATCTGTATATTAAAAACCTCAAATGTATTTAAATTTGGAAATATCAAATAGTAATTCTACGATCATATATAAATGAAGAATGAGGTTAGCGTGCATAAATTAAGCATTTGAGAACTATTCATTTATTCTGCCCAATGGCACACATACTGTTTAATTCCCTGCAGCAGTCAATTTTCAAACAAAACCCTTGTGATGAGGATGTTGTAATGCACAATCCAGAATGTTGGCTTCTAACGAATGAACTGTAAGGTGTCTGTCACATAGGAACCTCAAAGTAGTCTCCAAAACCTTTGAGACAGTGCCATGAGGATACAGGTGCAAGCATCTTACAAACCATACATATATATATGTATATATACAAACACGTTTTGTGTACTCCAAGCACCCAGAGGGATACAGAGAGGAAAAGCACCTACTTCTTAGCCGTGGTGTGGATCTCTAATAGGGAAAGAGCAAGCAATCTATTACTGTCATTCCAGGCAGGCTATGACAAGTGCAATAACTTGAATATGAACACTGTATAATGAGAACAATAGGACAGTCGACATTGGCACTTATCTGGAACAGGTAAATTGGGTTAAAACATATTTCTGTTTTACAATCTCTGGTTTGGAAGGGACTCCACAGTTCATGTGATAGTTCACCCATCATTTTGTCAAGACAATTTCAGCATGACTTGCCAAATGCCAATTGTTGCAAAGCCTTTTTGCAAAAGAGTTAAAACACAAGTATTTCATAGTATAAGATTGTGAATTGTTTGTTTATTTTCCTGCCTTTTTATGCTTTGTGCACCCTGTCTCCTTCCCCAGGATTATGTGCATTTTAATTAACTGACTGAGTGATAGTCTTGCTTTCACTAAATTTGGCCTTTACACATACAGAATCTGCACAGCAGTCGGAAACTTGTTAGATCTGTAAACTCTCAGACCCCTCATCAGGCCTACCAAATCAGGAAGTCAGTGGACATGTCTACTGAATTCCAATCCTTGTTTTGACAAACCCTCCAGGGGACTGAGGTATACATGTCATCAAGTTTGAGAATCACTAGACTATAGGAGAGAAAGATTATCACAGAGGCATTAGGACTGACATCCCAACTCAAAATTGCACCTTGAAGACCTTCCTGTTTATTATGGAATAGCAATGAATAATAGAAACATCATGAAGTCTTTGTTACAACCACTCAGAGGTATTTATATTCCAATAAGGCCCCAGAAGCAGTGTTTTAGTCTGAATAACACCGTTTACAACTGCAGGATTTATGCTATGATTAACCCCTGTATAAGATGTCATAAGAATGCTCAAAGCATATCTCATTATGCAGTCTATCTCTGCCCCTTGAAGACTTGAACAAACTGACAATCAATTGAGGAATTTACAGAGCAAAATTCAAACACTCGTGGGCAAAGAAGTCATGTGGTCTTTCTAAGCCCAGGCCCTTTCAATGCTATTTCTTATGCAGAGTGTTCAGCTTGTGAAAAGAATTTCGTTCATTTGTTCCCATGGAGAAAGTTGCCTAACCTGTCCACCTGCTGCTTCATCTCTAGCTGGAGAGGTTCTTGATTTTGAATGTTACCCTTCAAGGTTTGCTTATGCTCATGTTAGCAACAACAGCAAATAGCTGTAACTTCTCTGGCCCTAAACCTCATTTTCCTTGTGAAAGATTTTAATCAGAAAATACAATGCGGTAAATTACATCTTCCTTCAGCAATTTAGTTTTCATCCTTGTTTTTCAAGCCAACTTCTGTGCTTGAGGTTAATGTTGTTGCCAGAGGTGTTGAATGAATATTGGAAATTTGACAGAGAAGACAAAAGACAACAAATAAGGACAGAGAACAGAACCGAAGGTTGATTGAAGGCTGGAGATAATTTGACTGTGCCATGAAAATAGCAAATACAAAATGAATTAGACCTTTTGCATCAGAGCTGTCTAACAAGCAGCTTGTTAGTTAAATAAGGCTCTCCGTAAAGTGTATTATACACTGTTCTTCAAATATAACTCCAAACACTTAGAAGAGTCAACATTTAGTTAAAGTGAAGAAGCAATTCCCTTGGGGTTGCTGCTTTAGCATAGTGACAGCAGGTAGACAGCTTGGCAGCAGGTTGTATCCTCCAGAGAATAAGAAAAGAGACATTTGTGAGGGATGATCTTTCCCACATGTGTTTTTAAAGTCATATTGGACATGCCATCTAAGTTCAACTTAACTTGTTCTGAACAAGCAGGCAGGGAGAGGTTCTTGTTGTTAAAGGTTTGAGGCAGCATGGCATCCCACCCATGTCTTCAAATCAAAATAAAGCCTCCAGCAAAGATGCAATGCATGTACTTCCTGACATTGAGGGTATACAAGCACAACAAAAACACACACACACACACACACACACACACACACACACACACACGATTGCACAGGGCAGATATTTGCTGGTGCAGGGTCAGCTTAGGTACAGTTTACACAGTATCTTCTAGCATCTGGATTAAAGACTAAAGATTTCTCTAAGGTATTGAAAGGACAGGATTTCAGGGAGAAAAAAAGATCCTTTACGGACCAAGACTTGGGGTCAAGGTAGTTCGGGGTTTTGTTTCATTTTGCTTTGTTGTACTGGGGGTTGAATCCAGAGCCTTGTACATGATACTTAAGTGGTCTACCACTGATGTATATTCCCATCTCATTTAGTATTTTTCATTTTGAGATAAGACATCACTATATTGACAGTTTGGACTTCAACTCAATGTGTAACCCAAAATGATCTTGTATTTGTGATCTTCCTGACTCAACTTCCTGAGTAGCTGGGATTAAAGGTGTATGTCACCAGACCAAGCCTGAAGGGAATTTTGACATGACAATTTAACATTCCCAGGTCAGCTCAAGTGATTCTGTCCATATTAGGTACAACTAGAAAAATCTGGGTACTCTCTGGAATACAAAATGTGAATAAATGCACATAAAATAACATTGAGCTTATCAAAGATACATCATAACTGTGTACACCTCACTACTCAGCTAGTCTTGAAAACATGGTTTACATGGATTGTTTTGTATCTAAAAAGAATACAAAAACATTATATCAATGGTGCAGAAATTAAATATCCTGAGTGGATCAGTAAAAGGGGGACAGATATAAGAATAACATCTAGAATTAGGAGGCAATTTTAATTTAGACACCGAAGTCTCCAAAATGGCAACTGAAGAGGATAATACATTCTACTGGGGTGCCCTGAGGGAGAGATAGGTCTCAACAACTTTTTCGTTTTTAAACACAGAGTGTGCCTGAGATCCACACCCCCACAGTTTTCTATATGCAATACCAGTCAAAGTTGCTGCCAATTAAAACGTATACTTTAACATTGTCCCGAATTTTAGATAATTTACACAGATACTGAATGACAGATATTGGTCAGTGATTAGAATAAGTGCTAACAACTCAGAAATAAAAGGAGCCAAGAATTATTCTTGTGAAAAATGGATGACATCTAGTGTGTAAATAATGAGAATAAATGCAGCAAGATACAAGGGATCTTAGAACATTTAAAGGCTAATACATTACAAAGAAGAGCTCAATGTTGATAAATGTAGAATAATACGTTTTTTGCAGCTTTATCATATTCTGTAAGTTGGTGTGGATCATAAAATATGAGGAATAAAAAAGTAGGGGGGTTGAAAGATAAGTGTGTGCACATTATATATGAAGGTTGGAGATTGAAATGAATGAGAAGAAGAACAGGTAGACAATGTCTTGAATAATGATGACTTTGATAAGTAGTTATCACACAAATCTGTGTGCTTCATAAAATATGAGGAATATTAAGGAGCAGAGGAGTCAAAAGACAAGTCGCCTCAGAATGAGATACAGAATGAAGGAAGAGAGGAATCCAGGAAATGCACAGAATAATGATGACTTTTATGAGTCTTTCACTCACTGCTCTGGATCCTTCATAAATATAAGCCATATAGAAAATAAAAGAGCAACAAAGAGAAGAGACAGATCTGTGTCTGTCATAAAATACGAGGCAATAATGCCAACCAGGCTTGACAAAATAAAAACAAAAATAATTGAGTCTAGTACAACAGTGGAAAGACACAGTATCAAGATTAATGTGAGCAAATAAAACGAGTGAGTGTAGAATTGTTTTACCTAAAGGGAGTAGCAAGCACTAGCTAGGCATTATTGTGGCAAAGCCCTCAACAAAGTTAACTCATGGAAACTTGGCGAGTTCACAAGTAATCCATGAGTGCCCTCAAAAGTGACCAACAATATTTGGGGTGCAAGAAGGAATGTGCAACAGATTTCTCAATGATTTGACTCTATACTGTCTCTCCTGAGACCCCTGGATCCAATTTGTAAATAGTTTGTGGGATACATTCACAACTTTTTTCAACTTAACCTCTATTTAACTTATCAAACATTTTGTGACGATGTCTAAACTGTTGCTCTAGGGGCTGAAGAGATGGCTCAGCCATTAATATCACTCACTGCTCTCATAGAGTACAAAGGTACTCTTCCCATCACACACACAGCAGCTCACAATTGTCTATAGCCCCAGTTCCAAGGTATCTGATGCCTTCTTCTGTTTTCTATAGGCACTGTACTCATGTGGCACACATACGTGTAGGTAAAACACTGATACACATAAAATAAAAATTAATGAATTTTAAAATATATTAAAAATAAACTATTGCTACAGAAATGAAGAAGTTTTATTTTCCTTCTTGTTACATTCCAACTGAAAATCTGATTTGTCAATAATAGTTCAAAATCTAGAACCCAAAGACTATAGGTGACTTCTATATGAGAACAAATAGGATTTTGAGGTGAGAGCAATTAAGAAAATCAGACCTGGCAAAGCCAGTGTCAGTGTTCAATTTACAAGTCAATGAACTGTGTCACAGAACCAGGAGTATTGGTCTGAGCACTCAGAATATACGTAAATGCTGATCTCAATAATTATACTATTTCCTTTTGTGTAATACTTAATGTCTTGTCATTTGCATTAAGGAATGTGTTTTGCAAACTCAGAATAAGATCTATCAGGGTAGCTTAAAACCAGATTCTCAAGCTGCAGTAGAATTTAGTAGTGAGGTTTATTGTCTAAAACAAACTGAGGTTGCCTCTTGTCTTCTTTTTATCTGGAGAAGCTTTGATTGTGTAGTTTCTATTCCCAGATGACATTCTGTTACCATTAGCTTTCAGAGACTTGCCTTGAATATTGATTATATTTAAATAACATAAAATCCCAGGGTAAAATTATTAGAATTAATAAGGAAATCCATGTTGGTCCAAAAAACATGGCCCATCTGAATCTAAAGTTTATCTTCCCAGCACACCCTGAACCCTACTAAGTTTAAAAAACATAATATTCAAGGCTTTAGTAAAATCATTGAATAATTCCATTTTCCTTGGCCTTACCTGTTTGAGCAACAAAATTCACAAATAAGAGTTTAGAACGGTCAAAGGAGTTTGATGAAAACTCTTCCCTCCCTACCCACACCTCCAATCAATGATAGACCAAAGGAAAATCCTTGCTTTGAACCTTTTCCACTTTTTAAGTTACATACTCCTAAAATGTGTTACAATTTGATAGACAATTTAGAGATGAAAGCAAGCACACTTTCATTGACTGTGTCCTTCAGCAACAGTCCTGTTTAGGAACTAGAATGAAATATCATTTTGCAAAAGATAAAATTTATTTGTTTAAAAGGGAAATTTCCATAAGTTTTCTGCTTAAATTAGAGAAGGTAAACATGATATCATTGTGGAATGCAGTATCTTCATTGTAGACTTCAACTTCAAGTTCACCAAACTAGGAGAGGAGATGTTTCAAAAGATAAAGAGTTTAGCATGCAAGCTGAGTTCAGGACCACAGAATCTATGTAAAGCCAAACATGATAGCACATGTCTATAATCCCAGTGCCCCTGTGTAAAGCCAAACATGATAGCACATCTCTATAATCCCAGTGCCCCTATAACAGTAACCCCAGGTGGACATAGGAGAATCCATGGGAGCTAGAAGACAGATAGCTTGATGTATGCATCAGCCAGCAACAAGAGACCCTGTCTCAAAAAGGCAAAGACCAATCCCTAAGATTATTCTCGGACTTCTACATGCAAGTATAACACATGTCGTACTTATACACAACACATACAAACACTATGTTCACCCAACTGAGTTTGCTAGCTTGGTTCTATTTTCTAGATAAAGAAGTTTGACAGTGTGTATTAAGAGTTTTGGAGCCAGGCAGTGGTGGCACATGTCTTTACTCCCAGCACTCAGGAGGCAGAGGACAAACTCTGTGAGTTTGAGGCCAGCCTGGTCTACAGAGTGAGTTCCAGGACAGCCAGAGATACAACAGAGAAACCCTGTCTCAAAAAAAAAAAAGGAAAAAGAGCTTTGATATATAGTCATGCTCGTATAAGTGGATGCATAGAAAATACACACAAAAAATTGATACTGCTGATTACCTATAGTTAAAAGAGCAGAAAGAAAGAGGGGTATGGGTGATTAACAGGGACTTCAGTCATAGTCATTTGTATATTAACTAAAGTAACTCATTTTAATTTTGACAAGCAAAAAGTGTAATTGCACAAATAAGACACTCTCTCAAGGAAATAAGTTCAGTGTAGGAAAAAATGAAGAAATAGCATGTCTTCAAATAAAATGTGAACCAAACAAGTCATGGAATATTGCTTTAAGGATAAATTGTATAATAACAAAAGTACATGTTTTCAATGCATCATATTTGTAACATGATATTTAACTTTAAAATGTCAGAATTGTGAATGATACCTGATATGATCCCAACATTGATGTATAATAATCATGTCATCTCCAATATATTATTATTACATATTTCTTTCTGGTCAAATTATTGTTTTCTTCATTAGGCTTAACTATTTTCCAAAGTTTCTACAACTTGACAACTTGACACGTAGATTCTAATTTTACCATCCTTTCCTGATGCCTTTTATCTTTCTTTGTAGGCGTGCCTGTGTGATTCGGGGCCAAGTAGTGGCTGTAGATGGAACCCCTCTTGTGGGAGTCAATGTCAGTTTCCTGCATCACAGTGATTATGGCTTTACCATCAGTCGGCAAGATGGAAGGTATGCCTGTGGCTTCTGATCATTGTGGGGGCAGAGTACTGACATTAGCCATAGGTAAAGCCAGGACTCACTCAACATGACAGTGATAATAAGCCCATCTTTATTTTAGTTGTAGCTAGAAAAGTAAATGGTGACATTTATTTCCTCTATTTCCAATTTAAGTCAAAGCAAATTTCTAATATTTTACTATTATCTTCAAACCTTCTTAAAACATTGGGCATGTGATCATCTAATTCCATTTATAAATCTAACCCCAAAGTTCAGTGAGATGGTGCTAATAATAAATGGTGAACTACGGAATACATAGGCTGTTCTTCCCCAATAGGCCTAAAATTATTTCAGATATTTGAGAAGTGACCACGTAAAAATGTTTTCTCTAAAAATTCAAAATTCAGTCATATTAGTTAATGGCTTTTTAAATGTGTCTTCCTTGCTATTTGAAGTAAGCGAGGGATGGGAGATTGAACTGGCATGTACAGAGTCTGGGTTTGATCCTTAACATCAGAAAAAGTCCCACCCTGAGTTACCTATTTTCTTAGTGATTGCAACTGATTGGCAAGTATGACCACCCCATGTAACTATCCTGAGTTACTATCAACCATCAACCACCAGACTTCTAGTGATTTCTCAAGGTTCTCTGAGACCTGGGAAGCATGACCTCAAAGTTAGGCCTTTTCACTCTAGAAAAGAATTTGCTCCCAAAAACATTTTTGCTGTTGTCACTTAGACACTTGTTCAGAATCGTTGAGTCAATAGACCCATGTGTCCACCTTGAAGGTAGCTATTTATGACTGTAATAATGGCCTTCGGGTGCCCTAGTCTCCAGGTGGCTACCCTTAAAGTGTCCTACTCATAACGAAACACTTCAGTACTCACAAAAAGAACTATCAGCTCAGAGCTCTATCACAGTGTGAGAGATTATCTTATTTCAAGAACCTACAATCAAACCTTATTAGCCCTACCCACTTCAGAAATGCTAATTGTTCAACTTGAGCTGTGGTGAATTTATTTTTTCAATTGCCTGTCAAGAAAATGTGTGTAAAAATTAAAGACCGTAAAGAGGAGGTTTTTAACCTACTTAAGACCAGAAACTGTTTTTAAGGGTTTAGAAAATTATTTGCATGTAAATTACATTACTAACCAGCCATCTAGTTATTATAACAAGCTTCACAAAGCTGTTAAGGAAATAATATTTCCTGTCAAATATTCCATAATTAGAACTCTCTGTTAATTCAAGTGGACCTTTCTCTCAGTTGGATTGAATGGCAGAATATTGAAAGTTCACTCACCAGTAACTGATACACAAAACTACCGTCTCCCAGGCCAGTGTCTTGAACCACATGTATTAATTGAGGAAATGATTGGTTTTTATTTTTTTTTTGAGTTCTTATGACCTGTCATGAAGGTGTGATGGGGCCTCAGTTTGGTCAGTGCTTCGTTTTATATTGATACAAAGAGCCTAAAAGAATCTTGATGCAAAAACAGCAACAACAACAAAAAAAAAATTCCAGATTGTAGACAGCATTAAACAGAATAATTTTTGTTGCCATTTTTGTACTTTGAGTTTAAAATACCATAACCACCCTCTGATAAACTTTCTGTAAAAAGAAGTTTGTGTAAATGGGAGATGCTAGCAAGAGTCCCCTCTGGCAATGACATTCTTCTCAGGATCCATAAAGAGTAGGTATACTGAAAATATGTGCCCTAAATGCCAGCCACTGTCCCACTAGTATTTCTCAAACACAGCGTGACTGTGATGAGATTTTGCCTTTCTATATCAAGTTGTTGCTACCTCAGACTGAATACATTTCAAAAGCACAATTTCATGAGGAAGATACACCCAAAAATAAAGATTATAGAAAGGCTGATATTGATATGTTGATACCTAATAGATAGAGAGTGAGAAGATGCAAGGTACTGAGAAGATCCTCTGTCTCCATGTATCAGTCCCACAAGTCTGCTGGAGTGCTTACAATTCCCACCAGAAATATCACTACTTTGGATTAACTTACTTCTGCAAGTTTATGCCAAACATAAATATGTATATGGGCTATAGATTATTTGTGTCCATTATTAACAACTTACTAATTGACAAACCTTTTGTACAGACACAGAAAAGATAAAGAATATGAGACAAAAGCACTACGAGATAAACCAAAAGGAAAGATGGCAATAGAAGACTGAGCACTCTGTGAAGTTGAAGGTTAGGTATTCAGATAGAAAATGACAAGAACAGCAGAAAAATAAAAGTCAAGTCTAAAGGAAGCTCAAATAGATATTAGAGTTTCTTGTATTCCTGTACACCAAATATGTTCATTAATGCTATTTTTTCATCTTTACAACAACCCTGTGGGGTCAACATTATTTATATCATCTCCTTTTGGCAGAGGGCAAAATTTACTGAGATTAATACAGGTAGTGAGGACAGAGCCCACAACTCAAGTAACCTTGCTCTTTTCCTCTGTGGTTTCCAACATCCAGTTTAGATGTATAACTCACAGTCAATACAGTTTGGAAAGAACTTTTACAAGTACTTCAGCTAACAGCAAACAAGATATGTGAAGTGGTGATATTCTTAGAGGGTTTCTGAGAAACATTAGGTGTTTCAGGAACTTTCTTCTCAAGACTGGAAGATAAAGAAAGCTCCCTCTAATCCACTCCAACTGATGGATATCATAATGCGTTGTAGATGTTTTGATAATTTTCTACCTATGAACAAGACTGATTTAACATCTTATAGATTTATGAAAATCTACAGGCAAATAATCCCTCTTTTGGCTTTTATAATTACTGTCATATAACATGAAAATTTATTCTTGATCCATGTAAATGGAGGGGATTTGTGATGGGAAAATCTCATAAAATAAGGCATTCAAAGGACATTCTGTTTGGCATTGTAATAGATGATGTGGATTTTAGGACAGAGATCCACCTTCCCCATTTATATACATGAGTAAGTCAGGCAATATTTACTATGTATAACTAGGTTGGAAGAAAAGAAGCATGTGAGTCAATGCTCTCTAAGAAGATGGAATAAACAGAACATTTATATGTTAAGTCTAGATATTTAGAGACAGAGAGACCTATCTTTATTCACACACACACACACACACACACACACACACACACACACACACACACATATGCATATATGGAGAGAGAAATTTAAATTTATTCCAATGATTTGACATGTTATTGTGGAGCCTGCTCATCTGCTATTTATAGAGAGGTTTGGTATATTGAAAACTCTCAGAAGCATCTTGTACATGTCAGGAGGAAGATTTTCCCCTTCCTCTGATAAACTTTAGTTTATTTCTTAAGTCTTTCAAATGGTTGACTAGGACCCACTCACATCTTCAAGGAAATCTCCATTACTTAATGTCAAGTGGTTTTAGAAATTAACCTGATCAGCAAAATATCTTGACACCAATACCTAAGACTTTGATTTGGGTGAGTAACCAAGTTGCATAGCTAAGCCAAATTGAAATATAGTACTAACCACCATAAGAAACCTAAAGGAACTTTCAAGAAGAACACAAAACTCAGTAGGTCTTCATGGAAGTAATCCAAAACTGGCCTACAATTTATTTGAATTGTAAAGAAAGAAAAGTGTGGAACATTTAGTAGGAATATATATCTAATTTGAGGACAAAGTTAACTCGTGTTGATTCCCAACTATCTACTTGACACTTAAATCTCTGTCTTATTTACAGCAGTAATGTATTATTTACAGCAGTAGCTGTAACTATAGATATATCATATTGTATTCCCTATTAATAATATAGAACTAGCATTCATGGAGATTTAAAAAACTAACCCAGATGCAAAGTTAATATCATAGAGATGAAACTCAAACTCAGATGTGTTTAACGTCAAACTCATTCTTCCCACAAATACACACACATACACACACACACACACACACACACACACACACACACACACAAATGACTCCCATGTCTGCTTAATCATTGTAGAAACAAAATAATCGCTTTATATCTGTTACTTCTTTGATAATTTATTTACATTTTGTGCCTTTCTATTTGTTGCTGTTATCGTTTGTTGCTTTTTAAATAAATAAGCACTATAATTTTAAAAAGTTAAGGCTCAGTGTGTGTACAAATCAAGTGCATTTATCCAAGGAAATGAAGTGAAATCTGTGTAGAAGTTGATCCAAAGGAAAGATACCTTGACAAACAGTATTGGACTTTCCTCCATGGCATCTGTCTTAAACTGCTCCTATGTTATCACTAATTCAGTCTCTCTGTCTATAGCATAAGCTGTTTGGTTTTACTTTTTAGTTCAAATCAAGATTATTTCCTAACTCAATTCTTTAAGTCCTCTTTTTCAAATCCTACTGCTACTTCACTAAAAAGACAACAATCTAAATATGGTATTATCCATCCTTTGTTACTATTCATTATCTTTATCTGGAAGATTTATCAACAAGAGATAAATGGTGATACTTGATTAAACTTAATAAATGTCACATAAAGGGAGTGGTAAAATGGCCATAATTAAGTCGGTTTCCCAAACAGGCTTATTAGCATTAAAGAAGTGTTTTACTAAAAGACCCTTTCTAATGTAGGGAAATGCTTATATTGTTCTCCTATGGATTTGCATTGTTTTGAATATTAAGGAGCATCATATCATCTTTTATCCATTTTAAGATAGAATAATAATGATTTACCATTTTGTTACTTTGTATCATATTCCATCTTTTTGAGTGCTTTCAAGTACATTACCTCAAAGACATCGTTATACTTAAAAAAGAAGTGAGGTGGAACCATCAGTGCAGAATGAAATGAAATCTGAGGCTTTTATGCTCCAATACAATAGTCTTGTCAGAGACCACTTCTATAGTGGGACATAGTTGGCTTACAGAAGACATACTCTTCTTTTGTCAGATACAGAAGAGCTAGAGGCAGAGATGAGTAGGATGAGTTACCTATTGTCTTACAATAGGAAGCCAAAATCAGAAATCCTCAATATGGAATTCAGGCACAATCAGGAGCTGAAGATGGTTGTCAGATGCACAGTTTAGTTCAATCAAATTTCCCTGAACATTTTTCCTCTGCTGGTATGTTTCTTCCAAAGTTATCTCAGAGATACTGTCTGATTTCTAACACTGTATTTATGGCCCTGAACAAGACATTTAAACTTTGCATCATTACTTTTATATCTATGCATAAAGAATTTATGTGTATATACATATGGAAATATATATGCATACATACTATATATGTAGTTATAGAATTTCACAGAATGAATAAGCATATTTAAAATCTTGCAAAATATTAACTAGTCATCCTTGTGTGATCCCTAACACAACAGGAAGCAGTAATGTCAGATTTGGCTTTACAAAAAATGAGTGCAATAATTTTGCTTAAGACAATATTAAGATTGATATTTCAATTCTGGGTGAATATCAACTTCTGGTAGAAAATTACATATCAAAAGTCTACTGAATGATAAAAAGAAAAAAGAATCACACCTGAAATGAATACCAAATGAGTGGAAATTTATAAAACAGAAAATAAAAGTAGATATAATTTCCCAAAAGTAAGAAAGGATGCTATAATTAACCTATTTTTTATTTAAGATTTAAATTTTATTTGGGCTTCTCATATAATTAATGATGCTCTTCTTCCTCTCTTCTTTTTCTACTACTACCATTTCTTCTCCTCCTGCTCTTCCTCCTTTGCTTCCTCCTCCTCCTTCTTTTTATCTTTTAGCTTTGACCTCGTAGCCATTGGTGGTATCTCCGTCGTCTTAATTTTTGACCGATCACCTTTCCTGTCTGAAAAGAGAACACTCTGGTTGCCCTGGAATCAGTTTATTGTGGTGGAGAAAGTAATCATGCAGAGAATTGTAGCAGACGCACCATCTTGTGATATTTCCAACTTCATCAGCCCAAACCCTATTGTGCTTCCTTCACCACTCACATCATTTGGAGGATCCTGTCCAGAAAGGGGAACTATTGTCCCTGAGCTGCAGGTGGGTATATTGGCCTGCACATGTATAAAGTTATAGTCATTAGTATGAGTGCAGTGTTTTATGGCTAACTCTTTTTCTATCATTCCTTTTGTCCCCATAATATGAGTTCCTTCATTTTTCAAAAGAATCCTTTGAATTGAAGTCTTTCTAGCACACATTTGCAAAGTGATTGATCAGGACATTAGGGCATTATCTGTGGCCATGAAATAGAAAGGTAAACTAGGTGTCAGGAGAAATGCTCCACTGACCTAATTAACATGGTGCCCTAAAATCATGGTGAGCTGCCTTAATAGTCATATTAAGCATGTCTAGTATAATCAATGAACTTGGAGTGTTTGTGGTTTTGAAATTGAAGCTACTTTTTAAAAAATCTATTTTTCTTCCATTATGCAAGGTTATATTTATTGTCATTGTTCTTAAAAATCATGGAAGTTCTTTTTGTTTAGCTGTATTTATTAAAGGTAGTTTTCAAGCCTGGAGGGGTTTATACAATATTGCTTCTAAATATTTGTGCTTTAATAGTTTAGCATGCCTGAGAATTATTCTTTACTGAACATTCAGTTTTAAGCCACTCAAACAGCCATAGACAATATTATATAAGCATTTTAATGATATTTAAAAGTGGACACTACATAAATAGACTTATAAGTCTTACAGATCCAAAAATCAAGAACTGTATTCTTAAATGGACTTAATGAACACTCTGAGATTGAATTGATGTAATTCCTTTACAACAGACCCCAAAGCTCTTAGCACTCCCCACTGAGCAACACCTCACACAAAAATAAACCTTTCAGGAAAAGCAATCCAAACTATTGGTTGTCTTGGTTATTCTAATATTTTTCCTAAGTAAATAAGAAAAAGAGGAAAGTAATGAGTACACTAATTGGCACACTAATTCTTTTACAAATGTCAAAAGAAAGTATAGGTCTTTGTTCAACGCAAAAGTTTTCAAACTTAGAATTATGTACTTCCTCACAAAAAAAAATGAAATGCTAAGGTAAGAAATTTGTAATCATTGATAGCAGTTATGATTTGAAAAAGTAGCCAGTGGACAATTTTAATAGGAAACATATACTGGGCAAAGAATATAAAAGAGGGACTGGACTGATGACACAGCAGTTAAGTACAATAGCTATTCTTCCTGAGGATCAAAGTTTGATTCCCAGCACCCACAAGCTCACAACTGCTTGTTGGATAAACTCCATAGGATGATCAGATGCTCTCTAGATGCCCTCCTCTGGCCTCCATGAGCACCTGCACTCATATGCACATATTCACACAGAGACACAGGCATATACATACCATTAAAAATAGAACAAATCTTTTTTTAAAAGGATATACAAGAGCAATCGTGTCATTAGAAATAGCAAAAATACCCCAAACCTGGAAATGTATGCAACGCTTTCTGTTTAACAATCAGTTCTGTGAACCACTTTGCATACAATATGAAAAAGTTGAAGGAGAAAAAGTTCAGAGGTAATTATAAAACAGGACATAAAAATATTTACACACTCTATGTCATGCTAAAGATACTGAATAAAAATATCTCTTCAGCTATTTTGTTTTTAAAAATGAAAATCATGGACTACAAGATTCGTTTTAGTTACCAGTTTTTGACATTTAGCTCCATCTGTAGTAATAAGCAAATAAGTAATAGCAATTAATTAACAACCAAATGGCATTTTCACTCTGAAACCAATGTTTACTACAAGATTTACAGAGGAATTAGTGGGAATTTTTCTTCAGTCATTGGTGCCAAGTTGGAGATACTTATACCCAGTAACTTATATATCCAGTCACAAAGAAAAGCGCGAGAAAATTGTGATTAAAAATTTGACCTCCAGATCATTTGAAAGCGCCAAAGTAAACATACTTGATGACTTCAGAAAAGATTAATTCCAGGCCTACCACAATCTTTGCCATGAAATATCACTTGCTGAGCCTGTTTCTGCAATCCTTCCTCTTAGAAAGCCCAGCCTAAATAAGCAATAGATTGGAGATATGTGACATGACACCAAGCAAGGGTTTGTGTATGTATTTATAAGAAAGAAGACCCCTTAATGGAGCCCGGAGCACTGAATTGCTTGACATTCTACAGTGTGATCTTTCCCGACTCTTGCTAAGCAATTTTTGGAACACTGTTGAAAGAATAAAATTATTCTTTACAGTCATTCCTGGCAGCAGAAGATGAGAGCAATCTGTAGCCTTGGCCATATTTCTCATTCCCATTCAGATTTGATAGAAAATTCAGAACCTTTGGTCACCTAGTCTCATAAAAATCTGGGAACACATGGCTTGACATCAATACATCCCAGGACTCACTGTCCTTTGGTCTGTTCCTCAGACAACAAAGCATGTGTCAGCTTTTTCTACCTGTGACCACTGGAGAGCTAATTTTTGTTGTTTTTTGTGTGTTCAATTTAGGTTGTACAGGAGGAAATCCCCATTCCTTCCAGCTTTGTGAGGCTGAGTTACCTGAGCAGCCGAACACCCGGATATAAAACTTTGCTACGGATCCTTTTGACACATTCAACGATTCCTGTGGGCATGATTAAAGTACACCTCACAGTAGCTGTGGAAGGGCGACTCACACAGAAGTGGTTTCCTGCTGCGATTAATCTTGTCTACACATTCGCTTGGAACAAGACAGACATCTACGGACAGAAGGTTTGGGGCCTGGCAGAAGCTTTGGGTATGTTGATGTATTTCTATCTAAATAGCAGTATTATGCTTACAAAACAGAAAATACTAGATGTGTATCAATTGAATTTGGAATATTTTTTGATTTTTCTTCTCATTAAAGAATGTAAGGTGTTCTTTTTCATTTAAACAGACACTTTAGACTTGCTTAGATTTCTACTTTGTTATATTTTTCCTTAAAAGTTATTTTAGTTTCATGATAGCAGTATACCAAAGGAACCACACAATATCTAATTTGTAACAGAGCTGAATGTTGCTTTCTAATTGTGACCTATGTTTTTGAGTTTGACATTTAGACTGTTATTTCCTCCTAAAAACTACAAAATTCTCATACATAGGTATCTCTCCTTGTTATCATTTATGTCTAAGATGGTTAGACTCCATTAACACTACTTTGTAGGTTAAATAAAAACAGCATCTTGATTTCCTTTTCCATTTGATTTTCTGTAATCTCAAGACAGAGTGTAACCATACCATCCAGAAATCTAGAAGCTGACTCTCTGGAGCACCTGTTTTCATATCCTTCCCTGGAAGAGTTTGCCATGATACAACTCCACATAGCTAAGCAATATTTCTTAAACTGCAGTGCATCAAATACTTTTCTTTTTCCAGAGGAAAATGAAAGATCTGGTGTCTTTTCTCTGACTAGTTAAGATTCATATATTTTACTAATGATATAATCTATGCTGAACTTTATTAGGAACTTTACAAAGAGCAGGGGCAGGTTTAGATCACCTCAATTCCCTCTTCAGCAAGATTTCATTGCTTCCCTCCCAAGTGTGCTTACTTCTACTGCTATATTAACGACTTTCCTTTTTCTCTCAGGTCTTCACCTACTAGTTTGCTGACTTTATCTTGCATTCAGAATTCTGTTAGAAACAATATCATGTCAGCCAGTCAATGTACAGGAAACCCTGTAACTCAAATTTTACTGAAGCCAATTTATACTAAGGTTACTGGCCAGCCAACACACAGTACCTCTTGAATGTAGCAATTACAAGAAAGTTCTAGAGACACAATCCTTCTCTAGGTACAGACTATCTTCCTGGTGATAGCCACTTGTTTCCCAGATCTTTCTGATCTCTGTGTCATCATTCTCTCCCTTGCCCTATTAGATAAGAAGTCCTCCCAGTGCCACCCAGTCCTTCCAGTATGATAGTTTCCACTTCTTGCTTTTCATTTATCATTGTCCACAGTTTCATTCAAACTCTTCTCAATAAGTACTGCCTGATTCCTTCTGTGACCCTGACTAATATGTACTCAAAGACCCATAATCCCCTACCCTACGTACAAGCCTATACTGCTTGATGTGCTAGGCAGAATAATCCAAAATTTCTTACATTTCTCTATAGATCTTTATCTTCCAATTCTTTAGGAACCTCCTTAGAACCTCCTACTGGATTTAGAGATTTGTTTAGTTGTAGGTGTTGCTGTTGGTTGTTATTTTCTTAAGTTATAACATGCACAAATTGATCCAAAATCCTAATGAAGAGCTAACTGCTATAATTTCTATTATTTGTTCACAGGGTTTATATACATGGAGTTGAATTTGATTTTGAAAAAATAACAGCCTTGTTCAGACATAACTGACATGCCATTAAACCTTGCCTACATTTACAGTAGGCAATTAGAACAATTGAAAATGTTATGCAACCATCACCAATATCTAATTCCAGAACATTTTTCTCATTACAACTACTAAACACATATTAGCAGTTACTTTTCAAGCCTCTCCCTCCCCCCTCTCTCTCACTCTCTCTGTCTCTCTCTCACCTGGAATCTAATCTCCTTTATTCCTATATTTACTTAATTTGTATATTTCAAACTAATAACACTATACAATTAATGGTCTTTTGAGTTTGACTTCTTTCGCTTAGTGTATAACATTGCCTATACTTGTCCATGTAATCGCATATAGCTGTACTTCCTTCCATTTTATGACTGGGTAATATTCTATTACATGCTTATACCATACATGCTTGTCCATTTATCAACACAAGAACATTGGCACTGTTTTCACTTTTGTCCAT
This sequence comes from Cricetomys ansorgei, assembly GCA_026225945.1. NCBI lineage: Eukaryota > Metazoa > Chordata > Mammalia > Rodentia > Nesomyidae > Cricetomys > Cricetomys ansorgei. The sequence goes on from JAMJFZ010003268.1 coordinate 3,836,289, forward strand.
TTTGAGTAGTGCTCCTATAAATATTTATAAACAGGTATTGATTTCAATGCTTTATTTTAATATTTTTGCATGTATACCTAGTTTTCCAGACATGGTGGTAATACTATGTTTAAAGAACTGAGAAAACACCCACATTATTTTCCTTGGTGATTCACAATTTGTGTGTGTGTGTGTGTGTGTGTGTGTGTGTGTGTGTGTGTGTGTGTGTGTTTTGGTGAACATATATACAGATGCATGTAGAGGCCATAGATTTAAGCCAAGTGTCTTACTGACTCACTCCCTGCATATAATTTTTGAGACAGTATCTGTCATTCAATCTAGAACTCACTGATCTGGCTTGTCCCCCAAGCCCAGGGATCTCCATTTCTCTCTCCTGAGCATTGTGATAACAGCAACAGTCTTATTATGTGGAGTTAGAGGATTAAACTCAGGTACTCAGGCTTGCACAGTAAACACTTTACTGGCTGAAGTATCACTGTAACTTCTGAATGCACCATTTTACCAACTCCACTTTATACATAAATTCTATCTCTTCTTTCTAAAATAGCTCTGTAACTAAATATTCTAAGTGCTTCCTTTTTGCTCTAGTTAATCATCCTCAATGAGGAACCAACTAATTCTTTTTTATAATTAAGTAAACATGTAAATAGCATATATGAGCAAAAGAAATAATATGTGGACACTAATATTGACATCTCCATTCTTGTTTTTCATCTGTGTGTGTCATTCTGACTATAAAATAACATTAATTAAAATGCCCTATGGGAGACTTTGGAAGGGGGAAATGGAAGGGAGAAATGTTGTAAATATAATCTGAAAAAAAATTTAAGGTAAAAGAATGTTAAAATATGTTATTGGTTCTTTTGTGAGGCTAGTGACAATAATAAAAGCAAGAGATAATGAAATCCCTTAGATACATCCAAAATATAAAGCAAAACAATGTTTCTTTATACACTTAAGGGGAAATGTTTAAAATGGAGAAAGAAAACTGGAAAGCTCCCAAAGAAAAGGCCAAAATAATTGCACAAATGGTACCCAAGCTGAAATATGGATTATTTGCCTTGTAGTGAATGTTCCTGTTAGCCATGATTTAAAGTACAGGTGGCTAAAGAGACTTATTTACGACATATTCTTTATCTCCATCTCCTATTTTAGCTTGAGAAAAGGAAACAGGCGATTGTTTGTACTGTTCAACACATTTTAAAAGTATTTGGATTAGAAAAAGGCTAGTAAATAAAAACTTTTATTAAAGGAAACCTTTATTAACGGAAAACCCAGGTTTGTCTTACATTAATAAATTAACCTATAAATATGTTAACATGAATCTGTAAGATAAATAGATTTATGACTTAGACTAGCATGGTGTTTGTTTTCTTTTCCACACAATAATTCAAATATGTTTTAATTAAAATGTAATTAGATGACTTTTCCTCCTCTCTTTTATCTCTCTAGTCCTTCTGAGATATCCTCTCTCAGCCTCCTCCCATGCTCTTCACTCTCATGTATAGCCTCTTTTTCTTTAATTATTCCTGTGCAATCAAACAATACATACATATACATATGTGTGTATGTATACACAAATAAATACAATTTGCTAAGTCCATTTTTGTTGTTTGTGTGTGATATGGTTTCAGGGCTGACCGCTGTACATTGGACAGCCAATAAGGGAGCTCATCTCTGGGACAGATTAATTCTCCTACTGACAGTCATGATAGAGACCAAGATGGTTTCCTAATCATGGCAAAGTGTCTGAATAAGTGGTATAGTGAAGTTGGGGAATCAACTACTCTGAAGAAGGACTGTGAACTCCTGAAGAACACAAGAAAAAGTTCAAGTGATAAATGTACAGAGGCATTGGTATTAAACATGTGATCAGCAGGATGATATGTCCATAATATACTCTGCACTTTTGTGCACATTTACTTGTGAACGTGGCAATAGTTTACAATTCGTGTATTTCTATGAGTAGAAAGAAAAAAAGTTTGCCATCAAATAGTAACAACAGTGTTATATATAAGTACCCTTCTCTAAAATGTTCACCTGTCACCTCTGAGTATATTATGTCACATGCCAAAATCGAATGAAGATTACAAACAAATTTTAGTTTGCCTATTAGCTTTGAATATGTGATTAGAGATTGCTCTGCTTCGTTGATGCCCCATATTATTAGAAAGGCCTTGAAAGTGGAAAATGGAAACATATGTAGAGATCAGAGCTACAGGAAGATGTAACTATGGAATAATCACACAGAGAGACAGATCCATGGTGCTGGTTTTGAAGAAAGGCTGTTAGAACCACAAAACGAAGAACATGAATGGGCCACTAGAAGCTGGAAAAAACAAATATGGAATCTACCCATAAAGTCTATAGATGTTAGCTTAGTTCTACTAACACCTAGGATTTTCTTCATTGAGACCTGTTTGAGACTTATGATTGCTTCAACTCTAAGATGACAAGTTTATTTTCTTTGAACCCTTTCAGTGTGTGACACTTTTTCACAGTAGCAATAGAAAACTGATATAAGCCTTAGCCATCATTCATAATGTTCTGCTTATAGCAAGGATTTTGATTAAGACTATGGCCAAGAAAGATTTAACTCTTGTTCCTTCTCAGACCAATTAACTGTCAATCTCTGGCCCTCCTATTTCAGAATGATGAACTAAGAGAACTCCAATTTTAAATAATCTGAATTTGATGTGATGGAGAATATCTAAGTTGTAATGTTGCTCAGTTTGAAATGTGGCAATCTTGCTTCCCATGTAGCTCAGCTATGGGGAACTAGTATTATATCTAAGGACCAGAATGTCACAAAAGAAGAATAAATTGTTGAGAGACAACCAAAATGGAAAGAAGGTGTTTAAGATCCTAGAGTATCCCATCATTTTCTGCAGTGAAACAGACTTTGCCACTGGGATAATGCAAGACCGAATAAATTACCAGTAGTGGTGATATGGACTCCTTACTATAAGGAGTATTGGTGACAAGTGATAAGATTGATTAGTCCAAGTACACTATTGATCAAGTGGAAGACGAGTAAAACTCACCCTAAGGTTCACTACAAAAGCCATAATCACTAGTTCATCCAGCTTAAAGATTTTGTTGTCTGATTTATAGACAAGACTGCCCTGCTGAAAACTCCACATGAGCATTTGAAATGATTTGGTCTTAGTGTTTCACTTCCTGGCTCTAAATAAAGTATAATGTCTGGAAATCATTGTATTTTACTTAGTTTCTTTCCCAACTCTATGGCTTGGAAAACAATATTTTAAAAATCACTATTGTGAAGTTCATGGTGCTGTTAAAATTTTAGAGACTGTATATTTAATTTGACAAACTAGCTTGTTCAGGGCCTTTGATCTGCATCCATTATGTGAATTTTGTCCAAATAATTCCTTATGTCCGCCTGTGTCTGCATATATTATCAATGCAAAATAATGCATTCTGCCTGTTCTTCATTTTAATTAAATTAAATTGCAGTGATTTATAGTCCTGGAAGTTCAGAAAATCAGCCACCCGCCTTTAGTAGCACTGCTATAAACAATCTTATTTTTCTTCAAGGTTATTGGCAGCAATGATTGCATAATTACTTAGTACAGTAGTTTGGCAAGAAAGAGTAGTGTTTCTGCGATATCTAGACTTCCTAAAGGTTCACAACGCATAGGAGTCCATCTAAATTGTGTTAGAGAGAAACAGGGGAACATTAATAGTAATAGGTGCTAAGCTATGGCTGCTTTGTGCACACAAAACATTCCTGAGAATGATGTTTTAGTGTTCATAAATTTTCCCTCAGTAAAACCTAAGCAAGCTGGGCAGCCAGGAGAACAGCACCCACTGAATATTTTAATAATAAATGGAGAGTGCTTTACAATTTGCAAGGTATTTTCACATACATTATCTCATTTTAATACATATAGCATTCCTGCTTGGTAGGCATAGCACAATTAATAAGATCTCCAATGTCCAGAGGAAGAAACTGAGGTTCAGAAAAAACCTAAAAGCCTGTACAGAGCAGGAATTCCAACTCAGCTCAGCCAGCCCTGCTGTCACTCTTGACCCAGTGAGTGAGCATCCCACCTTAACAAGCACCCAATTCTATGCCCCAGCGCCTTTCTGTCAGGAAAGCTAGCAGAGATAATAATCTTTCATCATTTCTTTCCATTCGTGAATTCATGATTGTTAACTGAGAGCAGAACTCTGTTAGACTGTCAACTTTATAGGCACAGTGCCTAGAGTACAAATTTTTTAAGGAACAATTACATGCTTGCAACCCAAAAGCAAAGTATGAAAAGAAAACCAGGAAAATCACCGCTAATAAATGTTAAGTGTCTCAAAAATCAAGCCTTATGTAGCTTCTCAGCTACTATTCAGTTTTTAAACTTAAATATGAAATGTTTAGTGTGGGATGAAAGTTGTGTCCATTTTAATATGAGATAGTCTCTCTAAAGTAAGAGAGCCTAGGACTTCCGGGGTTTTTAATGGTCTAATACTCTGATAAGCAAGTACTATGTGTCCATTTCAGTCTGATCAAACTCATGAGTAGATTGTAAAATTCATTTCATGAGTTAAGCAGCATTTTTGGAATAATAGATTATAATTTAGTAGCGGATAATAGAACAAAAGTGATCAGAATACAATAGTAAGTATCAAATGTAATGCTATAAGAGAATATTTATGTAGTAACATTTTATTTCAGTTTGTGTCTCTGTGTGTGTGTGTCTGAGTGTGTGTGTGTGTGTTACCATACATATGGTGGGTCACAATCAACAAACTCTTGTATCATTCATGAATAAAAGTTTGAAAGTCATTTGTAAGATAACAGCATCTACAGATTAAAATATTCTGATTTATCAAAACATAGAACTTACTGATAAAGTCAAAATTTATTACTACTATTCCCTTCCATTCTCTTCTTCCAAGTCATCTCAAGATATTACAGCTATAGTCTTTCAAGACTGGGTGAGAAAGTAATTTATCCTTTAACCAAGTGCTTTTGAGAGTAAAAGGATATTTTTTTCTTTGCAATATTGCAACCCTTTTAATCAAGTGCATTTTTAAAATCCCACTTCCAAGGTAAGTCTATCTCTTAAAACTCATACCCAAACAAAATTGTCTAAACAATGTTAAAGGATAATAATCTTTTGTTTTACTTTTTGCTAGGTGAGGTTGAAAATGATTGACATTCTTTATTTTTGATGCACTGGAGAGAAAGTGACTCCAGCCAATCTGACCTTCTTTAAATTTCATAAAAGTAGCAAGTATCAAATGTTCAACACATGCTCCTCTTTCTGCACCTAAAATGGTTTTCCTATGCAGACAGTTCTGCCCAACTCATGAGAGGTCAACTTCCAGTTTTTCTGTGTCGTAATGGTGCAGTGGCATTAAAGCAAGTAAAGCAGTAAGAGCCATATTTTTGAATTTTCATCTTGTCCCAGGCTAGTGATACACAGTACTACATTCTCTGGGGTTGTGGCGAAGCTGTAGTTACCAGTCAGTCACGCAATTACAAGAGTAAATAACTGATGCTATACAATGATCTGTGTTGCTAAGCTCTGAAGTACAGAAGGTTAAGTGTATTAAATGCATTTTTTACTCCAAATATTTTCAGCTTGCTCACACAATTGCTAGTCAAGGTGATTCTATATACAATAGCCCCCCTCCTCTTATCTGTGGTTTCACTTTTCTTGCTTTCAGTTACCCAGTGAACTGAAGTCTCAAAATATTAAATGAACGTTTCTAGAAATAAATACTCCATGCAGTTTTAGAGTGCACTCCATTCTGAACAGCATAATGATATCTCTCACCATTCCATCTTGCCGAGACAAGAATAATTTCAGGCCAGTAAGATAGCCCAGCTAGGAAACTGCTTGACATGAAAGTCTTATGACCTGAGTTCCATCCTTAGAACCCCAGCAGAGGTAAAAGGAGAGAACTCACTCCCCAAAGTTGTTCTCTGACCTCCATGTGTTTGGTGGGGTGCACACACGCATGCATACACACACAGAGAGAGCATGCACACATAACGAAAATACTTTCAAAAACAAGAAAAGAATCATTTCTTTTTCCAGCATATCCATACTGTATATACTAATGACCTATTAGTGTCATGTAGTAGCATCTCAGTTATCAAATCAACTGCCATGATATTGGAGTGCTTGTGTTCAATTAACGCTTAATTTACTTAATAATGCCAAAGCACAAGAACAGCAGTGTGAAGGAAACACCACAGCTTGAAACATGGAAGGATATATTAACTCCGACTATTGTGTGATAATGCTGCAACGCACACAGACAAAAATATCAGCATAAAGGTTTTATACTATCCACAGTTCCAGGCATCCAGTAAAAGATATTAGATTCTAGGACTTAGAATGTGTTCACTGCAAGTGCAGAAGGAGTGCTATAATTCATTAGGTAAACCTCTTATCTTATCTTTATCTCCCCCACCCAAAATAAATTCCCTTGTCAGAATTACTCATATTATTACATGTGTTCTACTTGTAACATTTACCAAAACATATGTATAGAAGTGTGTGTGTGTGTGTTATTTATTTTTATTTCATATTTTTTCACTAGAATATAAGCTGCTCCAGAAGGAATTCTGTTTTATTCTGTTTTGTTCATCCTCATATGCCCAGTGTCCCATACAGTGCCAGTCAACCAGAGGTACTCTAGTTCAGAATAAATAAATCAAAATAAATACTGCATATTTGTTGAGTGATTAAACAAACAAATGAATAAAGTCAGAAGTGACCCCTTAGCCTTGCCTGTGTAGTGGAATGATGTAGCTCCATAGTAAGAGGAGTACACAGGCACACAAAGACATTCACAAATGTGTATATGACCCCAGAGCATCTCTTTGGTCTTTATGCAGCTAGACTTTAACAAAGCATCAAGAAAATAATCTTACAACATTAGATTTCAGTATACAGGACCTACTATGAAATCCTTGAATAGCTACTTACACCTCTAGATACCTTTTTTTTCTTCTACCTGTCCAACTACGTATCTCTTAATATTATTTTGCATAAACCTTTTTTGTAATGGATAGAGATGGATACTGAGTCAAGTATAAATACCACCCAAGTCAAATCTGGTGACTAGTTACAAGGATAATATATCATGATCAGGTTGAATTTAATTTTGGACCATAGTGATGGCTCAACACTGGAGAATCTGTTACTATAACTCATTATCTTAGAAAATTAAAGTGGAAAATGATATGACTATTTCCATAAATACTGAAAAGGCACTCCACAAAACTCACCACCTGATGCCAATGGTCTTGATAAGCTGGGAATTATAGATAGATAAAGCATTTCAGGCCATGAGACAGTGTGTCAAATCAAGGAAGCTCTGACGTTGTGCTATCCTGTGATAAATCCTAAAGAACAGGAAAAGACACAACTCTGAGAATAGGTCTTTGTTTATAATAGATAACATTTTATCAACATAGTTTTCATCTGTTGTAATGACCTTCATTTGGTTCTTTGGGAATTTCATTTTCTGTCATTTTTTTGGTTTTGCATTAATATAGTTTTAATGAAGAATGTTTATTGTTCTATTGAATGACTTCTTTTAAAGAAAAAGATTTTTATTTTCTTAGTTGTTCTTTTTGTTATTCTTTTTTGTTTTGTTTTGTTTTAAGACAGGGCTTCTCTGTTGTAACTTTGGCTGTCCTGGAACTCCCTCTGTAAACCAGGCTGGCCTCGAACTCACAGAGATCCACCTGCCCTTGCCTCCTGAGTGCTGGGATTAAAGGTGTGTGTCACCACTGCCTGGCTTTTAGTTATTCTTTAAATGTCTTCAAATTATTTCTAGATGTACATTGAGTTCAGGATGGTAACACAAATTTTTCCACTGACTATCAGACCACTTTAATTATATATTACTTTCATAAATGCAAGCATTATGAATTCTGAAGTGTTAGCCTGAAGCTATTGAAAATCATCTGCTTAATCTTGTCATATTTCACACATCAGCTGCATTGTATTGTATCTCTACCTTGGATACTTAATGCCAATCCCTTATTCTAGCCATTATAGTTGAATGGTATAGTTATTAAAATGGTGTTAGTGACAGTGTGACCCTTAGTCTCCTTATAGTCCAGATGTGGTAAAATGATGCTGCCCATATAAGTAGAATGAACACTAAGAGTTGTTTTGTTTTTTGTTTTTTGGGGTTTTTTTCAAATGTCTAGGAGAAAATAAGCTATAGTCTTTTTGCATTCGGTTTTCTTTATACCCCAATGTAAGATTTGCAAGCAGACTGAAAATGAAGTCAGAGGTGTGCCCCTGTGACTAGAAGACATAGTCCTCTCCAAAAAGTAGCTTGTGTATTATAACAATCAGTGACTTGTGCTTAGCAGATATACACATATTGCCTCTGCATGAATGTGAGGCAAAAAATACAGAAAGACAGAATTCTAGGTGGAATTAAGGGTGTCACAAAGGAGGGTGCCACATGGCTCAAAGAAAGTATTCTTCCATATTGACTCTTTCCCAATTGCCTTTCCAATATATTTATATCAGCATGGAACCCCATGCCAGCCCCTATGAAGTGTAGCCCATGACCCTTTGCCTACCCATCCGTGCTCACTGCCAGTCTAAACCACTTCTACAGTCTTTCTGAAATACTGTTGAATTATTGTTTTCTTTCTTATTATACTAGTTTTCCTAGCCCCACTCCAGAGTGCCAGAGGCTGAATCTGTGCCTTATACAGTACTGTGTTAATGACCAAATTCTACAGGGAACATTCCAGAAACTGGTCATGGTCTATTCTGCCTACTTAGCATGGCAGCTGTCACACTATTGAGCAGAATGTTGTGTCAAAGCTTAACATTTTTAGCACTGGATTCAATATAAGCCCCCTTTCCCTATATTTAATTATACAAAAGACTAGGGCTTTAGTACAGCGCAGTCTGTTTCCATGAGAAGAAGTTGAAGATTGGGCTGCTATTCCATTTGCCAGTCCCCTTGCATTTGGAGCACACTTCAGCATCATGGAGTAAACTTTTCATTCTCAGAAGCCAATTGTAAGTTCCAGAATTATGCTAAAGTGGGCTGCTGTCAGAAAGAAATCTTGCCTTGTTACTCTGAGCAAGGAGTTACACACAAAAATACACAACACACAGTCATTCTCATTAAAGTCAGTTGGAATTTTGGACAAGTCTTAAGTATAAATTATAACTTTATTAGCTCATAGCGCTTTCTTGGGAGAAAGTAAATCTAATAAAAATTAGAGGGAACTTATTAAGTGGCTGCCGTGTTGCTATTTGTTGTGACTGGGAGGAAAAAGTAATATAATCGTGGGGTTTGCAGCCAATGCACTTTTTTGTTGCGGACTGGAGAGCAATTCAGAGAGCAGATAGTCGGAGGTGAAAACAGTATGCATGTCTCATTACCATTGCATTGAGAACTGTTTAATTGATGCTTTATGTAAGCACTTCCTGCTGCCGAGTTAGGATGATCTTTAACTGTTACTGAGGGGCAAAAAGCAGGCTCTACACCATCATCAGAGGTCACCAGGGCACACTACTTATTTGCAAAACTGCACAATCACCACCTTCCGGAGAAGGGATTCTAGGGGCGCTTACCAGACTTACAATGTACAGAAGGCAGATCCCATAATTGCCAGGCATACTGTGGGGAATGAGATGATGGCTTTAAAGAAACTTGTAATTATTGTTGTTGTGATTATTTATTAATCAAGCCTTTTAAACATTGGCAAGAGAAGCTATCATGTCATTCTATATATCAACGTGTTCTTTAATATGTTCTCTAACCACCTGATCTATCCAACATAAGATGCACTGTACTATTTAGCTTGTGAGTTTTATCCTAAACTTGAACTTATCAAATACCCTGTGAAAGGAATGTAATTTAGAATCACATAGTGTTAATGTTAAAGGGGGAGTGAAAAGAATAAATACATGTATCCTTACTCTAGAAATATGTAGGTATTAAGACTAGTAACTACTACATAGATTGGCACACAAAATTGTCATTCACAAGTAACTACTTCATAACCCATATAGCATAAGAAGGACCAATTCTAACATCCCTCTCCCAACTTGGGTATCAACAAAGACCCCAACTCACAGAGATGAAGAATTTGCCTGAGACCTCAAAGCTACTTAACAGCAGATCCAAAAGTCAAAGTTTTTTCCTCTTTTGGTGTAAAACCAACAATTTTGAGTTGTTTTAGCCAGTAGAAAGGTTATGTTGGAGGATTGGAGACAGCATTGATTAATGACACAAGTGCACCCAGAGGTTACCTTTGAGATTTCTTTCAACTGAGAGATCCTATTCACAGCCATCTTCCTAGAGAAGAGCATTATAGAGATAACTCTAAAATAATTTCTATTTAGAGATTACTTCCATTTTATGATTAGTAATTGCCCTTGCCCACTGACCTCCCTTGATAATGTTGCTTAGTTGAAGCTAAAATTAAAAATGAGTCTGCAGAAATGGAGAGGTTGTAGAGTAGATAATGTGCTATTGTCCATGCACGGGGGGCCTGACTTCAATCCCCAAATCCTCATAAAAGCCAGAAGAGATGGCATGCATTCACAATCCCAGCACTGAGGGGGTATAAACAAGATCCTTGCATTATCTAGTCACTTAGTATACCTGAACCGGTGAACTCCAGTTCACTGAGAGACCACCCTCACCATCAAAAATAAAGGTGGGGCTGGCAAGACGGCACAGTTGGTAATGGTGCTTGTAACCAACCTTGATTAATTGAGTTAAGTCACTGGGAACCACATGATGGAAAGAGAGAGCTGAGTGCCAGATATTCTCTCTGGCCTTAATTTTTTTAATTTAAAATTAATAAGGTGGAGAGCTACTGATAAAGGCACAGTGCCTGTCAAGCTCTGGACTCCACGCATGTGCAAACACAGACACTAACATCTATACACACCAAAATATGAGTTCCCATCTTAACCAGATGATGGCTGGTAGAATTGCAGCAATATCAGAAATGGTTATATAATGTGTGAGGCTAGTGAAATGAAAATGAAAATGCATATCCCCTTCTCTAAAAAGTTTTAAGGTTTCAAACAATAACAGCAAACTTAATGTCAACTGCAGGGCATTTCTAATCATAAGCCACATCCAGTGAGAACTATTGTGATTCCCTATACCTAAGCATTGTTGGACTGAGAGGCCAAAAGAAATGAAGCCTACAACTTTAAATTGGCCATGCACTTATAAAATTAGAGAGTAGTATACTCATAATATTAATGATGTTTTGGCTTATCTGCATATGACTCTTTTATACATATACACAAGCAAATCTAATTATCTTCCTGATCGCATAATAATGCAAGTAACCAAACTAGTTTTCTTTCATTTTGAACCCATTATGCTGCCATTTCTTAAGCACCTGTTTTCTTTACTAGTTTTCATAACCAAACAGCAAAGGAAGAACTGAGCTCTCCAAGGACATCTAAAGATCTGGTAGAGGCTTGGTACTAGAAAGTGGTATCAGAAGACAGACCAAACTGGGTCTATTTTAAGCTGCCAGGGAGGCAAAATTACCTTTGGGATATGCAGTCTAATGAGCCAGTACTCTCAGGCTTAGAATATTTTGAAGATGGAAACCATTTTGAAATCCATAAGGCAGAAATCTGGGGTTCCGACAGGTAAGCAGGTTCACCAACTGAGAAAATGGCTATGACTTGGTATACTTGGGCTATGCATATTTCAGTAGAGCAAAGACATCAAGATACTGCGTTCTGCACTTCCCATTTTAGAGACATACTAGGGTTCCACGTTTAATGCACAACATCTGTGCTTCATAGGAGTTGAAGCCAAATGCTTGGGTGATGTCCCATTGGTACTCCATATGGAGAAATGAAAGCATAATATGCACAAAGCAGAATTTACAGTTGCAGCACTCTAAGCAAACTCAGATCTCACAGTAAAGTAAAGGCTGCTAGTACAGAAAATATATGAATCGACTCAATCAATTTTATTAGTTTCATATGTATTCAAGTGTTGTATAAGTGGTTCAGTACCCAAAGTCCGTTTCCTGGATGTACTCTAGAGAAGTGAGAAGCAAAAGCCTTCTCCTGTACTTCTCCTATATAAGTACTGAAAAGGATTACATTGTGTGCACTTATTCTCAGAGGGCTTCTCTCTTCACATTTACAGGGCAGCATCTAATCAGAAAGTCCAGAATGAAGTTGAGTGTTCGTGTGCATGTGGTTCCTATGTATGGCAACATCCATTCAGTTAATGGTTCACATATGTATCCAGTATTCGCTAGTCATTTTGGAATAGCAAATGCCATTCTAGGTACAGTTTCATACTATGCCAGGCGAAAGCATTTGTTATTAAATTTTACCCCAAATCAGAAATCAATAGCAAAATACAATAACCACAGAATTATCAACAAATGTGAACATGAAGTAAACATTTTACAATTTTCTAATATGCTGTTAACTCTCTTTTGCAGTGTCTGTGGGATATGAATATGAGATGTGCCCTGAATTTATTCTCTGGGAACAAAGGACAGTCGTTCTGCAGGGCTTTGAGATGGATGCATCTAACCTAGGAGGCTGGTCCTTGAATAAGCATCATATTTTTAATCCTCAAAGTGGTGAGCTTCTTTTAAAACTTGTATTAATACTGGTTTCCTAATACTGTTCAGTACACAGTTGTTGAAAATTTGATCAAGAGAAAAATCACCTACAAGGATGCCACTCAGAGATGTTCAAGTTAATACATTTGCTTAAGGGTACTATAATTAGATTTTTTTAATTTGTCTTAGTGTTTCAGAATTAGAACACTCTCATCTGTTATCACGTCTTCTTAGTTTGTGATTGAAGCCTTAAGTAAATAAGGAAATCAATCACAAGAAAGGATCACATGTATCCTTGAGCTCACGATGGTTTTTCTACTCTGGTCATGACAGCTTCATTCAAACTCCTCCACTTTTTTTTGCATCCCACTTGGAAACTGGTCCTTGGGATTTCTATTCAGATTTCCTACAAACATCTTCTACTTGTAACTTTTCACCACAAAAAAAAAATCATATGCTTTTTGTCTAAAGAGACAGTTCCTAAGGAACCTGGACCAGTACATATGCTTTAGGTTACACTTCCATAAATCCAAAATGAATGCCTTTAGTTCATCCATCCTTCTATCCACCCTACCTTTATGGAATAAGTATAGGTTATTTTGTGAGACCAAGAACCGATTTTATAATTCTGCCCATTATCTTAATTCATCTGTAGAGGTAGTGAAAAACAGTCACGCAGAAATTTTGATAAGCAAAGATAACAATATTTGCTCCACCAATAGAATGGAACCCACCTATCCTAGTACCAGTATGGGACACAGAAGGTGAAGAAATCTATTACTGTATGTCACCAATGTATCTCCCCTTTTCCTTGAAGGGAGATGCTAAGTTCAATTTCATTTTTTTTTAAACAGCAAAGCTTCAAGCACAGATGTAAAATGTCAACTTTTTTTTTCAGTTGTCAAAAGGAGAGCCACAGTTTTCAGAGTACAAAAGCAAAAGGGCAGATGCCACTTATTAAATTATTAGGGTTTTTTTATTTGAAAGAATTTGACATTTTAAGCAGCCATTTCTTTTCCACTCACTTTTATTGGCTGATATGGATTGTCTCTTTCAAACGCCTGTCATTGACATTAAACACAAAATGGAAAATGACCTCAATGGAACCAGCCCCCAGCTGCGTGCTTCCAGTCTTGTATCTTCTTATCATTTGCTTCACACAGACTTTGAAACAGAAACGAGCTATTCAGAAAGCTGGCTTTTGGAACCACACATTCCTTACATCCCTAATTCACCATGATTACTTTTTAGGTAATTAGGTATGAAGTTGCTTCTGAGGATTTTGAACTGTGTTATTGAAGCATAATTTATACACTATAAAACTTACCTGTTTTAAGTGCACACTTAAATGATTCCTAGTAAATTTGTACTTGTGCTGTGATCACCAAAACCCACATTCAAAATATTTTATCACAACAAAAATATCACTTGCATTACAGAAGCCTCACTAAATCTGCTTTCTGTTTTTACTTTTCTGATCATTTTACTCTGAGAAGGAAACCTTACTGTCTTGGATAGTTTCTCACCCTCCGAGGGACATTTGTGCATTTACCATTATCTCATTTGTGGGGGCATTGTGCTTCTCACCAAGAACTGGTCACTCCAGGAATTAGATCTGAAGCCAGCTTTGCCGATGCCTTTCAGGTTGACCTTGCATACAAACGCTTGTCTTACGGTGTTTCTGAAGCCAAAAATCCCACCCACAAAGGCAGTTTTAGAAGTGAGAATGATAAATGCAAGGGAGCAAGGTTGGGAACACCGATTTAGAAAGCAACGCTCTTCCCCCTCAGGTCAGATGGTCTTTTCTGACTGATTAAGGCAGGAACAATGTCTTTCCAAATTCCTTCACTCCACTTCTCGCAGAAAAAAAAGCTTAACTCTTTAGGAACCAGCCTTTTTGATCTGAGACAGATAGTAGATTAGAAACAAGAATCTATCTTCCTCCAATTTCCTCTCACTGGTTAAAAAGACACCTATAATTAGATTGGATGTCTGCTGCCATTCTATTCTCAGTTTTTCTCTGGCTCCCAAATCATTATTCAGTGGGTAGTTTCCAATAGACACTGTGTTCAGACCATTTGTCATTTCAGGCCCACAATTATATCTACCTGAACAATTAAGCATTGCTTGTGGAGAAATATTTCTACATATTCAACTGTATATCAATAGTTTCTATTTTCATTGTGATAAAAAAAAAAACTAGAAATTCATGTTTTTTTTACATTGTCACCTCCAAATATACCTCTCGATGATTGTAGAGAGTGCATATTCATTTTTAATTTTATTTTTAATTTTTAGTTGTAATTCACTTCTAATTCTTTAAAATTATTATTCGTTACATGGATTAGCATATTTTTCTAACATCCTCTAGTGTTTCTTAGGAGTTATGTGTTAAAAAGATATTAGAACAATCCAGGGTACTAGTTGATCATGGTTATCTATCTAAATTAGCAAATTTCTTTAACCTGCCAGATAGATCAGTAGTTTGTTGACAAATGATTTTACTGGGAGAAGTAGTAAACTGCCATGGATCACTTTGGCATATCTCCCAGTTTGAGTTTATACCCTCTCAGTCAAGTAGTAAGAGAAATATGTATTGTGTCCCTTGTTGGTCATAAGTCTGAAAAATGGTTTCTTCTTTAAAATCAGCATAAAACACCACCACTGGCTTCCAAGGGGAATTTTATTTTAAACTTGTTTATAAGTTTCAGAAGGACTTTTGAGCAAAGGAACAGAAAGGTAGGAATAGCGTGTTTTAAAATGTGCTTACCTTACTACAGTGCAAATTTGACCCTTTGTAGCAAATAAAAGGAAAACTTGGGAGAGAAAAGGTATCCCATTCAAAGAGATTTCACTGTTGCCTATAAACAAGACACTAAATCCTTAGGAAAAGTTGGCCCTCATATAAATAATGTGTGTTGTCCCATTTCAAAACGAGCGTGTATGGCAGAATAAACTGGAAAAGAAGCAGTAGTAATTGATCAATATTTCCAGAAATATAAGCAAAATATTTTCAGAGCAACCTTTTGCAGGAGAATTGGTGTTAAATCATTGTTGCTAGATGGTATGGCCTGGTTCTGTGTAATAGAAGGTTAAAACAGATTCTTGAAACAACAAAACACCCTTCAAAATGATCTATTTTCCAGGGCAATACAAAAGGGGTTTGACCATTTTTGTTTTGATTGCTTCAGCTTTAAACAGAAATGGTAATTTCAGTACACGGGCACTTTAGTACCTTGTATGAAAGCAAGACATCAATTGTAGAGATGTAATCAGAAAGTACATTGCCTTATGTTTTATTTCTTTAATCATTCTTTGTTTTTGATGGAGTACTGGGCTTTCTAATCGAAAAGGGAAGTTGTGGAATTGCAGGCTTAGAAGAATGGGTTAGAATAGCCATCTTTAGTTTTTAAATTGCCAGGAGTCTGGTAATAACATGTCATTTTGAGGGTAGTTGTTAACTATACCATTATATTGATATAAAAAATGGAGATCTACCTGTGAAAATATATGTTAATAGCAAATCTGGTATTTCCAAGCCAATAATTGAAAAGATTTTTGAATACTACACCTATCATGAGTTGCTGAAGTGCTGACATGCTAAAGAGTGGTTTCCTCCATTTACTAGAGAATATATCACACTCTCACTGGTCAGATATTCCATTAACAATCATCAGGGGATTTCTTTTCAATTATGCAATTGTCATTCCAGTTTCATTAACTTCTTCCCATTTCATTTTGATTACAGTATCGATCACACTAAAACTAAATGTTTCGAAGGGAAACAAAATTCAGACTTATTAATCATTATTGAATTAATTATTCTAAATCATAAGAAATGCCTTTACTGGTTAATAAAATTATTAACAGTATAATAAGTAGTGAACTTAAAGTTATCTCATAGTTTTGCAATAAAAGATCAATTCGTTGAAGTGTAAACTTACAGCTACTCTTGCAAATCATGAGTTGAAAAGCTAGCTAGCTTCACCATGAGAGAGAACATAAACATACTTAAATTTGAAACGCAAAGACCATATGATGGATGGAATTTCTCATTCCTTGAAGGCCCTTTCTAAGTATATATTGGTGCCTTGGCATGCATATTTTATGCTCTTATTTATTTTTACCAGCAATGTTTTCTATCTCAGAATGATCAATAGTTTCTGTTGTAGAGCTGAAAGCTGCCAGAGAACTGAAGAAGACATATCTAGAAGCATTTAGGGAGAATAATAGATGGTGTGAGGAGATAGATAGCAAGGAACAAGGGAGGATAAAAAGGGCATACAGTATAACTATAGTCATACATTGGCTGTCAGTTACTTCAGTCTGACACATTGGCATGCCTTCTCACAACATGGATGTTTTACCTGCCCTGACTCATTCTGGACTGACTTGTGCTATTTAGCACAGCAGTATTTGTTCCTTGGATTTTCTGCCCAGACACAGCAGGTTTGCGTAATCATTGAGATTTGGAAAAGGAAACTACAAGCGACTCAAAGCCTATTTTCAGCATTTACTGAGCACTTATAAAGACTTGGCCATGGGAATTGGCACTGAAAATATAAAAATGAGTAAGACAGAAGGCGTACCTTCAAGGAGTTTGTTCATGTTATAATGGGGAAGGTAGAGACGTGAGGAAAACGTGAGGACAATGTGGTAACTGCTACGATAGAGCTATAGAAAACGAAGTATGGGCACACAGAAGAGAGTGACTACTCTGCCTGGATAGAGTATTGGGGAAGACATGAACCGAGTTCTGAGGTTAGTTCTATCAAACAGACAAGATGAAGAGGACACTCAGGATAGAAGCAATAACACACAAAAATCATAGCAAAGGGGAAGAGGGTGAAAATAGCTATATATTTTTGGTTACGACCATGTATTGGAATACAAATGTAAGTGTAATGAGAAAGAAAACTTAAAAATACAGGAAGGCCAAAAACCAACAAGTAATATTTATGCCTAATGAAAGCACTCTTTATTCTATAGTGGATATAATATTGTAAGGTTTTAACAATATTGCAGCAGAGTGTAGACAATGGTCTGGAAATGGGTATAACTGGAGAGCAGGAAAACTGAACTCAGGCAGCAATAGTAGGAATTGGGGGAAATTTTCAGTACATTTAAGGAGGCACTCTCAAGGTAATTAGTAATTAGCTAGGCTTAGAGAATAAAATAAAATGAAGAGTCATCATGATGACCAGATTTTCAATTTAAGTAACTACACAACAGAGACAATAAGTCGTGGGATGGGTTCAAAACAAGAGGAAGGGAAGACTTTGGTAGAAGATACAGAAAACATAATGAGCTTAGTTTCAACCCCTTTTTTCAGTTTGAGAGAGCTGAGGAGCATCGAAGTAAAGAAGACTGGTAAGAAAGTACATGCCGGGTAAAGACCCCAGGCAGGAGAAAGTTTCAGATAACAGAGATGAGAGTCAAAGTTATGGATATAAATGTAATTACCCAAACAGAATGATTAAAGAAAACATTTTCATAAGTCGATGTCTCTGGTGTTTGCAATGATGATGGTGAGATGTAGCCCAAAAGAATGGAAAATTCAAGTCCCTTTACTATATCTTCGAAGTGCATTATAGCAGTAGGATTTCTTTCCTTTTCATAAAAGCACATTACCATCCTGATTGTGTTTTACTGAGGTTAATATTAAAATGAATGGAGAGTCTCTTTTCCTGAACCAGTTGCATAATGAGGATAATTTGGAATCAGGCAGATGTGTATGAGGCATGAAGAGAGCCAACCAGAAATGAAAAACTAGTCACATAGAATCCAGAGTCAAGTAAATAGGAGACCATTACAAGTTAGTCATCAACTACTTTATTATAGAATTTGGAATCAGTATTAAAGAGACTCTTTGCATTTCCCCACATCACAGAAAAACAATATGAGGCAAAGTGCTATACTACTATTTTTATGGTTATACATTTAAACAAAATTAATAGTTATGTGCTTCACTCTCTCTTGTTAGCCCAAAGCTCCTACTGTTTTGAACTCTGAATGAGAACTTAACTTTCGGCAAGATGTTTGTGTGGCAAACACTTTTCTAATTTTTATTCTTTTTTGTTTGTTTGTGTCTAGGAATCATACATAAAGGAAATGGGGAAAATATGTTCATTTCTCAGCAGCCCCCAGTCATATCAACCATAATGGGTAATGGACACCAAAGGAGTGTAGCCTGCACTAACTGCAATGGCCCAGCCCACAACAACAAACTCTTTGCTCCTGTTGCCTTAGCTTCTGGCCCTGATGGTAGTGTGTATGTTGGTGACTTCAATTTTGTAAGGCGAATATTTCCTTCAGGAAACTCTGTTAGCATTTTGGAATTAAGGTAAGTTTTATCTAATCTCATCATTTGCTTAACAGATTAAAAAAAAATAAGATCATGTGAAGAGATCAGTTACTGCCAACAAAACCAGAATATGTACTTTCCCATATTGAAGCACTGAGTTAATATGGAGAAATTTCTCCCTTATTTGTTATCCAATGAGAAGTGGTTATCCCTGAAATTACATATGCACAAATAATGGACTCATAAAGTTGTATCTGTATACACATGTACATACACATGAATGCATGAGTGTGCATGTGTGCATATGTGTGTGTGTGTGTGTGTGTGTGTGTTACAATAATAATAAAGAAAGAGTCTGTCAGCTTGAGACTGGGAGAGGACACAGGGGAATTTCAGAGAGGGCAGCAGGGAAGGGATGAGGGAAAGTGATGTAATTCTATTACAATTAAAAACCCCAAAACATACTTAAATTCAAAAACTGTTTTAAATAATGAAAATATAATTAAAATACCACATTTTTTTCAAACATGGAGGGATAGGAGTAATGGTCACACGCCCACTCCACCTATTGGAAGGAACCTTTAATCACTAATTCGAAGACCCGGGAAATTTTGCCATTGCTGATTGTGAGGCCTCCCCTGTGTGCATGGCTTTTATATGGATCTCAGTACTTCCAAGTGCTGGCATAAGTGACTTACTGCTGGCCAGTGTCAAGCTAATGAAAGTTCCCTGGTCCATTGTTGCTGGCAGCAGTATCACCAGATTCAAAGGGTTTTTCAGTCTTTTGAAGTCATTTAATATGGAAGAACATTGAAGTCTGTTTTCTCATGGCATAAAAACGAAGGAAGGAGACACTTTCTACCTTTGAAACTCCAATTCAGCCAAGCGGTGATGGCACCCCTTTAATCCCAGCACTTGGGAGGCGTATTTCTGTGAGTTCGAGGCCAGCCTGGTCTACAGAGTGAGTTCCAGGACAGCCAGAGTTACAACAGAGAAACCCTGTCTCAAAAAGTGCAATTCAATGATGATTAAAGCATCCATCTTTAGAGTTTCTTCCATTCTAAGGATTTCCTTGAGCATACAAAGAATGTTAACATCTTTTGTAAGGAATTCATGCGTTTTTGCTCTGCTATATCCTGAAGGTGCATAAAGATTACAACTATATCAACCATAGCTTAATCAATTTATTTCTTCCCTTTCTGTGGCTATGAGACAAACTATATGTCCTCTGGAGTTAAAAAAAAAAAGGAAAGCATCCATTCCTTTACCATTAGGGATTAAAATTAGTGCTCCCCCCCCCCCCGAGGAAATTGGCAGAGCTTTCCTTCTAATTGGTTATGGCAGATTTATCCATGGCACATGACTCTGGAAGTCAAGGCTAAAAACTCTCTATGTACCAAAGGATTTTAATGTCATCTTCTGAATCATTCCATACAACAATTGTTTTGTTTCAGGTATCTCCTCAGTGACGTCAAAAATAGTGACTGATGGAGCCAACACATTATAAAGCAACTACAGGCAAATGGGAGTATTGAGATGCTTGGCATAATTTTCATTCATCACTTATGTTCACTATGGTGGAAGCCTGAATTTACATGGGCATTCCTAGAATGTTTTCACATTTTCATTCTTGCTTTGGAATCCGCCTCCCTTTTCTCAAACTGAGTTATTCTTTCACACCTAGTTTGGGAAATGTAGTCCCAAGCCACCATCCATTTTCCACATTAATTCACTCTAGTTTTAATACATTTCTTAATTATAATTGCAAATGCTGTCATATGGAAGGAAGCTGCTAAATCCCTTGGCTAATAAAAAATAGACTGTGAACTTAAGACGTCGTAAAGACAAAGCACATCCAGAAAGTCTGGAGGGGTACTAATTCATAGTGCCCTACCCCAATCTAGTGTTCATGGGCCTCACAATGCCAGACATCCTGGAGATTTGTCATTTCTACTAGGATAGCTCTTTGACATCAGTAAGAAATCAGCAGGAAGTCTAAGATAGCTGTATATCTGGATTTGAAAACTATTTATACTACATCCTACATTGTTTTCATAATCCTAGGGGTGTTCTATCAACATAATGTCAAACATGGATGGAAGCACTGAGCAATCCATTCAACATATAGGCTGTGAAGTAGAAAAAGACCTGGCTATACTGATCTGGTCTAGTTAGCCCTGTAAAAAGCCCACATAGGTAATAGCTACATGGTTACCTCATCAAAGAAAAAGCAGTAATATCTAAAAAAGCAAAGCAAAAAATATATTAATAGAAGGAATCCCCTGATGAATTTAGCCCTTTCCTTTATATTTTAAGTGTAAATTTAACTAAGGTGGAACAATTGTCTTTCATTAATACAATTCACAGTTAAGGATTCTCAACAGTTGGCAAAATTACATTTGAGTACAAAGTATTCCCTGGCCCTCAGCACAGTCAGTTTAAGTATAAAATAAAAATAACTTGACCTCTAATTAAAAAGTGATTTCTATTGGTATAAAAAAAAGGTTAATTTCTGCCCATTTGAAGAAATGTCCAAAGTCTGCAATCATTCTTCATTCCTGTATTCACTCTACAATGCATTTGTCATACATTTCCAAGTACAGGGGAGTGCGCATCTCTGCAGTCACACACTCAGGTTTTCTTAATTAGCCTATCATTCTATTTGGCTTTTCTGAGTCATGATCCTTCAGAGTTTCTTAACAGTTTTTGTCTGACTCAGACTTCTCTGATAATCTATTTTAAGCTATGTGCTCTCTCCATAGAAAGAATACACCACCCAAAATTGTTTTAGCATCTTTTTCCATCCTTTAACCTCCGTGCTCCTACCAGCCTGCCAACAAACATTTCTGTAATGAAGCTGTGTCATAGAGCTATGGTTAAGAGCTCCATTTAAATTAAAGTTAAGGAGACAGATTTTGTGTCCTTCTCAATTCCAACACTTCTCTGATCGGCCATCACAGAAATAGAATAGTTAAATATATAATGTCAAATAACTCCCTATTTGACTATAGCCAAAAACCATCAAACCAATCATGTCAGCACACATTAACTGTCATGTTTACATGGAAACTAATGAAATTCTTAAAAGAATAACTTTTTAAAGATCTGTACTGATCAGTAGCCTATATGTATAAATCAAAGCCTTTACATGTAATCTGTGGCTTTATGTATTTGCTATAACTTCCCCAGAAACAACCTTTCTGGGAAAATTTGATTTAATAAGGCCTGTCTATCTTTAGAACTAAAATGCTTACTGAATTCTTCTGTGTATTAATAGGAATTTCATTTTATGCCAGTTTTGTTGTTCTTGTTAACAGTTAATTCAGTTTCTCCTGTCTTACACACATTAGTGATTTACAAGTGATTGAATAATTTTTTCCCTTGGATGTATAGATTAATATAGTTATTGTATTTGTTATATTCAAAATTGTGAATGGAGGAGCAATATTGTGACCAGGTTATTACAAAAAAGCCTACGATGCACTTTTAGATCTTGACCCTTTAAAATTATACATTATATAATTTAATTACTCTGCTCTCCACCTCCTTATCTGTAAAATTGAATCCAACTTTATACTTCAAACATCTGCTTACATGTCTCATACAGAGATCCATATATGGATCATTCTTGGCCCAGTGTTTGATGGCATTTTGTGAAGACATAAAACTTGCCCTGAGTGAAATACATTCTTTATTTCCCACTTTTCCATCCTTTTATTCCATATTTGACTACATTGAATAGTTCCAGATTCCACTTTCCATTTCAGTCTTCCAACCATGGCACAATCTATCCCAACCATCCTCATCTGAGCTTTCTTTTCTCTAATCTCAATCACCACTTCGTATCATTGGTTGCCAGCCATTGTTCACCCCTGACCTGGCTATTCCTCATTAACTGAAAAGGAGCAGAAAGAAAAGGTCAATGATATTGTTATTGTTTCAAATTATTCAAGGGAAATATTATTTCTTGTTATTTAAGTGTATAGTACCCCTGTCCCTGTTTCTTGCAGCTTTTGTCTACAAATATGTTTCTTCATGCTTTCTTCCAGTGAGCTACTCAAGTAGCATAATAAAGAAGTAAAGCTTACAAGCTCATTTAACTCAAGATTTCAAAATTGGATTTCTGGAGACTTTTAAAGATAGATCCATTTATGAGATAGTTTGTCTTGATTTTCCAGTGAATTTGCTTGTCATGTTAAATGTATACATGCAGCCAAGTGGTAGTGTCATATGCCTTTAATCCCAGCACTTGGGAGGCAGAGACAGACAGATCTCTGTGAGTTCGAGGCCAGCCTGGTCTACAGAGTGAGTTCCAGAACAGTCAGAATTATAACAAAGAACCCTGTCTTGAAAAACCAAAATTAAATTTTTAAAAAATGTCTGCATATATAGGTACATATACATGCATAAATACGTGCATAAAATGCACATAAAATATGAACATATTTTAATAGTAGAAAAATTATATAACAGATTTGTGAGTTTAATGTTTATTGGAAGAATCCATGAAGATATCATGTCCAGTTCATGCCTGACATTTGTCATTATAATTTGCCTAACCGTTTTCAATAGCTAGAAACTTAAATGCTTCTCAAGAAATCCCACTGAATCTTTAGACTTGGAAGGAAGGAAGGAAGGAAGGAAGGAAGGAAGGAAGGAAGGAAGGAAGGAAGGAAGGAAGGAAAGAAGGAAGGAAGGAAGGACTTCTTCTTCATGATCAACTTAAATCTGACCTCATGAAATGACTCTTTATTAATAGCAAATTCTAGAATCTGAACAATTACAGAAGTAACTTCTTCTATTGGGAAGATTTTTCACCAGTATGAAAACAACTGTCAGCGATTTCTGAACTTTCTCCTCTTAAGTTCCAATATGCTCAAGTTCAAGTATATCTCATCAATTATGACTACCTCTTTTCTCTTTGATCTTGGATTGCCTTAGGGTCACTTTTTGGTTTTCTAAAACTAATAAGGATAATTATATAAGTAAAAATAGAAGACACCCTACCAAGTACTTTGTATGAATTCAAATATGCAGTATACCCTTGCTCACATCTCATCTTCTAATTTTACAATTCTATTAGAAAACCCATTAAGCATGACTAGAAGTGATTTATTCTTTATAAAAACCTCCTGCTTCTATTTTTTTCCAAAATTCAGTTATCCTCAAGATATTTATTTTGTCCTTCCCTTAAAAATCAAAGAGAAAAGAGAATAAGAGGCTAAAACTCTATTGGCACCTTGAGCAATTTGGTCTCAACAAATGTCAACATGACATGAAAATTTCTCTAGAGATTTTACCATTTCTTTTCCAGTGACTGGTTAATATTTCTTACATTGCTTATAGGACTTGACTCCTGTCATTGGTTGGAAATGGAGGAGACTTGGCATAGCACTCATTAGGAGCAGTTAACATGCCAAGGGGTGTTGGAACTTATTGAAACTCTTCTAAAGGATCAAACAGAACCTTAGCTTTGAAGAATTCTATGAATAGCTGAGAAATTGCCACAAACCATCATTTTGTTCACAGATCTGGAACTACAAATACTGGAAACACTGCCTGCAGATGAAATAGATAGATATCCCCCATGTAGGCTTGATCTCTTATGTTAGCAGTGGCTTTAAAACACAAGACAAATAAGTTCTAATAATTGTTAGGGACCGAGCCAGAATGTGGGTAAAGTTAGTCCGAGATGTCATTTGTTGGAGTTGGAAGCTCTAAGAAGTCAGTCACAGAGAAGTGTGGATTCAAAGCCATCAAGAGAAGAATACGGAAAAATGTGCAAGGGAGAAAGTCCATTATCTCTGGTCAGGAAATAGGAAAGAAGCTGTGAACAAAGTGAAGAATACATGGAGAGTTGTTGCCACCACCAAGCAAAACACTTATAGTCCCCAGACATTAAGTCACTGAACAGCTGCTCTAAGGTTGGCATGCCCCCTATTTCCCATCTTTCACCACACAAAAAAATCTAAAATAATAATAATAATAATAAAAATAATAATAATAATATAATCATAACAAATCAGCATGTTTAATGAAAGAAGACAGCCATAAAAGTACAAAAAGAGTATGATTACATTTATGTGAAAGTACAGAATAAGCAAATCCATAGAAACAAAATCCAGACATTTGGTTGCCTGAGACAAAGTAAGAGAAGAGAGGAATAAATCGGAAAGGGATAATTAGCAAATAGGCACAGAATTCCTTCTTGAATTGGTTAATCATAACGGTTGCATGAGTGACTGTGTTTGACATTGCTGAAATGCACGGTTTAAGGGTAAATTTTGTGACATATAAGTCACAACTCAATACTTTACTTTTAAATCCAAAAAAGAAGAGATGACCCTTTTTTATTATCTTTGTCCTGAATTTAAAAGTTAATATTAATTCACAGATCATCTCATTAGAAAGATGCCTTGCTCTCGAGAGAGAGTTATGACTCCATGCTTATCTCCTCTTGACGCATGACAGGCTTCACGGCTGCCATTTACCAGGTAGTTGTGCCCATCGATGTGCTTTGGCTCTTGTGAAGAGTTCACACACTAGCAGCTCAGTAGGTAGTCAGTTGATAACTAGACAGCAGATTCACTTTGGTGGTAGTTCAATCCTAAATCCTTAACTAAAAGTAATTCTAAGACAGAACAAGGTCACACACTAGAAATAAATTCCATCATTTTCACTTCCTCCCTCTGAGATGTTAATGAGAGAAGCTGCTCTGCATAATATGGGACATCTTTCCAAATTCACAATGACATTATTGGCAGGATCAGAAGCAACTGCGAGAAAATCAAACCGTCTCCCTCTCTGCTCTTTGCCATCACCTAAGAATTTCAAAATACTTTGTAGAAACACAAGTGGTTCTTGCTATGCCATGCAAAGATGCTGTAGATGAAATCGTAGTTTAATGAGGTCCTGCTAGTGTTTCCACAATTAGACTCCTTTAGAAGAATTGACTTTGTTCCAGTGATTAGAGCCCAGCTCCAACAACCATCTTATAGAGACCAGAAAACAATGTCTAAGAGACAAAGAAAAAGGCACAAAAGCCCAAGGCCAGGTTTCTAATCAGAGCTCTGAATCCTTACTGGTTGACCTTTGTGACAACCTACAGAATCCCTTTTGAGATGGGCCAAGGAAACAGAAGAGCCAGTGGAATATAACCCGTGGCTAGGATAGTATCTCGGAAACATTCTTTTTCAAGAGAGTTGAATCTGTTTGAGCAGATAATTTCAAATGAAATAATTCTGTATCTTTTCTTCTTCCTGGATAGTCAAAGAAAAGAAGTTTCCTGGTTTTTATAAAAAAGGTTTATTATCTTCATGTCTTCAAAGTGACCTAAGGGCCAGATTTAAAAGGATTTTAAAATTAAAATGACTATATTTCACAGATGACTTTAGCCTTTTATTTTCAGGCAAATTTGACCTAAAGTCAGGCCTGCACACAGACTGAGCCCCTCATGTGAGAAGCATCATACCACATCACCCAGTGAAACATTCAAAGCAATACCCTGTGTCAAGAAGCTATTAGATGAAGTGCTTACTAAAAGTTCTGCTGACAGTTTTGTTTTGCCCACCTCGGATGCCCTTTGGAACACAGATGGCTGGAAGACATAAGGCTTTAATAGTTGATGTGCTTGATGTTTTATTGAAGCTGTTTTGATGCTGCAATTTCAGTGCTAAGGACATTCTATTGTGGTCTAAGGGGAAGTCCTCATTTTTTTTAATTCTTTGAAGATTTCATACATTTACACAGTTTATCTTGGTTGTATCCATCCACCATGACCTCCCTCCTAATGACTTCTCCTAGTGACACTAACTCTGTCCCCCTCCCAACTTAATGCTCAATTTTTGTTGTTGTTATTAATAATAATAATTATTATTATATTATGTTATGTTGATTATAATATATAATTAATATAATAACATATTGATAATCATTTTATTATTATTATTATTATTATTATTATTATTATTATTAATTCCTGAGTCTAATTAGTGCTGCTCATGTGTGCATGTGTATGGGGCCATCCATTGGTGTATGGGCAACCCACTAGCAACCATGTCCTAAAAGGAGAATGACTGACCTTCCATCAGGAACCATTAAATGGCAATAGCTCTTCTGCCAAATGTTGGGACTCGGGGGTCCCTCTCTAATTAATCCTGAAAATGTGATTAGCTTGATACTGTGTAGATCTTGTGCAGGTAACTGCAGGTGCTAGGAGTTGATGTGTACAGCAGCCACATCATGTCAAAAGTCTGCATTTCACAGCTCTCTTCCCAACCATAAGCTCTGACATTCTTTCTGCCCACTCTTCTGTGATGTTCCCTGAGCCTTGGAAGGGAGTGGGGAAACTAATATAAATGATTTATTCATAGCTGATCTCTCACAGTCATTTACTCTTGGTACTTTGACCAGATATGAGTCTGTGTATTAGCTATATCCTCTGCAGAAAGATCCTTCTTTAACCAAAATTAACAGCAGAACGAATGTACAGATATGAACGTAATTATTTAGAAAGTAGTTTGAGAATATGACAATTTAACACAGTGGTTCTCAACCTTCCTAATGCTGCAACCCTTTAATATAATTCCTCATGTTGTGGTGACCCCCAACCATAAAATTATTTTCATTACGACTCTGTGACTGTAATTTTGCTACTGTTATGAATTGTAATGTAAATATCTGATATGCAGATATTCTTAGGCAATCCCTGTTAAAGGGTTGCTCGACCCCCAAAGGAATTGCAACCCACAGGTTGAGAACCACTGGTTTAACATAAAAACAACTGTAGGTTACCCCCTAGGAGCTGTGATTTCTCTGGTCTTTGGCCTTTGGCCAGGTTTACTTTATCGGGCATGAAATCCTTCCTGTGGAACAGGACTCATATCCAATCAGAAAGTCATTGGTTACTCCCATAATTGTCACACCACTATGACATCAGTGGGTGCATCTTGGCAGGCAGGTCAGTATTGTAGCATGCAGAGAAAACTCCTATACTTTTAAGTTAAGAGACCTTTTAATATATTGTCAATGATTGTGCACCCGATGTCTCTATCTTTGAGGCTTAAAATTGAGGTTGGGATACGTGTCCACTTCATGCCTTGATGGGTAGATGCAGTGCTTTTACATTGCCACAGAGTAGTCAGGGATATCAAACTAAATCTTAGAATGTTCGTATGCAGTGGCTACATTTTCAGCTCCAAGCCCAGTGGTTCTTAAATCTTAACTCTGCATCAGAATTGCTAGCTGAATTTGTTAAAAATAAAATCCCCAATCCCTGCTTCCCCAAGTTAGGATTCTAGATCATTAAGACAAAGGAGAGCTCCCAGAAAACTGCACATGGGCTAGAATCCAGTGGTCCTGGTGCAGATGGTCCGTGGAGAAGCAGGGTTTTTTTTTTCTCTTAACTTTTCCTACACACCAAGCAAGACATGTAACCACTTTGATGCCATCTTAGAAGGAGAACCATGGAAGGAGTGAATCAACTTTGTCTTCACACTGACTAAATGATCCCAGTGGAGTATCCCTAATTGCCACAAGCTGAGTCTGGAATTGATGTGTCTGCTGAGGTTTCTCTTGTTGAATGATACTGATGAATCTCTGTTTGTTTTTACTTGCTACTCGTGGATACCTTGTGCACCCTAGAAACAGAGATACCAGACATAGGTAAGCAAATAACACAGGCAGCTGCCTAATAACTCTCTTACCTGAGAAGTCATCCTCTAACAATGTGCTAATAGGGAGTTTGCTTCTTAACTAAGGTTAAAAAAATATTGTGAAAGTGAATTTGGAAATTATGTGTAGGTAAGTATATTCCAAAAAAAGAAGATCAGTATATTTAGTATGAATATACTGAAGAAACAGAACACTCAGAAAAGAAAATAAGATAAATGAGAGATGACAGCTCAGTATGTCATGAAAAAGTAAGGTCAAAAGTCTCATTATCTTTCCCTAAGGTAATATCTTAAATGAGTCCATAAGTTCAAATCAGTTTAATGTTTTTAAGTTGCAAGTATTTCTCTCCCAAGACACAAAAATATAGTTGTCTATTATATTAAGAGACAGTGACCATGATGACCTTCCTTTTTTAACTGAGAGGTGGGTTTTTTTTGCATTTGATAACTTTCTTTAATAACATCTTTTTCCTTTGATATAAGCAAATGGGCTCTATTTCCTCTCACCAAAGGAAGTAATTGAAGAGCTCCGAACTGACCATTTACCCACAAAGCCTCATAGCTCTGAAATTTAGTGATGAGGATATACTGATCACGACTGTTCAAATTTTCTGAAATTTCAAAGGAGGAAATTGAATTTGTTCATTCCCAAGCACCAGTTGTCATCAAAATAGCACTAGTAGGGTTTTGAATATGGATTGGCTTTGGGAGATATCACTTCCCAAATGCCAGTACACAAAATCAGCCTCACAGCTTTGGCATAGCTGATTCTGTAAGCAAATTCAGCTGCTTGCCAATTTGCTTACTGGCAAAGTCTTGCATGTTATTGATTATAGGCATTAATTGTCCATTTAACAACCTCTGTTTTAAGTAGTACGAATGAAATGATCACCGCTAAGTTGAAATATCATGGCTTGAGTCTAAAACTAAACAAAAGGTGACGTAGTAGGTCTAACACCTATGCTACAAAAGAAATCCTCACATCTGTCAAATTGATATGCATTTAGTCAGGAAAGATTAAAGCAAATGGGAATGTAGTGCAGCAAGTTTGCATGTTTTCAGAAAGCACAAAGAAACCATTGTCAATGGAGTTGAAGTTGTACTTGGGAAATGGCATGAAACGGCAGGAAATTGCATATCAATACAGGGTATATTCCTGCCAAAAATAACATTAATCAAATTTGAATTTGATATATTGACTCATCCCTTTTCTAAACGCAGTACATACAATTGAAGAACACCCTTGCTGAACTAAATACGAGAAGTTACTCAGTTAGGAAATGGCTAGGACATGGGTTGTCTCTCCTTCAGATCAAGTGTATTGTGTTGGCATTTTGCACATGCAGCCATATGTGATCTAATCTAATCTTAGTATGGGTACAGAACTCTTAGTGACCCCAGGCAAGCCCCTTATGGGTCTGGATTTCCCCAGCTGAAATTTAAAGTGAATACTGATTCTAACTTAGCTCACAGGCACATTGGAGATATTCAATAATGAATGAATGTAATGCATTCCAAAGTACCTTTGTGTGAATAACATTTCTCTTGGAAAAATAGCCCATGGACCCTACCTAAACAAAGCATGATTAATCTGGTCCAGTTGAAACTTCAAAAATTGGCTACCAAAGTGTGAAAAGTTATTTCCAGGAAAGGTTGTAACCTATTCTACTCTAGGAAAATCTAAGTATGTTGAAGAAATATTATTCTGAAATATCGTTCTGAAAATTTTTAACTAAATATATAAAATGTTTTACTCAACCACCTACCTGAGAATCTTTGCTACAGAGATGCTTTTTCTGGTAAAGCTGTCAAATCAATTTTGGAATCTGGTGGTGCCCTTTACAGTTAATTGCAACACCTGTCATGGTAGTTCCAGGGTTGAAAAAGTCTCTGGAATGTACTAGGTTACCTTACTTGAAGAAGGTGAGTAGAAAAAAAAATCAAGTATTACAATTGAATCTGGCTTTTTTTTTTCCAGTACAAAACTATAAACTGAGTTTCAAGTTACCATTTGCCAACTTTGTAATTATTAACATCCATAAACATGCTTAAATGCCAATTGTAATTAAAAGAATGCCAATCTCTACAAATGTCTATCTTCTGACAACACTCTCCTCTCCAATTTCTTTGGCTAAGTACCCAAACTAACCCAAACTCCTTTGTGCCTTACAGTCCAGTTCTTGTTCAGCACTTCCTGAATGAACATTGAACTTTTCCAGCACTCTTTGACATCAAAGACAGAGAAATGGATATTTTCTGCAAACAGCTCACAGTGTATTGGGGAAGAGAGTAACATGCAAAAGTAGTGCTTAAAACCAGCAATCCAGTCTGGCTTTTTAATACGATTCTCAAGTCAAAGGAGCCATTGTTCTTCAAGAAATGGCTGATTCATACTTGAATCAAGGAAGGGAGGATTTCAGATGAGTGTGGAATATTCTTGTAGTTCCAGAAGTAATTGAGTCTTAACAAAAAATAATTACAATAATAATGATGATGATAAGCATTTATGAAGGCATGACAAAGGGACATATAATCCAACAGAAATAATTCTCAGTGGTAGCAAGTGGACAACTTACACAACATAACTTACCATTGGATTCCATTTATTGCAAGCGTAAAATGAATGTCTATGGAGCCCATACTGATATAAACAACTCATACCTTTCTTAAATAAATGAAAAAGATAAACCACACATCCAAACAAATTATAATAATTTACATGGTATTGTACTCTCGAGGAGGTGAGATGTATATTCCTGATACCTTAAGTGTTGTCTGCAGAGAGTTCCTTTCCTCGAGGAAGGACAATATGGAGTATTTTTTTCATACTAAATGAAAACGACTCTCTGCCAGGAGAACGAGGTCAAGCTTAGCAGTGATAAATTTTGTTGATTACTTACAATCTAGGTGTGATTTGGTCAAAATGACACATTTCCCCCAAAACTTCATAATCCTATCTGAGAAAAATTTCAGACAAATTCCAGTAAAGGGGTACCCTATAGAATACCTGATAAATAGTGTTTAAACTGTTAAAGTTATGAAAAACAAGAAAATATCACAAGTCAGCAGAGCCTAAGAAGATATGATGACTAAATATAATTTGGTGTCTTGGGATGGGAAGATTATCTTAGATTAATAATAGTGATAATAAGTAACAAACTAAGGGAATTTAAATAAAGTATGAGCTTCAATCAATAATTGAAAAACACTAATACAGTGTGATAAATGTTCCTACATCACAAATCCCTCTTCTCTGATTAGTTCACTCCCTTCTTGCATTTGCTTTACTTGACTTATGAGAGTCATATCCTTCTTACTTATCAGTCTACCTGACTAGCCTGTGAGTTTTCATGAAGAAAATGGTTGTATCTTATACACAAATTGGTCTCTATGCCATAGCACAATTCTTGAGCACATTTCAGGGACTTAGAAGATGCATATTAATGAATTAATGAACAAGCACACAGCATACAAATGGTACCAATGCATGCTGCAGTAAGAGATGATGTGATTTTGGAGTAATGACAGCAGAGATAAAGGGAACAAGCTGCAGATCAAGTTAAAAGGTAGACGAAAACATGGTGTTCCACACATGTGAGAAATGGTAGAAAGGAGTTGGAAAAGAATGACATCCGGTTTCTAGCATAGACAAGTAGGTACTAAGCAGAGTTCTCAGCACTAAACGTAGTAGAAATAAACAGGAAATGGTTGCTCTCATTCTAGCTCCCACGGCTTATTAGAGTGTGGGACACTGATACCTAAACAAGTCATTTCTATGTATTTTCCCTAAGCATTGTGCAAATAATCCAGTGTAGAGATATAGGGAAGGCTTCTTCATGAGAAGTTCCCTAAGTGAAGACACAAAAAGCGTGTGAAAATGAATGAAATAAAAAGGGTTCGTGCACTACCTCAAAACATTTTACAACATCCCTAATTATGGGAGCAAGTGATCAGAATAATTATAAAGATAGTATGGAGAAAATGGATACAGCTTCAAAAACACCTTCTATATGACAGACTACAGAAATGAATCTACATACACAACCATGTGACTATGTATCCTGGTTAGGTTTTGCCAACAGGACACAAACTAGAATCATTTGAGAAGAGGTAACCTCAACTGAGAATCTGCTTTCATCAGATTGGTCTGTGAGCATGTCTGTGAGGCACTGCTGGTTTATGTGTGTAAGCCTAGCCCACTGTGGATGGTGTCACCCCTGAGAAAGTCATCCTGGGTAGTATAAGAAAGCAGGCTGAGTAATCCATGGAGAGCGAGCCAGTAAGCAGCACTCCTCCATGGTCTTTGCTTCAGTTCCTGCCTACAGGTTCCTGCCTTGAGTTACTGCCCTGTCTTCCCTAAACAATGGACTCTAACCTGTAAGACATAATAAACCCTTTATTCCCCAAATGTGCTTTAGTCATCGTGTTTATCATAGCAACCAAAAAAAAAAAAACCCTAGGATGCCATGATTATACCTTAGAAATGTTAAATATCATTAGTATCTGACAGAAGGAAAAGTGTGTCAGAGAAGTGTTGGTCAGTTCAAAAGGGGAATTTGGAAGTTTGACAGTGTATCTCTGACACTGATCTCCAAGATCAGCAGTCCTCTAGCTTGAAACATGCTTTCTAATTGACAACAGGCATCTAGGAAGACACCAGTGTCCCTGAGAAAAGGCAAAAAGATGAGTAAGTTTATGAGATATGAGGAAGGAAAAGATAAAGAGAATGTTTGTGTTGAATTTGGTGAGTTAGAGGTGACAGTGGCCAGCTGGCAATTGAGTAACGGAACATGAAAAGTATCTCCTGGGATAATTTTCTCTTGTTTCATTCTACTCTAGAAAAGATAATATCAAAATGTCAGGTTAGTAGGATGCATTGGATTCTCTCATACCTAGATCCATTACTAGAAAAACAAGTATGTGTCTAGACTCTTGGTACTTAAGCAGGAAGATACATAAATTTGTCTATTAAACTATATTATGTGTTTGAACAAACTGACTTTAATAAATTATTTTTCCCCTTCCCTAGCACAAGCCCTGCTCACAAGTACTATCTGGCTATGGACCCTATGTCTGAATCACTCTACCTATCAGACACCAACACTCGAAAAGTCTACAAACTGAAATCTCTTGTGGAAACAAAAGATCTGTCTAAGAATTTTGAAGTGGTGGCAGGAACAGGTGATCAGTGCCTTCCCTTTGACCAGAGTCACTGCGGAGATGGTGGGAAAGCCTCAGAAGCGTCACTGAACAGCCCTCGAGGTAAAAAAAAAAAAAATTAATTAATTGAAAAAAATTCATGCCTTGGTCGACTACAGATTTCATTTGACTTCACTGGCTCTCAAGGCTATTGTCATACTATATTCTATCCATCTCAGCATTCTAGCTCTCATAGTCAGCTTTTTCGGAGTTTATCACAGAAGATAAGTACATCAAGACAAATTCTTAGATTGCATGCATTAGTATGACCATAATTGTTAACAAATTATGCTGGTTAACAAATAACTATTTCACAGGGCCATTGGAGTCCCTACCAGGATCCCTACCTGTCCTTGGTGATGTTTTCTGGAAAATCCACACAGCCCAGCATGTAAAGAATTAACTGATCCCAGCTTAGAGCCTCCAGGCCCCTGCAGCCAGCACTGGATCTAATGAGATCTGTTCCCACCTTTTTCTACCAGTGTCAGGAATGCTGACTATCTCAAAGATCTACAGTGTCCCTAGCTTTTGCTTAAGAACTATCAAAGAACCTTTTTTTTCCTTTAAACTATCTAGAATATTTTGAAGCTACTTTTTTCATTTATTTGCCTCACCTCTAGGGTAAAAGATCCCAATCATTTTGCCTTTTTTGGGATCTTAGCTTAATTTTAAAACTCATTTTCTTAGCTTGCAGGATCAACTTTTACCTCAATTGACTGGAATTTAATGAAGAAATCTGTATCTTCCAGTTAACTTCATAATTTTATTGTATTAGATCATATGTCCACCTTAGACTACTAAGTTGGCAGATGGCCAAATTTTAGGCCTGACACCATATAGTATCTATCTTATCTGCTTAACTATCCAGGCATTTTTCTTTGTTCCTTTTCCTAGGTTTTTATGCATGCATGTGTACATATTTATTTTAGTAAGTTTTACAAAGTATTCATTTCACTGGATTTTTTAAAGTATTATTAAACATAATACACCCTTGTTGCAGAAAAATACAAAGGGAAGAATGAAAATGTTTTAAATTAAAGTCAGCATACATTTACAACATATAAAAATCAACCATTAACATCCTAGTATTTATCATTTTAGAATTTTTCCATACATAGCATATGTTATAATTCTCTAAAAGTAGAATCTTAGAATATATTGTTATTCTGTAACCTGGTTTTCACATTTAATGTATTATGACTATCTTTCCATGCCAATAAATATTTTGAGGCCAATGCATTTAATTTGTTAGAAAGCCACTTATTATTTCAAATGCTAAGAGGTTACTCTGTAGTCATTTGACATTTGCCATACTGGAATTAAATTCGAACTACTATAATAGTTCACAGTCTCCAGGTTGCTCAACTGCTACGTCTCTCATAAAACCCTTCTGGCTAACCCTAACCCATTAAACATGAATTTCTTAAACAGGATCTAAACTATTCAATTAACACTGGGTTATATTTTCCTTCTGTCACTTCACAATTCTTTCATGAATAGAAAGGTTTTTTTCTATAGAAGTTTGTAAAGTGAAACTGCATCTAATATTTGATATCCTTACCCATCCACCTGCCAACTCTGAACATGATGTAGAATCCATCAAATGTGTTTATTTTATGAGTGATCAATTAAATAACTCTTACTTATGCCAGGTATTCCCTCAGGGAATGTAAATCTACCAAGTATTATAGTAAAGTGTTTCTTCTCTGTGCCAAATCCTATTGCATACACATAGTGGGCACACAATAAATATTCAGTGGGTAAATGAATAACTCAGGTGCAACATATAATCAGCCCATCTTTCAAGAAAATGTATCAGGTTGGGACTTACCTTTTATACAGATTTAAAACTCTTGTGGGTATTATAAAGATTTCTGCATAAGTAATAAGGAGGAATCAGGCTTGTATTGTGCCTGAAATTGACATCCTCCTGAGTTGCTACTAGTCTGAAAACCACTCATCCCGCCTACCACATTCAACTTGCCACATAGAGAATGTCTATCTCAGCTTTTCCAAATAAAGCAAAGAATTGGTTCAGTATAGGTTTTCTGCTTGGAAATTAGTAATAAGAGTCCTGATGAGCAGGATTTGCATGAACTCTTCAAGTGTCAGTAATTAGAGTGCCAAAATTTATACATCTATTAAAGCTAATATCAAACATAGTTTTTCTTCTTGTCATAGCTAGTAGTATGTTTTCTTTCATCTTGATTTACTCATCTTTTTTTGAGAAAAGTGACCTTTACCATAATCTGATACACTTTCAAAGCAACCCTGAGAGCATCAGGCTCAAAAAGACAGCTGATTGGCTGAACTCATCCGAACAACTTTCACATAATGGTCCTGGAGCTGATGTTGTCAACATTTGTTCAGATTCAGTGAGTGAACTATAATACTTTAAGTAGTGGGGTTTATGGTTTATACTAGGTATGTAGGTACCACATCCCATTCAACCATGAAAACAGTTTTTGGTACCCTGATAGTGATTTTCAAACTCACTCAGATTGTGGAACCTCTGTACACACACCAGTCACCTTGAACATACTTATCAGAACACTAAAATGCCCAGCTACAACTCCTATCTCCATGCTGAACCTAGACAGCACTTACCTTTGTCAGTGAATCAAAAGTGGAATGCTAAAGGGCAATTTCTTAGACTTCCATAGAAGGAAAATTCATGCAAGAAGTTATTAAGTTACAGTGTGCAAATTGAGAAAAGAGTATGACTAATTGCTAATTTCATCTTTGAGGTTTTTCTGCAGATTCTTTGTCTCTCAAGAAGTGTAATTTGTTTGTAGTTTTGCTTTATAACTGTCATGCACACCAGCATTTTCTCCCCACTCCTTTAGAAGACAGCAACTGTTTAATGGGTTGTTTTAAGTAGAGGTTTCTTTTTTTCCCCTTACATGTAATCTCATAAAGAAAAGCTGTAGTTCAGTAAAAAATGGAAAATGTACATCCAGGGAGTATAATTCCTAAGTTAGGAAAGAAAGCTTGCTCTAAGACTCTGACAAGCAACATATTGCAATTTTAGGCAGACTCTCCAACATGCCTAAATACATGTTGATTGGCAAGCCAGTTTATTAACTTCTTTTCAAACTTATTCTAAAATTATGCTGAAAGATAATGTGCTTTGAGATTCTTCATCCTGAAGTTGGAGTAAATTATCAAATCAAGTCAAAAGCCAGTCATCCAAAGTGCAGAGGTCAGGAGCCATGTTGTATATCCCTTTGGTTTGTTCATTTGTTTGTTTGTATGTTTGTGAGAAATGTCCGTCAATTGAAAAGTCCAGGTTAGAGAGCCTGAACTTTCTTGATCTAAAAATGTTTGTGTTTTCCTTGAATGGCTGTACAAGTCTCTATCTCCTAACATGTTTTCCTTTTCCTCAACACTAAAATACACTTAAAAATGTCATTAACTACTTTTGAGACAGCAAACATTTTAACATCGGGTCCTGAAATTGTCTCAAATGTAAGTTGTAGGGCTCAGGATAGTCTCCTCTCAAATTCTAATGGATTATAATAAACATATCTATAGCATGCTAACTGCTTCCTGTGTACTATTCAGTTTAGTAGGTATTTTCCACACAGTGTCTCTGATCTTCCTAGCAATGCACCTGTTCTTACAGTGCTATGATTCCCACTGTACAGAAGAAAACAGAAACTCAGATAGGGTAAGTGATTTGCCCAAGATCACATGGTATACAGGTAACAATGCCAGAATTCAGACCAAGTGAACCGCATTCCAAAACATCTGCTATGAAAAAGACAAAAGCCTTATAATAGCACTATCCTAAATACATGCCCTTTCTACTAAGATTTGGCATCTCTGGGAAGGATACGAATTGTGGAAGGTACTTTGGAATCTAATGACATGTATTCAACAAGAAAATAGCTTTGTTTATAAGACAAATCATTTCCACTCAAGTTTCCTTTTCCTATTACAAAGTTTTCTCTGATTTTGTCCAAACTAAGTGTGTACTGATGATAGTGCACCATATAGCAATCACATAGTCTGTAAATGTAATTATTCAAATAAATCTCCAGGAGACCTTGTCACTTCTCTTTGGAAGATTGTGCAACTAGGAATTTCACCAAATTTTCCTTAAGGGACTAAGGCAGGAAACCTTCATTTTATTAAATGTCCTGACTGCAGTAGTAACTACAAATTTTGTTTGAAGAAAAAAATGGAAGCATCCTCAAATAGAATTTCATATGATAGCCCCTGGGTTCTTTTCCTAGGAAGAAGCCTTTATCTCTTCCAATGTGATATACTTTGATTTGAATCCCAATAAAAAGAAACATTTGCTATTTTACTTATCAATATTTCAATGTAATAGGGCAAGGAAAAGGGTTTAGCAAAGAGGTTGAGGGAGTACTATTCCCTAGCATTGTATATGAGTTTGAATTGACTTTGAAAGATGCTTTTAAAACATGCATGGATGATGTAGTTGAAACTTAGGTTCCATTTATTATTTTTACTGCAACTTTCTTTAATTCTACAGAGAACTCAAACTAATGAGTCATGTAATAGATGACCAAGACCTTAAGCAGAATGTGAAATGGTACTAGGTGGGGTTATAAAATAAAATTTGTGACAAGCTGAATGCACTTGTGTTTTTCTAAGTAGATACAAAGGGTGAAGGATTGACAGGACAGGCTAAAATTATTCGATGACTTAATATGGGTTTCTTAGACCTCACCACAGATTATATCTCTATTTTCAAATGTGCCTTTAAATAAACTGACCTCAGAAATCAGCAGGGCTTAGGCAA
Source organism: Cricetomys ansorgei (assembly GCA_026225945.1). NCBI lineage: Eukaryota > Metazoa > Chordata > Mammalia > Rodentia > Nesomyidae > Cricetomys > Cricetomys ansorgei. The sequence goes on from JAMJFZ010003268.1 coordinate 3,874,820, forward strand.
TATCCAGTTGAGTGCAAACAGTTTTTCCATCTAGGAGAAATAATTCTTAAGGCTTTACACTTTTAAAAAGTGGCTTTAGGGTATTCATGACACTGACTATACATGATTCATTTTAACTTTGTGGGAAATTATAGAATCTGGATAATATAAAATCTAAAGACAAACAATTATTTTTGTTCCTTCCTATATCTAGCTGAGGTATATTCCTAAACTCTACACTTTCCTTAGATATCTACATCCTATTCCCAAAAACTGAATTTGTGATTAATGAAAAGATGGTAAGATAGTAAGGAGTGACTTCTTGTTGACATCAGTGGTGTCTATGAGGAAGAGAGCATAGTAGAGAGGTGTGAAATTCTTTTTATTCTCCAATACAGTGAGGGTAGATTTTCCTAAATTCCTGTAGTATATCATATGACTTCTTGGTGATCGCCATTTGGAGGTATAAGAAAGACATTCCTGAATAAAATTACAGGCAAGCTGCAGCATTAATAAAATAAATACTATATTTAAGATCCTAAAAAATAATCAGTGTTTTATAGTTTTAAAACATTTCAGAGTAATAGCAGAAACAAGGAAGGAAGGAAGACGTTATGGTCTTATCCTATAGTCAAAATATTTGAAACAAAACAATGACATGCTCATCTGCTGTACACATTTTGGAAAATTTGGGTGACAGACAAATTAAGCGCACTGGAGCAATACTGGGGCAGCAAAACCAGTGTCGGTGCCAATTATATAGTAGAGGCATATAATGAAAAAGATATAGAAAAATCCTTGAATGCAATGGAAGGTGAACCAAGAAAGCATGGTGCCCAGGAAGCCACAGGTATAGCAGTTTTCAAAGAGATGTAGAAAACAGTATCAGCTGTCACTCATTAATAACCACTGAGTTAAGCAGTTGTAAGAGCTCGTGGGTGACACTGCCCACATGTTGAAAAATTCAAAAGACAGGAAACAAATGACAATTCATAGTCTGGAGGAAATGGGACTGGAGTGACCATGAATAAAAGGGAGAACAGCGTTGATATCCATATGAACTCACAGACATGACAGCAGGCATAAGACTTGTAAGGGTTCAAAGCAGACAAAATCCCAGTCCTGGGAAGAAGAAGATGCAAAATATTATCCCTCACCAAGAAGCTATTTGCTATTGATACCTGCTGAGAGAGAGAAAATCAATTTTCTCTAATGGAGTACTTCTGGGTATATCAAGAACACTCCAGAGCAGTCCTCTTTCCCAGGAGTAGTTGACCAACACAAAAGGAACTCCATAGTGGATTTTTTGTGAGGTTTTTGTTGTGCTTTGAATGGTTTGGGTAGTTTTTTCCTTACTTTTTCTTTATTTGTTTTGGTTTTTTGTTTTAGTTTTGTTTTGGTTCTTGTTTTGTTTTGAGAGAGAGAGACAGAGAGACAGAGACAGAGACAGAGAGCACATACATTAGGATGGGTGAGAAGGTGAGGATCTGGGAGAAGTTGGGAAATGGGAGACAATGTGACCAAAATATATTGTATTAAATATTTTAAGTGATACAGGAAAAGGACATAGCCCTAAGATCAGGAATGAGGATCAGAGGTATAAGAGCCATGGAGCTCAGGGTTTTCAAAAAATATGTCTTTTCTGCTAAAAATAAGGGAAGTAAGATCAGGCATTGGGGTAAGTGGGAAAGATTTGAGAGATTCAGTTGAATAAAATCTGATCTCTGAGTAATATCAACAGTCAATCAGTCATTTACGGCCAAATTCCCAGCTAGGCTGCAAGGCACTTCCCGTGCATGTTTGTGTTAGGGTTAGAGGCAGCTTATAAAAACATGTTTGACTGTCTTAAGCTTTAGCCAAAATACTTTTTTAACTCCTCAATAATAATATAATTATTTTATCAGCATGATATTCTTCAAAGTAGTTTATTAGTGACAAACTAGAAACCTAATAATTCACCAGTAATTTGATAGCATGTGTCACATATGAAGAAATATCATTCAGCCATTAAAAAGGTATAGAAACACATTGTATTTATGGAAATTTCTTTCACAAACTCAGTTCTTACTGTCTTAGAATTTACTGTAGCTACCACATAGGACATTCAGTACCTATTTTTCAACCAGAATGAACACTTAACCTGTTCCTGCATATACTTGTTCTAATATATCTGCTTATGATGATCGAAAGAATAGAACCTTGTATTGTGTGAGCAGCTGTAATTTGAGGACTTTTCTGATGCTTCTGTTAGAATTCAAATGGCATAAGCTGTTGGGAAGAAAAAAAGCAGACAAGGAAGATAGACTTGGCTTTAACTAGCTGCCTTTTTCCTGTCATCTGTGGTTGAGCTCTCTTTTAAGTGTGTTAATTGTGTTATAAAGCCATGGAAGCTTTAGTAAATGACCTCTTCCACATTTATTTTAACTACCATGCATCTTTCAGATGCTGCGCACCATTATAGCATTTTAGAGGTCAAATATTCTGATAACCACACACGTTCTATTTAAACCAAACTAGATATGAACCCTAGATCCTTCACTCTTGGGCAAGTTGTCTAACTTTTCTGAACTACAGATTCCTCATCCTTAAATTCAGAACACTATACCCTGCTGACTGCAGAATTCCCAGGGGCCTGCAGGATGCCCAGATGCCTGCAGGTTGCCCAGGCGCCTGGGGGATGTCTGGGTGCCCGTGTAATGTTGGGTCCCTGTGTGTTTGAGCAGTGAGGCCCAACTCCAGGTTGAACTTTATCTTGATATATCTCAGTCTTATATAGGCCATAAGTTTGTCCATGCTTTGAGCTGCATACTCCTACCATACAGGCTTGACTTAGAGTTTTTCTTTCTTTCTTTCTTTCTTTCTTTCTTTCTTTCTTTCTTTCTTTCTTTCTTTCTTTCTTTCTTTCTTTTTTTTTCTTTCTTTCTTTCTTTCTTTCTCTTTCTTTCTTTCTTTCTTTCTTTCTTTCTTTCTTTCTTTCTTTCTTTCTCTTTTTGTAGAGGATGTGGATGGGATGGTGGACCTGGGAGAGGGTATGATCAAGATACATTGTATGAAACTCAAGTAATTAATACTTTTATTATAAAAGTATTAATAAAAGTATTATAATAATAATACATAATAAATAATAATACATAATAATACATAATACATAATAAAAGTATTATGTTGTAGAAAATAAAAATAAAATAAAAACAGTAGTAGTGTCCACACATTTCATCTGTTCTATAAAGCACATAAACTGCCTAATAAATATCTAGAATGGAGTTTGTGCACGGTAAATATTACCTATGGTTTAGGTCAGTGTTGCTGTTTTGTTACTAATGGTGATTAAAATAGTTACCAGCACACTGGATAAGTGATTTTGGAAAGAGGTATGCTCTGTATCATAGGGAGAAATGGTGCCACAAGGGAATCAGGGGTCAAGATAGTTTCAGATTCAGCTATTTTTGTGTAACTTGACTAACTTCTGGTTCTTAGATATTTTGTGTTAAGTAATACCCCACAAGTCACATGTAACCAAAATAATTCCCCTTTTATTTTCCATAAAATTAATTCTGAAAGAATTCTGCTTAGACATGAACTTGGTATTCATAGAAGGGGCATCATCGGAGGCATAGGCACATTAATCCATCACGAATTAGAACCTTGAGGGCATGGAATATGGGTGGATATGTTTAGATAGACAAGATCACCTGAGTATGGCAGTAGGATCTACTCTAAACAACATGGAAAAGCCTGATTTCTGGTAGAATAGCAGGAAAGTGGGAAAAGGAAGATGGATAAAAATGAAATAAAATCATCCATTGGTATCCATGGAAGATGTTCAAGTATCATATATAAAATGGTATAATATTTGCGTGTAATCTATGCACATTCTCTCTTATCCTTTAAATCATAACTAGATTAATTGTAATATTTAATACAATGCAAATGCTATATCAATGGTTGTTATGTTGTATTGTTTAGGGAAGGATAAGAAAAACCTCTGTGCATGTTCAGTGCAGATGCAATTTCTTTTTAATATTTTCAATCTGTGGTTGGTTGAATCCAGAGGTGTAGAATTTTCATATAAGGAGAGCCAACTGTACTTCCTCTGCACACTATTGTCAATGATGTGACTCAGATCCCCCTCTATTTAAAGAATGGAAGCATAGAACTATGATTGTACTTTGTGTTTAAGATCACTACCCAAAGATTTTACTCCTTCATCACAGCCCCTCGGGGTCATATGTTTCCCGTCTGTCCGCTTAAAAATTGCCTCAACTGATTCCAAAGAAAACTCCCAAGCCAAAAAATAAAATAAAATATTGACAGATATCCCACACTTACAGGCTGCAAATCATTTAAATCATATTTTGAGTGGTGTATTATGGTAACCTATAAATAACTAATTGCGTAAAATTGCTTTAGTAGTTTCTAGATGGCAGCTTTAATTAAAAGCACCAGAGACATTTAGAAGTTTAGAAATGGATGGCATGTAATTTGCCCTTTTACCAACCATAAAATGGTAATTAAGGAATTTGATTCACTTCTTCCTATTAAAAGTTTTATGAGAATAGCAAGTTCCTTCTAAATACAGTTTCTCTTCAGCAGAAGGTAGTAAGTTTGCTTTATCAGTCCTCTCCAGCAGGGTAAGATGTTTTAATGTACAAATTCTTCAGAAGTTAATTAGGACATGTCCTTCCATGTAAAATGTTTGTTTTTAAGGCTCTAAAACATGAAAGAGTATTAGAGTTAAAACTTTGATCATAGCCCCATATTCTTCCAAGATCAATACCTGATGACCCAGTAATTCCATGTTTACCAAATGTATGGGGTTGCACATGAAATCAAAGGAATGAAAAGTCATTTCCTTATTAGTCTAGCATGGCTTGGTGACTTCTGGAGGACTTTTTTGTCTACAGTACACTGACATTCCAGGGAATCCGAAATATTAACTAGACAGCAGAGGAATCAATCATCAGATGTTTTTAGCTTCATTAATCCTCTAGAAATGCTAAATAAATGAGCAGGTGCACAGAGTAAAACTTCAACAACATAAAGTAAACCAAGACTTCTTTCAAACTCTGTGTCTTTAACATCACCGTGGGCTAAATAGCATCTGAATATGGAGTCTTAGAGTTTATTTTTATTTTTAATTGAACAATTGATTGCATTTCTTTGGCCACTTCATCCAAGGATTACAGACGGCTCTTAGAAGAAAGGCAGCTGCTGTTTTGGTTTTAAGTCAAAGGCAAACAGATGTTTACAAGTTCTCTATGCTGGAAGGCCAGCAGAGACCTGGTAAAGTGGAGGATGTTTTAAATGTCTCCTCTTCTGGTGTTTTCTCACTGCTTCCCTGAAGCCCTCGGTTTGTCTCCCCTGGATATAAATATAAAGTTTCCTCTTTTTTCACCCCAACGAGAACCAGACAGCATACAGTAGTATGCTAAAAGAGAATGGTACCATGAACACAGTTTTTTCTCACTGATATTCTTTACAGTTTTTAGCAAATGGCGACATGAAAAAAAACTAGACCTACTATTTATTCTATTTATCATTTTAAGTATTTCTATAAAAAATGTACGTCCCTTAGTGTATGTATCCAAAGACTGATTATTCCCCCACATGCCCCCTATCTTTCTCACCTCTGAGACACAATGAAAATACAAAATAATGTCCAGTGAAACATTCAAAACACAAAGTGGCATTGAGTATGTCCTGCTAACTCTACAAAGGTGTGAGGGTGTAAGTACCTATGGAGTGAAAAGTTTAGAAGGAAGCATGTCTAAATTTCTATGATGATTGCTACATAAGAAATTGTAAATCACTTTGATTTGATTCTCTTTAAGTTTCTGAATAGGGATGAGAGTAGGGATGGAGAGGTAGAGCGTTTTACTTGCATGTGCAGAGCTTTGGGGTCCAGCTACAGGACCACAAAATAACAGAACTTTTACTGTTTTTATAAGTCAACAAAATGCAAAGTATTATATTTTACTTGATTAAATACTTAGTTATGAAGTAAAATGCAGCTTTTGTGTGCACAAATATACATACCCACAGTATTTTAACACTCACACACACACACACACGATTCTGTCCTAAATCCTGATTTCTGGAGACACCAGTCTTTGTTTTCAGGGATGACAGCTCTCCAAGAAGGAATATACCATACATATAAAAAGTACACAATGTGTTATTCTCATCTGACCATTTGAAAGTACTCCTGATGAAGGTGTCACACCATACTCAAGGAAGAAATGTAAATAAAAGGCCATGCAATCCTAGCACTCTGATAGTAAAAACATTTCAATTACATACATTTAAAAGAGTACTATAAAGAGCAAAGGTTTTAAGTAATCCATACTCTCATCATTCAACTAGCTAAGTCCTAGCGGTCTTGAAAATTTTAAATGTAATAATTCTTTTTTGTTTGAAAATTTGAACTGTAGAGAAAGATATGAGCAGAAATTTACAGACTTCTTTCCCATCAACACAGCCCTCTAACAATAAGCCATTTTAGCAGTTTGTTGCAAGTCCATCCATACCTGTACCCTTTTTCCTTATACAAAAGAATATATACTAGTATGATTATTTCCTACCCAACAAATCTTATTGTGATACATAACATAATATTTACCATTTGAACAATTTTGCATGTATATTTCTCAAACAATAAGTAAGTCACTTTCATGTGAACCATCACTGCTATTTCATATGTATATTTATGGTGTCACATATCAAACCCAGGATCTCAGATATGCCAAACACAAACTCTGCCATGGAGTTCAATTACATTGAAAAATCTCTTTATTGTTTGAGGATTTCATACATGCATATGATGCATTTTGATCAAACCTGTCCCCCATTACTATCATTACATAAATTCTGAACAAATGAAACTAATACTACATATTATTTGTAGATATATGAATATGTAAAAATATATCCTAAAATGTATAAGAATGATACACACTAACTTCAGAATTGTGCTACCTCTAAAGGAGGTAAGAAAAGTGAGTGGAAGACGGAAGAGGTGGTGATTTGGCTATATCCATGATGTTCTCTGTTTTGAGGTGCAGGAATAAAATATCAACATGCGTTAAGTAATTTTTTGTTTTAAACAAGGCTTTTTCCTCAAAGGAATACTTATGTCAAATGTCAAAATATTTCACAACATATGTAGCACAGGTAGCAATACATGAGAACATATAAGGATGTTGGCCTTGAAACAGAGTCTTTAGAGCCCTATCTGGTTATGAGTATTCATAACTCTTATTTCCTAAACTTACTGGATTTAAGCCTCTCCTGTTAGCTTATCAGCACTTTTAGTACACAACACATTCTGAGAGTTCGCTAAATGGCTGACTATGTACTTCCTGAAAAAAAGCATCAATATAATGAGTCAACTTTATCGTTAACCACAGTCACTGTTTCCTTGGTAGTGAGTTCTGGTCCATTTACAGTTTCACCCTGAGGAATCACAGGATTAACCACTCAAATGTGAGGTTATCTTCAAGCCTCAAATATCAAAGCCTAGCCAGGAAGCCCCAATGTTATTTGCTCTATTTTTCTTCCAGTTTCATTTACTAGCTATCCCATTTGGTTTTGCAAAATCTTGTTAAAGTGTGTAATGGATTTGGGGAAAGGAAGGTGGGTAGGTGGCCCAATTTTACCAGTATTTACTCAGGAAAAGAAGCTGATTATAACAGTAATTCCCCGGAGTGGCCAAGAACCATTTCTCATTTTGGAAGGCATCTCTAATCCAAGAAAATTAAAACCATACTAACAGATTGACAAGTCTGCTTTGTCCCTCCCCAAACCAAAATCTATCAGAATGGATTTTGCCAACACTATTGCCACTGTTCTCCATAGACCTTTCTCTATCATCTTGAACAAAGTAAAATCAGAACTGCAGGAAACCTACTGCTCTGGCCCTACATTAGGACCTAGATTCACAAGGTGCCTCCTCACCTTTTACAACATAAGAAAATGGGGGTGGGACATGTCTAGGGAGAGCGAGCTACATACGGGTTATGTTAGAAGATATAAAATCTAATGCTCATTAAGCAAGAAAATGTCTGTGAAACCACAGGTTAACATTTAATACCCTCTTTTTTATTTTTAATGCTGCGCACTATTTTCTTTCACAAGTATATCTGTAAAGTTTTGACATTAAGACTTTATTCAAAGAATCAGATTGAATGTTTACAGGATGTTATCCAGAAATCACAGATAATCAAACCATCAGATTGTGAGCTGGCCATAATCTGATCTTCTCTTGTTCCTAGAAAAGTTAAAGATGTTTGAACAATTGAATTATAGAACCACCGCAGCTTCAAAATATCATATATGGCATTATATCATTATGCCTGTGTTTGCCTTTGTTTTACCTCACTTATAAGGCACACTGCTATTAATTATTTTCTAATTGCTTATATTGTTCTGTTTCTAATAAAGACCTGAGTCATTTGTTCTAAACACATATAAAACCCTCCTTTATGTAAGAACTATGCTAATGCCGGTTACACAAACACCTCCTGGGTATCAGGTTTCCAGAGACGCCATCATCTTAATTAATGCTTTCAATATATTTAACTGATGTCAATAAAACACTGGTGCCAACAGCTCTGCATTGCAATTCATAAGGCTCCCACTGATTTTAGCTACTTTGGCAAATCTACATCATCATCCCAGTATATCTTATTAGGAAAGGAAACATGTTATCTGAGCTCTGCTATTTTGTTGAGCTTTTCAAACAACAAATTCAAAACTCATCAAAACGTATGAAGACATGGCCCTGTTCTTCAGTAGAATATAATCTGCTTGAGAAGACAAGAGATGATTCACTAAGTTATAAACATTGCAAGGTTTCAGTGAATGATTAATGTATTGGAATTGAGAGAAAGGAGATAGGTAAAAATAAACAGGAGGAGAAAAGACAGAGTAATATGACATGGGCCTGGGACAAAAGTAAAACTGAGAATTAGGTTCTAACCTTTATAACAAGTAAGTCAACGCTGAAATGAAAGGGAACTCAAAGAATGAAGCAAAACTGTGAAAAGTAGAGTAATGTTAAACTAAAAGGTAACTATAAACGAGAACTGGATTGTTAAGCTCTTCCTGTGAGGAAATGGTTTCCTTACAAAGATCCTAATAACTAAACATGTAAAAATGTATTATTGTGCTTGTTGGTTTGTTTATTTGAATTGGAATTTTGTGTAGCTCAGCCTGGTCTTGATTTTGCTATGTAAATGATGCTGACCTTGTATACCTGATCCTTCTGCCTCTACATGCATGTGCTGGGGATGACATATACGTGCTACTAGGCCCAGTGTAAAGCATGTTCTTGAATCCAATCAGAAACCCACCACACTCTTAGTAACAATGTAGACTAGATTAGCAACTTCATGTCATGTTACACCTCACCCTTACCCATTTGGAATTGCATTATATACCTCTTCTAATAGGATGAGAAGATTTCTATTATCAGAGAAAACCAATAAAATTGCTAAGAAAATACTTCTATCAAGACATTTGTAAATATCAAAGTAATTTTGTATATTGCAATTTTTGTGGTTAGATGGCTGCTGCTCCTTGAAAGAAAACCAGGATTTGAACTCTAGAAAGACGAAAGGATATTGCAGGCAGAGAAATGGTGCAGGTAAAACAATGGTGATTGAATTGTGGTGTGTTTCAGAGCTAGTACATAGACGTCTTGCACTGGAAAAATAATACAGGATGCTATCCAGACTGATCATCACTATCAGCATGGAGCAGATGTTGACAGTATTACACACGGGGCTTCTGTCATCTAAGTCAAGCTATATTGAAGTTGGTAATCATGTACTAGATAAACCACAGCATGATGCCAGCAAACTAACTGTTAATCACAATCATAAATAAATATTAGCATCACTTGTGTTCACCTTTCAGAAAGATCTCACAGACAGGACAGCTGCTACTTTATTTGGCCGTTACAGTAATCTGCTGACGTGGGCAGCTCAGCTATTATTCCCACCATTAGACAAAGACAAAAACCCGAGCACTGGGAGCTTAAGTACATTGGTTCAAGCTACAGCCTCACTGTCTGAATTTACTCTTCCTCTTATATCGCTCATGAACATATCTGTGAGGTTCAATTTAGAGAATGAAAGGTATAGAAATGGCATTGGAATGCCCAATCAAGATAAGACATGGGAAATGATGGCATCTAGCTTTTTCATTACCTTTTTGCATAACCTTCCCCTGCCCACAGATTATCAAACTTGTAGATCAACTTGTCAGGAGTGAAGGGAGGCTGCTATAGTGTTTGTTTGCTTCACAAAACTGACTGAATATCCTGAATATTTTATTTTAACTCAGCTATCATATTTGTCTTTTGTTTGTTTAAATTTTTTTTACATTTGTGTATGTGTGTTTGCACACATGCATGCCACTGCACACAAGCAGATTTCAGAGAGCACAGCAACTTTTGGTAGTCAGTTCTCTCCACCCTGTGGTTCCCAAGAATCCAAATTAGTTCATCAGAGCTGGCAGCAACTACTCCAAGCCATGAAGCCATCTTGCTGGCCCTCAGCTATCACATATGTTTATATATGTGAGCGAGAAAGAGAAAGAGCCTATTTGTACATGCTGTTGTTGTAGTTGCACATTATTGATTGAGCCCAAACTGATCTTCCTTACTGTCTCTTGAACTTCATTTAAAAGGTTGAAAACTTGTATGCACACAGTTCTCATTACCTTGTCTCACCTTTTACAAACGTCTGTCTACCACTCCTGACATAGTGAACTTTTTTCTGGCATTAGCTCCATTTGTCAAGATGCATGGATGCTGAAGGAATTTTAAATGAGCTTTCTGTGTTGTTTTTTGGATGAGCACTAACATGCAAATAATTATTCTTTTTTAAAAAAGTTCATTCTTCTTTAGTTAGCCTACTTTTCTGAATAGTAAGCATTGTGAGCTTGCTGCTTCATCTCCTGCTTTTACTGATCACTTGGGCCAAAGTATTCTACTTAGTTTGCTTTTTTATTAGAACATCTTGGTCATTCACATACCTTGAGACTCATTTTCCCTAGAGTGAAACAACTGCAATTAGCTTTTTGCTGGTCCACTGGCAATAAATGAACTTTCTTTCCTACCACTAATTGTTCATATGAGGATCTTGGGAGGTACTTGTTTTCTTAGGATGGCAAAAGCAATCCTTTAAAATGTATCTGAGTCATGTCCCATATCTTAGCCTGCATAAACCAAGTCCCCTTTAAATAACACCCAGAGGCATATTTTGGGCAAAAATTATATTGTAAAAATAGAGCAGGAAATAACACCTCTCAATTTGAGCTAAAATCATCTACTTACCCAGATCTCCCTTACATATACATACATCACATTCAACAACTTCTATAACTTCTGTAAATCAATGGACAGTAATTACATCAGTATTAGTGTTGAATTTCATACCAAAATGTTGATATACTACTTGGCCCAGAGTCTTCCTTAACCAATTGCAAGGCATGGAACTTCACTTACTTGATTCTCTGTATGAAAACTTTAACCACCTTATAAAATTGTGAAGTTTGATAGGACAGAATTTCTCCCAAGTTCGCAAAATTGTTTTCAACCACTACCTTGTCTCTGTGGTGATTCTAACATAGGTCACTCTGCTGAAAAAGGTTGCATAAGATGTTACAGACTCATATATTCTACTGTTTGTCAGTCCGGTATATGAAGACCTAAAATGTTGAAATGCTGCTTAGATGGAAAGCATTGTCTATGATCCTAAGTTTGGAAAAATGACTTTCACAAAGAGTAATAGGATTATTACTGTTATTATATATAGGATATATTATTATTATAGAATAATCATTGGATTATGTAATTATAATGCCACTTAGCAATACCATAATATTTTATCCTCTTCCTAATCTTTTCATTTCCACGGCCCTTGTGATCTTCAAAACATTTTACTTTGTGTAATAGGAAATATGCAGGCAAGGAAAACAAAACACTGAATGATAAAACGCCTTACACAAAGTCTTATGAGAAATATGTAACAGACACACCCTGAAAAACCAATCCCTAACCTTACCTTGGAGCCAAGGTTCCCTCTGCTCTCTCACATGCAGTGAAGCAAATGAGTGAGAAATCTTGAGCCATCTGTGTTTCTTTATATCTCCTGCCACAGTAAGTTAGAGCAAGATTACAAGAACCAAACACAAAGCTGTGTCGACAGAGCAGAGTGGATTTGTTATGGGGGAGCACTAAGCTATGCAGGATTGCAATCTCCATAGATCAAATTCATTCTCAGTTAATTTGATCTATGGTCCTTCATCTCTCTGTTCTTGGTTGTCAAGCCCCCTTTTTCCATACTCAAATCATCACTAATTGATAAGACTATCTTCCCATTAATGCTTTTTAGAAAGAGAGATTATCATTGCAGCCTTCCTAAACTCATTTTAAAGACATTCATGTGTAGCTTTTGACCTCCTGGCATGCTTTATTTTATTCAAGTTTAGATGTGCACCAATATAAACATGTGGAAATTTCATCTATAAATCTGCAGGATTTCTTGAGCACTTATGCTCAGGTATCCTGGATTTGTTAAAATGTAAAAATAAACCAGAAAATTACATTTTTATCTTCAAGAAGCATATTACATAAGCAGATCGTGTTTGGAGAATTCACATTAAAAACACATAAATAAAATGATAGCTTCTGCAGTTTAGGAGACAGAGAGCTCATAGTGAATTAGAGTTTGCAGAGAAAGCTTCAAGAAAGAGAAGTGGCTTAATTTCTTCTTCTAAAAATGATATTAATATATGCTACACAGGGTTATTATTAGTATTAAATGAGAATATATGTATAAAGAATCCTGCACTGCATCTAGAAAAACAAAACTCTCTCAGCAAATGGAAATAATCATTGTATACTGTACATCCTGGGTGGGTTTTTAGTGATGTTTATCTGAATTTCATACTAAACTCATCAAAATTCAATATACATATTCACATTCCAGGTTATACCTACTCTAATAAGATATCACTTATGACCATAATTTCCCCACTCCTGTGACATCCTGAACTTTCCCCAAACCAGTGCTTAAATAACTGTACTGTGTTTACTTGATATTTCTCTGTAACCCCCATCAGTTTCTGAGGGCAATGTCATGTCTACTTTTTACCATGCTATACATCCAGTACTCAGTACAATGCCTAGCAGATAACAAGTGGAGGAGAGTCAATGGTGAACAAGTTAATAAAAGGGAAAATGAGTTCTTCAATAAGATTTGACAAAAATGCTGGTTGGTGGAAACAGAGGAGCCGTTCATTCTTTCACTTCACCTCACAACAAAGCTGAAATATCTGTCTTTCTCTAAATCAAAAATCTAAATCAAATCTAAATCAAAATCCTTAGTCATGTAGCTTACCCTTCTATTGTTCCTTGTGATAACTATGAAGCCCTTTTTAAAAGTTTCTTATTCATCAAGTATAGAGGAAATTCCAGCCAGTAGAATATTCATTTGAATGTTTGTCATTTTGAATGGGAATGACCTTTACTGCTTAGAACTTACTATAATGTTTTATTAAGTGGAATATCTAATTAGGTACCCCACACCATCTACTAGCCATGCAGTACTGGAATGAGTTTATTAGTGTCTCCTATTGGGGAAATTCTGATTGCATTGTTAACCACGCAGAGAAATCATCTCAGCTGTTCATTAAAGTCTGCCTCCTTCAAACTGTTAGTGACACACAGGTATCTAAAATTCCTCCAAGTTCTAAGAGCTTCATTACCTAGCAAGAGAAATTAATGGATTCATTGTGCAGAAGAATATTGGCCCTTTCTGATCCCAGTAGGTAATTAAAGTGAACAATAGTCAGATAAATTGGAGAAAAAAAATGCTTCTGCCTAAAGATGTATTTGCATATGCACCATATATGAGATACCAATTTTGAGATAATGTGAATGCACATGAGCAACTCAAAATATGCTTATCTCTCTTTGACTTAAAAAAAAACTTTGAGATGTACTGGTCAATGTTGGTTCCAAAGTTCAGCATGTACTACTGAATATTAAACTGACACCATATTAAATTTAAGGTAATGTCTAGAAGTTGATTTTAACCATTTATCTCCGCCTCACAAAAAAAAAAATGCATATTGAAGGAGGAAAAATACAATATTTCAGTTTTCTAGTGGATGGAAATACAGACGGACCAGACTTTATGTCTACTTTTCAAAGCTTATGTTCTGAAAAGAAAACTTTCATTTCTTCCCATAGAAATAATGAAAATGTAGGTAGCTTCAACATCTGTATTTTTTTAATAATATACAGAGATATCTCCTGCCAACATTTGAAATTGGCGTAGTACACAACCAAAACCTCTGATTTTCCTGTTATCTAATTTGGGGTTTTAGCTGCTATTTTCAGGCTGGCTGGCTCCACATCTGGACCCCCACTGATCACATCAGCATGCCCCCTTTCCTTCAGTATTGATCACTAGCATCCTGTTCCCAAAAAGGTGATAAATTTGTTAGTAACTATCTAGGCTGTCTCAGCTCTAGGCAGTTGTCTTCCTAAGAATTATAGTATTTATTCATTGGAGGATAATAAGACAAGGGAAGAAGTCAAGTAATTTCACCTGTAATTTGCAGCCATTTCATACAGAGTGATTCTCCACAGAGAAAAGAGCCTGCAGTTCAGATATTATATAATGTCCCCTACTTTGCATAAGACGTTGTGAATAATTTCTTTTACAAGATGCACTTTATTTATGAGCAGGTCCCTTCATAGAAGCCGCTTGTTGGGGCTTAATGCTGATGAATGGAGACAGCACTATTCACACTCCCAGGTTATGGTCTGTCAGTGCTTTCATTGTGTGCACTAATTTACAAGGATTTATTTATTTTCTCACAAATGTAAAAATGTGCTCCAAGCTAAGCATGCTGTATGGGCATCTGAGCTGGGTGTTTTCCTTGGAAGGGGTGGGCGAGTATGAGGACTCAAGCTGCTGTGTGTGTGTGTGTGTGTGTGTGTGTGTGTGTGTGTGTGTTGTCGTTTGTCACACTTCTATCCCCATCCACTTGGCATTAGTGTCTGAACTCATGGTAAGCACAGAGATTCATATTTTTTGGCTTCATTTAAGAATGAACACTGGTTACATCTTTAAATCCTGGAAGTGATTTTCTGAATGCAGTTTAAAGCTTTTCTTACCCAAAGACTGTACAATATTGTCTTATAAGTGCTAATGAAAACACTGTCAGTTAGCACATCAACGGACAGGACTGTTAAAATAAATTATGCCTACAACATTGGACACTAAGGTTTGGAAATCAGAGTACCACGATATAAATATATGAAACTAAATTGAATCTGCAGATTCTGCTAGCCCCAGATGGCTTTATGTGATCTGAAATCACTCACTTTCACATCTCTGAAGAATAAAGCTTAAAATATACTGGGTATGTATCACGTCCTCCCACCAAGTCTAACAAGCACTAATGCATCATATTGCAGCATCACTATCAAAATTCTCATTATGGGATGGAAAACCTCCCCCAACTAAAGAACAAAAATAATTCTCTTGGTTCTACGTGAAACTTCTCATTTGAATTTTACCTCTAGTGAAAACTAAATATGTCTTCATTCTCACAAGGGAAGAATTGGTGAAACTGTTGTTTGGAGAATTTGCTTTTGTGATGGTTGCTTGGTTGGATGGTTGGCTGATAAGCAAAAGAAAAATTATGTCTAGGTGCATTGACAAAATATCTATCAGTCAGGTTTCTCAAAGCCCATTCTATTTCCCTATCAATGCCAGGCTTACATGTGACCCAATCAGAGTTAATTAAAGAGTCCCAAGGCAAAAAATGAATATGTTTGGGACTTGGACCTTGATTAAAAAAAAAAGTTGATTTACAAATTTATAAAAGGAAAATCAAAACTGTCAGCAAAATCCACTCAGAAGGCAAAGCAGTAGTGAGCAGATAGGAAGCCCAGACTTATTTCAAAGTGCACTCACCTGTGGAACTCAGCTGACATGAGCAGAGAGAAAGCGGCAGCTGCACAGTGGTTAGAGCTTAACCAAACTTCAAAGTGGAAAAAGGATGGAAAGGTCAAGATTGTCATCTCCGGGTTAATTCAAATTCTCTACCCTAAGAGAGCTCTGGAGTCTGGTAGTCAAGAGACAAAATTGTCTTCTCAGTTAACCGCCTAAAGGGGCAAAGATCTGTTGTTGTTCAAATCATCAATGTACTTAAATGTACTCTGAAAAATAAAAACAAGTGTTAAAGGCTTGGTGTACAAGATGGCACTACTGGGATGTGGTAGAAACTTTAAGGCCTAGTGGAATGTCTTCCAGTCATTGCAGGTGTGATCTTGAAGGGAATAATAGGACATTGCCCTTTTCTCCTTTTTTTCCACATGA
The DNA here is from genome assembly GCA_026225945.1 of Cricetomys ansorgei. NCBI lineage: Eukaryota > Metazoa > Chordata > Mammalia > Rodentia > Nesomyidae > Cricetomys > Cricetomys ansorgei. Next base: position 3,891,202 of record JAMJFZ010003268.1, read on the forward strand.
ATCCATAAAATAAGTTCTTCTACAACTATGCACTCCCATTGAGAACTGTCACTAAAGACCCCAAATCAAAGGGGCCAACCAACCATGAACTAAAAAAAAATAAATTTTTCCTCTTTCAGGTTGATTGCTTATAATACCCTTGTTATGGTAATGGAAAGCTAATGAACACCTCTCCCCTACAACATTAGTCAGGGATCAATTTCTTTTTCTGCATCAGTGGGGAACCTACTCTCATTTTCAGAAGCTCTGATTCTCTCTTTTCTCCCTCTTAGTAAAAGCAACACTTTGGTTTATTTGTATCACTCTTACTAAAGTTTTGAATGTTTCTCTTAATCCTCACTTCAGTATGCAAAGAATCATTGTCCTTTGGCCTCCAAAGAGCCTAGCATAGTGCCATTCAATACCTATTTAGTAAATGACTCATGATTTTGCACAGTTTGAGCACACCTGGTCTTAGATGTGCTCTCTCCGGACTTTAGCCTTGCCCTCCTTTATCTCCAGGCTTCAGTTTTGATCTTTTATTCAAACTTCTCATAACAATGAAATCTTAAATTTTATATTCTGTGATGTTTAATATAGAGACCTTACAAGGAGGAGTTAAATTAGACGCGTAGCACAAACCAGATTAAATTTTTGGCATTTAAGAAAATGATTTTGCCAAAACACACACAGATACAAAAAGCAGCTACTCCTTTTGGCTCATCATCAACCAGAATGTTCTTGGGGAGAGGAATAAATATTGCTATCCCATCATCATTTGACCTGCACTAATTTTAAGAGTGTGTTTATTAACATCATTGAAGGCACATATACTTCTGAACATGATAAAGGGATTCGTTGACATGAAACACTCTTATTTGGATATAGTGGTATCCTTGGAGGACTGACAAAAAACAATAAAATGTTTTAAGAGGTTTTTAGGGAAAATTTAAATAATCTAAGTTTTATAAATGTTAAGAGTCTTTTATAAAAAACATAGGGATTGATCAATTATATGCCCAAGCCAAATCTGAATATTAACCTCAAGCCAATGCATTAGCTCATCTAAGAGCATCTTATTGGGTTAGAATTTTTCAGTTTTCATTTTGTGCAGTTATAGTCAATGAACATATGGCTTTTCACACGCTATTAAAGTTCTCTACCACTGAGCCATGTCAACCTCCATATCTTCATTTAAAAACAGAGTCTTACTATGTTGTGCAGGGTGGTCTTGAAACTTTAGTCATCCTGCCTCAGCTTCTTGAGTAGCTGAGATTATAGGCTGTGACACCAGGCACATCTTACATTCGATTTACAAATTATCTTTAGCTGAGTATCTTAATTTTATTGTTCTGATAAAGAGAAATACCGTTACAAAAGCAACTTAAAAAAGAAAAAAAATTCATTTTGGATGAAAGTTCTGAAGGTACATGTTCCATTGCGGTGGGGAAGACATGGCCAGAAGCAGGCAGGGAAGGAATTGTGACAGGATCATGAAGCTGACTGGTCATATTGCATTCACATTCGTGAAGCCGAAAGTGAGTAAGAAGTGGGACCAGGTGATTAAACTTCAAAGCCCCCAAATAACTTACTTCCTCCAGTGAGGCTCAAGTTCCTAAGCATTCCACAATTTCCCCAAATAGCAACACAACCTGCAACAGGGAGTCACAGAAACCTATGGAAGATAGTCTGCATTCAAATCACAACAGTGACTTCACATTTTTCTAGGCAAATTTGTGTGTGTGTGTGTGTGTGTGTGCGTGTGTGTGGTCATGCATGTACAGGTATTGTGCTATATTATAATACTGTACTTATTATCATAAAATTTTCCAACATTCACATATGCTTGGTAGATTTCACCGAGTCTAAATAAAAGGTAAATGGGAAAAGAATAATGTGTGAAGAATTTTAAAAGCAAAGTAGTTTCCTCCATGTGTGAAATTTCAGTTTGTACAAAGTTAGTTATCTGTGAAAAATGTTAAGTGGAAATAATAATTAATACATTTTAAATCACATACTATTGAGTGCCATTCTAAAATCTCACACTATACTGCTTCACCTTTCGGTAATATGAAACATCTAGAGTATCAGTGCCATATTTACTACCTGCCTACTAACCACTTAGCCATCCCAGTTCTCAGATCAACTGTTGTAGTATCACAGTGCTTGGATTCAAGTAACCTGTATACAGTAGCCTAATCCTACTATACATATCACCTACCTTACTTAATCTCAATACATAGGTAGTTTGTCACCTCTTGTGGTCATGAGAATAAGGAGGCTGATGAGTTGGCAAGAAAGCTCTGCTGGTAAAGTGCTTGCCTTGCAAACACAAGGAACTGAATTTGATGCCTAGAACTCATTTAAAAAGACACACATGGTGACACACACTTGTACTCCCAGCACAGGGAAGGAAGAGACTGCTTAATCCCCAAGTCTTGCTTGTCAGTCAGCCTTGATCATTTGGCAAGCTCTGGGAAGTGAGCATCCCTGTCCAAACAAGAAAGTAGATGGTGACTGAGGATAACACTCAGAATTGTCCTCTGGCTTCCATACACATACACACACACACACACAGTATACGTATGCACATTGCAATACACATAAACATGCACATATATACATAAAGCTAAAAATAAGCCTGAATATAGTATAAGATACACTATGAGAGAAACCATGTTCATATAATTTATTGTAGTATACTGTTATGAATTATTTTTATTTTGTAATTAGGTTATGGTAGTTAATCTCTTACTGTGCCTAATTTATAAATTAAACTTCATCATATTTATTACAGGGATGTATTCAAATGTAGATTATATGAAGAAATGTAGTGTATATAGGATTCAACATCATCCATGGTTTCAGGCATCTACTTCATGCCCTCAACAAGGGGTCCGCTCGCATAAAGGTGTCTTACCATAACGTCACACAAGTATTTCAAGAACATTCTGAAAAATGCCAAAGAAAATGGGAGATGAATGAAATGCTCCTTAGGTTAGATAATTTTCCCATCTATTATTTCATATAATACTTAAAATAGCAACCTAGTCATATAATGGCCTACTCAGCCCAGTTTAGCAAAGACTGGGCTATAAAACTGAGCCTACCCTAGTACCCCCAAAAAAAGTTGGTGACCACAGATGAAGCAGAACTTTTTTTTCTTATTTTAACAAAGCTGGAACATGAAATTTTGGGGGCAAACACTTCAATCAAAGTGAAATACCAATTATAAGTCCTACATTCATTATTAGATGGCAAGTTTTCTAAGTATAATTATAATGTAGATTTTAAGAAACCAAGTTGGATTTACACTATGCAAAAGCTACATCAAAGTTTGACTGACCCTCACATACTAGCAGTACGAAGTGGCCTCAGGGGGCTAGTTTTTGTTGTTGTTTTGTTTTGTGTAGGAGTACATAAAGTTGGAAAGGAACATGGTGGGAGAATATGGGAGGACTTAGAAGGGAGGGAGTGGAGATATTTGATCAAAAATGTCATATACATCCATGGCATTTTAAAACAATAAATTAAAAAGAAGCAAAATCAGAATCAATTCACTGAATTTTCTAGAAGCTTGGCTCTTCTCTGCACAGTGCCATAACTTTCCTTTCTAACCACCTTTTTACTAGGGAATACACAGGAAAGTCTTCAGTCTCATGCATCGGAAGTATTACAAATTCCCTTTGAACTAAATATAAGTTCTTGAAAATAACGCTAATCCTTTCCAAGTCAATTATTTCCTAATGTAACCATGAAAATACACAGTGGCCCGAGAATCAACATCCTAAAAGAAAAGTGACAGACACTCCCTCCTATGATTTTCCTTATTTTATCTCAAAGACACTTTCTGCCTGCATGTAGGGATAAGCAAATAGCAAAAGAGCACAGATATAAAAGTGAATAAAACAAAATTCTTAGACCCAGCGTTATCTTTGTATGTTACTTTTTGTCATTTCTTTCCAAAACACTGCCAAAATGAATATGTGTCCCAAGCACCATCTCATATTTCTGTCTGTCTGTGCAGAGCAAAACTAAATCTTATGTCTTTACAATGCCTTGCTGTTTCCATGGTTGCTCTCAAGATACTGAACATGCATAAATGTGGTCCACTAGATTGTTAATGCTAATTCGCTTTTTCCCAACAGGCATCACAGTTGATAGGCATGGATTCATTTACTTTGTGGACGGGACTATGATCCGAAGAATTGATGAGAATGCTGTGATCACAACTGTAATTGGCTCAAACGGCCTGACTTCCACACAGCCATTGAGCTGTGACTCAGGAATGGACATCACTCAGGTAGGCACGGCTGGTTTTCAAGCATTATCACCATTCGGCATCGTGGAAATGGATAACAATTTTCTCATGCAGAAATTACATAGAAAGGAAGCCTGGTGCATCTGCCATAATGCCAGATAGCAGAATCTTCTCTTTATGTAAGTTACCTTTTTTTTCCTCTTCAAAAAGCTTTGGAGAGCTAGGATGAGAGTGAATGTTAGGAAGAATATAGATATAACAACGCCTCCTAAATTTGAATCAATTAAAATCATATTAACTATTTCCTAAAATATATAATGTTACTATTTTCAAATTTTTTTGTATTTCATTTATTTATATGTTGGGGAAGTAGCATGCATGTGAAGGTCAGAGGACAGCTTGCAGAAATCAGTTCTCTCCTTCTACCTTGTGAGTACTGGGAATTGAATTCAGGTCACCAAGCCTGGTAGCAAGTGCCTTTATTCACCGATCTATTTTGCCAGCCCAATTGTATTGTTTTTACATACAACAGCAAACAGACTTTAGCAAAGTAGTGATGATCAAGGTCTTTAGAAATCTATTTAAATATTTGTGCGCATGGTATGCTATTCATCTGTATATAACCAGCTGTTTCTGGGGTGGTTTTCTTAAACAAAAGCAACGCTTTTCTCAGATTTGTTTTATGCATATTTAGCAAAACTCTGTGAGACTGGACTCATGCTCAAGAGTACTCCAGCAATACAAATAGAACCCCACGGGTTTAGTGGCTTTTTTAAGAGAGAGAATGAGTGTGAAAATGGGTGTGTTGGAAGGGGGAGGGTATGAGAGGAGTTGACAAATGAGAAAGATTATGATAAAACATACTGTATTAAATTCTCAAATAATAAATAAAATATTTTTTTTAAAAAAAAACTTTCCACCAGAAAATAAAGAGAAAAAAATCATTATAACATTCATCTGGACCCAAAATTCTGATTTTTAACACCATTCTATCAAATCAGTAAATGACATGTAAAGAGATAATAGAACATACTACATGATTCCAGCACTGTTTGGATGCTTTTCTTAGTCTGTAGATGCAAAAGTTTAGTGGCTATAATAAGGTAAGTAGGCAAGACAATCCTCTAACATTTTACAAGTATAGCTCTGATGATGTAAGGTTTTCAAAGTAATTAGAGGAATATTGAGAGTTTCAACATTGATTAATGCATCAGAGAGGATCGTATCTGCCAAAAGTAACAAAACACTTGTCCAGAAGTATTTTAAAAAATAAGGCTTAATCATCTTATATAGTGAAGTGTCCAAAAATAAACAAAGATGCCAATAGACTTCTTTCTTCAGTCATATTGTCCAAAACTGAGTAGTATATTTGCATGCCTTTACTCAGTAGCAAAGGAGAAATGGAATTTTCTAAATGGATTAAGACTTCTAGAAATGAGTTGTTTTCATTGAGCATATTGCTACGTGATCCTTGAATGGAAATCCGGGTTTCATTTGAAAAGGATGTAGAGTCACTGCTGTTTAGACAACTGGTGCCATCATTTACTATTAGAATATCCCAGAAGCTTGATGTTTCATAGCATCTGAATCTGAAGATAAACAGGGGAAATTAAAGTAACATACTATCTTATGTTTCTTTAGTCATTAGTTCTAATACCACTTCCCACGTCTATCCTCCATTAGTGTTCTATAAAATGCTACAGATGTGCCTATTTGAGTTCTGCCTTCTTCTGTCCTTGCCTCACTTCAGAAATTGAAATCATCTGAGTCAGGTACAAAAAATAAAATGGGGAGTGGGAAGGCCTGGAAAATGGACAAAATTAAGAAACTTTTTATTAGATATTTGAGTAGATCGGTCTTTCAAGTTCTAGAACAGTTTAACTTCCTGTGATTCAAGATCTTGCAGAATCCAAAGAAAAGGAGTATTATTTATGGAAATGTGAATGGGTGTGAATGTATTTATATAGGGGAGGGGAGAAAGAAAAAATACATATATATATGATTCACTTGTGAGGTATTTTTAACTTAAAATAGAACATTTAGTACTGTGATCAGTCAACTCCAAACAACTGATGTGATTCTGTATGAATTATTTGGAAAAGAAAACTCTTCGTCTCCTTAGAGGGAACATATGAAGTTCATCACTATGAGAGGGATTCGTTTTTACGTGACACTTTCCAACCATAATTGGTACTATAATAGCTCCTTCACCTTTTCTGTTTGGGATTTACAGTAGACAGTATGCTCTGTGCTCACTCAGCAAATACAGTTACGGTAAAAACTGGTATGAATGACTGGGTAGAGCTGAAACAGAGAAGTAACTAAGGGTGAAAGGGGGGAGGAACTTATAATCCTCATAAAGCTTTCATTTTATCCAGTGAAAATGGAGAACAAATAACAGCATTCAGAGAGGAAATGCACTGTGTGTATTGGCATATGCCTTTAATCTCAATGCTGGAAATGCAAAGGCAGGCAGATCCGGTCTACATAGCAAGTCCCAAAACCCACCAGGGCCACATAGTGAGACCTCATCTCTAAAGCAAGAATGAAATAAGAATAATAATAATAGTAGTAGTAGTAATAATAATAATAATAAACCCAACTCCTACAGCTGTTGTTTAGTGGGCAAATGATTGCCTCTCATGCAAGGTCCTAGATTTAATCCCCAGTAGTGCCATTAAAAAAACGTTTCGGAAGGTGTTTGTAATTATAGAATAGAGAACAGTATTGATCAAAACTACTTTTGACAGAAAGTGACCATTTTAAATGGCTATTGGAGTGATACAGGTATGATAGTAGCAAAATATAATGTATCAGTGGTGAACAGCCTTTTAAGAAACTGCAATACAAGCCAGGTATGGTGGCACATGCCTCTAATCCCAGCACTTGAAATGCAGAAACAGGAAGATCTCTGAGAGCTTGAGGCTACCCTGGTCTACATAGTAACTTCTAGAACAGCCAGAGCTACATAGTAAGACACTATCTCAAAGAGAAAGCATGAGAGAGAGAGAGAGAGAGAGAGAGAGAGAGAGAGAGAGAGAGAGAGAGATGCAGCTTTAAGGGGCAGTATCTTAGTTATTATTCTATTGAATCTATTGAAGAGACACCATGACCAGTGCAGCTTATAGAAGAAAGCATTTAATTGGGAGCTTGCTTGCAGTTTCAGAAGGGTAGGCCATGATTATCACGGTGGGGAGCATGACATCAGGCAGGCAGTCATAGCATGTGCTGTTGAGCAGAGATGAGAACTTACATCCTGATCTGCAGACAGGAGGCAGAGAGCAAGACTAGGCCTAACATGGCCTTTCGAAACCCCAAAGCCCACCCCCAGTGACACACCACCTCCAACAAAGACATACCTACTCCAACAAGACAACACCTTCTTCCTAAATAAATTCCATCAACTAGGGACCAAACATTCGAATATATGAGCCTATGGGGCTATTGGCATCGAAACCACCACAGGTGCTGAGCTGCTAGTCCTTTGTAACACACCTGTGTAATGAGCCTAGTCATGATGCTGCCAAATTTTATGAAGTTGCATAAGCAGGCACCATTAGCAGCTAAATGTAAGGAATCAAAATATGAATTGGTAAAATATGTTTATTAGATCTTGGAATCCAAACCATGGAAGTACGTGACTCACTGCATTTCTAACTGAAAGAATGTACAAAGATAGCAATACCACTCACTGAGATAGAGAATACAAGAGAAGTAGATTTGAGCAAGAGTTGGTTCACTTTGGGGCATATTTGATTCTGAGATGCCTGTGTGTAGAACCTAGACAAAGAGGCCTAGAAGAAAATTGGATATGAGTGTAAAGTTTAAGACTGAAATGAAGGCTGTATTCATGATTATCTATTTGCTATTATCTATAATAATAGCAAATGGGGAATCAGTGAGAATTCTTAGGAAGCATACATAGCATACTGTATCAAAATGCTTTGCCAAGATGTTGTCTGACCTGTGCAGCCTTCCTTTTGATTGGATACCAGTTGGACTTCTGAGAACAGCTTGGAATATAAAGGAGACAGTGGCAGGTGGCAGTGACAGTTTGAGGGAGGGTTCACTTGGTGGGATGACTTGTGAGATGCTAGCTTCTCCTGTTCTCTAAGTTAAGGATAACCAAAAAGGGCAGTGAATTTTTCTTTCTGTCTATCTTTAAAGGCAACCTGCAAACGTGGTGAAGAGTTCTCTCTTCCCTGTCTCTTCCTAGAGCCAGAGAGTAAACGGCACAGTGGGAATCTGTTACTGTTAGTAGTCCATTACAATTTAGGAATCTGTCTCAGTTGCAGTTGGGGCAAGAGAAGAGGCTTCAGAACTCAGTTACAAGCAGCACTCCAATGGAGGGCAAGAGAACAGCTTTCAGGGCTAGAGAACAGGAGCTTTCAGTTACAGCATGCAAAGGGAGGAAAGGATTAAAACAAAACTCCATGTAACAGCAAAATCCAAATAGAAAAATAAAAAAATGTATATGCACAAAGAAGACTTGGAAGAAATGATCAAGTGAGATGAAAACCAAGAATGTATAAGAAGAAAAAAAATCCCGAGGAAACAAGATTTTCAAGATCAGTAAGTATCCCATGTTGATTAGATGTCACTCAATAAAAGAGGTATTTTTTTTTAAACCACTTGATTTTACATTAGTGACTCTAATAAGTGGGTTGCTAATTGTCAAGAGCTGGAGTGCTGTGGTAGAGTAGAAAATGAGGACAAGAAATGAAAATTGATCATCCTTTCAAATATTTGACTGAGTAGAAGATCATAAACTGATTTGAACAACAGCTGATTGATGGGCGGCTTTGGCTTTGAAATCTATCAGCTCTTAGGTATGAGTAAAAGATCAAGGTAGAACGGAAGTGTAATGAGTGCAATCCAATGAGTGAGTGAAGGGAATGATTCCATCAAAGGACCATGTGTGTAACACAGCTATCTAGGTCCTCAGTGATTATTCCCAGAGCTTCCCATATGTTCAGATAACTGCACCCATGTTTTCTCCTCACTGTTCTTAAGAACATGGATGCTCTTCACTTAGAAAGAAGTAAGGTGAGTAGGGAGCTTCATGATGCCACCCAAGAGCAAAGAGTCAGTTGTTTATAATAGGACTTACAGTGCTCCAGCTGGGCTTAAACACTGCTCAGGTCCCTATTTCAGTAAATCAAAATATAGTGATGGATGAAGGCCGAGACAAATATCTAAAAAAGACTGCACAATTTGTGCTGATAGGAGCATACAGGAGAGGATGTAGCTGCAGCGTGAAGATTTGACTCAAACCTTAAGAAGAGCTGACTGTTTCTAAGACTACAAGGCAGCAGCATACATGATCAAAGGTTTTTATAGGGTTCCTGCCTTTTGAAATTTTTCAAGCAAATGCTAGATAGAAATCGTCCAGACCTTATGGTGTGAGAAAGATGAACCAAGTATTAACATAAATATATCTCTACAAAAATATCACCACTTTGCTAAACTTATATCTTATCTTCCCTACATTTCAAAACCAACATGTCTTCCACAAGGCAATTCCTATCCTGCTAGCATAATACCTACAGAATTTGAGAAATGAGGCACCAGAAGGATTTTGTTGTAGTTGTTGTTATTTTTACTTAGTCTTCTGCACTTTCTTAGAAAAATGACACCTCAGAAATAAAGTCCTTAATAACAGGTCATAATACCCTCTAGTAAAATTCTAAGAATACCTGCTACCATTTACTGAGATTTTAAAATTATTATTGTCAAATTTTCAATATAAAGTATACTATGTACATAAGGATGCTTTTATGCAAGTCTATATTAACACTGTAAATATTTTGTCTATACTTTCTATGTGTCTTTTTTCTCCCCTCTCCACCCATTTGTTCCTCAGCTTCACTACAGTCCTACTATACATACACACATACATATATACATACATACATACATAATCTTATGGATCTATAGAAAATCTAGAAAACAGATATTTGTCTTTCTGAGACTAGCTTAATACACCCATTTTCCTGAAAATTTTCATCAGTGTCATTGTTAGACACTGTTCCCATTTTATCTCCACAGCCCAATCATGTTTAAAAGGTTGGCTTTGTGGTTCACGGCAATGGAGGAGAAAACTGGTAGCGAAAGGCTGCACAGTATGCTGTGACAGTTGAGTTAGAAAGTGATAAAAAATCAAGCTCGGAGCAGAAACTTTCAGGTGGCAGGTGTGCTTTCTTCCAACTTAGACATTTTCAAAATTGGAGTTGATCAAATATCATTCTATTTAGGCAAGAGATGAATTCCACTTGGTTGAGGACTATGCTCTTTAGTCAGAGAACATGTGTTTAGTGACAGTTAGGAAATAATTTAATAAAATCTAATCATCTCAAGAAATGAAATTTGCTTTGGCAAAGAAATCAGTCATTTGCTCAAAATCAATATATTTTTAACTAAAATGAGAAGCTCAACAACTCTCCATACAAACTCTGAGGTATAACCTCCCTTTCTAAGTAACCAGGTTTTTCACTTCAGGAAATGAATTGATTCAGAAAAGAATGTGATCTTTATTCTCATTTCTTCATTTCAGTCTGCCTTCTCTGCCCCTGCCTCTCATGCTTAGATACAATGGAACTGGGAGTTAGACCAGGAGTAACTCTGAGAGCTGCATTTACTACTTTAAGAAAGCCTAATTCTACAACAAAATTCTATCCAACAGCAGATACCCAAACACAGATAATACTAATTCCCCATTGCCTATAAGACACATCCTTCGATTTGTTTTCTTTTTCTGGTTGTTTTTAAACATGTAATATTTACTTCAAAGTAAGTTTCTGTTTATAAAATAATCGACATTTTTAAATCCCAGTAACCCTGCCCAGGGATACCTCTTATAGTGATCACTGAGGCAGTTTGGGAATATGTTAACTAGCAAAAAGCACACATTAAGAAACCATGGTTAAGGTTAGATTGAGGTTTTCACAATGATGTCACACTTTTAAAGATTTGCTAATGCATTTATTTTTACGCACATGCATATGTGTCTGCATGAATTTGTGTGTGTCATGTGTGTGCAGGTGCCCATAGAAGCCAGAAGAGAGTTTTGGATTTCCTGGAACTGAAGTTACAGGTGTTTATCTGCCCCATATGGGTGCTAGGAGCTAAGCCCCTCCTGTTCAAGGGCAATAAGAGCAGGAGTCATCCCTTCAGCCTCTAATATCATGCTTTTGACCCATGATGTGATGGCAGGATGCTAAAAGACCGTGCCTCTCATCCCTATCTAGTACTACACAATTGCTTATTTGAACCATGCTACAATGTTGTACTAGTCTCCATCTATACCTTGTCATTTGGTTCAGTACCCTTTTGTTATATTCTTCCACTAACATCTAATATCTTCGCCATCTTTCTCAGCCTGGTATCAACTATGGATTTTATGCTGCCTTTTATGTCTTCATCCACAATAAAAACCCAAGATGCAAGTGTAGGATAACTAGTCTAGTTAGTTAGACTATGGACTGCCCATGGGTCGTGATTCATACAAGACTAGAAAATCAATTCAATGACACAGTGACCTTTTTTTCCAAAAATGAAATGCAAAGCAAAATTCAGACTGTATTCTGTGTGGTAGGGGTATTATTTCAAGAAACTATTATTTCAACTGGCTAATGTTGTAAAAATAGTTGGTGTACATTATATGCAAAATGTATGAAAGCCACTCATCTTACCAGTATTTTTCCCAATTTATCTACCATGGGATTGTATAACTCAAAGTTTCCATAATGTGTGGGAACTATTTAAAGGAAATCAGAATTGCTTCCCCAAATCTGTTTGCACTTATAGGATCCATAAACACCATTTCTTGATCACAAAATAAGTAAACAACTGTTTTTTAAAAAATGCACTAAGGTTTTTTTTTTTCTGAATTAAGTATCTTCCATGAAGTTTATGGGACACAATCTGATTTTTCTTAAAGTCTGATCTATGTTTAACCCTCTCTAATAATCAATCATCCACTAGTTTTCAATAAGAGCATACTAAAAAAGGAAGAAGAAAGAATAGTTATCAAAGCCCATTTGCAAGTTCCTTCTCAGAGGTAATCCTTCCTAGCCAAATGGCCAAAAATAACTTGAATTCAGTAAGGAAGTTAGGTTTTGTTTTAAAAATCCCTTCACCCATCTTGGGCTTTGGTTACTTTGAATCGATATTCTTTGTGGTCATTTTCCTTAACAGGAAAAAGAAAACTTCCCTTCTCTCTCATCCATCAGCATTATACCACCTGCCCCAAACAACGGACCTCTGGCTTCCCGGGCTGTCTTCCACTTTCTACATTACTGAAAAAAGCCATTCTCTGTTGTCCATAGAATTTTTTTTGCAAGCTTCAAATAAACTACAACCGGATGGAAGAGGAACTATAAAGCATCCTTTTCAAAATCTACATACCAATTCTTTTATACAGTAGATTCAGCATTTTCTGTTGTTTTTCTTCTAAAATGTCTATATAATAACAGCCAAGCATAAAAAGGTATAGCAATCTTGGGAGAAAAAAAAATAAAATGAAACAGTAATTTAAGAGGGAAAAGGCGCCTCTATTTTCTTTTCTTTGACTCTCACCTAATGTCTCTCATTGTCTCTCTCTCTCCCCTGTAAACCCTTTCAGATCTGTAGAATGTCCTCCATCACCCTGAGTGATGCAAATGCTATCAAAACTCAAGTTTTTCAGGGGTTACTTGCCTTTCTTTGTGCACGTCCATCACTCTCCCATGTGCACACTGAATGAGAACAGAATTAGATCTTTCGAATGGAGGCCATTATAAGTGAAATTCCCTGCAGGAACTGACTTCCGAGTTTGTGAAGCTCTGTAGGGAATCAAGAAAATCTGAATTATAATAAGTTTGCTTGAATAAAGGGATCTCCCAGGGGAAAAAAAAAGAAAGTTTATTTTAAAAGTTCTGCCACTAGAGATGAAAATCTCACCACCTCCACTTCCACCACACCCTCTCAATGCTTTGTAATTGTGAAGTCCATCTCACTGCCAATGCAAAGAAAAATGTCTGTGGTGACCCTATATAATTCAAATAGAGATATATGTGCTAGAAAAAAGAGGGTGGGTTACAGGTTAACTGCAAGATTTCGAAGATAAAAAAATTTATGGAAATACGTGTCTTAGCAGCTAGCAATACCAGTGGACAATACAGAGAGAAAAAAAAGATAACAAAACAATAAGGGACACTTGAGGGTGGGAAGAAGATATAATGATAGATTCATAAAGCCCAGAGAGCACGAAAAAGTTATTTTATAGCCCTAGTGTCAATTGCTTATACCCTCTCAACTTTAACCAACTGAAATAACCATTTACATAGTAATCATCAAGTAATGGATTGGATAACAACAAAAGTCCCATCAGCCAACCCTCCAGTGGAATTTTGTGTCTTCTTTCACTTTTGCCATGCCTAGGCAACAATAGAACAGCAGTGTAGCTGCTCAGCAATTGGCTATTTGAGGACTTCATTCACTCAATGCAATCACCAGCTAGATGAGCATGCACAAAGAAAATAACACCAACTTCAATCCACATAGCGATCATGTTTTGTTGCCACAGAATATAGAGGCAATCAGAGTCATTGAAATATCTTATTTTGCTGCCCTACTAAACCTATTTTTTAAATTATTTCCTTGTGAGTTCTTAATGGCTTTCCATGTTGCTCAATTGTAAATGAAAGTTATATTTGAAATTGAGGCTATAAATTGCATCAAAACTGCTGAATAACCAATATTTTTAGTTGACATTTAGTCATTTAAAAAAATGTCCTGAATCATTCGTTCTTCTCTCCTCTTATATATAATAATACAGAAAAATTCATTTTTGCTAGTTCTTGACCCAAAAGAAGATGCTCTATAATTTCAGATTCAGTACTACATTAAAAAAAAAACTGACACTATAATTCTAGAACTGGTTAATTATTCCTCCTTATGAAGGCTAATTCAATAAATTACCCAATTGTTGATTAAGTGGCCTCTCTTTTTTAATGGGAAAGCACTTGCTAAAGTATAAAGTGCTTTACAAATATAGAGGGTGATATAAGATGCTAATTGGCATCTTCAGGAACCGTTTTCTGCTGATTCATCATATGCTTGCTAAAATGGGAGGACACAAGAACAAAATAAGTTTGCAAGGTGGTTATTTTGATTTTGTAATATCTTTTGTTGTCAGTGTCTAATTTAAATGTATTGCTGGATAATGTTATTTATTGCTTATGCAGACTAAACCGAGTTTCCTGGCTCTGTCACATGCAGAAAAAAATAAACATAAAATTAAAAAACACCCTCTGGAGCTGGGAGGGCAAGCCAGACATTTCTTTTAGCCTTTAAAAGAAGATTCAAGAGACAAATTCAGACCAGTCAGATAGCTTCTCCTTCACAATAACAGCAATATGCAGTCAATAAAGCACAGTGGTTAGGAACACAGACTGCTTAATTTCAAATCCTAGATCTATGCTTGATGGATGCCCTTGGAGAAAAAATTGTTTATCTATAAATGGGAATGATAATGTACCTGCTTCGTAGTGAGGTTGTAAAGATTCAGTGAGGTCAATATATATAAATCATTTAACAGAGTGTTTGGCTTACAAGTCCTCAATAAAATACTATACTGGTAATAGGAATAATACTAGAGGCATTTGACCTTGTTCTGTCAATATGCAGAATTGAACTGATAATTTTCAGGATTGGAGTAAAGAGAACTAGAAGAAGTTTAGAATTGATAAAGTATGTAAAACTTCTAATCTGACCATTTCATGGAAGTGTACGTTTTGCAGAAAGGCAAATATCAGTAGGGATGTTCAATGGACTGTAGTGAACACATGTTCCAGAAACTAGTCTTAGCCTGCCTTGACCTTCAAAAAATGTTTCTTTTGCCTAATGCATATGTGATGTTCTATCTAGATCACTTAGTAGATGATCATGATAGTCACTGAGTGGTGCCCCAAATCCTTCATTTTCTTTCTACTTTCAAGAAATGATATGCTGATTATGGAGCTATGGCTGGAATGTGCTGGAATCGAATACAAATACAAATACAAATCTGTGTATTTGAGATTTTTAGATCATCTCCCATCTCTTTGAACTTGAGAGGTAAAGGCAGTTTATTCAGTGAGTAGCCTGCTGTCAGTCCAGATGGGTCAATTTTGCCAAAAAAATTAAATAAATATAGAGTTGATAACAAAGAAGAGTTTATCTAGGTCAATATGAAGAATACTATCTTTCTTAAACCAAAACAACATGAGACAGGGAAGCTCTCAGCTAACTATAAAATCAAAAGAAGTTTTGAAATAGGAGTTTCCTCAGAAGAAAGCAGTGCTTTTGGATTTTTCTTTGAAGCAAGGTTGTCTGTGAGCCCCTTCACATACCCAATGACTTTTGTTTTTGTTGTTGGTAGTGGTGGTGGTGATGGTGGTGGTGGTGGTGATGGTGGTGGTGATGGTGGTGGTGGTGGTGATGGTGGTGGTGGTGGTGATGGTGGTGGTGGTGGTGGTGATGGTGGTGGTGGTGGTGATGGTGGTAGCAGTAGTGGTGGTGTTTGGGGTTTGTTTGGTTGGTTGATTGCTTTTTTCAAGATATTCAGGTTCTAAGCATGTCTGTTGAGTTTCTTACTCTAATATAAAATATTAGCCAAAAGAAATGTTGCAACAAGATTATCCACAGGCTTCTTTTACATGCTTTTGTTCTCCAAATTCACTCAAATTGTTTTAGCTGTACTTTGGAGCCTGTATCTCTCAAGTAAACATATAATCAGTAAACTGTAATACAATAACCCGTTATTACAGATATTTGCATTGACACCTCCAAGTTGATAGCTCAAGCCACTTGTACAAGAGGCAGAGAACAGCACGTCCATACCTTCAACCTCAGCATATCCAAATTCTGCTGAAATGTTGCACAGAAGCAAATAGTCAATCTTCAGGCACCTTAAAATAAAAGTCAAATACCGTGTTCAATGCTATATTGAAAATGCAATTTATCACATAAATAAAACTCCCTCAGCAGTGTCCTGTTTCTACACAAAGGACAATGGCATGTTAGCTCTTATTAAAACTATTAAGCACCAGAGGAAAAGCATCTTCAAAGTTCAGGGAGAGTCACAGAATGCAATGCTTGCAAACTACTTTTCACCCATTCATTCTTCTACACATTTTGCTTGGCATCTCCATGACCTGAGGTGAACCTGAAGCTGTCTAAGAACAGAAATACCTCATTGATAAATTCACTGGTTTGTTTCTAGATGTCTTAGGACAATATCCCAGCATAAGGCAATTGGTCTCAGTATGTTTGTGACTATCCCTTTAAGTATATCCCCAAGTCCCTCTTAACTATAGGAAGAGGAAGTACATAAATCAACACTAACCTAACACAATTAAAATATGGTGTTCTACATACCCAGAGGGTCATCTAGTCATGTATAAGTCAGCATATTTGGAAATGTGAACAAGGAGATATGAAAAGCCTTTACCAACAGAGTACATTTGTAAAGAGGGCTTATTATGGGACACATTCTCTTTATGGGGTCTTGGAATTCATTTAATACATAAATATTATAAGTCCAAAACATTTGGAAAGTTCAATACCCAAGTGTCTCAGATGGTTTACTCCATTATATGCTGTAAGATTACAATGTTAGGGACAAAAATTAAATAAGTTTAATTGATTTAAAATAAATTAATTTAATTAATCATATTAAAGCACAGCTTTCTCTTAGTGTCTACAACATCCATTTGAAAATAAACTGAGGTACATTTATCATGTCCATTTGGTCACTTCTCACTACACTTCCATTGCCCAAAACCAGGGAAAAACCATTCTGAAGGAATGTGCCCAGTGTCTAACATGATAACTATCGTGTGGGAATATTTTTTAAAATGTAATAGTTGATACTCAACATATTACTGTTTACAAGTAAAAACCTAGACACAGAAAATATTGTTGTAGGTCAACTTCATGAACATTGAGTACAAACTCCAAAGGCATGTGGCCAATCATATAACCTACTGTGAAATTATCCTCAAATATCACAAAAATGAAAATGTTGTATACAATAAAAGAATTTCAAAGGTGTCAGAAAAGCCCTAGTTAAAGTCACTCACAGCAAAATTCCTAACAGCCAAGTTTATTTTATGTAGCTTTTTTTTGGAATTTAATGACAATTTTAGCACCTATTACTTAGGCTCAGCCTAAGCTAGCTAAGGTATGGAGGGAGTCCTTGACTAATAACTACATGGCCCTTGATAGACTTTGTTCACCTTTACTATTTAGCTTTACCAGTATCTTGGTTTCTTTTCAGTTGCTATGATAAAATACTCTAACATAAACAGTTTAAAGACTAAAGAGATTTTAGTTACTAGTTCAAGACAAAGTATAACATAGCAGGGAATTCAAGGCAACAGGATTGTGAAGCAGCTAGTTATTTTCATTATGTCCACAGTGCAAAGAAGAGTGCAATGATTGCATTCATGCTGCTCCTCAGTTAACTTTCTCTTTTCTACCAGTCCTGGACCCCAAGCCTAGGGAATGGTTCCACCTAACAGTAGGGCAGATCTTACCATATCCCTCACAGACATTCTCAGATGTCTTCTCCTGGGATGATTCTAGATTGTATGAAGTTGACAATGTACAATTACTTTGCTGTTACTACTGGCCTACAGAAACATTTTATTCTTCTTTATTTTTGTATTTGGGTCATAATGTGCATAATAGTCAAGACCCAGTGAGAAAATTGAAAGTAATTATTATAACACTATTTAATACATGGGATGGGCTGCACAGGTATTAAATGGCTTAAGAAAACTAAGAATAACTTCAGGAAATGGCTACTACCTCTAAGCCTAAGAAACGAAGAGTTTGAGTTTGTTAGACCCTAGACTTGGGATTTGTTTGTTCCGTGGAGGTAGGACTAGGCTGTTAAAAAAGAATGGTAGCATCCTCACAATAGGAATGTGCTTATGACAAATTTGGCTCTGGTACCTGTAAGTGCATGATGAGACTGATTCTCAGACTATGCAAATTAGCTGAAAAGTGCAGCCAGCTATTGCTGCCAAAATGAAGGACTAGTATTGAGGCGACACTGACAGAACAGAAAGCAAGCAGGAAGGAACAAGTCCCTTCTCACTCCTCAATCCTCCCAGTATCCCTTTATTTTCCATATTGTCAGAATCTATCAGAAATCCAGATGACAAAACAAAAAAATGTAGATAGCATTGTCTCAACCCCAGCGTCATGAAGCAATGTCTTTAAAGGGTGAGTTTGGAGCTGTGAGGCAGTAACTTAATAACTAGCGTACTGTGCAATGAGGTGTTAGATTTTCATGTCATTGTTGCTACTGGAGTCACTCAGATATGCTTACAGTTTGGATGAAACATTAATTAGAGTGGACTGTTTGCCACAGAGGATTTCATCATTACTGAATCTGTAAGAAGCTGTTATTAAAAGACTTCAACCAGAGCTGCTCAATGTGTTGAGAGGGTGATTTTGACTCCCCTCTCATTAAAACTCAGGTATTCAATATTCATCGCCTATTTTTGGATTTGTTCAGACTCAAGTCTATAATCTGCATTCTTCCTTAAATGACTCCGTGTATGTGGTAAGTCGTCAGGTGGTCAATCTCAAGAGTTCTGGAAACATAAGCTTGATCTGGGCCATCTGGTGAGTGTGTATGATTTTGCCTTTCACACGGGCAAGTGGTGGGCAAACCCCGGAAGCACGCTGAAGCCTTAATGAAAAGACAGCCAGTTAAATCCTATTTCTAAATATTCATTAGGCCATCTGCTGTTATCAGTGTCCTTATCATTTGGAAACTTTACAGTTAAGAGGAGCAAGACAATCTGTGGAATTCTAGTCTAACTTGAAATGAACTTCAGAGGAGAGCAATCACGAGCTGTGATTTTTCCTCTTCCTATTCAGAGCCCTATCTTCACATCTTCTATCTTCACATCTCCATGGTGAAATTTTTTAATAGTTTCTTGTGAAATATTACTTCAGCAAAAAGGGTTAGCAGTAGCTACAGAAATGAAAACATAATCTCAGAATGGCTGTTCAATGAAATCAGACCATTTCATAAGAGCCATGCAGTCATACTTCTGGCCTGTAAATTGCTCTAGATGCCAAAGGGAATTGGAAGCTTGGCCTATCTTTTTGAGCCAATACTATAATATTAACAACCTGCAACAGACAAGTTTGTGCAACTTCTCAGGAAGAAGAAACTGAAGAATGATTTTACAGACTTCTTTTTAAGCCCTGGGCAAGCAAAACCTTGACTCTCAGGAGAGCAAGTGTTCCATCTCCTGCACAAAGGCATGCAGTGATCTCCTCATTCTGAATTATCACAGAACTCGTGCTCTTGTCACCTGGCCTCGCATGATTTTATATTTTCCTTGACTGTAGTCTACTTGATCCTCCTCCAACCACTATATATGCCACAGTGATGAGTATGCAATATGCATTTACTAAATAGATGTAAAATTAAAAGAGACTCAAAAGAGAAAACAGTTAAATTTCTATATTCCTCTCCCCATTTCTACAAGTATGAAAAGGGTTAATTTATTTGACTGAAATGATGAAACCCAAGATGCAACAGACACAAATAGTAACTTGGCAAGGAGTATCATGTAAGTAGCATCATGTACAATATGTTCTTCTTACAACAACAATTGAATTTACAAACAAATTAGCTGTGAAATCTGAAGGACATTCTGTAGTTTTCACACTGGGCCTTCATCTCCTGCTGATAGATGACTTTGACTGTAAATTGGAAAGTGGCAGTGGTTAAACATTCTGTGTATTCACAAGTGCCATATCCAAAATTGAGCCTTCGGAAAGGATATGCCAGAAAGGGTCGACGGAAACTCAGAGCAATTACGCCTGTTATTAAGATGAGGTAGTGGCAATTACACAGCAGACTCATAGGGAGTGTGTATGTGCTGATTGTTCTTAGGGAGCCTGTATGAACAAACTTTTATAGCACCCGTCAGACTCTGGGTCTCTAGTGGAAGTGAGGATTTTCAGGTTCCCCAACAGTATGCTTTTGAACAAGGCTTGTGGACCCAGGAGTCATCTTCAAAGAGATGTGTGGTTTTCTTTTTTTCTTAATGATCCTAAATGAAATCCCTATATTAACAGAAGGGCTTCTTTGTTTCTTTTCTCTAGAATAATCATGCCCATGATTTTTGGTCTTGGGAAGCCTTTGCAGTCCTAAAAAGTGTTGATATCTTCAACAATATGCTTCCCGGTGCAGGAATTATTCTGTAGATGTATCAGTTGGGACTGGGCTCCACAAGTCTGAATTTTGATTTGTTACAGTTCTGTATAATGATCTTCATCTGTTGCAAAGATAAGTTTCTTTGATGAGGGATGAAAACTATGCTTATCTCTGGGAAAGGAAAAATATTTAGAATGTAGTTAGGGATTGCGCCGGTTAGGTAAAGAGGAAATTGTAGGTTCTTATCCAAGATCCATGACTTCACAATTCCTGTATAGGTTTCCAGTACCAGTAATGAATTCCATCTTGTTGAATGGGTTTAAAGCCAACTAGAGAGCTGTTGGTTACTGCCAAGATATGTGTGCCACTACTGTACCCTTTGGGTTATTGTGCCATACTACTCATTGTTGTGGTTCATAAGTATCACAGCTTGGTAAGACTGTTGGTTGCTTCCCTCTTTTGGAAGATTGCATTGCACCATTTGGTACCATGAAAGCTAGTCTTCAGTCAGAAGGCTTTCAGATCAATTCCAGCACAGGGATCTTAGGACCCTGTGTCTGAAATGCATGGAGTCTTCAGCAATAGAGACTTACCCTTCCATCTCTGGCAGGCAACTAGGGGCAATCGAAGTAGCCTGTAATGTTTCAGGAGTCTCTTCAACAGCCTTGACCAATAACTGGAAAGAGGGCTTCTCATGCCTAGTATTGGATTTTTTTTTTCTGTTTTTATTTTGTTTGTTTGTTTTTCTGGCCTTTGGTCCTCAAAGGGAACATTGTCACCCTTAGTGGAAAATTTTCATTTAAATTATAAATGTATAGTTATTCATTTATGTGTACTATGGATATGTTTAGGTAGATCAAAATAGTATGATTCCTTATGACTTTCAAACATCCTTACTGTTTTTATTTACCCTTCTCCCTCTGTCTTCTGTATTTATCTCTCTCCTCCTTCCTGATTATATTCCTTTCCATTTTTCCTATTTCTCCCATTTGATCACTTGTACCTTTCTATTCCCCTCACCATTGCAAAAAGCTTTTCTTTGTATGACTTTTATCATGTCAATATTTAACACATTAGAAACTAAGAATGTGGTTGTTGTTTGTTTGTTGTTTGCAAAAGGATAGTTTTGGGGGTGTTGCTTTTGCTTTGTTGTTGCTGCTGCTACTGTTATTTTATAAGAAAGAGTCTCATTGTATAGGCTTGTTGTTGGCTTGCCTCAACTCTCAGCTACTGTAAGTCTCTGAGTATTGAGAATACAGATGTGTGCTATCACAACTGGATTATAGGATGCCTTTTTAAACTGAAGACATACAAGCTTCAGGTATCTTCTAGAAAACTCAACTGTAAACTCATGAACAAGTATATAATGGAAAATTGCTTTATTAATAATTTTGATCTCAAAGACTTCCTAAAATAGTTTCTGGAAATCTTCAAAGTCCCAAAATCAAACTGGAAATCCCATATTTCATTAATTCTCAGATACCATGGTCATAAGCTTGATAGCCTTGGGAGTTGGTCATAAACCCTCTATTAAACATATGCATTAAGATGTGATTACCAGAAAAGTGAAAATATGAAGGGAGTGGTAAATGTACTTCAAAATTGTAGAAGCAGAGCAATTCTCACTATCATCAGTAAACATCTGAAAACCAGATTAGTGACAATAATATATTGATGAAACAGTACTCTTTAGTGTCTATTTGCATGTTATAATTTTTAAATACTTTCATGGACTGAAATTATTACAGGCAATAAAGCACTGATGTTTTCACTCAACAAACACTTGCCAAGTATAATACTAGATGGATTATAAAATGAATTGGCCTTCATCCTTACCCTTTTTCACTCACAGACTTGGTAGGAGACATAGAAAGGCATGTAAGTATGTTTTATACAACACAGACACACTAGATATGAATGAGAGTTGAATGGAGATGAAAAAACTGCTTAAAGTGCTTGAAGATGGAGCCCCAGGTATTCAATAATGCTTGAAGTCTATCTTTATCATTAAGATGGATCAGTTTTCCATGCTCTGAATGGAGGCCTGCCCTAAATAATGCTTACAATTGGAGCTTATTGTGTTAATTGAAATAAGAGAAGCACAAAAAGACAGATACTGCATGGTCTCACTTATATAAAATATTGGTCTCACACAAGTTGAAAGTAGAATGGAGTTTACCAGAGGCTGAGAAGAATAGTGGGGGACAGAGGGAGGGATGGCAAAAAATTGATCATTGGATATTAGGGTCCAGTTGATAAAAGCAAACTATTCTGGTATGTTAGTTACAGTTCAGTGACTATAGGCAAAAATTAAGCAACTTTACATTTCAAAACACTAGAAGACAGAATTTTGAAAGGTTTTACCATAAAGAAACAAAAATTTCTTGAGGATATAGATATATTTAACATCATTTAAATATTATAGAATATGTACATATATCAAAACTTTACATGTTACTCCACTAATACAGACAATTTTTAGTTTTTTTATGTACCAGTTAAAAGAAACCATTCTAAAAGACTGTCCTAGTTGTATTGCCCACATTTACCAAAAATATTAATTTATTTCAATTTAATTTACTTTAATTTTGTAAATACAAGTGATTTCTTAAAAGAGGAAGCACTAGAAATTTGTCAGATCAGTACATCTATAATCATATAATCAGTAGCTCCAGTTAAAATAAAAACCTACCAGCTAAAGTACCACATTCGTTTTGATTATATTCCATTGAGAATAACAGAAAACATCAATGTTTTGGTGCTAGGTACCCGCTAAATACTAGGCAGAATAAATGTATCCTTGGGGTCTGAGACGGAAGCTCCACAGATTCATACAGGATACAAGCTCCTGAATCACTGCTGCCCAAACACGTAACTTCCATTTCCAAACAAAGTCATGGTCCAAGATATCTAGCAACACTTTCACCACCCATGTGTCCCAGTGATAGCTAAGACCATAGAAAACTTCTTCCAGGTTAGTTAGCTCTCTGTCGAGCAGTCTTTATAACATATTCTTGAAGTTGTGGATGATTCCACACTTCCACTTGCATCATACTGCCTGGAACTTTATCATATGGACAAAACTAACTGCGAATAATGTTTTGTTCTAAGTAGCAATGTGTGTACATGAGAATGGAGGTTGACCAATGGAGGAAAGATTGAATGAATGATAGGATAAGCCTAGAACTGGTGGTCTCTAACTCAGGAATATCTAGAGGCACACATTTGAGATTCATATTGACCCTCATCTTATATAAGTATCTTGAAATTTACAAAAGGGAAAAATCCCACATAGATGCAGTTTGGTTTTCCCATACTGCAAAGAAAGATGCCATTTAAAAGAATAATATCCCTAAATGACCCTGACTATAAAGTATAAATTATTAAAAGATGAAATATGCTGAGACTACTTGGGAGTTCTTGTTCCATCTGTGTGGGGTATAAGGGTTAATTTGTTTTGGTTTGATTTTCTTTCTATCAGTCACTTCAAAATCAATTTAGGAACACTGAGGTATATACAGTTTAGTCTATGTGCTCTGTAATAAACTAATTCTAAACATAACCCTGATTGTAAGCTGTGATTAGATAGACGCTACCTATTCATTTTCAATGAATACTGCAACTTAAACTTCCATTTTCATCATGGGTTCTCATTGGACAACCATGGAGACAGACTATGTGAATGCTTTTGAGCAAAGGTTAAGAGGTTCTTCAAAGCATCCAGCCATTATGAAGAGCTACAGAGTGTGGGTCTGAGATAATGGGAAATAATTTAGTTGTTGACAAGGCCATGAAATCTTGATATATTTCACCTTCTAATAATTTCCACTCTTTAAAAGCAAGATCAATAGGGGCCATCACTCTCAAAAAGGTGTCATCATGACTTCCAAGTGAAAAAAAAAAAGAAAAAAAAAAACCTTTCTCCAGACAGCGCTTCCCTTCTTTTATAAATTTGAAGAAGCTTAGACAATATCAATGTCAAGAAATGAGAATGCCATTTGAAAACTGACAAAAAATGATTCTAACAATCTGGGGTTGTCATCTTTTAGAAGCATGAGGACATCTAACATGGTGCTGGCAGAACACCTGGTGCAGAGCATCCAGTCCCACCCTGCATTGTCCCCAGGGCTGACATACCTCAGAAGAGATAATCATACACTTCCTGGAAAGTCCCACTGAAGAAGCCATAGAGCTCAAAGTCAAGACAAGTCACTTGTTAAATGAGCCACAATGCTCTGAGCGCCCTAAAAGAGGGAGATCAGAAGCTATGTCTGGGATGGAAGGCAGGACCTTCTGTAAAATATCTGAGTTGGGGAAAGAACTCATTAGCACTTGCTGATAATTGTAGAATAATATAATAATCATAGTTTATTTTTGAGGCATTCCCACCAAAATTAATTTCTTAGAGTGACCAGGGTGAAAAGGGAATAACTGATTGCTCTATGACACCAGCAACCCGTTTTATTTACAGGAAAATAAAGCAAATGAAGTCAGCAAAAGACTATAATCTCCATGAGGGGGGAATCTATTCTCTCTTCATTAGAACTGGTTTCTTAGTATGTGGCACAGTGTGGAAGATAGAACAAATATATTTCTATTGTCAGAGAAAAGAAATTAATTTAACATGTTCTGTGCTTGATCCTGGGCCAAGAATACTGTTACAAATACCAAGGTGGCCCAAGTAATAAACTAAACTATTAGCCAGGGAATTTTCTGACAAACGTATGTGAGACAGTATGTCTCAATATAAGCCAAAGATTTCTTGGAAGTTCTATTGTTTAGAAAGATCCCTAAGGGACAGAGCAAATGAGCTAGTGGCTGGTGATATAGAATCACAGGAAGTCTTTAAATATCATGGCCATGTTATTAAACTTAATAGTTCATGGGTGTTCAGGGAAGAGAGCACGGCTATAGTTGGATAGAGACAAGAGGAACCACAGGCAAGAATGTGCTTCTGCAACCACTGGGCGGCTTGTCCTCAGATACAGATTAGCGATTATTTTTTCAGACCTCTTTCTATGTACTGGATATGCTGGTATTTTATGGTGTTTGTTTTTATTGAATTCTTACAATTTTTCAGGGGGTATTATTTGACTTAATTTCTATGTGAGAAGACTGAAGTGCCTATATGTTAATTGATTCTCTGAAGCACAGCAATAGCAAATCCTATCATTTAAAATTTTGATCCAGGAAGTTTCAACACTAGATCCTGAGCTCCTAATCACTTCACTCTACTACATCTGAGCATTTCTTCTATGGAGAGAGTACATAACTTTTGCCCAGTCCTCACACATCCATCTGAATCTGAATGAGAAGCAGTATTCCGCACGCCGAGTGCCAGGAATAGTGTCTCCTATAGCAGATGGTCCGATAAAAGAACACACGATGGATGGGATGATGAATGGCTGGTCTCTGGATTGATTATCCTATAGCTAGTCTGCTTTCCCTCCAACCTGTCCCCAAAACTTCACTCTAAGTAATGTTTCTGAAATCGTAATATGACTTTGTCAGATTTCCACTTTAAAGATCTTCCTTGTCTCCTCACCGTCTACAGCTTAAGTCTAAAGGTCTTAGAATACATATCTTTCTAAAGCTTAATCCAATAGTTATCAACAAAGGATGTTTTTGTTCCTTAGGGAACATACTTTTTTTTATATATGCATAGAGATAAAGATGCTACTGACATCTGTGATAAATGATGCTAAACATCTTACCAATGCATGGTGCTGACCCCAACTAAAAATTGTCTCTCAAGACAAACTAGGACCTGTCCCCTCACAAACATTTAGAATGTCATTTACCAATAACAGTTACCCTGTATTGTAACTGAGAAACTCCAGTCCATAGTCCCCATACTCCCGTATAATTTCATGCTTCTTTACTTTTATTAATTTTCCCTCTGCTGTGATCTTCCTTCTTCCTTGGTACCTTTGTTCTTTCTTTCAAGTTAAGTCTAATATTCACTTCTAAAATCTTTCTTGAACTCCATCTTCTGTGTACCCATATCATTCTGAGCATGCATTTATCATGAAAATTAACCATGCTATAGTAAATGACATGTTTTAATATCTATCTTCCATCACTTAACTATTAACTAAGAAATGGCAGAAACACAGGAAATTGGGAATAGAAATCACTGTTCTCAGATGACTATTTTCTGAAGTATATAAAATACTAATCCATATAAAGTAACTGATACCTATAGAGGACACAATAAATAGCACTTCTATTAATGACCCAGACTAGTGCTTCTCTAATTTTATAAGTGCTATAGATTAAGACCAATTCAAAGCAATGTGCATCATATAGTCATATTTAAGAAATAGGTCAATCTAAAGAAAATTACTAAGTCAACTCTAGTATAGTTGGCACAGGGGTAAAGCAAAATTCCGGAAAATGATGAAAAGTAGCCACATTGACTGGACTGGGTTCTTTTATCTATAAACATCCATGGCAATGAAACTGTTATTAATACCACCTAGTACCCACAGCATGTGCCAGACACTAGGATGAGCACCACACATCACCACATATCATTTAATCTACGTGAAAAGTAAACAAATAAATATTTCATGTATGTTTACATGCATACAGACCATCATTAACCTATTTTCCTTGCTAAAAATGAGGAAATAAGAGATGCATAAAATAACTTAGTTTTCCCACTGTTACACAGAACTAAGGGAGGGAAGCCTGAGTCATACTCTTAGAGGGAAGACACATGTATAACTGATGGTCTGTCTTCATTGTGTGGTTAGTCCTGCAACTGTGGGCATTTTGAATTTTGTTTAATCAAAGGGTTCATATTTAGAATTTGCTTTTAAACACAGGTTTTCCCTTATAGGATCTTACTGCCTTCTACATGGATACTGAGGTCAAAATTAGCTAGGACTTTAAGCCAGCCATGGGACTGGTTGACCTGAGAGTCAACTCCCTTCAAGGCAAGTTTTCAATTAGCAGAGGAAGCCAGTGCTGTCAAGTGCTGACATCCCAACCAAGAACTCCTTTCTGCTCAGGGTTATTTTTCATGGAAGGTTGTTGAGGGATGGGCACATCCTACCAGCTAGAGGCTGTGCCAGTGACCTTTATTGCTAGTTTAGCTTAAATACATTTTGACATTTTGAACAAATTAGTATATTTTTACAAGGTGGGACATGCACCACAAATGAGACCTAGTGGTGTGCCTATAGGCCGGATCAGAAAGCCGAGTTTACAGCGTCGTCACTGCCACTCTTCGGTCTCTGTATTCTCCCACACCTAAATAAAATGCGTTTTTTCTACATCACATGCAATCACCATTTAAAAAAAAAAACAATTGTACAAATGGCGCAGCTTCTAGAAGTTAACCTTAGATCCATCTTAGTAGCATAGAGTGTTGGGATCTCTCTCCCCAACTAATAGATGCTCATTACAACAGCCAGGATCAGTTCAAAACGTCATATGTTTGGCGGAGGGGGTGTGTGCCTTAATATTAAATGCTTTGTTTCTATTGTGTGGTTGTAAAGCACTAGTTCCTTGAAAAATTACCGGGAAATGGATGTATTTAACATGAGAATGACATAAAAGGAACTGACAACCTAAAAGCAGTGAAAAGGTCTTTCCTCTAAAACGATGGCCTGCTCGACTAAGTAGGCACACATCTTTCATCTGAGCGCATCTCAGAGACAAGCTGCCCTGCTGCTGAATCAAATGGGAATTAAAGGGATTCTGTGTAGTTGGCATAGAAAGTGTCTCAAAAGCACAAAGGCCACTTTAGTCACAGGAAACTGCCAGAGGGTAGCTCATTTGATGAGAAGAAAACAAACAGACACAATGGCTGGTATATATTTGAGGCAATATTAAATCTAATAAACATGACACCAATAGTATCGGCTTAAATCGGGTTGAGAGAGTTGGAGAATTTCACAGTTTTTTTTTCCACCACCAGCCTTTATCTCAGAGGCATCCTGGAGAGCTGAGAACAATCTGAAATACATTCCTTCCCTAGCTTCTGCCAGGTGTGTGCCATTCCCTGGCCTCTGCCCTGACTTTGGCTCCCAGAGTGGGGATAATTAGAATGTCATTTCAGCCAGCTTTGTTTTTTCTGGGTCACCGACTTCAGACTCGATCAAAATAGGAGTGTTGTACTGAAATAAATTCATTTCCTCTTCCTCCGCCAGCCCTGACTTATTTCCTGGGGGACCGTGTTCCACAGGACTAGAGCACACAGACAGCTTCAGTACAAGTTTGCTAGTGTATAGAGAGGTCCAAGGTGGAGGCACAGGGTGAAGGAAGAGTCAACCCTCCACAGCAGCGGCAGCAGCAGCAGCAGCAAAGGCAGTGGCAGCAGGTGCTCACTCTGTCTCTCTATGGCAGCACGCTGACATGCAAAGGCCTCAGACAGACATGATGAGGAGCACATCCCCACAAACTGTTCTGGGAGCTGTTAATGCTGGTGTTTAATGTTTATCCAATGGCCTCAGTCCGAAAGGCTCTGTAGAACATGCATAATACAAGCTGAGCTTTATACCCCATTAGCACTCATATTCCTAGCTGCCCAGAGGCATATGGTACTGACCAAAGAAGGTCAGCATTTGTAGAGGTGGAGGTGGAGGGCACACAGAGATTTGGGGACACAATGAGGTTGCTAGGCATCTGGGAGACACTCAGACATGGGGGCAAAGGGCCCCATGTGGTATAATAAGGGGAAGCCGAAGGAAACCTTTGTTCTCACGGCACCAGTTGCCCACCTTTACAGGGCACATGTAGAAAAGGTTCTCATCTCAGACATCATACGGGGCCTTTTTCTACTTCATTAATCGCTGTACATAAGGCCTCTTCCAGCTGAGAAAGTAGTGGGCCTCAAACTGCAGCGGCAGCCCATGTCTTCTTTCCAACCTTTCAGATTTCATGAGAAAAAAAAAAGTAGTCTTTTGGCTTTCGCTCAAAGCTAAAAAGAATAGTTACGTTACTGTCACTATTTTAGTCCTGAATAGGACGTTTTTCTGCCTTTGTCTAGCCTGAAAGGAGAGAAATGGACAGTAATGAGCAGTGATGTGGGGAGTGCAACATGGAGCACAGTTCTCTGAGAAGCGCCTAGGGATAAGTAGTCACTATCAGGAACTGTCAGGGCAGGCACTGAGCCACCTCATGTCCAGAAAGTAACTTCAGTGGAGTCATGTTTAGTTTGTGTATCACCAGCATCTAGCATAGCACTTGGACAGGGCACACTAGACACATGTGTGCACACATGTTCGCACACACGCTTGTGCACACACACGCGAACACACACACACACATGCGCGCATTGTTTTGCTCCTCTCTAACATATTTCAAATCCCTGTACTCTCAATACCCTACAGTGCTATCCTAGTTTATGTGTCGTAGTTCCTTACCTAGCCCACTGCAGAGCCTTTAACTGGCTACCTGATCTCACCTCTGCCTCCTAACATGCTGTTGAGACCGTGTGAGAGGCA
This sequence comes from Cricetomys ansorgei, assembly GCA_026225945.1. NCBI lineage: Eukaryota > Metazoa > Chordata > Mammalia > Rodentia > Nesomyidae > Cricetomys > Cricetomys ansorgei. Next base: position 3,921,107 of record JAMJFZ010003268.1, read on the forward strand.
GAGATGAGATCAGGTAGCCAGTTAGAGAACAGCAGCCAATAAGATCCATCTCAAATCCAAATATAACTGTGCCATCTTCCTACTTAAAGCCTTTCAGTGGCTACCCACAATCACAAGAACAAAACTGTGTGCTTCCATTTATTACCTGGTACATTTGTTTGCCAGAGATGCCATAACAAAAGAGCAAAGATTAGGAGTCTTCAATAACAAAAACTTATTTTCTCACTTGTTTGGATGCTGGAAACCCAAGGCACAGGTGTTGGTTTCTCTGGAGACCTCTGTTTTTAACATTCAGATGGCCATCTTCTTGTTATGCCCACATATAGACATCTCTTGAATGAGTGCAATCCTAACATCTCCATTATCATAGTCACACTTACAGTTTGGATTGGGGATCTACCCTTACTAATCTCAACTATCATAACTTACTCTTTAAATACACTGTCTCCTAACACAGTCACGTTGAAAGTTAGAACCAAACTGGGCAGTGGTGGCACACGCCTTTAATCCCAGCACTCAGGAGGCAGAGGCAGGCAGATCTCTGTGAGTTCAAGGCCAGCCTGGTCTATGGAGTGAGTTCTGGGGCAGCCAGAGTTACAACAGAGAAACTTTGTCTTGAAAGACCAAAAAAGAAAAAGAAAAGAAAGTTAGAACCAAAAGATATAAATTTGAAAAAAAACCAAGATTTCCTTTGTAACGTGTAGTCACTGTCTGCCCCCTGGTTGGCATCACTTATTATTTCCACACACTGACGTGATATTAACCATACTGAAATATTTCTTGTACCCAAGATGAGTCATGCCATCTCTGATGTTTGGGCTTTTACCCATGCCATTTGCTCTACCCAAATTGTCCTCAGACTCAGGCCACTCTTCTCCTATTGGTCACTTCACCCTTGGCTTATGTATCATCTTGTCTGTTAATATGCTGACTCCACGTCTATGTGAAGTGCTCTCATACCCTTTCTATTGCTTCCTTCTCACAACATGGAGAGTGATCACTAATAGTGCTTTCAAGGGCTCTACCAGACAAAGGGTTATTTTTAGGGCATAGGTTCATGTCATGGAAAAATTTGTTTTAATACCTAAAGCTTAGCACAAGGCTCACCCCAGAGAATGTTCTCAGCAAACATTCAGGGAACTAACAACCCAACCTGTTTCTTTGCCAAGGTAGCAGACTAAAGGAGTAAATTAGACCCAGCTAAGTGAGAAGTGTGTCCCAGCCTAGCAACCCAAAACAATAGCTAGAGAAATACACCTGAATAATATACAAGATGTGTATTAGGCCTATGGTAATAACAAGCTCTGTTCAAAAAGCTGTTGATGAAGTAAAATCTAGTTTTCCCAGCACTATATTGACCCCAAAACTTTAGGACTTTGTTATTCTAAACATATGCAAGACAACAAACAGTGTGTGTGTGTTGATTCAGAAGCCTTACAACAATAGCCCTCAGCATCATCTAGAAGATTTGTAAAAAAATGCAGATGATTGATTGGGTCCCCATTCTCAGGGATTATGATACAATGAGTCTAGAATGGAGCCTCAGAATTTGCATTTCTAACTATTCCCCAAGTGATACTATAGTTGTTGGTCCAGAGACCACACTGTGAAGACCACTACTCTAGATGATACTTCTGGAACTATGAAAAATAATTTACATTCTGTTGAAAATAGCATAAATGATAAATATGCTTGCCATGCTGTGTGATTACCTACCCATCCCTCATTGCCAGACATTATCAATGTTGCTAAAATCAGTAGTAGTGCAGATACAATAAGCTATTTATTTCCATTAAGACAAAATTGTCTCTGGAAAGATGTGATGACTTAGTGATGTGTGTTCTGGTTTTTTTTTTTTTTTTTTTTTTTTTGTAGGTGCGATTAGAGTGGCCAACAGACCTTGCAGTCAATCCCATGGACAACTCATTGTATGTCCTGGATAACAACATCGTGCTGCAAATTTCTGAGAAAAGGCGTGTGCGGATCATTGCAGGGCGTCCCATTCACTGCCAGGTACCTGGCATTGATCATTTCTTGGTCAGCAAAGTAGCAATTCACTCTACTCTGGAGTCAGCTAGGGCCATCAGCGTCTCCCACAGCGGCCTGCTCTTCATCGCTGAAACAGACGAGAGGAAAGTGAACCGCATTCAGCAAGTGACCACCAATGGGGAGATTTCCATCATTGCTGGTGCTCCCACTGACTGTGACTGCAAAATTGATCCCAACTGTGACTGTTTTTCAGGTATGACCTTTTTATCAATTCACCAGCTCCCTCTCTCTGTTTTCAAAAGCAAAACCTGTATCAGAAAAGCCTAAAGGAAAACAAAAGGAATCCATATAAACAATTGTGTGAGCTAGTGGAGAAGGCAATTGGGAGTCAGCTCTGACAGCTGCTGAGTGACCCAGAAAAGCCACAAAACCTTTTCACAATCCATCTGCCTTACTTGTTACATAGAGATAAGTATATTTCTCCATCATGTCTCCTTGCTGTTCTTAGGATAAACAGATGTAATAATTTTTCAGATGCTAAAAGAGGTAACATCATACAAATTTAAAGCCATGCCATTATTTGTGCTTTAGAGAAAGGAAAGTAGGTTTAAAAATGTATTTACTGATTTCATTAAGGAAAAAAAAATTACTTATCCTAACTGACTGCTTTCCAGATTAAAAGCACATTCTATTAGACATCCAACGGGACCCCAAGTAGACTGCTTTGAGAATGCACAGGCGAAATTAAATTCCACAATGGCAAGTTCTTATGGCACCAGTCTCCTACATTGCTTGATTTTAAAAGTTCTGAAATTCCATAATCAACACTGCCCTTTACTTTTAGCTGAAATAGGAGAGTAAAAGAAGAGCCTTTTCCCCAAACATGGAATAGTTATTCTGGATATCAAATGGACCTCTAAATGTCAATGGTTGTATTCATGTTTGAGAAATCAAATCCCTCCATGATACATGCAGACCTATTAAGCTACTCGTCCAGAACTGAATGGCCCTCATAAGAATTTTTTTGTTTCATGGAGTCAGGAGAATCCAGATCCAGCAAGTTAGTCAATATGACTTTGTTGAGTATCTCCAGTATTTTCCTGGACAATGAGACTTACAGATATTTTCATAATTTATATCTTTCATTCAAGGTAGATCTAATGTTTATCCCCATTACTAACTTTGATATTTTGAGTCATGGTTATGCTTACAGACTTAGTATATATTGACAGTATAATAATGGAAATTAGCAGAAATGACCTCTAAGCATAATGTAACTGGAAGAACCCAAAGTAGATCCTGCAAGCAGCAACAGGAATAAGTCTCATGGGTTTGTGGACAATTTTTGTGTGGCTATCGTTATTTGCCGTTCTTGTATCTTGCAATACAATAGATTCTGAACAGCGGGATTTAGGAATTCACAAAATTGATGTAACTGAGATAATTATATCTTACTGTTTGTCTTTAGTGGTAGTGACTCAAGAATCACAATCTTTTGAATAATGGGTTTCAAAACCATCAGGGGGGATACAGAGAATGGTGGTTTGCTGATTTTTTTCTTTAAAATGATTTTTCATGTGTGTGGCTTTATGTCTAGGGTATGCTCACTCAAGTTCTTTTAATGTCAATTATTAAATTCAGGGTCTTTTCCCAATAGGTGATGGTGGCTATGCCAAGGATGCGAAGATGAAAGCCCCTTCTTCCCTAGCAGTGTCACCTGATGGTACCCTCTATGTAGCAGACCTTGGCAATGTTCGAATTCGTACCATTAGCAGGAACCAAGCACACCTGAATGATGTGAACCTTTATGAGATTGCCTCACCTGCTGACCAAGAACTGTACCAGTTCACTGTCAATGGAACCCACCTACATACCATGAACTTAATAACAAGGGACTATGTATATAACTTCACCTACAATGCTGAAGGTGATTTGGGTGCAATCACTAGCAGCAATGGCAATTCAGTGCATATTCGCCGGGATGCAGGTGGGATGCCTTTGTGGCTTGTGGTGCCTGGCGGGCAAGTCTACTGGCTGACCATAAGCAGCAATGGAGTCCTGAAAAGAGTGTCGGCCCAAGGCTACAATTTGGCCTTGATGACCTACCCAGGAAACACAGGACTTCTAGCAACAAAAAGTAATGAAAATGGATGGACAACTGTTTATGAGTAAGTTTCTAATTTTCAACTCAGCCTTTGTTAGGTTTATATTTGAAGCAGAATTACAGTAAGAACATAGTTTAGTAATTGATGGCTGTTGCATGCTATTTTCTCCTAACAATCACAGTTTAAAAAAAAATAAAAAAATAAGTAGTCAAGGAGAAAATTTTACCCAACTCCTAGGGTGGTACCCATTTTGCCTAAGCAGTTTGTAAAGCATAATGCTAAAAGTATAGTGTGACACTGCAGGAGACAGGAATAAGGTAGGAGTCCATACACTCAAAAAATTTACAGCTTCCCTGAGAAGACAAGGTAAAATTGCATCTAAATAACGAAACTAAAGGATGCTGTTAAAGCAGTAAAGAAGCACTGTCATTTAACGAGTATTTACTGATCCCTGTGGGGTTTAATGGATGAATAAATAAGTCTCTGCCCAGCCCAACTCAGTGTTCATTGCTGTGAGAGATAAGGGGTGAAGTTAGAATTGAAGAAGTGGACCCTGAAAGGCGAATGTAAAATGCCGTGGAGCAAATGCTGACTAGCAGCTCTGAGCCCTGACTACTCCTGTGAAATGTGGAGCCAAGGGTTCCTGTGCAAGCTCAGGCTTCCTCGGTGTCCCTGAACAAGTAGCAAGCAGTGGGAGCTACACACTAGGTCTGGGTAACTTCATCTGACTGGGAACTAACACAAAGGATGGCTGACAGCAATCTACAAGGAGGTACCGACCGTGGCACAGGAAGGAGAGACCGTTGCCCTTACCTTGTTTCTAAGTCAATCCACTCAGCAACCAGACTTTCAGTCCTCAGAAAGCACTTTCCACACAAAGGAAGCTGCCAAGTTTCTAACAGTATACTGAGTGGTGATAATTTCTAGAGTCAGAACTCAGAACCTGGGACGACAGTCAAGTTGAAGACTTTAAACTGTGAAGAAGTAGAGATACTAAGTGTGATGAGTTCCAGGTGTGACTATTCTCATGTGGCTATAGAGAATATGAAGAGAATATGTCCAGGCCCACAAAAGCCTCCTGTGGAAAAGGACAAAGCAATTGTCCTTCAAATTTTGGAGGATCTCCCAAAGAAATGTCATTTATACAAAAGACCTGAACAACTACTCCTGTTTCACTTCAAGACATGCATTCAATAGTTTCTGTGGCAGGATTTCCTCTTCTTTTTTAAGTTCTCTTACGTCTTAATAAAAGTAACAAAAGCTAATGTTCTCTAAGGATTTACTTACTGCTAGATATTGTGCTAGGTAATTATTATACATTATTGTATTTGGCTTTCTTTCTAACAGCACAAAATAGGTGCTCCTAACATTCCCATTTTATAGATAGGTAACTAAGCCACAAATATAGTTAACTGGTCCTGATTCACTCAGCTGTCCAGAACTCAAATACTAATAACTTAAGTCAAGAAGCCATACTTTAAAATATTCTTTCTTTAGGAAAATTAATTTCTAATGAGAAATCTTTAATGTCTTTGAAAACAAATCTCACCCCAGATCACAATGCAGTTAAAATTAGGCAAAGAAAAGGAAAAGAAAAAGAAAAAGAAAACCACTGTTTTGAAACCTGCTTGTAAATTCAGTCTCCCCAAAATAAATGGTTGACATGTTAACTAGTTTTTAAAACAACCAGGTAAATTGTTTCTTTTTAATTTATTTGATAAATAGTTGTTGAATGTTTGCTAAATACTATAAAATGTTTCAGACATGTCTAACCTTTGACATTGAGGCACAATGATGTTGCCCACTAAGTTCACATACAAGACCTATGAATAAACTTACAAAAACATCACAAAAATTTCATAATGTTTTAAATAAGTTCATGATTTTATATTGAAGTTCACTCATAACTATCCTGAGTGCATGTAGCCTATAGGCCACAGACTAGGTGTACTTGTTAGGTGCAGAGATATAGTCATTAAAATTCATGGTGCTTACATTGTACTGGAGGACAATAAGTTGCATAGAATTTCAGATAGATATGCTATATGAAGAATATGTGTGTGTGTGTGTGTGTGTGTATATATATATATATATATATATATATATATACACATACATGTGTGTATATGGTATAAGATGTATTAATAATCTGGGACTAGTAAGATGTCTCAGTAGGTAAAGAAGCTTGCCTCCAAGCTTGATAACTTGACTTTGATCCCTGGGACCTTCACAATGGAAAGAAAGAACTGACTCTAACAAGCTGTCCTCTGACCACTCTGTAATAGTTTGCCTATTGTGGCAGCTCACCAAGGAAGGCAAGGAGGAGTTCTCAAACATGAAAACTCTGCCAGACCATAGAGAGAATCACCATCCTGACCAGCGCCAGACTCAACAGTGGAACCCCAAGCATCTGAGCTCAGGTGTTTTTATTCAATCAGAACTCCTCAGCTGAAGATCATAAGCAAGCAAACATCCCCCACAAAAGCCCAACAAGTGCAGACAATACAAAATGCCAAGGCCTATGCATCCCTTTTTCCAACAGTGCACAAAAACAATTATTTTAAATATAACTGAAAATAAACTTCCACAACATCTCTCCCTTAGTATCATGGCACAGGCATGAGACAGACAGATAAATCAATGGGTAGATAGAATATGCCAATAAAAAGATGTATAAAAATTCTATCTACATTTTGAAAATCAGAATGACCAATACTTACTGACAAAGTAGATCTAGGATTTGTAAGAAAGATGAGTCAAAGACAACTCCAAAGTTTTTGGCCTAAGCAATGGAATATAGAGTTTTCTATTCTTAGAAAGAAACTTTATGCAAGAAGTATTGTAAGGTAAGATACTAGAAATTCAATTTGTGACAATTAGTTAAACATTTAAATTTAAATAGATGAGTCTGGACTTGATGAGAAGCTGGGAATCCACATTTGGAATTCACCTATGTTTAAAATATATTTAAATCCATGAAACAGATGAGCTCTCCATGAAAGTGAGTATAAACTAAGAAAGGATAGCAACAGAATGATCCTGAAACACTTCATAGTTTAGCATAAGAAAAAGTGGCAATGGGCTGGAGAGATGACTCATCTGTTAATAGCACTGGCTGCTCTTCCAGAAGACCCGGGTTCAATTCTCAGCACCCACAAGACAGCTCACAACTGTCTGTAACTCCAGTTCTAAAGGATCTAACAGTCTCATATCAATGAACATAAAATAAAATTAAATAAATTATTTTTAATAAAAAAGAAAAAGAGACTGAGAAAAAAGGGCCATTGAAACTAAGGAAGCGGCATGTCCTGGAAGGCAATTGTATTAACCCAGTCCATTTACACACTTAAACAAACTTCCTTAGACCAGGTTATTTATTAATAATAGGAATTCAGTATGTGTGTGTGTGTGTGTGTGTGTGTGTGTGTGCCTGCATGTGTGTGTGAGAGCACACGTACCATGGCATGTATGTCAGAGAACAACTTTGTGGAGTTGGTACTCTCCTTCCACCTTTATGTGGGTTCTAGAGATTGAACTTGGGCCACCAGGCCTGAGCAGCAAGCACTTTTATCCACTAAGACATCTTACCAAGGGCTAGAAAGTCTAAGAGCAATGATTAAAATCACTGGCTGCTCTTTCAGAGAACTTCAATTCCCAGTACCCCATGGCAGCTCACAACAATTTGCAACTTCAATACCAGGATATCTGATGCCCTCTTCCAGCCTCCAGTTGTACACACATACAGGATAAAAAAAGCACCTATACACATAAAATTTGAAAAATAAATAAATAAAAGTTAAAATAAAACCTGGCTTATAATACTTCAATTCACAAAATTGGGGGATGTGTTCATGTCCCATCACTATGTAAAACAGATGATTCTAGAAGGAGAAACAGGCTGGGCCTACAGCTCAACAGTAGAGCACCTGCTTCACATATGCAAGATCCTGAGGACGACGTTCAGCATCCCCAGAGAAAAGAATGAAAGTGTATCAGATATTAATAAGAAGTAAGATGGCCCTAAGGATCATCCATTCTATTCTGCACTGCAAAGACCATCATTTATCTGAAAGGGGAAGATTTTGTGGCACAGTGGAGGACTCAAACCTGAAAAAAAAACTGGTTGAAGAAAGAAGGGATGGATATACAAATGTCTATGGCACCACTGTTCATAATAGCCAGTAAGCGATCATCAGGTGATAAATTAACATGCATAATGCAGTCTATAAATGTCATGAAATACTCCAAAGTAGAAATGAAGTTTTGATCAATGCTAAAACATGAATGAACCTCACAAGCATTAAGTGAAAGGAGCTAAACACAAGAGGGAAAGTATCATATGATTACATTTACAGAAAATATCTAGAAGAGGTAAATCTATATAGGTATAAAATAGGTTAGCAGTTGCCAAGAGCTGATGAACAGAATGAACTGGGGGTGTGGGCAGGGATAATGGATATAAGATTTTTTTTATGGAGAATGATAGATGTCCTAGAAGTGGTGGTGGTGGTTATATAACATAACCAATGTACTGAACATTTAGTAGCTTGTACCCTTTAAAATGCTAAATTTTATTGTATGTAAATTATCTCTCAATAATAATATACGGGAAATAGGAGGAGAGAGATTGGATACTGGATAAAGAATTCCTTTGAGGAGATTTGCTATGAAGAATAGAAAAATTAGAGCTGAGGGAGAGAGGAATGGAGAGAAGGAATTTGTCATTGTTCATTTTTGTTTTATTTGGGTTTGGGTTTTGGTTTGAAGCACTGGCTCACTATGTAATCTTGGTTGGCCTGAAACTCAGAATGTAGACCAGGCTAGCCTCAAGCTTATAGATTTCTTTTTTAGTGAAACATATTTGATTGCTAATGGAAAAGGTGCAGTATAGAGATTTTTTTTTAAAAAAATTATAAAGCTCAGTAGAGAAGACAATGTTGCTGGCGTCAGTTTGTTTGCCAGCTCTCTGCTGTTGGCATCTTGAAGCAAGGACAATGTGTTAAGCAGTATGCCCCAAGGAGGCAATCAGTAAAGTAAGAGCTAGTAATATCATTGTGGCATAACCAATGTTGAGACTCTAAGAAATAAAAGACACAAGCATCCACATGGTAATAATCTTGGAATTTTATGGCCATGAAGAAAAATGAGAAGAAAAATGAGAAATTATCAATGAGTAAACAGAGTCCCAGAATAAGGAAGTCACTTGCCCATTCAGATTGCCTGTTAGCAAGATCTGGAGCTAGGCTTATTCTTTCTGTTCTACAACTACCACTCTGTGTTCCATAAAAGAATGGATATTTGAGATTACAGGAATAGCAGGGCAGAATATGAGACCTAGAACAGGAATGAATATGAAAGCATCATTAGATCCCAAGGAAAGTTATTCCTTCCCCACCTCTTTAACTCCGGCAAGAAATATGCTGAGACACTTATGAACGAGTACATGCGTTGAGAAAAAAATACCTCTTCCTTTGGAAGGTATTTGTTCTCTGCCTGAACAGCAGTCCCTAACAAATCACAGCCCTTATCCTATCTTTCCTGGCCATGTAGGAATGCATGACTATTCTGACCCAAATAATGTGCTTAGATCACCTTCTGCATGTGGCTTGTTTCACTTATATCCTCCTGCACTTTAGACCAGTCCTGGATATTCCTGCAAAATGTACTTGTCCATCTGAAGTTGGGGAATGCAGAATTGGACCTACTATCTCAATCAGGGTCAGATTAGGGCAATAGGGCCAAGCACAGTGAAAACTGAAAGGATCTCCTGAATCTTCAAATATTTTTTCTTTTTTATAATTTTTCTTCTCTCATATAACTTATACAATATATCCCTAACCCCCTCCTCCCCTCTCTCCATCCTATCAACTTCCCCCATCTCTTGTCTCCCCCAGATCTACCCCCATCTCCACCCTCAAGTATTTTTCTTAATTGAGAGAGAGGATTCTTTCTTTGGCCAAAGGGGACAAATTATTTTCCAAGTTAAAAAACAGGAAATCTGTTATGAGATGAGATGAGAGAGAAGCAACCTTTGGCTGCTGTGTAGAGAGACCCATGAGAGTAATCTGTTCAGCTTTCGATTATCTGCAGCTATTGAGAGGAAAAATGACATAGACGACCCTGAACAGTGGGTAATGCAAACGGGACTTAAAACAGCTTCTTGTGCTGTGGTAGTATAGGGGGCTTTTATTGTACAATGGGATATTGTTTAAATAGTTCATTGATTTTCATAATTCTGTTTGATTTGGACCAAGATCAAAATTACACACCCCAAGTATTAGTACTTGAAGCCTCACTGCCCTTAAGCATCCTGAGTGTCAGGGATTGGATATGAGAAGCTGACAACAGAGAAATGGCTAACAAGGAGGTGACTGTCAACACAAGACTACTGGAACAATGAGAAATGCATTCTGTCCTGACAAGCTAATAGGGCCCTAATTGTAATGACCCTGCCACAGTGGAGATCCGAGGGAAAGGCCTTGCACCTCACATAACAGGCAAATCCTCCTCTTCACCCTCAGAACTGAAATAGTAACCATGATGCTTTTGCTTATTTTTCTAGCATTTTCCTGGCAAAATTCTTCCAATACATTAAATGGAAAAGGCCCCAGGCTGAGGGCAGCGCATCAGTTGTGTCTGCTGTCAGGCTGGGCCAAGTTAACAGTTCCTCATTCCCTTTGCCCTTTATAGGAAGTCCTTGCACTTGGGAGGACCTCTGTTTTTCCATGCGTTATTGATCTTCAGGTCCTCTACATTCTCTGTTTCTAGACTGTTAGTTCTTTACGCACAGAGAAAGCCACTTAGTGACAAGTGAGAAAAGCTTTTCATAATATTTCTCGATGCCTTCTAGACTATCTTTTAAATGCTGAGTTTCATCAAGGATAACTAACGAGGTATCTTCCTTTCTCCAAGATAAGATTATGAGGCAAGGTGCATACGCCATGTCTCCATGCAGAAAGTTTCACAGGATAGTCACTCCTTCTTCAACCACTTGAAAGGGGGCTAGAGAGATGGCTCATCCAGTAATAGGTAAAGCTCATAACCAAACCTATGAAAAATTCTAGTGCCTTCTCGTGTCATAAGGTAGAAAAAACTAAGGTATTAGAATGTGCAGCCCTTGCCTCTAGGCAGGTAAATGTCCACAATTTAACAAAAATCAGGCCTGAGGATGTAGTCCAGTTGGTAGAGTGCTTGCATAAGATGTACAATGTCAGGGCTTCTCTTCTCAGCCCCATCAAACCATCATCTCAGTTAACTAAAACCAAGCCTTGGGTACATGGGACTGTCTCTCAGAAACAAAAATAAAATCACCACACATGTAAACAAGAATATAAAAATATGGATTGTTCCTTCAGGTATCAAAAGATAGACTCGACATCTTTGTTCAAACACCCCTCTTTTTACCAAGCCTTGTTATTCCTCAATAATGAAGCAAACAAGATTGTAGTGATGCTTCAGAGAAGGAAAATAACAAGGCATAAAAAATTTTCAGAGGCTTCTAAGAATTCTACCTGCATTTTCACAGGACACGTATGTGAACTGAGTCAGTCTTCCTCTCCCAGTTTGCTTTCTGTTGCTGAGCTAAAGCACTGGAAAAAAAGAAAAGAAAGAAACTTGGGGAAGAAAGGGTTTATTTTATACCTTGAAGGTCCATAGTTGAGAGAAGTCAGGGCAGGAGCTCAAAGCAGGCACCTCAAGGCAAGAACTAAAGCAGAGACCACGGCCCTTACTGGCCTGTTCTCCATGCCTTACTCGCCCTGATTTCTTACATCGCCCAGAGCATTTACCCAGTCATGGCACCATCCACAGTGAGCTGGACTCTCCCACATCAATCATAAATAGAGAAAATGTACCACAGGCTTGCTAACAGGCCACTCTGACGGACGGATTTTCTCAGTTGAGGTTCCTCTTCCCAGATAACTCTAGCTTGTGTCAAGCTGACAAAAGCTAGCCAGCACACCTCCCAACACTACTATAGATGATTCTGTCTATTCGCTAACTCCACTGCCGCTCATATCCACCTCTCCTTTCCATTTTCCCTGGCAGCAGCCAATGATCACTCATTTGGTAAATGGATGGAGAGAGAATCTACTCTTCGCCGAACTCTGAGAATTGAGAGATGACCGAGAAGTCTAAAGATGTGAACTGCTAGTCTATTGAGGGAGGCAGGTTCCAAGGACATGTGATCATAATGCATTTGACGAAACCAAGAGTGCACTATCTTCCGTTACAGGAACTGAGACCGCAGCCTCCTTACAGTTCCTACTGCTCACAGTCTCCCCATTCACAGTTCATTGCTATCAAAACACTGGTCAGGTGACCCACTCCCCCGCCCAAAAAATAAATCTCTCCATGCCTCTAAATTACCTAGTAACTTCATATTCACCTCCCGAACCTAGTACACCAACCCCCCCATCCCCACCCCCGCCGTGCCCAGGCCCCAGCTCACTTCCCCTGTCTTCTCTCCCACTTTCTCCCTAAAGGAAGCTTGTGCTCAGACAGCATTCTCCCAATATACATCCCACATGCTTCTGTGATGGTTTCCCTGCTCCTGCTTCATTGGAAATCTCTTCTTTCCCTCCCTCCAGCTCTGAACAACCCCCAGGATTGAAACACTACTACCTCATGATCGTCCTCCCTGTCTTATGTTCAGCCCAGCAGGAATTGACCTCTGCTTTTATTGGGCTTCTACAGTTCTTCCTTTACATATGCACGGGTAGTATGCTCGTACAAGGGTGATTTTTGTGCATGTCTCATCTGCCTTACTAGAAACTGTGGGTTTCACTCAACACTGTATCCCCAGGACCTAGCACATGACTCGATTAGCTGAATGAAAGTCAAATGAGAACAGAAGGGCATTGTGGACTTGGAAGTGCATCATAAAAAGCAAAGTACCATTCTTGGTGAGAATGATGGAATCCACTATTTCCTAAAGAATGCTTATTAGATTTGTCAGTTTTGACTTGAGGGAATAAAGAGGGCTGACCCCTTTGTCCTTCCTTTTAAAAATATAAATAATGAATCACACATTTATTAAGCTGAGTATTTTCTTGTAAGCAAAGGTAGGGGAGCTTCTTGCTTCTATTCAGTGAAGTTTAGATCTGGCTTAAATGCTCCTCAGGGGAAAGATCACACTATCCTTTATGAGAAAAGATTAGACCAAAGATATTTTTAGTAATGTATAAATATAACTTCCCCCAACTAAAGTATATCCCCCTCAAGGATAATGAATTCTAGGGACTGAAGAGATGGCTCAGCGTTTAAGAACACTGGCTGCTCTTGTAGAGAATCCAGGTTCAATGTCCAGCACCTATAGGCTCAAAGCTGCCTATAACTGCCTATAACTCAAGGAGTTCTGATATCGTCTTCTGGCCCCCACAGGCACTGGGCATTCAATTGGTGTACCGACATACATGCTGGCAAAGCACCCATACACACAAAATGTACATTTAAAAAAGGATGAATTCCCTTTCCATGCTCCACCAGAGCACACAAATGTGCACATGAACACACATACACACACCCATGTCTATACATACAATCTACCAGAGTGCTGAACTAAAGGTTAAGGTTCAATACTTTACTAGTGTGTGCCCTCACTATGAGAACTGCAAAATCCGTCTAGGAGAAAACAATTTGATGTCAAATCTCCTCTTACCAAACCCATTTCTAATGACTAGGAAGGCAATCCTCATTGCCTAATGGCACAATTCCCTTGGCAGAATTTTTGTGCCAGGTTAAATGATCTCTCTATACTGCCTGGAGAAAGGAGGGAGTTGTTCCCATGTTGAGGCCTGAGGGGATCAGTTGAAGCATATTGGCTTGCACTCTCTGCACCAAAGGATGCAAGTTCCAAAGGGGGAAAAAACACAACATGAGAGATTTTGATTAAACTTGTTCCTTTGACATTCAGCCTGGACAGATGCATTCCCCGGTGATGGGAGAGTGTGGGGAAGACTCAAGCAAGCCCTGGGAAATCAAAGGCTCCCTTTACTTTCTTGTCCACTTTGAGCAATCTTTCCAAACTTGAGGGAATTTCCCACTGATGTTTACATCTGCCTGTAGCTCTTCCTTTGGTAATGACCCCACAGAAGAGAGATGGGCCTCTTATGTTTTGATCCAGAGCTGTACAAATGATTGAGCACATGAGAGATACCACACTACAAACACCACCAAATGTAATTGCTTTGACTGGGCGAGCAGTAGACTGCTGTGTAAGTGTGTTGGGGGCTGGGGTCCTTTGTTGATGGTGGAGTTATGATCAAACGTACACTTTGAAATAAGAATTCCCATCCAGCCACAGAAAGGAAATGAGGCAAGATGACTTTCTAGCTACTCATCCACCAGACAAGCCTGTGGGAAATGTTACTTTATTCCCCAAAACATTGCCTCCCTCATGAGAAAAGGACCAAGCAGCAGCCTCCCACCTAAATCTGTCTGGATAATTCTAGTCTTATCCAGAACTTGTAACTTCCTTCTCCCAGTGTACTTCTGTAGACTTGGGAAGCACTGGCAGGAACAGAGTGTGCAGGGATATGTTTGTGATGTAGAGATGTAGGCGAAAAGCATATGACTTAGTTTAAAAGGTATTAAGTAGACTGGTTAACAAGCCTTTACTGTGCTTCTCCAGAACTTTGGACTCTTGCATCTCTGCACACAGATGGCTCTCCATTGTATCTCACAATGTATCTCTCACAAGTAGACATAGCCACTGAACTCTTTCATATGGAATGTTGCCCTAAAACAAGAAGAAGGCTGTGATATAGCTCAGATGTAGAGCTCTTGCCGCTGGTTCAATTCCGAGCAGAGCAAGTAAAATACAACAAAGGTCTCTGTGATTGGGATAAAAGTAGTTGCCCCCAATGTGGAAAGTCAGCTGACAACTTGTACCTACAGTATCTCAGGGGCATACATCAAGACTTGAGGCAAGTCCTTAGAATCCAAAAAAGGGAAACAATGAGGCAGAGTTGCCCATGCTGTATGGGGACCAGGAAGGAACTGCTTCATAATCCAAGCTGCTGGACTGGCACACTCTGTACTGAAGAGAGGTGGCAACAGCTGCCCTCTATCTGAGAGTTGAAAACTTCTCCTGTGTGGAGGAGCAGGTTGACTCAATTTTTGATGATAAAAGCTGGACATTATTTCCCTCCTGAGGAAGGATCAGCTAGCAGATAAAGGCTAGGTATGTACCTATCCCCACCTCTACCCTTAACCCCAGCCACACGCCCATTCCCTACCCTAACCCTCACATAGCCTTTCTATGCTTCTTTTTGACCAGAGGCCTGCTGCTTACAGGTGTAAAGCCCCAGAGCAGGCTGTGAGCAAACAGCCTGGGCAGAGGAAGGATTTTGCCATTAACCTCAGGCACAAATAGCAGCACAGCTCCACCTTGACAATGAGTCTTTTGCTGCATAGTAATTGCATACCAAGCATTTTGAGTGGAGCCCATTTAAAAAAAAAAAAAAAGAGGAAATCCAATTAAGCAACATAACAGTTGGAGTGTCTGTGATGTCAAATGACCAATTTGATTGATTCTCTCGCGACAACTGCTTTAACTTACAATCTATGTGCACCCGTAGAGGCAACATGTGCCTAGGAAACTGAATGGCATCATGTACAGCTTCAAGCGCAGCTCTGTCCTCTAAAACATGGCCTAGCCAAAATTTTGTCTAGATTTTAAAATTTCAGCAACTATATAGTTCCTCAAAACCTGGCGGATCAGCACTAAACTACTCCTCCATTTCACAGAATTGTTAGAGGAGAATGGGGGAGAGCCAGACTCACCACTGTCTTTGCTGCATCCTGTTCACTTGGGGTAAAAAGCATATAATTGTTGAACATTTTAAAAGCAAATAAAAGTGCTTAAATATTTTGCAACTTGAAAAGAAAACAGTAATGGGTTTCCAAGTGCGTGTCTTTGCTTTTAATGAACTGTTTATTTTTCATGGTTCCATTGGCAATAAAAGACCAGCTCCAATCAAAAGCCTTCAGGGAGGCAGTTTCCATTTGGAGGACAGTGCGATTTCCAATAATTTTGATTTTTTTTAAAAAAAAATGTAAACCCACTAGACTATATTTCCAGATATGGGTTATTGCCTATTATCCCAGGTAATTATTATCTTTTGTGTCTTTCTCATATAGGCAAATTATAAAACATTTATGTACTATACTCCAAAAAGATAAAAAGAATTTGAGTGATACCAAGATCAGGGGCCTCCAGAATGTTTTAATGAATATGTTTCCATTATCCTCTGTGCTTGTTCATTTTGTTGGAAGAGTGATTCATTCATTTCAAATTTGGCAACTTAAAAAGCAGCAAATTATAATTTTCCCATCACGAAACAAAGTCAGTTTATTGGCCTGCTTGGGCTTTGAGGGTCCTTTTGTGATGTCTTTTCCTTTGACAACAGCACCCTCTGCTGGTTTTTATAATTCATCACTGATAATGGGATCGACCCAAATTGCAAACAGAGGCCTGCCTGCAACATTGCACACAGCAGGACATGATTCATAAATCAGTTTTCCATCCTAGTGATTCATTACCAGATATATTTTTTTCTGTAAAACAGCACAGCTCAAAGAAGTCATCAGGAATTCAGGAGCTTCAAAAACTACCTTCTTTTGATTAATCATCTCTCTGACCTTTCTCTTCTTATTGAACAAGGTTAATAATATTTGTTATCACTCAAAGTTAAAGTGTACTAACTTCCAGGCGATTTTTAGTTTGCAAAGGCTAGTTATCACTGCCAAAGCACTTCAGATTTGCTATTTACTATGTTCTTCAGATATGACCCCGAGGGACATCTGACCAACGCAACATTTCCTACTGGAGAGGTCAGCAGCTTCCACAGTGATCTGGAGAAGCTCACAAAAGTGGAGCTAGACACTTCCAACCGCGAAAATGTCCTGATGTCAACCAACTTGACAGCAACTAGTACTATCTACATTTTAAAACAAGGTAATAATCTTCACGACTCCACCTGCTTTAATGGCTGTCGTCAAATCTGGGCTCTTTATTAAGGAACCCAATTCTCCTCTAATTGAGATGGGTTCTTCTTCCTGAAACACAGACAAATGCAGACTTTTCACAAGTTCACGTATCCACTTTGGGCTACAATCTCTGTGGAAGTAATGAGGTTAAATCTTGCCAAGCCTGATCTCCCGTCAAGTCATTTCTCAACACCCAGCCATTTGTAAAGCTCTTTTAGGGTTTCCTACATTGGAAGACATAATGGAGCCTGGGCCCTATCTGAGTTTAGTACTCTAGATCAGATCTGACATGGGTGAGCAAAAAGGGCAAATTAGACAATGCACCAAGAAAGAATACAAGTGGCAGGAGAGAATTAAAAGTCCATTCCACACAAAAAGAAGGGAGTGGGAAGAATTAAAGGAAAAATTTGATTTTGAAGGAATGTGTTAGAGGATATAGGGGGAATGGACAAAGAAATAGTTTTCCCTTCCCAGTTATTAGGACTCAATCTGTTGCAGGCTGTGGGGCCATTCACTCCAATAGGAATAGCACCAACTTTTATGTATCACCACCTTGTGGGCTACAGCAGCTATGATGCTGTCCCCAGGTGGCAGACGCTGAGTTGAATTTCATGCTCTTCCCATTCAGCTCCCATCATACGAAACTAAGATCAAAAATCCGACAAGTCAGAAAGGGAGTCGGTGAGGGAATGCTTTTCAAAGAAAACAAACAACAACAAAAAAGGACCACCCTGCAGTGTGAGACAGCCATCTTTTATCTTGTTCACAAGATAATCCCAGCTGTGAAAATAACAAGACTCAAATGGCTAGAGAATGTATCTATCTGCCACAGTGGTGGTCTAGCCCAGAGTGCAGTCAGGCCCCCAATGCACCCTGTCTGCTCAGCCCTTGCCAAATGTGTCTCCTGAAGCTAAACTTCTCTCTTCCTGCTCTTTCCCTCCCCCCACCTCCTCCTCCTTCTCCTTCCTTTCTCTCTCTCCCTTCCCCCCCCTCTCTCTCTCTCCTCTCTCCTCTGCTCATTTATCTACAGAAAATACTCAAAGTACCTACCGGGTGAGTCCAGACGGTTCACTTCGTGTCACCTTTGCCAGTGGGATGGAGATCAGCCTCAGCTCAGAGCCCCACATCCTGGCAGGGGCTGTCAACCCCACTCTGGGCAAATGCAACATTTCCTTGCCTGGAGAGCACAACGCAAACCTCATTGAGTGGAGACAGAGAAAGGAGCAAAACAAAGGCAACGTTTCAGCTTTTGAGAGAAGACTGAGGGTAAGGCTTTCCTTTTTTAACAAAGGACAAAAGTTGAGGGGTTCCCTTGGAAAGTGAAGCGACTCCCTAAACTGAAGTCTCACTTCTCCAGTGCTTTTCTTGATGGCTGACTAGCTTATATGATATACCAAGTCAGGAGAGAGTGCTAATAGCTGATAACGGTTCAGTATCCTTAAATGTGCATTCTAATAGGAGCTTTCTTTGTCATTAGCCAGCTAAAGTGCTCTAATAGTAGCAATTTCGGGCACCAAAAAAGTCTGGCTGGAGAAATATGTTTAGTCAGTACCCATCCCAGCATGCCCTGGAGATGCATATCAGATTTCCCCAGGTTGACCCAAGTTACCACTTTTGGATAGAGAGAGAGAAGGTTTTGAGACATAGGCACCATTTAGACAAAGGCAAGATGGGAGGGCAAAATCAGTGGATGACCCATTGCAATAAATACATCGTAAAAGCCATAGGAGCAAATAACTGGGAGTGAGACTGGACTGGAATACTCAGACAATCCTATGTGAGGGAAGTGTGAGCTTTTGATGTTTTCAAGTCTTTCCCAGAGTCCCCTACAGTTAATCAGAGATCTCTGTCAAAAGTCTTCCTGCAGTGCAGGAAGCCTGCAAACACCATAGTACCCTCTCTACCTGTCCTTTCTGGAACATTAACCAATGTTATGATGACATGAGCAGATTTCCAAGTATAGTAGCCTTTAATGCCAGCATCAGAGCAACTGCCAATCTGCAGGAAGTAGTCATTATTGAGGCCAGACCTCAGAGCACCTGTATCACACCCAGGATGCAGAGCATGCCTTTATTCTCTTCGCTCACTGTAAAAGAAATACAGTAAACTGAATGCCGTCGAAAATACAGCCACCCCCAAACATCGAGCTGCAGAAAGAAGCAGTCAACCAACCAGTCACATGGTGATGCAGAAAAGATAATCTACAAATGTGCTTACAGTTTAGTCAGCTCTATTGATAGCATATAGAGACAGTCTTCAGTAGTTTTTTTTTTTTCTTTTTTTTAAATAACAGCTACTGAAGTTGTCTAGGTGAAGAAGTCCATTTGTTTGTTTCAGTTCTATTGATCAGTCTGTAGTAGAACACTTGCCAGGTAGGCCACTGAAGTGAGAAGTGAACCCAGACCAAACACTCAAAGCTCTAGGTGTGGATAAAAGTTAGCATTTATGTCTGAGCTCTTCAAGGAATGGGGCTACCGCATAGAAATTTGACTGGGAAAGTCGGGTGAGTTTTATAACCTTTAAAATGCTGTTTTGTTGCAGCAGTGGCTACCGTGGTATTGCTGGTGCTAGGGGTGGTTTTGTTTTGTTCTGTTTTTGTTTCTTAGAAACGGTCCCTTTCTGTATTCCAGGCAGGACTCAAACTTGTGATTCCCTACCTCAACCTGAACATTGTGATTAAAAGTATAGGCTACCCACCAGCTTATTTTTATCCTGTGAAGTGAAAATGTAGTACTACGGAAAAGTAAGAATTCTCTACAAATGGGTTATCATCCTAACGACTGATCACAGAAAAAATTGATCTTTTAGTTCCTCCCCCAGAATAGGTGCTCAATAAAATATTATGAACCAGATCAGGGAGAGTATAACTTTGGGATTTTTTATTCTGTAGAATAGCCCATTCTCTACTATGTGACCTTGGGATTTTCCAGGACAACCTACTCTGTGTTCTCCCCTCCACATTCAGATAATATAATCTGTGCCTTATATACCAAAATTTTCTTACTCTTGATATGCGAATAGACATAAAACACTTTGGAACACTTTTGTAGTGAAAACTAAAGGGCTCAGTAAGTGCTAATTATAAATGAACCCACATTCCATCCTGTGGTAGAATTAAACAGTTTTGAAAACTAGGTTGTGAAGAAAACAAATCCCAGGCCCTTTTCTTTATGTAACTTCTACTGTACTCCCTAGGGTCTTAGAAATGAAGGATTGAGCCCTTTATTCGCTAGGTGGTATGACCTCACAGGTCCCTAGAAATCTTATAAGTCTTTTACGTAGATTTAGTGCCTCCAAGTTAACAAAGCACTCTTGCAGTCAGAATTTTATTTGATCACCATAGCCATCAATTGTTGTTATTCCCAATTTACAGACAAAGACACCAAGGCCCAGAGAGGTCAAGTGATTTGCCCAAAGTCAAACAGCTATTAAGGCTCCAAGTCAGAGCTGAAATGCAGGTCTTCCCCTAGTATGGCACTATTTCCACTGCATCGTGCCGGCTGCCTTGTTCCTTAAAATAATTCATCTATAAATCATTGCCCCGCTCAGTACAGCTACCTTGGCAGAGCCTGACTCCTCATTTCAATTCTGACAAAAAGAGACAAATAATCGACTCTAATGTACTGGCAAGTGTGGGTGGTTCAGGACAACTGGCTGGCCTCCAGGCAAAGAAAGCATGAAGGAGACAAAGGGAGAAGGGAGGCTGTTTAACCAGTTAATCCTTACATGCCCTCCCCATTCACAGGATTTGGTGCATTGCTGCCTCAGTTTCCCCATGTCACGCATGGAACAGAATGCTTAGTGGGATGAACGTGTTCCCAGAAGGCAGGGGTAGATACAATGGGACAAACTGAATATTCTTTTCCCACTGATATTCTTAATTGTAAGGTGGTAACCCTTCACTTCTGGTAGGTTTTCAAGGGGCCAGCTGATGACAGCGTTCTCCTTCTTCTGATCCATTTGTAAGCATACCTGTAAGGAAAGGGAGGCCCTGATGCTCTCCATTTGTTTCTCTTGCGGGAGCTATTGCTCCAGAACATAAGTGAGTGGGATTAGAAGAGAGGTGGCCACTGCACTCCACATAGTCACAGGACACAGAAACGCTTGCCTTGTGGTGAACAATGGGACACCTCTGAAAAGACACTCTTATAATTTGTACATGTGCTTGGGCAGCAGGTCATAAAACACTAATTGCCCAGGCACAATGTGACAGCTTCATTTAAAGGGCCATTTGGGAAGATGATGGACATCACTTGTTCCAAAATCTACCTATCATAGCCCCAGACTATCCATCTGCAAAGAAAATCAGGAGAAACACTCCCCCCACCTTTTTTTTAGATGAAAACAAGAATTATTTTCCTCCAATGATCAGTGGGGATTTTTGTCTCTCCATGCACACAAAGTCAAGGTGAGGGAAACAAATTATTGGGAAACATGATATCATGTGCAGCCTATGCAGGCCAGAGATCTGTTAGTTCTGCCATCCTTCACAGGCACGATTAGGTGAAATAGATCACATTAATATCCTGAAATTCTGTTTATTTTAAAAAAATCTATTTCCCCTAACTTGAATTGAGTATGAATCATCTTCCTCGTAAAGGACTTTTGCACCCTACCCATGTATCTTCTCATCTGCTGTATCAATCTGTCCCCATAAATACATTTCCCTGGACAATAGAGGAATTAGAGTGTAGATAACAATAGAGGCAATTGTCAAAGAATTGGACATTCACCAAAAGCAAGCTGCTTCAGGAGCTACAACCGGATTGTACCTTGCTGTGTCTGTGGATAATCATGTCATATGAGACTTATCGCAGTATTGGGTCCCAGAGTTCTTTATAAGATGTCATAGAGTGAGCGGCAAAATCCTGGAACTACACCCTACTTTATTTTTCTTGAGAAAAAAAAAGTTATGGAAACTGCATTTAAAACAAAACTCATAAAATCAAATAGAATGATTATATATTGGCAAGCAAAAAGAAGTAAAGACTAATGTCCTCACAGGTTATTTTTCCTCTATTTAAAGGTAACTGAAAAGGGCAGAGGGTGTGTGTGTGTGTGTGTGTGTGTGTGTGTGTGTGTGTGTGGTGAGTGTGTATTGTGGTGTATGTGCTTGTGCATGTGCATGTGGAGACCAAAGATCAATTCTGGTGTTACTCTCAGAAGTCATCTAGTTTGGCCGTTGGTGCACTACTGTGCACTTAGACTCTTGGTAAATGGGGACAAGAAGTTCCTCTCAGCTTGAAAGAGCAAGCGTAGCCCAACTGGTGAGCCCTGGGTCCCAGTGGGAGACTGTCTCAAAAACCAAGGTAGCCTTACTAAAATAATTAGGATGAAAGTATTATTTCACATGTGATTTCACCTATGCATAAGTACTAATGAATTGCTATAATTTTTAAAATATGTGTAACAAGACTATATAAGTGAACTAATCAACAGGAAAGTGCTTAAATAAGAACAAGTTAATATAGAGCAAAAGGTGTTCAGGTTAAATGTCATAATTTAGTTCAGCTGAGAAGAAAGAGTGAGATTGTGAAAAAGAACTGGCATGCCATGATTTCAAACTCCCCCATCTATAAATGAATTGTATGCACTGCGTAGTCTGTATTAGTAGTAGTAATATTACCATTAGCCGTAATGACAACAGTGTTTGAGGGGGCCTTACTGGATATATTGTCATATATTAACTTATTCACCATTTATAATATCTCATCAGGTGAGGATCTTTAGCCATTTCCATTTTATACATAAAGAACCAGAGATTGTGATTTCAGGATTTGAACCCAAGAAAGCTGGCTCAATAAATATGAACATCTCCTAAAATCTCTTCTACCACTAAGATGTTTGTGGAATGGCAAGATAAGAGAGTATCTTAGGAACAGAAAAATGAAAAATAAAGGAAATTGTAAATGGCTATCCTAGGCTAATACTAACACTAAAGACATGCTGTTTCTTTTATAGGAAACTCTAAAATAAAAGGATACCTGAAGAACCTTTTGATTGTTAAACTGCAGATATCAGTAAAACATAAAATCTGTTGAATCAATGTACTGGGTGATATTTAAAAGTCCAATATTAATTACCTTAAAACTAGTAAGAGTAGAATAGTGTGTGCTACTTTAAAATTAGCTGTGAGTTTTCTGCCCATTCCTATGACTTCATAAAAATACAGTGTGGTACAGTTTCCAAACTTCAATGCTGTTTGGCCTGTTTCTTATTCACCTTCTGTCTTCAGCAAAATTTAACAGGTAATTAGGTTGTTTTATGACCTGAAATGCTAGATAGTCTCCTTGACAGCCTTCTCCTTATAGAGGAAAAAAAAATCAACTGCCATGGCTGTAGCTCTAGGGATGTATCTCTCTCTCTCTCTCTCTCTCTCTCTCTCTCTCTCTCTCTGTGTGTGTGTGTGTGTGTGTGTGTGTGTGTGTGTGTGTGTGTGTATGTGTGTGTGTGTGTCATCAGTGAAAACAGAAATTTTCCCTTTTTTGTAGAGCATAGCTTTTAAATATTGCCAAGTGTCCATAGATCAATCTAATATAGTGTTATCCTACTATCTGAATCAGTTACATAGGAAGGGTTGAAGGAAAGTTTTCTTTTAATTAACTAAAACACAAACACTCTCAAGAAAAGACAGGAAGTAAAGGCAAAGGACAGTTGCTTCTGGAGTGCCCTCCTCCTGCAAATCTACACACCCGTACTCTTCTTAGGCACTTTCGGTTCTGCTGGCAATACCATGCATGACTCACCCGAGTGCACTCTCCTTCCTTTCCTCTCTGGTTCAACTGTAAACAAAAATCAATTCCCTTTCCTTAGTATAGTTGGGAAAAGAAAGTCCTAATGGAAACCAGAGAGCACATGCAGCATCTACACGTCTTCCTCTATTTAAAAAAAAAAAAATTAGCATGCCCATCTTTCTTCCCACAAAATACTACTTAATGATTGCCAAATTCAAAGGTCTCATTCAGTGTACATCTGCCCAAAGGTGCCCTTTATAACTTGAGACTCTTCTTGCCCTCTCTTTTCCAGGAGAAGGATCAGTATAGATTGTTTGGATGCAATAGAAATAAGTATTGTTGACCCGTGCTTGGGTCAGGAGCTGTTGTCTTAGAGAAGAGCAAGCATGTGTATGAATATGGATTTTTCAAATCTTACCGGTGACCTGAGTAGTCGGTGGCATTCAGCCTAGTTTTGATGCCCACCTGAGAGGCTGGCAGCACATAGGTACTCTAGACAGAGGTTAAAAAGACTCACCTGAAAGCAATTACCTTGCAACTTTCTGATGTGTGGTTTCCACAGAGAATGAGTAGGAAACCTATGGCATCTTTGATTCCTTCAGCCCTTTCAGCCTTTGCTGAATTTTATTTTAACTTCCAAACCCAACTTTGAAACTAGTTTTTCAGGAACAATGGGATAGCAGCATTGAAATATAGGGTGTCTTATTCTGAAACAGAGAAACACCACTGCAGATGTCCCAACAGGCAGAGAGAAAGCATTAGATCGAGTCTTCCTCTGATGGCTTCATAGTGGATTTTCAACACAAACCATTTCTTGTGTAGTTGTAATGACTTTATTAAGAAATGTGCTCCTGTGTAGGAACCTTCATCTCTCAGACAAATAAAACCACAAATTTAATTGAACCTGAAAATCTCTTGTTACTTTGGCTCTTTAACTATCATTATAACATAAATTGTAATAGTTACAACTATCTCTGGGAGTGCATGGTTATTTTGCAGCTGTTGTAAATAACTGGTATTACAGTTGGAGATGTGTGATGACAAAACCACAGGAAAGGGAGGCTAAGAAAGAACACCTGGTTTCTTATAGGCTGCCAAGCCCTGAGTATCACAAGACAGGAACTATGTGCTTTCCTGTCACCTTTTAGGTGATCACAACAGGCTAGTGTATATTTCTGCAATTCAGCCCTGCACACATTTGCTACAGGCAGTTTTTAAAAAAGCCATAATCCCCAAATCTGCCCCTGTAGTAGCTTAATTAAACCTGCCCTCTAAGACCAAGAGCACTTTTACAAAATAATTTGAGTAATCGCTGGTCTTCTGGATTGAATTCATGGCATGGAATGTTTGGGTCCTTTTATTTTTGCAGAAGTTCAAAATTATTAAGACATAACTGAGTGATGATGAAACTGAGACCAAAACATGTTTTAAAAGACCCAACTTCCACATTCCTGTAGAAAAATTGGCAAATATCATGAACATACAATATGTGGAAGACATTCATGTGGTCAGTAATAATAATAATAAAAACAGTTTCAACCTCATGATTATTACCAACCAAATAAATGCAAATTTCACAATAACTTACTATCTTCTCACTCTCATATTCGGAAAACTTTACTACTACTGTTACTAAGGATAGGATGAAATGAGCGCTTCCACTAGTAATCAAATGGTATATGAATTTTGTACAATCTTGTGTACAATCCAGTAATCTCTCAAATCACATCTGAGATGTTAAATGACATTCTTGTCATTTAACACAATAATTTTACTTATGAAATCTATTCTTTAGAAATATTTGTTTACAAAAATGTTCATCAAATCATAAGAAAATGAAAATAAGAACTCTAATTTCAAGCTATGAGAGAAAGAATACACAAACATTTATCATGTAGCAAATATTATGGAACCATTAAAAGCTTTATATCAAGGAGACATGGTAATATGGTAATAGTTGCAATAAAATATTGGCTAAAAAAGGAGGACACAAGGCTAAGTGCCATCCTAGTTATATATATTTAAACATATTTATAGGTATGAAAAATTATGCTCCCCAGAGTAAGATAAATTGGGGAAATGCAGTAAAGTATTAATAGAAATTCTCCTTGGATGGTGGAATTTCAGATCACAGTGTCCCCTTTACATTTCTATATTTTCCAGTGTAGGAAAACTTTGAAAATGTTCTTCCTTTATACTTGTGGAATACAAATGGAGCTGATTTTTTTAAGAAACAAAGTATATCGAGTTACTGAGAAAGGGAAGACAAGATTCTGATGTAAGAGTGGGGACTCTGTAGCCATCCAGGCCACTAAGATAAAAAGAAGTCTCTCTGAAATTGAAACTTTGATTCCTGAGAACCCATAGAGTTTTTGTTTGGGTTGCAAGGGGGTGTGGTAGCCAACTGAAATTATATCCCAGTGTCCATATATGTGTTTATTAAATATTTGTAGGTGCATATTTTAGAATTTTGTGTGGGATTGTAGTCAAGGGATTCTTGACCACCAAAGTTAAATGTTAACATAAGGCTAGAGAAATGGCTCAATAGTTAAGAATACTTGTTCCTCTTGCAGAGGACCTGAGTTTGATTCTCAGCACCCATATGGTGGCTCACAATCAGCTTTAACTCCCAGGCATTCAAGTAGTATACGTTCATATACGTAAAGTAAATAAATCTAAAAACATATTTTTAAGTTAAAAAAGTTTAGTTGAATGAACTAATGGATACGATTAGTCTCAGTACATTTAATAGAATCAAATTCTAATGTTGAATTTTTGTTGTTTTATTTTTTTCTCATATCTCATTAGCCACCTTTAACAGTCTGTATGAGATCATACTGACAATTCTTGCTCATATAAATGTTTTACACCAAGCTGAAATTGCCTTGGCATTTTATACATGGGCGTATTCACAGGTCTAAATAAATGAGAAAAGTCTCATTATATCATGTGTTTTTAAAATAGCATTTACTGATATTTTACAGTTTCTAAAGAGCCTGTACATGTGAACTCATTCAAATTTTAGCAAAACTCTCTTGTATAAAGTGGTAATATCACTCCCATTTCATACATAGTAAAATTAAGTGTCAGGTAATAAAAACATGACTGCTATGTAGACCAATAGCTAATTGAATCTCCCGGCTCCCATTCATTCTTACTCACAATTCTCCAAATTTCTTTCTTTATTCTTGCCTACAATTCTCCCAAATACACATGGACCTTCTCCACTCAAGTCACAGTATTTCCTCTGAAAACTGGGTGAAGAGTACATTGTGACTCTAGCATTTTTCAACTTCGTATGTCAAACTAGTTCAAAATAAAGTTATATTTATAATAGGACAAAAGACCTACTAAAACTCAAAGTTAATCACACTGAACTAAATAAAATTAAATCCATTTTTAAAAGTTCTTCCCAGAGTTCTTCCCACTCTTCTTTCAGAGTTCCCCCAGGGACTGAACTCTCTTAATGATTAAAACAAATAGCTACTTTTTCCTGGAACACACACACACACACACAAATTTTCAGTGCTGTGTTTTCTGAATGATTGTACCATAATCAGCAAGTCATGGCAGAAGTTACAATGGGTCTCCCAAACACTGACATTCCTAAATGAAAACTGGAAAAGTGGGTCACTTTTCCAGTTGCTTTGAAAAGCCACCATGTCTTATTGCTTAGTTTTAAATGTTTTAGTACATCCTTTGGTTGTCTGGATCTCTCGGGTAGACCTAACTCTATTTCATCAAAGTCAGGCACCACTAAATGTTGCCATTGATAAAATCCTATTCATGGTTCCTTGAATGGAGCTCACTCTGAGTCAACTGTAAGGTTGAAGAATCCTGGAATATTAAGAGAAACCTGTGATCAAAAGTAAGCCAAACTTGAATCTAAATGTGACTTTCTTTAACCAGTACACTTACTATCAGTGCCACCTTATTTCCCTGCTAAAGTACTTCTACTTAGTGAAAGAATCACGTTTACAACAAGCTAGAAAGAACTACACTAATCGCTTTTAAGCTACCTGCTTCAGAAGAAGAGAGCTTTCACAGTGAAGTAAAGTGAGTGTTTTAAATGCATGCTTCAAATGTTAGCACTTCTAACTGAAGAAAGAACTGGAAATGTGGTTGTGTAGGATTTTCTCACTAGATACTCTGAGTTCCACTATGATGTGAAGTTCACTGAGCTCAGATAAACATGAAAACCCAAAGCAGCAAACCCTTTATAAATCTGACTGAGCTCATTGTGTTCTTTTTTGCTAAATTGTAACTCCACATTTTCTAGCCACTTGATTAATTACAAAAGGTAAAACAAGCCAGGAAGCCCTATTCTAACTCATCTCTAACTTACTTAAAATAAAATCACGTCATTATTGAAAACTGATGGCTTGCTTGAGTCTTTAGGTGGAGAAAGACAACCATCCCCTATATGATGAAGGTCAAGATTATACCAGGCACTTTCCCAGGAAATAAGACATAGTTTGTCCCTCCAGGACTGTACCCTCTGGTGAAGATAATTGTCAGATGAAGAATATGAAACTATGAGGAACCAGGGATGAGGCTCTGTCATTGGAGAATCCAGAAAAGCTTTAGGACTGTGAATACATTAGGTTAAGAATGAAGGCAATACATAAGATTTATTTCGTCTTTCTTTTTGTAGGCCCATAACAGGAACCTGCTTTCCATTGATTTTGATCATATGACCCGCACGGGAAAGATCTACGATGACCATCGAAAATTCACCCTTCGAATTCTTTATGACCAGACTGGGCGACCTATTCTATGGTCTCCTGTAAGCAGATATAACGAAGTGAACATCACATACTCACCCTCAGGGTTAGTCACATTTATTCAAAGAGGAACCTGGAATGAAAAAATGGAATATGACCAGAGTGGAAAAATCATCTCAAGAACTTGGGCTGATGGGAAAATCTGGAGCTATACCTACTTAGAAAAGGTAAGTATGTGGAAGGAGAAATCAATAAGAATATTGAAGGTGACCCTGAGTACCCAACTTTATGAATACCTACAGGAGAAAAGTCTGTGTTTTCATTGTATTAATAACAAAAATCCACCATGAACCAAGGATGGATTGTTATTCAACTGAAAACATCCCTATCCCCACCCCCTGCCAAGTACTTTTTCTAAGTGAAGTCAGGATAATGAGTTAGCTTTCTAGTAATTTGAGCATATTTGTTCATCCCCTTGAAAAGGTATCTGTATTATTATGAAAGCTCATACTGAGATAAAACAGCAAGTAAATTCCAACATTCTATAAAATGCCTCTTAGCCAACAAATAAGGAATTCCTTTTTTTAGCATAACAAGTAAAATTTTTGTTGTACACATTTGAGGACTAATTCTCAAAAGTAATTAGCCTGAGGGGATGGTGGCAAGGAGTACTAATTGGTAATAGTCTTTTGTGTGTACTAAGTCTCCAACAGCATCCATAATGGGAGCCTGTGCCCTGTGTTTGGAATGAAAGGATTATAGTCCCACCACAAGAGCCATTGATGAAACGTTAGCCCCTACACAGGACAATGGCTTCTGCTCAGATCATTATCACTAGACAATAGGACCAATTAGCCTTGATCTACCATTACCATGTCCAATCTCCTCTTAAGACAGGAGCTTTTTTCCATATATTTCCATATATTATACATATACATATATATATATTTAAAATGTTGCTACTCGCTTAATAGTTTTCCTTCCATGACTCCTCCACATGACTTGAGAAGTAGCCAACAGTCCTTTCAGGGATTTAAGGGGTTATATAGCCTGCAGAGCACCAGAGTGGCACTATCTGAACTAATTGCCTGCAGACAGTAACATCCAGGCCTCCCAAAACTGTCCCTTTTATGCTGTCTATGTAATAACAAAATAATCTACTGAAAACTTAAAACTCAGCTCCATATGCTGTTTTCTCTGACACCAATGAAGGAATATGGTCTCTCTCTTCCAAAGTAACTGTTTCTTTCATCAAATTTACTTCAGAAATCATACAGAACAAACTTTGTATCAGTTCTCTTTCTATAAAACAAAATATTTAGTGGGCAATAGTTCCTTAAAACAAAACAAAACAGAACACCCAAATGCCCAGCATGGTGGTATACACTTGTATTCCTAGCCCTAACAAGATAGAGGCAAGAGAATCACAAATTCGAGGCTTCTATGGCTCTTTCTCAAAAACAAACAAAAAAGGAACCAAAAACCCACCAGATATAAGACCTTGCTGACCTAGCTATATGTTAAGATGTTGACATATGTTAAGAAAAACTTCAATGACTTCCAGTTGTTTACTAAGCAGTGAAACAAGTCGAATCATTTGGCCTTTTAGTCATTGTGCCTTTATTTCATGTGTCATTTATTATTTAAATAGAAGGAAAACTACTTGTTTAAGCAATCCTATTGTACAAGAGTCCAAGCCTACAAAATACATAATTATGGAACGGTTTCTTACTTTTACAAAAATGGTTACACTCATGAGATTTCTAATCATGTCATCCATAGTCTTGCTATATTTTCCTAATTCATTCTGAAATTGATTTTAGTAATATTATCAATGGCAATAAATAACTAATTCACTGAATAAAAGTGGGAATTAAATGAAATAACAATATAAAGCACAAAAATAGTTAATTGAAAATAGCTAGCACTCACTTCGACTTGACAGTAAATCAAAACGGGAACAAACAAAAAAAAAAAGAGGAAGGGAAGAAAATAAAGCCATCTTTGAGATTTGGATTCAGGGAAAACTAGGGAAAGAAAGTTGGATTTCTATGGACTTTTTCAGGTGCTTGCTGTCTGGATTTCTTTTGTTCTTTCTAATTCTGTCATTTACATGCACTTTTCTACTACGTTCTTTCACTAAGAACGGGGGATGGCAGGGATGGAGATATTAACTCTTGTAGTATGTACTAAGAATGTTCAAACCTTAAAATATATTTTTCTTTACCCCCAAATACCTTGGCATTTCATCTGCAAAGTCTCCTGCCGTGCCAACACCATGCTATTTTAACAATCAGCATCACATCTCTTTTTTACTTTAGCAGTCAATAGTTTTTTTAAAAGTAGTTTGACTTTCCTTAGAGTAGGTGAAAGTTAACACATACCATTTTGTGAACAATGCTTGCACTCATTAGAAGAAAAATAATTATTTGACTAATGACTGTGGTTGCTTAAAGAGTCTCTTCTCTATTAAGAAAATCAATTATTATTTCTTAGTTTTTCTCTATGTAGTCATTAATTTTCTGCCTAGATTTATGACACTTCTCTGAGTTAATTATATTTTGAAGATCGGCGTAGCTAAGTTTTTATTGTATCTAATGTAAATCTTTCAGCTTCCTAAAATCACTCTTGCAAGCTCCATTTTTAAAATGCACTTAAATACATTTTATAATCACTTAATAAGATGGTTTAGTTTTATACATTTACACAAAATTGCCTATTTGGGGTTGTTTTCAACTGCTCACTGCAGAGCCAGAATGCAGTCTTTGGCTTGAGTTTCCAGGTAGCCTCACACTGCCATCTGGTGGTCATTTGCATGCTATACCTTTTCAAATTTCTAGTCTTGTTCGAATAAGCATACAGCCATGATTGTTCTCTTTTATTTTTCTTCGCAGGTTTCTTTTACAGTATAGTAATCTATTAAAAGAATGCAAGCCTCCCACTCCATTATCCGGACTAATAAGAGATGGCTTTTTATCCTGCAATAGCACATAAACTCATAAGCATTGTTTTGGAACAAACTGATAGTAATACCAATCAGAAGTGAAAAGGTGGCCAAATAGGGCTAAGTGGTATTGTGGCAACAAAACAATTGCATTCTGGAGATTTTTAATCTTGTCTTCCACATTTTTACCATTAGAGGAAAGCTTTAAGACAAACTTGGGGGGGTGAGGGGCTTTGGAGGCAACTCAGAGTCAGCACCACAGAGGAACGAGTTCAGGCACTGGTTTGCTCCAGGCTAAAGGAAACAACAGAGGAAGGAATACAATCACACCACAGTATAAATTTTTGGCAAAGCCAGTACAGTGGCTGGAAGAGGCAGGATGGTGCTGGATAGTATGTGGCAGCCATATGGCGATTGTCCCTGGCCCACACCACAAGTGACAGATGTCATTTGTTCTTGGCAAACTGACAGGAGAGACTGGAAAGGAGCTGGAAAATCAGACATTCAGAGTGGAAATAATACAAAGGTATTTTCACCAATGACTGCATCTACCCACCCACCTCAATGTTCTAGCACCTGCTGTTCCATTCACAGGAACAATTCCTTCCGGTACTACAGAGGTTTGCATTGATGAAGGAGAGCAGGCCTCTCTTCCTGTCACCAGGCCTGCACAGGAATGTGTCTTTTATTCAGGAGGGTTTGTAGGTCACAATGGTAGAACTACAAGATGTGGCAAGCTGCAGGTGGTCCATCGGTAGCCAAATTGACAGGATTTGTGGATCTCCTTCTGAATCTCCAGGCATAATGTTGGTGGAAAAGAAATAATGACTAAATGAGCAAATAACCACTGACTTCATAGTACGGACATGCAACTGAAAAATCAGTAATTCTCAGAAGTATAAGACAGATGTGCTGTTGCATAACACACATGCAATATTACATCATAATTCTTTTTTAAGTTCACATTGCATAGTTTAAGTAATTAACATTGTCAGATTTGCATATATTTTCTACTGAAAATGAAAAATGCCTATTGTTTTCACAACATAAAGCTGAGAATTTGAACTTAATATTTTTGTTTGATTAGGTAATGCTCGATAGGGTCAAACTCCCCTTAAAGCATCACATTAGAGTGCCTGGGGTGAACATTTTTTTGTGTTGTTATTTTTTCGAGACAGGGTTTCTCTGTGTAGCTTTGGTCGTCCTGGAACTCATTCCGTAGACCAGGCTGGCCTCCAACTCACAGAGATCCCCCTGCCTCTGCCTCCCAATTAAAGAGATTAAAGACATGTGCCACCACCACCAGGCAATAGTTTTTATTTTTATTAAAAGACCAGATTCATTGAAAGACAAGTTCTCAGGAGAAAAGGACAGAGGGCTATAGAATAGAATCCTTCTCTGGCCTCTACAAGTGCATATACAGATGCTTATACCCACATACATATGTGCACACATACCAAATAAGTTTTAAATAGAGTCTTCCCTAAAACAGTGCTTTTTTATGTTTATATAAAATTATACTGATTTTCTCTTTCTGTGGTACTGGGAGTTGAACTTACAACCTTGTGCATGCGAGGCATGTATCTTATTGGTGAGCTATAGTCTTAAACCTTTAAGAATTAATTTATTTTGAGAAAGAATCTTTCTAAGTAGCTTAGGCTGGCCTTAAACACACTCTGTATCCCAGACAAGCCTTGACCTTGTGATTCTTCTGCTTTAGCCTCCTGACTAGCCTGGATTACAAGCCTGTGCCACCAGGCCTGGCTTATGTTTCTATTTAAGTTTATAATAATATCAACGAATATTTATTAAACACCAGTTACATACAAGGTATTATACTTGGACAAATAACTAATCCTAAAATACAAATCTATTGTGTGTTGGGAGGGGGATATTTAACAAGAAAATTCTTCACTTTTAATGCCTCACTCCTTTAATATCAAAACATAAATCAGATTGAAACATGAAGAGTTAAAGTATTAATTTCAAAGCACATACAATAATATTCAATGTGAATCTTTTCAGGAAGACATCGATTATACAAAATCAATACATTTTGGTGGCTCAAAGTTAATACCTCATATGTCCCATTCCCACTTTACCTCCCTCCAATCCATCTCCACATAAAAGCAGCAGTGACCTTTCTAAAATACCAACCTGACTGCTTCGCCCACCTCCTCAATTGTCTGTCCTTCAGCTTGCTTGAAAATTTACAGTGGCTCCCCTACAGCCAATAGGCTTAAGTCTAAATGCCTTAAAAACCCACAGCATGTTCTAGGTTCAGCTGCATTCTTACAATTCTCTATCACTACCCCCAAACCCCACACATTCTAGCCACACAAAAATCCCTCTCATTTTATGCAAGGAGGCCATTTTCACAGACTTCCTTAGTACTTAGCCCCTCTTAATGATGTGCCCTTTTCCAGAAGAACTCTTTCCTTATGCACAGTACATCTCCCTGTCTTTGCCTGGCCAAGCACTAGTCATCATTTAGGTTGCAACTTGAATGTTCCTTTGCAAGGAAGTTTCCTCTGGCCTCATAAGTCTGGGATAAACATTCTTCCTCTACTTCCCAAAAGTAATTTTTCCATCCCCTGTCTTAACTCACTTCACACTGTATTATAATTGCTTTGTTATTTGTCTTTCTCTTCCATTAAACTGCAAATTCCGTGAAGGCAGATATCATTATTGTGTACTACTGTGTCCACCAGGATCTGCCAGTCTCTGGTATATAGTAATTGTTCTATAAATATGTGTTAAATGGATGAACATGTATTTCTTTTCATCTCTTCAATGTTAGTGGTACAAATTACAGTATTTTTTTTTTCTCGTTTCAGTCTGTGATGCTTCTCTTACACAGCCAGCGGCGTTACATCTTTGAGTATGACCAATCAGATTGCCTGCTGTCTGTCACCATGCCTAGCATGGTGCGCCATAGTTTACAAACCATGCTTTCAGTGGGCTACTACCGTAACATCTACACTCCGCCAGATAGTAGTACTTCTTTTATCCAAGACTACAGTCGAGATGGCCGATTGCTACAGACTCTGCATCTAGGGACAGGGCGCAGAGTTCTATACAAATACACAAAGCAAGCAAGACTGTCTGAGATTCTCTATGATACCACTCAGGTCACGTTAACGTATGAAGAGTCTTCCGGAGTGATTAAGACAATACACCTGATGCATGATGGATTCATCTGCACAATCAGATACAGGCAAACAGGTTTGTTATGAAAGAGGGTAGCATTATACATCAACATCCATATTCTTTTGTAATTTTTTATGGTCACACATAAAAAGAAGAGCTAACCTCTGAATTCATGTTTCACTATACGAATTTCTGTTTTACCTCTCATACTATCTTCCACTCTAAATTTAAAACGTGCTATAGTCTACCTGAAAACTGATTTCTTAATAGCATACAGTATATTTCAGTCTCTCATAGCTTTCAAAACAATTGCAACTTCAGTACTTTTCTTAACCCTATGACTTGTTCATATCCACCCCTGCACTTTTCCAAAGATCTCGTCCAAAGACACGAAGCTCAGAAACCAGCTCAAGCCCTGGGTAACCTCTATAAGCCTCAGTTGATGACAAGGATCAGAACTCTGGGATTTATTTCAGCATTTGGGTTCATAACATGCCCAAAGCCAGTTACTTGAATGTTGGACATTGGGAAAACCTGACCACCTGACTTTGTAGCAAAGGTTAAATAAAAACAAACATATTTTGCTGGTGATGATAGCAAGAAAGCATGTTCATAATATCAGTTTCTTCCATCTGGATTACTGGATGTGTTATTACTTTGATGGTCTCTATAATTAAACTGTTCTGGAAATATACTGTGCAATACTTTCCATGTCTGGTGACTAATAAACACACACACACACACACATTCATATGCCCAGACATCAGACATCAGAGACCAATCTATAATACGATATGATTTTGAATGTAAAATTATCAATACTTAATCAAAAAATCTGTGATTATTCCTGGTTAACAAGATGGCTCTTTTCTCTCTTTTTTTTTTTTTTTCGGGTTTCTACAGGACCTCTCATTGGACGTCAAATTTTCCGATTCAGTGAAGAAGGTCTTGTGAATGCACGGTTTGACTACAGTTACAACAACTTCCGTGTCACCAGCATGCAAGCTGTGATCAATGAGACCCCTTTGCCCATAGATCTGTACAGATATGTTGATGTTTCTGGTAGAACAGAACAGTTTGGAAAATTCAGTGTAATTAATTATGATTTAAATCAGGTTATAACTACTACAGTGATGAAGCACACCAAGATCTTCAGTGCCAATGGACAAGTCATTGAAGTCCAATATGAGATCCTAAAGGCAATTGCCTACTGGATGACTATTCAGTATGATAATATGGGCAGGATGGTCATATGCGATATAAGGGTAGGAGTAGATGCCAATATCACAAGGTACTTCTATGAATATGATGCTGACGGGCAACTTCAAACTGTTTCTGTGAATGACAAAACCCAGTGGCGTTATAGTTATGATCTGAATGGAAACATCAACCTCTTGAGCCACGGGAATAGTGCTCGTCTTACTCCTCTTCGATATGACCTCAGAGACCGCATCACTAGACTAGGAGAAATTCAGTATAAAATGGATGAAGATGGCTTTCTGAGACAGAGGGGAAATGATATATTTGAGTATAATTCTAATGGTCTGCTGCAAAAAGCCTACAATAAGGTTTCTGGCTGGACTGTTCAGTATTACTATGATGGGCTTGGGCGACGTGTTGCCAGTAAGTCCAGCCTAGGACAGCATCTCCAATTCTTTTATGCAGACCTTGCCAACCCCATAAGAGTTACTCATCTGTACAACCACACGAGCTCAGAGATTACATCTCTTTATTATGATCTCCAAGGTCACCTTATTGCTATGGAGTTAAGCAGTGGTGAAGAATATTATGTAGCCTGTGATAATACGGGCACTCCTTTAGCTGTGTTCAGCAGTCGGGGGCAAGTCATAAAGGAGATTTTGTATACGCCTTATGGTGACATCTACTATGATACTTACCCTGACTTTCAGGTCATCATTGGTTTTCATGGAGGACTCTATGATTTTCTTACTAAATTAGTTCATCTAGGGCAAAGGGATTATGACGTTGTTGCTGGCAGATGGACAACGCCTAATCACCACATATGGAAACAGTTGAACCTTCTTCCTAAACCATTCAACCTCTACTCCTTTGAGAATAACTATCCAGTTGGCAAAATCCAAGATGTAGCCAAGTATACTACAGGTATTTAAGTGGAAAACAATTGCACTGAACTTGAACTAACTTAATGCTGGCCATCTTTTCACATAATCTCACAGCTTTTGTAAAGATGTTCGCTTCATGCTATATTTTGTAGCGTATGAAAATCATCTAACTTTTCATCAGATGTAATGCTTTTGCATCCCACTTCATTCATTCATTTAAGCTGTTTCTATGCCTTATGCTTAAAAGCTTGCCAAAGTACTCTCATAAAACAATCCAGATTATGTCGCATGAGATAAACCTAGTGTCATAATCCATGTGGTATTAAAACCAGTACCAGAAGTCTCAATACAGTGACCTGAGCCTATTCCTGGGATTGCCCACAAATCAATAGATTTCCTTACATAGGGGAAAGGATATTGTTTTAGAGTGAATAAAACATAAGGGGGATTGTTAAATTACTGTCCCACTGCCTAATCATTGACAGCAGAAGCATTTTTTTTTTCAAGTTTGGAAATGCTTTTTGAATGTCTTATTTTCTTTTAAATTTTGTATCTCACAGACATTGGCAGTTGGCTGGAGCTATTTGGTTTCCAGTTACATAATGTATTACCTGGATTTCCCAAACCTGAATTAGAAGACTTGGAGTTAACTTACGAGCTTCTTCAGCTTCAGACAAAAACTCAAGAGTGGGATCCTGGAAAGGTTAGTAGAAATTTTAGCTAAAGGAAAAACAGAAAAGCATCTAATCAAAAAAATGATATTCTAATACTTTTGACTACTTCTTTGAAGGGCTTTTTGAATGATTTATGAGAAGGCTTTCATGAGGAAAAGATCAGGAAAGTTGAGCTTTGAGAAAAGAAAAGGAAAAAAAACTAGTAGATTGCTTGATGACTGCTACAATAGATACATAAGAGCGGAGAGGAATCGAACTTCTTAAATTCCTAAATCACATAGCAAAGGAAATAATGGATTCTATATAGGAAAAAACTGTGTACTAAGATATAAAAGCATTAGATTTCAAAATGTCAAATAATTTCAAGTATCGTGCCTTAAGAACATAAAAATAACACAATGAAACTGTTTTGATAAAGAAAACATATATGAGCATAATAAACAAAGATATTACATTTTATAGGAATAAGGTCTTGAAAAAATATGACCACTGAAACAACCAAGAGTTGGCAAATGATTGCATGAAGACTATAAAATACAAATAAAAAGGAAAAGGAAGAAAGAAAATAAAACTGAAATTTGGGTAGGAAAACTTGACATTTAAGTCAAAAGTTATAAAGTAAAGGAAATTCTAGGGAGATATTGTAGTTATGTTTTTTATAAGCATAAATAACATATGTATGGTTCTTATAACTAAAAGCCATTTTTAAAAAGACTGTCAAAATGTTAAAAATTATTGGAATCTAAGAGAGTTATTCGTCTTTTCTCTTTGTTTCTTAGCAAGTTTGAAAGTTGCCCAAGTAAGAAAAAAAATTTTAAGTATATATGAAAAGATTATCATATGTCTTTCATATTTTTCATAGTTTTTCAGTTATTTATAAAGCTAGAAGTGATTGAAGGCAGGAACTATGCTTTACACACTTTTCCCAATCTCACTGTGCATAATGTAGCACTCTACATGCAGAAACAAGATCTAGTTAGTATCAGATTGCTGGATATAAGAACAGTATTTTGAGGGAGCTAGTCTAAAGTTCCTTCTATGCTCCTCCCTCCAAGTCTCAAGGAACATCACAGAAGAAGGGGAACAAAGACCATAAGAGGCAGAGGTTGGAGGGACTGCTGCAAAAATAGTATATTCTGAACATGACAGGCAGTCACATTCACAGACTCTCAACAGCTCTGGTTGCCTACACAAGATCAGTGTAGTCATTGTTCCAGCATTTGGGGTGGGGCTCACAAGAAGACCACACTCCTCAATGACTTCCAGAGGAAAGAAAGTCAGTTTTTCTCTGGGGGGGGCGGCGGGGGAGGGGGGGGTCTTGTGGTGAGTTTCCCATGCTACAGTGGACAGCTGTATACCTTCATGAATGTGGGCAACACCAATTGGCCTAACTAGACTCAGTAGGATATAGAAATATAAAAGGATATAACTTGCAAGTGTGCTGTGAAGTGAAATACCTGGAAAGAAGTTGAAAATGAGGAATAAGGAGTGGATCTGATCAAAATAAAACAGATTCATGTTGAATGTGAAGATGTTTTCAGAAACTGGTTGTCACAATTATGTGCTGAAAATCCAAAACAAAAACACAAAGTCCCTTGTAGCTCTGAAATTGTAGGATACCATGTTTGAACATATTTTCTTACACTCAACTAAAGCAAGATGTAAGACAACTGAGAAATCAGTATCCATTTGCCTTCTGTTTTCCCAACCTTTGATGAAATTCCAGTTTGAGCTTTAAAAAAAAAAATAACGACTAAGTGACAACTTAGAGTCACCCTTGCCATCAGTTCCTTTCCAGTAACCGCCAGGCATACAGCAGATATCTAACCCCGTGCTGTATTTGCCCTGTGCCTTCTTTCCTAGATGATCCTGGGCATTCAGTGTGAGCTCCAGAAACAGCTCAGGAATTTCATTTCCTTGGATCAGCTTCCTATGACTCCTCAGTACAATGAGGGGCGGTGCCTTGAAGGAGGGAAACAGCCAAGGTTTGCTGCCGTCCCTTCTGTCTTTGGCAAAGGCATAAAGTTTGCCATCAAGGAGGGCATAGTAACAGCTGATATTATAGGAGTAGCCAATGAAGATAGCAGGCGTCTCGCTGCCATTCTCAACAATGCTCATTACCTGGAAAACCTGCATTTTACCATAGAAGGGAGGGACACTCACTACTTCATTAAGCTCGGGTCTCTGGAGGAAGACCTAGTGCTCATTGGTAACACTGGGGGGAGGCGGATTCTGGAGAATGGTGTCAATGTCACTGTGTCCCAGATGACTTCAGTGTTGAATGGAAGGACTAGACGGTTTGCAGATATTCAACTCCAGCATGGAGCTCTGTGCTTCAACATCCGGTACGGGACGACTGTCGAAGAGGAAAAGAATCACGTGTTGGAGATGGCCAGACAGCGCGCGGTAGCCCAGGCCTGGACTCAGGAGCAGAGGAGGCTACAGGAAGGGGAGGAAGGGATTCGGGCATGGACAGATGGGGAAAAGCAACAGCTTTTGAGCACCGGGAGGGTGCAAGGGTATGATGGGTATTTTGTCTTGTCTGTTGAGCAGTATTTAGAACTTTCAGACAGTGCCAACAATATTCACTTTATGAGACAGAGCGAAATAGGCAGGAGGTAACAAAAGAAATCTCTGCCTTTGCGTCACCAAAGACTGCCTGTTTTTAAAACAAAACAAAAAAAAATGGTTTATTGTATTGGTTTTCTAGATCAGAACTCTGTATATGTAAATATGGAGGAAAAACATATCCAACTGCCTTTCAATGTGACAGAAGATGGTATTTTAATATTGTTTGTTTAAACTCTTTAAAAATAATGACAGAGATTTTTAGTTCTAGTGTGGCAGTATTCAAAAGAACACAAGCTGAATTCAAACAGCTAACACAAATGTTTTCAGAAAGCACCACTTTCAATTTGTTGAGCCATGCATATGTTCAGCTACATAAAAAAGAACCCAAGGCTCTCGATTTCTATTGTGACACCAAGTTTTACATTGAATTGTTGGCAGAACTTACAGGCTACTTGAAAATGTGGTGCAATAGTATCTAAACCTTGCATCTCAAAAGACTGCCAGCCCCTTCACATTGTCCAGATCTGTTATAGGAAACTTAAAAGGAAGTCTAAAATCTCTTCAAGCACCATCTCCTGGAGTCAGAACCCGTTTTCCCTCCTTCCCTGATTTTTCCTCCTTGCTTGTTAAAAAGTAAATGCCATGTTGTTGTGCTGTGTTTTGGCGTGTGGTAGATGGCTTCCGTCTACCATGCCTTGCTGTGGGTGCAGTAAACAGGCTGAAGAGCCATTGTTTTGCTTGTGTGTACATGATACCAAAGCAGCTGGTCGATGTGACCTCTCTCACATAACCTGTTTTGACTCAAATTTTTATCCATTTGCCCAGCTGTATTGGTGTCATGTAAACATAGCTTTTATTAAACTGGGTAGGAATTTCTCATTTATATATAGGGTGTGCTTTGGTCATAGTTTCACATTAGTAATTCAGTATTTATACACTAAATACAATGGTTTGTGCACATGAAAGGTAATATACTAAAAAGTATGATTCTGGTACAATAGAAGAGGCTCTAACAGGTACATGCCTGTAATTCTGATAGACATATTAAGTACTGCTGCAGAAATTCCTAAGAGCCAAAACCTTACAAACAGTAGACCTTGTACTACAGTGAAAAACAGATGAAAGCCAACATCATAATAATTGCTGCCTCATCACTTCATCCCACTTAGATTCACCTTTCAAATGTACAATTTTGTATTGAATCTCTGCCAGTAATATTCAGAAGATTGAATTAAGTGAATCCTTTCTAACTTAAAGCATTTCAACTAATTACAGAGGGGCAGACTAGTGTTTTGTTTTAGTTTTTTTTGTTAATGTTGTTTTGTTTTTTTTAACCAACGTATTTTATGGGGTTATTTTAGTTCTCTGTCTTTAATCCATTTATTTTTATTTAATCAGCTTTTCCAACTAGGAAAAATAACTATTTTCAGGAGGGGTTGTTTGTTCCATAATCGCTCAAAATTTAGAGAAAGGTCAGGGTTAATGTTAATATCTGCTGCAGTTTCTCAATCTCCTATGAATCCAGCAGTAAAAGAAGCCACTTGGTGAGCTGAGAGATTTGTGCCCATTGACAAACAGGCAGTTTATAAAATGCTGGGTAATTGCAAGTTGCCGCAAATGAAAATTCATGACAGCACAATGTGCCCAATAGGAAATTCCCATGAGCCAGCTTCTACCCTCACATCATCGGGTGAACAGTTGCTATGTCTGGAGGAGAATTTATGATCGACTGTTCATTTAGATTCTTTCCAGCTACTACCTAAATGCAGTGTGGGGTCATTGTCTTGCTTTGTGATGACAGTTTCATTGGAAATATGCAAAGTCAGAATCCGGCTCGCATTAAGATTTAAAAAAAAAAAAAAAAAGAATCTGACTCTCATTATTCAAAGAAGAATGAAGGAGATGAAAAGGACCCTAGCAAATGGTAAGGGAGGAAGTATTAAAATATTTCACTGCTAAAACTCCTTCAGGTTCAAATCATCACATACTTCTTATACATGCACTGAGGATGGGAGGAGGGAGAGAGAAAGAACTCATGATGGACTCATCATATATGTTTGTAATTGGAAGCACACCAGCTCAAGATATTGCTAATCCAGACTAAAATCTTAGAATATATTTTTTCCTGAATCAGGCTTGTGTCATCAGTACCGTATTTATTCATAATGGAATTCTGAAGTTTCAAACACTTGTTGAAAATTTGAATACCTCCACACCAACCTAAAAATAGACCTTAAGTTCCTAGAACCTCTGATGTTCTTTTAAGTCAATATGAAAATGATTTGTTAACTGTATATAAAAGTGCATTCTTAAATGTGGTGTATTTTTATCACTAACCCAATGTGTCAATATTGGAGTCTATTTTACTTCTATTTCAAGTGATTGCACTCTTTTGCAACTCACTAATGATGCATCATTTTCAAACTGTTTTAAATATCCATTAGAAACAAATATCTGGAGCTACTCCATCATAGTAATTACCTTGAACTGTGCGATTCTAGTTTGTAATATGTATTTAGTTAGTTTGTGCCTTTGGTTACCTAAACTTATATTTGTATTATATTCAGGAAATGCACTTTTTATCACTTACAGCTGTGGTTTTAATACTGCCTTGAACTATTATTGTTCTCTTTACAACTCCTAAAGTTTTGAGGAGGAAAAGAAAAACCAAAAGGTTAGCACTAACAAGTCGCAAATCGAAGAGAAACATTTTGCCATTTCTTAAAAAGAACATGGAACTATTAAAGTATATTGCTTCCTGTTAGCAGGCTACAAAGAATGCTTTCAGTGAGTTTTAGTTCTG
Source organism: Cricetomys ansorgei (assembly GCA_026225945.1). Classification (NCBI taxonomy): domain Eukaryota; kingdom Metazoa; phylum Chordata; class Mammalia; order Rodentia; family Nesomyidae; genus Cricetomys; species Cricetomys ansorgei. The sequence continues at coordinate 3,963,875 of JAMJFZ010003268.1, forward strand.
AAGTTTAAGCAACAAAACAAACAAAAAAAAAAAACCAATTCATTCGTGTTTCCTGATGACAGTGCAGCTTTGAAGAGAAAACACATGAAATTTCTCACATGCAAAAGACAGGTGGCTCACACAACACAGCAGGTTAAAGTGAGAAAACAGTAGTTGAACACTCCTGTGAGGAACATTCTGGGAGGGATGCAGGAAATAGTCTGTGATTGCTTCTTTTCCTCAGTCCCATTTCATTTGTGCTCTTTAGTTCTAATTTGTCATACTGTTGCACTACAGTCTAGGGATCCAAATCAGCTGAAAGCTCAAGGTTTAAGAGATATTTAAATACATCTATTTTTAGTTGTCATTCTAATCATTATTGATTGGAAACACGATTTTGGAAGGAAAGAGAAATAAAGCTCAATTCATTCTTTCACCAAAACACTTGCCATAGAAATAAGTATATGTTTTATTTTTAACCCAACAAAATAATGTATAAAATAAGTGTGTCATTTATTGTCAATTCATCTAGAAGATCTATAATATATAGACTGCATATATATAATATAATATATACAACATAGCCAAATATATGAAAACTTGACAATGTATAATTTGAAATCCACATGCTACCTACATAGAGTGGTATAAAATTCCATTATAACTTTTATTAGATTTTTAGTTTTCATTACTGTTGACACAGTGTAAGGCATCCCATCACTTATTTCTGCATTTTCTTTCTTTTCCTTTTCTTTCTTTCCCACTAGACCTGTTCCCACAGTAACTTTACCTGAGAATCCAGGCAAAGTTGTTGCATTTCTTCAGATTTATTTTCATTAAGAGCAATTTAGCTCGATTGCAACGAAAGCAAAAGTACAATAATCAAATATGTAAAGATTTGCTGGAGGGAATGGAGTGTATTCTAGCATGTAGGGAACATGTGGCTACAGATTGGATGCACCATTCTTCTTTCCTTGGAGGAATTCACATATACATAGCTGGCCTGACTAGTACTTCAGAACGCAGACTGCTCTTCCACAGCCTTCTGTAAGGTTCTTTATTCTTCAAAGAAAACAAAAACAAAACAAAAAAAGAGCAAAAGAACAAAAAACAAACAAAAAAACCAAAAAAGCAAAGCAAAACAAAAAAATAGAAAAGGACAAAAAAATAATTCAACCACAAAACAGTGACTTCTTTCAGTGTGTCCTTCATGTGAAAGCTGTTAAGGACCAAATATACTACTGTGTGTATGAAGAAATTGCTTCCTAAACAGTAATTGAACATACTTAGAGTTAAACTTGCTGTGGATTTTGTCTTGGCAGTTGTCATCTTACATTATTTGTCAAAAGGAAATGTGTTTGGCAGTTAAAAATCTCTCCTTAGATTTAGTGGTGGACTTTAACCTCTTAAATAAATGTTAGTATATCAGATTGTGTCCTTGAAAAATATTTTAAGTGTATGAATCATGACAGTGTCTAAATCTTTACTGTTCTTCTGGAAAAAGCATCAGTAAGAGAAAAGGTGAGAAGGGGAAGTACAGCCTTTGTGTCAGAAAAGTATTCTTTTTAGCTGCTTACTTTCTCATGAGAAGTAAAGATGTTTACAGTGTATGCCAAGATTTTCAGTTTCTATGTAACAACAGTTAGAGGTTCTAATCATACTGAAAAGTGTGTTATAATGGCCTGAGCCATGTTGCTAGGAAACAATAGGTTCCAATTTTGTATTCCTGCTCTCCTGTGCTGAAAAGTGACTGGATACTGTACAGGTTCATGTTCTCTGGCTGCAGTTCAATGGTCTTTTGCATTTCGCTCTGGCTTTCAGGCCAGAAGCATGCATTTTTCTACAAAAGCATCACAACAACATGCTGTAAATATTTAAAGTTAAACATTATGTGTCAATATTTGAAAGAAAAGTACTTTGAATATTTCATTTTTAAAAAATAAAATCGCAAATGAATGTTGTGTCCCATTTTATTCATGCGCCAAACTGCATCCCCAAGTCAGTCTGGTCAGCTGAGATAGGCAAAGTGGCTCCTTGGCAGGAAACAATAAAGACCTCATGATTTTGAAAATGTAGGTGCAGAAAACAAAATGGCACTAATCCTGAGCAGAAGTCTCTTCATTTTCATTTTTCATACAACTAGAATCTGTGACACAAATGACCACCTAATAAACAAAGATGAGTGGCTAGAGTGAATTCAAATGCCTCTAAGTTGAGACTCTTTAAAAGGCTTGCTATCTGTTTTTGGTGCCTTCCTCAGCAATGAAGAAAAGTTAAATTGAAAAATAAATACCTGATGATATAGAGCTAGAAGACCAGGGTGTCTAAATGCATTGCCAAAGAAAAGGATGTTTGGAGGCAGGAATGGCAATCATGACAGAACTATAAAAAGATACAACGGCTCCACATAGACCCTACACCACAGCCTATGACAATTGGCATTTGTCACTTATTTTTCACACAAAGACATTTCTAAACTCAACCGGGAAATCCCAGCCATTAGGTCTTCAAATGTTTGACTTGATATTAATGGCATCCATATAGTGCACAACACTCCTTACTGAAATTTGTCCTTTACAGTAAGCACTTCAAAATGCCCTGTAGCTTTTTCTACTGCTGGATTATTTGTGATCTATCCCTGGCATATATGACGTTATATGCATATGTACACATATAGGAATACATATCTTACACATACATATATAGGATCTCGCATATTATATAATATAAGCAAGAGTACAGTGAAACTACCAAATTGAACCACTTAGGTGGAAATAAAGGCTTGTTTGGGGAAATTCAAAGCTGCCATAGCTATTGAGAGATAGAGAAAATAGCAATGAGCAAAGAAAGCCTGGGTGGTTTTAAAGAGAGGGGTGTAAATTAGAACCACTTTGAAATTAGAGTAGCTGTGTGGGATGTCTGTGGACCAGAAGAGCCTATGAGGCTAACATGGAAACTACATACCCCATTTCCAAAAGTAGTTAGCTGTAAGGGCAAATAAGGGAAATAGTGGCTCTTCTAGACAAACACATTCCACTGGTTTCTGGGGAATGCTGATTTTAGGATTTCGTTTATCTGACATCCGTCCTTCTGTTTACTAAGTCAGAATACAGTCTGAACTGAGCCCAGACTCAGAATACAGTCTGAGCTGGCCATTTGAGGGGCCCAATTTGGACCTAACATACCCATGTAGCAGAAAATGACTTAGGAAACAGAAGGAACCTTTGTCTCAACACAAAGTACTAATATAAAGGAGGGAATTCATCAGTTTCACCTGAGGATTTTTTTCAAATTGAGCATATTTTTAAAAAAAGCAGGAGCCCCTACTTTTACAAAAGTGTTATAGGAAATAAGAGCTTTGTCTGTATTCTTTCACTACTCACCTTTACTGTTAATATCTGCATATATATGCAAATATTTTATACTATTACTCCTTAATTCTAGTAATTCTAGTGCTTCAACAATTCACTGAAATGAATGAGATTTAATTATTCCTACTTGGTAAATGCTATAGAGGAATCTGATTGACTTAGGTCAATGGATTACGACTAAGGTCACATGGATTATGAGTGGCAAAGACTAAAAAAAAAATGAAGGTCTCACGTATTCCTGCTCTGTCTTCATGTGAGAAGGCAAATGAATTTCAGGTTTCAGGGCTGAGGGAGGGACATCAAGGGGTATGTGTGTGTGTGTGTGTGTGTGTGTGTGTGTGTGTGTGTGTGTTCTGCGTGTTATGTTAATGGGGTCTATCTATCCAGTTTGTCACATTTGTTGCATCAAAACATATTCTTTAAAAAAAAAACAAGAGGGGAAAATGAGGGGCAAGAACAATAGTTCAGTCAGTCAAGAGTTCCCTGCCCAAGTACAAGGCTCTGAATTTGATCCCCACAACACATGTGGACAAAACGCCAGGAACTTAAGGGAGGACTCACTCCCAAGACTACCTGGGGAACACACACTGGACTAGATGGAGAAAGAAAAGAGGACGAAAAAAAATCTGGAAGGTGGATAGAAAGGAACAGGTGAATGGAGAAGGTGATTATGGAAGGAGTTGGGGAAGGGAAGGTGAATACATTCAAAATACACTTAATGAAATTCTCAAGACTTAATAAAATATTGAGTTGTTTTTGCTTGCATTTTATTTGTTTTGTTTTAAACACAGCATGGTAGCACATAACCCCAGCACTGGGGAAGCAAAGATGAGCAGATTCCTGGGGCTCCCTGGCCAGCCAGCATAACTCACTTGGTGAGCTCCAGCCCAGTAAGACATCATGTCACCAGAAAAAAAAAATGAGGTAGACAGCACCTGAGGAGTGATAGGCCAGGCTGTCCTGTGGCATCCACAAGCATGTACACAAAAACAGGAACACACACACACACACACACACACACACACACACAAATGACCTATTATAATTCAGGCTTTTACTAGAAATTTGAACAGTGGCCCCTAAATTATAAAAGTCTCCAAACTAGGATAGTTTAACTTCACTCCTAACTGCAAACTGAAAAATAATAAGATCCCATTTCCTGCAAGGGCAAACACAGGTGACAAGGTTGAATTTATAGCACCCTAACAAGAAAAACCAGTTTTCATGTAACCTTGAAACACTCAAGGGCAAATCTGGGTTTTATTATTAATGGACTTTGGATTCTGAGCTCAATAAAGTGAATCAAATAAAACATAGCCTAATGTCATAACATTCATAACGGATTTTAAAATGTTTCTCACATTTTTAAATTATCCATTGTATCTAAGGAAAGAATAGCTTCCATCCAGTCCTTTATTTATACCAGATGGCTTCATCAGACATATTCTTCATAGATTTATTCTACCTGTGAACTGCCACAAGGCTCCTTGCCTGTCACAAACAGACAATTACCTAAGCTTGTCTCCCTACTGACCTTATAGTTCTAAGAACGAATTTCTGAAGAAATGGACACATATTTGGTAAGCTGTCATATGTATTTTAGGCTTGCTGACACGCTTTTGAAAAAGAGGTATATTCTTGGGATGCTTGTGTCAGGTCCCAAAGAAACACGGGACAAGTCTCACTCAGTACCCTCTCAGCATTTTCCACCCCACTCTACACTAGCCCTCTCCAGCCCAGGGGGTGTGCTTCCCTTCCTCCAGGTTCTCTTTCCCATATAACCTTAGCCATTTTGGCCATTTTGGCTCTCTTGGTCCTCCTCTCCTGGCTGGCTTGCTCTTGGCCTCTTAGCCCTATTGGCTCTCTCCTAACTTTCTCCTCTAATGGCCCTGTTCAGTCTTAGCCCTTCCTGATGCCTCTGGCTCTCCTCTCCCTCATATCTACAATAAACCTGTCTCCTCAACCATACCGAGGAGCAGTCATGTCCTCATTTTCATTCGGAACAGCTTTTTAATTCTACCTTGACTTGACATCTTACAGGTATACTTGATTACCACAGTATTCTAGATGTAACAAGGGTATGATCTATCTGTAAAGTTGTACTTGTTACATACTGGGAGATAACAAAGATACTCATGTTAGGAAAGAAAAGGAATGGCATTGACTTGATGAGTAAAGTCCAGTTGGAGACGATGGAATGGATGGAGGCTCATGGACTTGAGCGTTTGACAATAGTTGGATGAAAAAAAGTACAAAGAAGAAAAGAAAAGAAAAAAAAAGAAAAGAAAAGGGAAAAGGAAAAGGGAATGATCATTCCCAGGTTTCAGCACCAGATGTGTGAAAAGGTTACTAAAAAGGAAAGAATATGACTTACCCTAGGTATGATGAAGAAGACAATTAGTTGTATATTTGAAGGAGACATAGTCAGATATGAAGGACTGCGTAGTTGGAGGCAGAGACATCTGGGGAAGTCCAGGGTGGACTTGACCAGACTGAGCCAGGCCATGTGAGGAGAGGAGAGAGGGGAGAGTGGACAGAGCGGAAAAAGAGAGGAACCAGGAGACTAAGAGCCCAGGAGGCCCAAAAGAAGCCAAGAGAGAGAAGGTAACCAAGATGGATTATAGAGGGAAGAGCAGCCCAGCCCCCCTAGGCTGGAGAGTTCGGGGTAAGGGGTGACTTATGCAAGCCAGGAGGACCCTGTAACAGATAGAGCAGAGGGTTGCTGGGAGAACCTGGTTGGCCAGGTGCACTTTGATATGTTAAATAAGCACCTCAGCCAGAAGTTTGTCCTGGAGTTTGAGACCTAACAATAGTAAAATTAGAAAAGTTCTTAACTTTTCCAGGAAATTATTCTACTAAAGTAATTTAGTCTTCATCAATGCTTTAGGCTATTAGTAGCATCTGTCTCCATATTTTATTTATTTGTTTTGTTTATCTTGGAGACAGGAAAAGCATCTCTCCATGTAGCCTTGGCTGACATGGAACTCACTATATAGACCAGACTTTGTCTCTGCATTTTAAAAAACAAATTAGATAAATGAAACTTTCAAATATTTTATTAAAAGGTGAAAGACTACTAATGATTTCAGAAAGCATTTTTCAAAACAGACTTATAAAGGAACACACAAATATTATTCATATATTTAGTCATTCCAGAATGAACAGATTTCAGAGAGTTGAAACATGCATTGAAACCTAAATTTCAACTAAAATAATTAAAGATATATATTTTTAGGGACAGAGGATGTAATTTGGTTCGTGGAGTGCTTGTCTAGCACACACAAAGCCCTGGGTTAAAGCCGTGGTGCTACATAAATCAGGAATGGTAGCACATGCCTGTCATACAAGCATTCGGGAGGTGGAGACAGAAGGATCAGAACTTCAAGGTCGTCCTCAGCTACACTGGAAACTGGAGATCATCCTGGACCACATGACATCCTATCTATTAAAAACTATCTAAACATATGCATCTTGTTTTATCTTGAATGTAGACTTCTGATTTACTCACAAATTAATGATGCTGTTATTTCAACAGATAACATGATGCCCACAAAGCATTAGTGTCACCATACTCCATCTTTGCATCCTCAAAGCATCCTTGTTAAATGCTCAGTGTGCATGGAATAGCTCTGTCTCTCAGCAGTTCACTCATTATTAACCAAGCCCTCAACATTTGCCCTGAGTTCTAATGTATTAGTTTCCTGTAGAGTATGGACTAGAGTACCTGTGCTAACTCATCCAATGCCCAAAAAACAAAGCTACCTGCACATTTGGAACTTCGCTTAGGTATTGATCAACTTTTATAGTCATCGTTGTCTCTAAAATTTTCTTTTTATTGTTGACACTGTCCCCATCCAAATAGTCAATGAACTCCCTGAAGGAAAGAAACGTTTTTTGTTTTGTTTTGTTTTTTACTTCTCTGCCCTCAGTGCCCTACTATGTTCATTGAGTGAACAAATACTGTGAGCCCTGAAGCAACTTGGTATACTATCAATCACAAAACCCATGAAAATACAAGTGTAAGAAGAAAACATTGCATATAATCCAACTCCTCCTTAGGTTTCAATGACTCAGAATTGCTGAAAATTAATGAAACCACAAGCTTTTGTGGGGTTATCTAATTTAAATCGATTGATCATGAGATGCAACCACTGGAGATTCCCTTCCAAGTAAATTTCTGCTTGTAGTAGAAACAACTGGGGAAGAGATATGTGAAAAGAAAAATCCATTTCATCACTGCGTTATTTCATCATTTCATCGGATCTCTAACATAATCCCAAACCACGTAGCATCAAATTCCATAAACATTTAGAGTCTATTTTCAATCATAGGCTTGGAAACTCCAGTTAGGTCTGTAGGTTTTATTTGTTTTTGAAGCAGGGTGTCCTGTAGCCAAAGGATGACATTAAACTCCTAATCGCCCTGCCTCCAACTTTCAAGTGCTGTAATGAAGAAAAGTATGCACTAATACACCCAACTGGTCCAAAGATTTAACTGCCTTAACAGAAGAACTCTAGGCAAAAAGGTCGATTTCAAATTTAAACAAATACTCTTTTCTCTTTATCTAGTACTTCTCTTAGCACACAAGTTCATAAATCCCAAAGAAGCCTAAGGCATCACAGCGACTAGAGATCTGCACACCAACCACATTCCTATCATGAAATCAAGCCAGATGCTTGAAAATCAGTAGCTATCAAATACAAAAAAATGCTGCTTTGACAAAAAAAAATTTATTTACATTTGGCAAGAATTAACATTAATCTTTTGAAATGCCTTCATTGCCATTGCACTGTAAGTTGGTTCTCCTATGTAAATGCAGTACCTAAAAATACCCTAATGGATTCTGTTTCTCAGTCCTTACTTGTTATTCTACAACATCCACTTCAGCTCTGACACCAGGCGAGATGCTCCTATTACAGGACTAGAGTGATGTTTAAAGGGCATTTGCAGCTCAATGAACTGTATTATACACAATATACAAGACTTGGCATATACTTAAATTACTGAAAATAAAGTATAGGTTGTGTTATTCTTCTTCACGGTGCTTTCAGGCAGACATCAGAGTCTCTTCTCTCTAAAGAATAAGAATAGCAAAACTCAAGACAAATTTGTACAGTAGTAAAATGATACTTTAACTCAAATTTATAACATACAACCCAATGCCATGTGTCAAGAAGCCATTACTGAAAATTCCACCAGAAAGCATAAATTACTGGAGAGGAAGGAAAGTTAGCTGCTTTCTAAATTAGAGTTCTATTTACATTTCTATCTCAAAGGCTAACTGTTCACTAATTTAATTCACAACTGAGTCTAATTACCAATTTATGCCTGAGTCTGTTTTCTGTCTCACAAATGATAAAAACTCATTTTATCAGAAACATTAAGTGTTATCAATCAAGGTACATATTTTCAATCAAAACAAAATCTTAACCCGTTTTCATAAAAGAACAGCAGATAGAGACATCAATTAGCTGGTGTTCACCCTTTAGCTCGATACATTCACTAAAAAATGTTTTTTCCCAAGAGAATAATGCACGCCAGTAAAACAACCAAGTTTGCTAATTTGATTTCCTGTGCTACTGTAAAATTGCATTCATTCAAGTGCCAGCAGTTCAGAAATCAGAATCACACAAACTAAGCTAGCATTAGCATGTCTGTGCCGGAAGGTCAAAACAGGTTGCTTAGTAAGGGAGCAGACAGCCCACATATTCCATGAGCTATCCTATCTCTCAAATCCTATGCTCACAGGTTGCTGAGGTAAAATGGCACTCACTGTCTACAAAAGGGACTAGGGAGAATGAGATATAAATAGAGATTAAACTATCCTGGCCTCCTAGACTTTCTATAGTTTTATAGTTTTATTAAAAGTATATATTAGAGCATATTATGGTCCCTTCACATAATTGCCTCTTAGCTGAGTTGCTGGATGAGTCTTCCTGTTTATTATGTGGCTGTGAATAGGTTGGGATCCTAACCCTAAACTTCCCAACTCTTTCAAAACTGAGCGGGAAGCCAAGCCTGTGGTACCTTGTGTACTCCTAGCCGAGGGCTTCTCAACTGGATACTGCAGAGGGATTACAATGCCTTGATCTGGCTTCTGAAATGCCGAAATGAGATTTTTTATTTTCCGGAAAAATCTTTTATGTACCCCAGGTGCTGTCTGGAAAATAAAAGACAAAAAAAATTATTTGCTTCATAATGCAAAAAAAAGACCTAAAAGATATGAGAGGGATGCTTAGAGAGGTAACATTTGTGTGACTTGCTCAAATATTTGAAAACATAAGGAAGAAAGGAAAACAACATCCAGAAGAGCTTACTTTGCTTGGCTGAATTTCCCTGCAAGAGGAGCTAATGAGCTGTCATTTCAGTTCTCCCAGGGGTAGTACTAGTTTGTACAAGCTCTTGCTCACAGCCCTGCCCTTCCTGACTGCTACCCATCATACATCCCGAACCTCTCAGGGTATACAGGCCATTACCCACAATGAATTCAGCAACAGAGGGAATGCAGTTAAACATGAAGAAAAAAAAAAAGCACAGATCCAACAGGTCATTAATAAAAAGCCTGAGGAACCAAAACATCAACACCCTGTCCCCATCTCATTATTTCACAATATAAAATACTACACACAACAAAATTATAAACTGACTGTTGTGATACATGCAAATGCATGGCTGTCTAACGCTTATACTCTTTTACCTCATAATACATACTGACTTATCCTTCTTATAAATTTTGTGTTCCTTTCCCAAATTGTTCCCACAGTCAGCACTATACTGTAACAAGGTTTCCCCTGTGACATGAAAGTAAAGGACGATAAAAGGTCACCTTTACTTATGGATTTGTCAGTTTTTAAAGAGATCACATTTACAGGTGGCTGTTAAGAATGTATTCTTCCCCTGATATCTTTGTTCTCACAAAGACACTGCCTGAAATCAACATTCCCCACAAAGCTTATGAGCTGAGTTTTAGGCACCAGCTCAAAACTGTCATTTTACATAAAATAAAACAGCATTGCTATGAGCAACTAAACAATGACTAGTTTCGTTTCTTTCTCTTTATTTTATTTTTTTTATTTTTAGAAAGTCATTTCTCGGCTATTCCATGTGGAAGATTTTTGAGCTGGGAACTGCATGGTTTTTAGCACTTAATGAGAAAACATGAAGGCTGGCACACAGACTTCTGTCACCTAGACCACAGACTCTCCACAGTTGCTCTTGGTCATTGCCTACTTTGGAGCAAGTAGTTTTCCAGTACACTGTAGATGTTCTCTTTAGCTGATAGTCAATGTTCACCTGTAAACTTTCAACAGATAGAGAACAGTCTCCTCCCTGTCTCTATCCTTATGATCAAAAGACCTTCCTAAATTTCTGTTGAGGCCTCATCTAAAAATAACATGGCCATTCTTGCACAGACTCAGGTAGCTCCTCAACTCAAGAGAGACTCTGCAAATTACAAAGGATTGCAATCGGCACAAAACACCTCCTTAGGTGTTCCACAGGGCATTTTTGGATTTTTAAAAACACTTTCCTGTCTTCTGCCTTCACTATTTCCTCATGGATTGCTAGATAATGACTCTTTCAATTACTCCCATTTCACAAATACAAACATGTGAACTAATCATCTTGCATAAAGTAAATTAGTAAGCAAGGGTGAGGTCACGTAAATGAACAGAAGCAGCAGAATTGTCCCTGCGTTCCTTTCAGATTAGGACTAGACCAAGAAGTTTCCAGTGACACTGAAGTCACCAGCCAGAGGAGAAACTACATATTTCCCTAGAGTGGAACCATTTCAAACCACACTTCATTTAGGTTATTTCTTGTGGCTTATAAAAGCATTTTCAACAGAGGCATCATTTCTATGGGGACTGATCTAGTTAACACTTGATTATCCATGCTCACAGAGAAGACTAATAACACTGAACATATAGAAGCAATTTGAATTTGAGATGCAGCATTACTTTAGCAAATGACTGACATAATTTATGATGCTTTGCTTAGGCAAATAAGTAATTTGCTTACTGGCTAAGGATCATCTGATGACCAACTACCCAGAAAAGCCCAAAGGCATAGAAATTGGCAGGGAGAGAGCAGTACACTTGTGACAGTGCACTGCTGACAATCTATACAGCAATAGATGATAATCAACAATTCATCATAACTTTAGCCTGAGTCACAAGGGCTGTGTTAATATATTCAGCAGTGGTCTACCTAAAATGAAAAAGATGCACGTTCGTATTTCATAATTCAATAGATTCAAGGTTCAACTTAATCTGACATCTTAAAAAATCTTAGACTTACTTAGCTTTCAAATATAATCTATGCACAGAACACAGAATGCTACTAGCATGTCTTTTTCATATGGTGTGGCAAACTAAAATGGTTTTCCTAAAAGTAGTACAGATACCACTTACCTCATTTTGAAAAGACATTTGTCACACACACTAAAAGCATTACTGACCACACTATCCTGTCAGTAAATTAGTCTCTTGTTCAAATTTGTGTGTTCTCCATACAGCCACCTCTTAGTTATCCGTGGAAATATGTTTTGAATCACAACTGGTCATCGGTACACTCTGGAGAAATTTCTACCAGTCAGGTGGTATGAGTTCTGAGAATATGTGCTAGTTTAATATTCACCTTAACAAGAAGACAAATTTTGTAGACAGAAAAAATGCAATATGCATTTCATGAAACAAAGATGGTTTACCTCTTTCATATTTGGGGATAATCCATGTCAATCTTCTGCTCTCGTGATACAATTACAATATTATGATATAGGTAGGGTCAAATCAGGCAACAGGATAAGGGATATTTATGCTTAATAAGCCCTCTCCTTTAACTGATTAGAAATATTTAACAATCTGATATGGTGGCATATATAATAGAAAACACATTATAAAACATGTGTAAGAATCCATATCACATCCCTTCCCCCCAAGGCTCAGGGATCACTGAGGAAGAGGGTTGCAAAGAGTGTAAGAGCCAGGGGTGGTAGATGCTTGCAAGGACAGAGTGTCTTCCAGACACAGCAGGACAGCTGCACATATGAACTCATGGTGGTTGTGACAGCATGCACATACCGAAATCCAAGCATGAAGAGAGGAGGTGTGCACAAAGACTCCTAGCCAGGGAGCTATTGGCAATGGATAGCTACCAGGACAAGGAAAGCCTGATTTTTCTAAAAATAATAGCCCCTGGTAAGTCAATTGTGCTTCAATGGAAGGCCACACATCCAAGAATATTTGGGCAGCACAAATTGAGTTGACAGATTAGAAAGAAAAGAAAAGAAAAGAAAAGAAAAGAAAAGAAAAGAAAAGAAAAGAAAAGAAAAGAAAAGAAAAGAAAATGAAAGAAAGAAAGGGGGAGAGGGAGGGGGAAGGAAGGAAGGAAGGAAGGGAGGAACCAGGCAGTGGTGGTTCACACCTTTAATCCCAGCATCTGGGAGGCAGCGGCAGGTGGATCTCTGTGAGTTCAAGGCCAGCATGGTCTGCAGAGTGAGTTCCAGGACAGCCAGAGTTACAACAGAGAAACCCTGTCTCGAAACATATGTTGAACAGAATTCTCAAAGAACTCTTTTTTGTAATCACAAAAAAGTCAAAGATTCTTTTCACAAAAATAATTTTTTATTCCTCAGCTGAAAGATATTTTTTGAAGAAAAAGGATTATTTATGGCCAAACCATATACAAATTCATACATATCATCTATACATAGCTATTCTTCATGATAAATCAAATTGCTTACTTATTTGCAGTGATAGATTTTTTTTTAAAGAAGTATAGTTTTGACCAGAAATGGTACTGATTTTTCCTTAGATAGTATCACAGTATGAATTATCCTGACACAAAGTAACAATGTGGCCAAAGGAAGATAAAGTATCATATGGAGAAACATGATCAAAGGACATTATATACTTGCCTTATGAAACACATTACTATGTATAGTAAATATATCACAATAAAAAAAATTAGTTGGGAATATTGCTCAGTGGCATCATCCCTAATTCTTTTTTTATTTCAGACAGGGTTTCTCTGTTGTAACCCTGGCTGTCCTGGAACTCACTCTGTAGACCAGGCTGGCCTCGAACTCACAAAGATCCACCAGCCTCTGCCTCCCGAGTGCTGTGATTAAAGGCATGTGTCACCATCATCTGGCTCCTAATCCTATTTTTAATAAAACTTAAAATATAAAATTAACCAATTAATAAGATAGCTATGTACTTGAATCTATTCTAATTAATCTCAGCAATTCAAATGTTTGCAATTTGTAGTTAGCTGTTCACTGATAAATTTGTAAAACATTTACAAATTTTGTCTAGACTTTATAATGCCTAAATGTACAGATTAATTATGCCACTAATAGAAGTTGATAGTAACACCTATGCTTTCAAAAGATCATAGTGAAGTACTTTCACTATCAAGATGGACTATTGAAAGGTCAGAAACCAACTAAAGTATATGAGTTTGGAAACTACAGTTATTGAGTCAATAAATGATTCCTAAGATGGGCTATTCGATACTACCCTGCTCTGAAGAAATATTTCACTCATTTCTTCAACTGAAGCAGTGGCATTCAAATATTTTCAAAATCACAAGAAACCTTTGTTCTGAATAAATCTTATTCAATGTCCTAGTTCATAAGGAAAACTAAAGGGAACTTCCCTGCTGGAGGCAAGATAAGTACCCAAAAAATACCCGCTCACCTCTCCTCTCCTTCTGAAAACCCCTTCCCAGGGAGTCTCAAGAGAGAAGAGAACCATGATTCTGCAAAATCTCCCTTTAAAACATTACAATGCCATGCAGGAATTCATTGTTCATACATGTATAAAATTCTCGAAGAATATTTTTTTATTAAATAAAAATTGCAATTTTGCCTCTTCTCTATTCCAACTATCCAGGGGCCTCCAACGTGGTTCTTGTGAGAGTCTTTTACTCCTTGAAATGAGTCCTCTGAGTAAATGTTCGTAGACACAATTTACAAATGACTTCAATCAAAAGTAACTATAGGAAGAACCACACGTGGAGCCTGTATGCATTTGACATGGCCCAGGATCTCATGCCTCAGTGTAATTCCCTGTTACATCTCCTACAGGCTACTAGTGACTAGTAGAGAATAGAAATCCCAGTTTGTTTTGATCCACAACACTAATATGCACATCAGTTTTATTCAGTATATTCTTGCTGAAAGATCATATAAGCACTTTAAGTAAGTTAAACATGATGCTTCAAATTTCTTCATTATCCAAAGTAATCCTACTCCACAGTGGTGGCTAAACAGGTCTGGAAACAAGCTTTACTACAAGCTTCTAAACGAACCATCAATGACTATGTAATTGAGCATTAGTGATTTAAATATAATGAGTATTTTGGTATAATGACTTCTTTTATATAAACCAACCTAAATTTTAAACACTTTTCTAATACCCAGGGGAGCAAAAATAAATAAAAGAACTGTACCTCCGCACTCCAAGAACCTGTTTCTGTCTGTGACACTCGGTATGTATAGATGTAACCTTGATACCTGTGAAAGAGTACATTTCAGTTACTAATAGTTTCAAGAAAAACAATGGGTGCTCTAAAGTTGAACTTGCTTTTACCTATAAAACTTACATATACTAGATGCACATGGACAGCTTCCTGGCATTCAGAGGAAGCAAAGCCAGTGGGTTTAATTTACTTCCATTTTATTTTGGCCCAATTACGGTTTCCAGTGATTGTTTTTTCTTAGCTATGTGGATTAATACACCTAAGGATTTATCTAGTATAGAGAGACTGGACAAAAATAAACTGTAGACCTGTTGTCACTGACAAAAAAATCATAAATTATTAAACACCCTTAACAAACCAGAGCTCTTACTGTTTTTTAAATGTACATAAAGTCTTAAACTAAAAAGGGTTGACTGAAACAAGACCCAATTAAATTAAAGTAACACTGATAGTATTAAATATTAAAGTAACAGAAGTATGACGGGCAATGAAATAGAATTATTCTTACATTACTATGTAATAAATAGTAATATAATATTACTATGCAACTCTATAATACTGCAATATACTAATAGTAGTACTTGAATCTTAAAAAGGAGTACTGTACCATAGAATGTCATCCAGCCTTTGAAATAATGAAATTCTGCTATTTTCAGCAATATGAATAAAACTGGAAGACAGGCTATTAAATAATTCAAGCACAGAAAAACAAGAAATATATATTTTTCCTTATATGAGGAAGCTAAAATATTGACCTCAAAGAAGTATAGAGTAGAATAGTGGTCACTAGTGGTGACCAATGGTGGTGACTAGAGAGATGACTGAAAAGTTCAAATCACTTGTTACTCTCACAGAGGACCCAGTTCAATTCCCAGCACCCACACATTAATTCACAACCATCTGCAACTCCAGTTCCAGGATATCTGATGCCCTTTTTGACCACCCTGGACACCAAGCAGGTGCATGGTGCATACATACATGGAAGCAAAACACTCACACATAAAATAGGATGAATAATATAATAAAAATATAAAAGAATGGTTGTTAGTAGATTCTAGGAAGTGTAGAGGATTAGGATGGTTAATTGAAATGGGATGCTGATGGACAGGAAGAATCAATTGTAATGTTCTACATGACAATGGGCTAACTATGGCTGACAACAACTATAATTGTGTATTTCAAAATTGCTAGTGAGGAGGATTCAGAGCATTACCAACACAAAGAAGTGATAATTAAATTAATATAATTAAAATGCAATTTTCCTAATCTGATCATTAAACATTGTATACATGTTCTGAAATAGCCCACTGTATGCCATAACTATGGACAATTATATGTAAATTAAAATTATAAAATTAATGAGAGGAATAAAAAGCTGATGATTCAAAGCAGTTTGGCCTTTCAAATGTGATAAACATAGGCTCCATTATTTGATTCATAGGTGTTGGGTGTCTGTTTAGATGAATTCTACTGTGTGCCAAGGCTTTTAAATGTGATATTCTTTTCAGCTGCCATAAACAATACTATAGTCTAAATGTCTTAAGCAAGAGAGAGAGAGAGAGAGAGAGAGAGAGAGAGAGAGAGAGAGAGGAGAATGTTTCTCACACTGCTGGAAGCTAACTCCAAGGGCAAGGTACAAAGAAGGAAGATTTTAAGGTTTCATTCTTTGGTCTTAACTCATGAACACCAGAAAAAGTTCTCTCTCTTTTGTTAAGCCACCAATCATACTAGATTTGGCTCTCTTTATTTTTACTTACTTTTATTTGAGACAAGCTGTATGTAACCCTGCAGTAGTTTGGAACCAATGATCTTCCTGCCTGCATCACCGCACCTGAATGCAGACCCCTTCTTATGACATAATTTAACCTTACGTCCCTAGACTCTGGAGATCTTATATCCAAATATAATCACATTCGGAATAAAGTTTAAACTTATTCGAGGGGCTCACCGTTCAAGCAACAGTATTCTATTCCTTACCCCTAGTGTTTTTGCATTATAAGTAAGGTGAAAATTTTCTGCACTTTTAAATTATTCCCCATTCAATTCAGTTCTCTTCTTTTGTATTTTACTATAAGCAATCTCGAATAACCAAGCCATTCCTTCAAAGCTTTGCTTAGAAAGTCTCCACGGATGGGTTAGAGGTGGAGATACAGCTTTTGGTAGATTACTTGCATAGCACTGGTCAAGTCATCAGTTTTACAGCAGAAAATGGAAAAAAAGGACTATAATGTTACATGTATATATATGTTTTTGTAGATAACCATTCAGAATTGGATAACCAACTGTTGTGCTCTTCCTTGTGGAAGACTATGTTGTCTGCTCATTATACATCACACACACACACACACACACACACACACACACACATATACACACACACATATACATATATACATATATATTTATGTATATATGTAACAACAATTAATGGAGGAAAGGCTATGAATTTGAAAGAGAGCAAGGAGTAAACGGGAGGGTTTAGACGAAACGAAAGGGGAAAATGTGTAATTATACTATAGTTTCAAAAGATAAAAGAAATATTTTTAAATAAATACAAGCTAGATAACCACTTTCATTGTTCACAAATTCTGAGTTCCACAAAACTAGAATACACCTTAGCCAAGTTCTTTGTTACTTTAGAACAATAATCATATTTTTTCCAATTTCCAATAACTTTCTCCTCATTTCCCATCTAAGACTTTCCCAGAATGGTCTTTTACTCCCACAAATTTTAATTATTTTATTTATTTTTTTATAATTATATCCTTTATCCCCTTCCTTTCCTACCTCCAAACCCTCCCATATACCCTTCGTTACTCTTTCAAATTTATGGTCTCTTTTTTCATTAATTGTTATTGCAAACATATATGCATATACATATGTATTCTTCAGTCCTTATAATATTGCTTGTATGTATGTTTTCCAGGCTGACCATTTGGTATTGGAACCAAATTGGAAACCATTCGGTATTGGAAAACAATCGGTGTGTTCTTCCCTGGGGAAGACTGCTTCTCCTATTCTCAGCATTCTTTAGTTGCCTGGAGCTCTTTGTGTAATTTTACCAGCATTCTATTCGTGGCAATCTGGGGAGCAGGGATAAGATAAACCTCAAAATTCCTCTAGCCTCTACTCATTACCCAGTTTCAAAGGCGTTTTCACATGTTTTTTACTATATTACAATAGCACCTGACTTCTTAGCTTCTGTCTTAGTTTATTAAGTTGTTATGACAACGTGCCACAGTTGGGTGGCTTAAACAGAGGAAATCTGTTTCTCACAATATTACAGGCTGAGAGTCCACATTCAAGGTGCCACTGTAGTAAATATCATTCTGAGACCTCTTTTCTAGGCTTATTCCTCCAAGGTTTCTGCTTCAGTTAGTGCCTCCCTCTGCCTTGATTGCCACCTCCATTGTCTGTGCTTATGTGGCCTTTTGTTTATGTGTATGTCCTTTCTGTTCTTGCAAAGTCACCAAATCTAACAAATTGTGGTTCCACCCACAATCTGATATGAACTCATTTAATTTTACATTTCTCCTTATATATGAATTTTAGAGGAACAAAATTTACTCCATAATACATGCACCACATTCTTTAGACTCTCCAAAAGTCCTCTGACTTTTTATGGTAAAATTCATTTTATAAGTGAAAAAAACTGAAATTTTCAGAAGTAAAATAACCAAAACAGACCAGAAATCAAGCAGTAAAAATGCTATTTGGATTATGCTTACTTTCTTCTCACTCTATAATATTTATTATAATTTAGTGTTCATGATAATAATACTTAATTTGCTTTATAAACTTTTAAAATGTGTTATCAATTAAATTTATTCTAACTAGCATGCAAAAATAAAGGAATGCATATTCAGTTATTTTGATGTCTTGATTCATGTATATATTATATAACGTTTAAATCAAAACAAATATGTTTACCAAAAAAATTATCATTTCCTTGGGATATAAACATAGAATCTTGCCCCTTTTTCTTCTTTTCCAAGACAGAGTTTTTCTGTTGTAATCCTGGCTGTCCTGGAACTCACTCTGTAGACCAGGCTGGCCTCGAACTCACAGAGATCCGTCTGCCTCTGCCTCTCGAGTGCTGGGATTAAAAGTGTGCACCACCACTGCTGGCTCTATTTTTATTTCTTAATGTAGTCAAGTCTGTGTGGACATTTTCTTGATTAATGATTGATGTGGGAGGGCTCAGCCACTGCAGATGCTGCCACCCCGGTACAGGTAATGTAAGAAACCAGGCTGACCAATCCATAGGGAACAAGCCAGTAAGCAACATTCTTCCAAAGTTTCTGCTTCCTCCCTCTGCCTTGAGCTCCTGCCCTGGCTTCCCTCAATGATGAACTGTAAGCTGTAAGATGAAATAAACTCTTTGCTCCATTAGTTGATATTAACCATTGTGTTTATCACAGCAAAGGGAAGCAAACGAGAACACTTAGTGCATATTGATCAGCCGTTCCCTATCCTACACCACTCCTACTTTCTCCAGCCACAGGCAACCACAAATCTACTCTCAATCTCCATGTGGATAGTTTCCTTATACTCCACGTATGAAAACATGTGGTACGTGTCTTTCTATGACTGCCATATTTCATTTAGTATAATGATTTCTAGTTATATATACATTTTTGCAAATGACAAGATTTCCTTCCCTTTATGGTGAACAGAATTCCATTCTGTTTATGTCTCCATCTTTTTAACTCACTCCTTGATCGATGGATTCTTGTGTTATTTCCATTTCTTGACTATTGTAAGTAGTGTCGCAATGAACCTGAGAATTCAAATATCTCTTCAACATGCTGATTTCATTTTCTTTGGATATCTCCTCAGGGGTAGATACCCAAATAATGTGGTAGTTCTAGTTTTTTGAGGATCTTCTATATTGTTTCCCATAATCATTGTCCTAATTTACATTTCTCTAAATGGTGGTAAAGTTTCTCCTTTCTCATACCCTCATTAGCACTTGTTATCTTTACTTTCTTTGATAATAAGCTTTATTGCTTATTATTTTTACTAGAGTGATGGAATAATTTTGAGTTTCATTTCCCTGGTGATCAGTGTACTGCACATTTTTTTCATGATTTTCCTTTTTATAATGATTTATTTTATTTTTATTTTATGTGTTTGATTGTTATGCCGGCATGTTTGTCTGTGAACTATGTGTGTACAGTGCCCATGGAGGCCAGAAAGGAGCATTGGCTCCCCTGGAACAGGAATTACAGATAGTTCTGAGCAACCATGTGGGTCCTGGGAACCAAGCCAAGGTCCTCTGCAAGAACAGCCAGTGCTCTTAACTACTGTGCCATCTCTTCAACTTCTCATAATTGTCCTAATTAATATTTCCTTAATAGAAAAGTAAGGTAATGTTAATACTAAAATTTCAATGAAATTTTGGATTTGAAGATAAATAAATTATCGTGGTCTCATTTAATATATTTGCTGTTGTTCTTAGGCACAGGATTAAATCAATAGGAATACTTGATTAGGAAATATACTAAAGTCTGTTTAAATCACTGTGTTTAAACTTAAAAGAACAGATAATACTAAATTCTTACAAAGAGAGGACTATGCTTAGTTCATTGGTCACATTTGACATTAAGTTCCTTTAGAATTAGAAAAGCTTTAAATATTTGAATTAAATTGTTACACCTTTGATCAATATCCATCAGTACTAATTACCTAACGAACTACAAAAGACATTTAAAACACTCTAATCGGGCTCATTTGACTTAGGAAATTGAACAAAACGTCAATTTAAATGTTGGTGTGATCACAAAACTAATGTTTTATATTTGTAATGTAGATTTACCAGAATATTTGAATCATATATAAAATAGCTTACTATGTACTTATATCTGATATGTTGAATAAATATAAACTATTTTACTGTTAAGGTCTTATTTTTAAGTAATTAAAATTTACCTGAAAGCACACCAATTTCAGTAAGTACTCTACAGGGAACAAGACAAGAGCTTTGATTTCTGTTCTTCACCATGGTAACTTGAGACATAGGCTTTAAAGGACTTTTGGCCATCCAGCAAAATGCAGATGGAAGCAGGGCCCTGAGTTCTATTTTTCCCCTTGGAAAGCAATTAGTGAGAATAATTCACAGGACTTTAACAGTGATGTAGAAATAACAGCATTGAAAATCTCAACAATAGAGCCAAGGAGATAGAGTGCTTGCCTGCAAACAGGAAGACCCAAATTCAACACCAAGAATTCATGCCAAGTATTGTGCCATGCATGGTGGCATGCACGTGTAGTTCCAGGAGTGGAGAAGTAGAAGCAGGCAGATCCCTGGTGCTCACTTTCCAACCTACTGGAGTTGGTGAGCTCCAGAAAAGTGAGAATTCCCTGTCTCAAAGAGTCAAAATGGACAACTCCTAAGAATTGACACGTGAAGTTGTTCTCTAGCTTCCACACACATGCACACACATACATGCAAGCACTTATACACAAACACATACACACATATACGTATGTACACACAAACACACAAAAAATAAAAGCCTGATAATGTAAGCAAAATGGTAAGCAGCCTGTTTTCCAGATTCTAAAGCAACAGGCCTCTAAAATATACAATGGGTAAATCTCCTTACCATCATTCAACTTCATTTAGTCAAAATAAATGAGTATGTTTTGAAAGTTGTTTCCTAACGAATCTGATCTTATCTCACTTTCGGTTAAGCAGCAGGAACCTAAGTACCACTTCAAAAGCTGGTACCTTCTTAAGTCTCCAAACAAGCTGATGTCAATGGCACATACATTTTCTTATGATTAAGGTATCTAATATTAACAATGTCCCCCACCCAAACCCTTGAATTCTGAATGAACAGACTTATCTCTCTTCTCAAATAAACCAGCAGTGTGTAACTTCTGCTTTTAAGTCAAAGAACTTACTAATCAATAATCCTTTATAGACAACTCTCATAATAATGTGCTATGGATGGGAAAAATCTAAAGCAGAACAACTCCAATTGCATTCTTAGGGTCGCAACATTTGTGAGCCACCTGATATGGGTGCCGGGGAACCAAACTCAGATACTCTGGAAGAACAGCGAGTGCTTTTAACCAATGAGTCAGTTCCCTAGCTATGAAAAATCCTTTTTTAAAAGCCATATATGTGCTCTGTCTGTAGGAAATCATTGTTATAGGGGGAAAGTATTAAGTGTTAATAAAAAGCCATAAAAGTGTACATATCTTTCGTTAAATAAGCTTGTTTATCTTCATACTCTCCAAGGAAACAAGTCAAAAGAAAAAGACAAGTACATTTTTAATAGTAGATAAAGTAAAATTGACCTAACTACCCAAAACAAGTAACAATTACTCAAAACAAGGGAATAGTTTTTAGGTATGTCCTCAAAAAATGTATGTGATTAAAATTTACATCAAAATAAATAATTCTTCACAGGCAGGAAATAATCAATAGAGTTAGAAGCACGCCTGCTGAATGGGAAAAAGCATTTGCAAACCACAAATCTGAAAGGGGTTAGTATACATAATACCTAAGATTTGGGGGAAAAAACTCAGTAAGAAAACAAATTGATTGAAAATAGGCAAAGGACCTGAACAGATTTTTCATAAAAGAATACATACAAGATTACCAACGAATGTATGAAAAAATTTCAATGATCATTAATCGTTGGAGAAATGCAAATTGAAATCACACCTGTTCAAGTGGCTCTTACAAAAGGATGAAAGATAAGTTTTGTGAGGATGTGGAGAAAGAGAACACTTGTACACTGTTGATGTGAATGTAAATTAGTAGAATGATTGGAAATTGAAATGAAATTGGAAATTGAATGGAAAACAGGAAGGAGGCTCCTCAAAAAAAAAAAAATATTGCATGACTCAGCAATAGAAGGACAGGGTGTATATCCAAATGAAATCAGTGTGTCAGAGTCTGTGCTCCTGTGCTCAGTATAACAATGTTTGCAATATAAAGGATAAGGAATCAACCTTACTGTGCAAGAGCAGATAAATGGATGAAGAAAATGTGATAAATACATGCTGTCCCTCATATGAAGAACCTAGATTTGAGAACATGCAAACAAACATGGAAATAGAAAATAAACTAGTTGAGAAAAGGTGGAAGAGCAGAAGGAGGGGAGATGAAAGAGGATGATGGGGTAAATGAGATCAAAGTACACTAAATATGTAAGAAAATATCGTGATAAAACCATTATTTTGTACATTATGTAATAATTATGAATGACTGAGAAAAACAAAATCTGGAATATATATATATAGTGAAATACCACTCAGCCTTAACAAAAATGTTATCATCTATTTTTGACAACAGGAATGAACCCGGACATTGTATTAAGTGAAGTAACCTAGGCACCGAAAGACAAATATTGCAAGATCTCACTTACAAGTAGAACCTGAAAATATTTTCACAGAAGCTGAGAATTCTGTAGTTTTGTACATCACAAATAAGAAAAAAACATAATTCATTTTTTAAATTGCTACATACTCCCTCTATGAATATAGAAAAATCAAGAAGATGGATCAATTTTCTCTTCCTTCTCCCATTGAGGTGCATTTTGGAGTTGATGATAAGCACAGCATTTAGACGTTATGCTGAAAAACTCCAGAAAATGAATGACAGGTGGGGAACAGTGGAGTATTTTAAATTGTTGCTGTTAATTTCTTTTCATAAGTAGCACATACAAAACGTATTTTTAGTTATTGCTGATACTAAAATTTGACTGACTTCATCTAAAGCTGTCCCCTAAGCCTTTAAAAGGTATCCAGACTAGCAATGGGCAAGTGCAAAACCGCTCGGCTTATTTCTTATTTTCTCAGTGGGTCAGTGTGGTGGCTAGGACTTCACTTCAAACAAACAAACAAAAAAACCCACATTAACTTTCTTTATGCCTATTAAAGAGCTTCTAAAAGGATAAGCTATAAGTACATCTGACTTCTACACCACACTGCAAATAGTACAAGCTAGTTCCCATTCTCTCATCTACATAACATAATGCTATATACATTTAAGACACTTCTATGGAATAGATTTTGAGAAACTTTGGGTACTTTTTTCAGGCTGTCCTGGAACTCACCATACAGGCCAGACTGACCTCAAACTCATGGGGATCCTCCTGTCTCACCTCCCAAGTGCTGGGATCACAAGCAGGAGTCACCATACACATTGTAACTAAATTTTAAATAAGTATTTTACATCCATAGTTACTGTCTCATAGATACAAAGTCTTCATTATTAAAAGTATACTCTCCTTCAAGAAGTTCTAGTTTTCTGTTGTCCAAACTTCATTCTTTTAGAGTGGATATGAATCTCCAGTACAGTCTAAAGTCATTCAATATCAAGATCAATGCTAAAACTATGTAACGATTCTTCTCACCATCACTTGTAAATCCTGGACGAAAGAAAGTAGGGGGAAATTCACCAAGGTAAAATTACAAGGTAAGAGGCAGAGTTGCACTGTGTGCTCAGAAGGTCTTACGGGAAGATATTGACTCTTAATCCCCATTGAGTGGTGCATTTCTTAGATTAGTGAAAATGAATTAACAGTTTGGTTTTAAAGGCAATCTCAAAAGTATAATTCTCAAAAAAGATAATGAGTAAGTATATTAGGACATAGACCTAGAACTGTCTGCTGAGAGAAAGGGCAAAGATGTAGCTGAAGAGAAATTCGTTTAGGAAAGCCCATGAGGTATAGAAGGGTACAAGTCAGTACAGACTTCCTCTATGTTTAAAATAAAGGACAACTTCAGACTCATCTTGAGGATTCAATTTTACATTATTAACCAGATTCAGATTATAGCATATTTGTCTGTGAATTGTCTATTTTGTGGCTGATGTGTAACAAATTTAATTCTAAGTTGGTTTGGGGGCTCACTCTACTATTAATGAATTCTACACAGAAAATCCTAAATAATTTTTGTGACCCAAGTTATCGTAAAGATGTGTCACCAATAAACATACAATAAACATAGGATTTAAAAACCAGATATCCAGTTGAGCAAGATGCCTCAGTGGGTAAAGACACTTGCTGCAAAGCCTGATATCCACAGGGTATAAGGATAGAACCAACCTCAGCAAGCTGTCCTCTGACCTATGCTGTAGCATACGTTTACTCACACACAATCATACCATACACATGAATGAATGAATAGGAAATTTAAAATGATATCAATTAAAGTGTGATTTCCTGTTAAATTTTTAAATCATAAATTCATTGCCACATTCTTCTATTGCACATTCTGCTATTACAACTGATAAGCTGAATTTTATTTTACTACATTTCCTCTACCTCTTGAGTTCAGTTGTGTGGTGGGCACTTTATTTCCAGGCCAAAGCACTCCTTATCCACTATAGAGATATCTGTTCATCCATTTTCATTGCTTCTCTACGCACCACAGCTAGGAAATGGAAAGAGCCTAGATGTCCATCAAGTGATGAATGGATAACAAAAATCTAATATGTTTACCAATGGAATGATATTCAGCCACTAACAAAGATGAAATTTGTAAGTAAATGGATGGAACTGGATACAGCCATTCTGAATGAGCTAACTCGGACTCGGAAAGACAAACAACACATTTTCTCCCATTTGTGATTGTTAGCTTTGAATCTTGAGACATGTGTTTCATTTGGAATGCCCAGAGAGATCAGGGAATTGCTAAGGGACCATGAGTGGTAGCTTTCAAGGGAGAAGAGACAGAATGCACAGGTATAAAGAATCAAAAGGGAATACCAGAACAGGAAGGGCTAAATTGGGGTAGGGTGGGAAAGCAGGGTATAACACAGAATGCAAAAAACGAATATGGAAACCTACTTATGTATATGTTTCCTAAAATATATACATATACACATATACAGAAAGAGTTAATGTGGAACTAATTCCACATTCTATAACAAGGCAACAACTAGACATCATATGTTACCAAATGAAGTACCTAGTACCAGGAATGGATTATGTCTTTTTGAGTTGTGGGCCAATGAGCTCCCACAGACCAACAAACACTACAGGCTATTGCCAATGTTCTTGGTTCCTCTCCAGAACTTGACAGTAAGACCCTTTTGCTAAAGATGCCACTTACTTGAGGCCTAGAAATGGAGAAATGAAACTGGTACAGACCTGGAAGCTTCATCTATATAGGGTAGCTCACAGTGCTGGAAGGTGCTATGCATGCTACCAGAGGAGAAAAGTAATCATCAGTTTCACTCCTCAAAAAAGGGCAAAAAGATAACTCTTTCATCCAAAGACATATATGACAAATGACGTCATTAGGTGTCTTCAAGGCTAAAAAATTATAAATTCATTTTTTCTTCCAGATCTTCCATCAGAGAAGCATAAAGTCTGCCACATAAAGAGGGGTGCTAATTATGGAAATCTGCTAATTTTCAAGCAAAATATTTTTAATTAGTTTTCCTCTTATGAGACAATCCCGGGGGATGATGAGATATTATCTAGTGACTATTTATATTGGAGTGAAAGTGAATAATTATGAGTGTATAATATGTATCTCAATGAAAGAAACTTGATATCCCTAGAAAACAGAAGAAAATAAAATCTTATACCATGTCTTTGAAAAGAGTCAATTCTTTAAATGCAACAATTTCTCCTTAATTTATGGTTGATATTAATTTAATCCAATTTAACAAAATTGTTTTAGTTTTATCACAAAGAACCAATGTATAAGAACATCTAGTAACTTTCCAGTATGTTTGAACATTACGGTACATTGACTCGATTAATATAAGCACAAATTGATCAGTTGAATGAAATAGGCCAGAAACAATAACAATATTATAAATATTCAGTTATTTCAGTACTTGGTAAAGTGACCTAACAAATGAAGAATGGAAGTTCAATTTAGTAAACTATATTGGACAACTGATAACTACCTGGAAACAAATCAAATTAGATCCTTTATGCACATAAAAACAAAACTCAAATGGAATTAAAAGGTAAAATATAAATTAATAAAACCACATATTTAAAACAGAAACAGTGAATTTTCTCTGAAAGAGAAACGATTTTCTAAGCTGGGAATCAGAGGAAGAAATCAAACACAAAGAAGCTGAGTGACGCATTTCAATACTAAAAATACAAAATAACAAACAGCAAACTGAGAAAGAATATCTGCAACATATCAAGATGTGTCCATGTGCATGCATGCATGTGTGTGTGTGTAGGAAAAGCAAGACGATCCAAATCATTAAGTGATAAAAGTATGCAAACAGCCAGTTCATGAATGCAGAAAAATAGTTTAACAACCACATTAAAAACATTCTCTTCCACTAACAATGAAATATATGTGAAATATATTTATATTTAATACATTTATATATATAACAACAATTAAAATAGAATATAAATATAATAAAAATTAGACATCAAATTTCAAAGGAAATTATTTTTAACAAGAATACCCATTGCTAAGGAAAGTGACCCTTATAAATTAGAATATTCATTTAGCAAAAATATATTGTGATCATTTGTATGTAGAATTTATAATTTAAAAGCATTGAATGATTCAGATGTCAAAATAAGAGGCTGATATACATGTATGAAATTGTCAAAATAAAACAGTCAATAAAAAAATAAGAAATTGGTCAAGAGAAATACGGATCGTTTACAACTTAGCTCAACAAAAATACATCCACTTTAAAATAGTGCTTTGAATTTAATTGTGAAAAGATTACATATGAGTCAGCTTTTTTCATACTAAATGGAAATTGCACCAAAATTTAATGAAAGGACATATATGTTCAAAAACATTCATCTTATTAAATAATAGAGGAAATTTTACTTAAAACTTAATAGTTTTCTTTAAGTCATAAGATTACAGATGATTTTTTCCTTCAATTTTATTACCTATGTTTCCAAATTTTATATCACAAAGAAATGTTAGAGACTATTTTGAAAGACTACTTTCATTCTAATTTTAATTAGAAAAACTAATTGGAAGAAAAAATTCTTACTGTAAATTAAGAGTAGCAATCCTCTAAGTGGAAAGCTTTTACAATATTTGAGACATTCTCTTCTCTAAAAGATAACAGGAGAAGAGGTCCTGTGTAAGTGTCCTGGCTGGGATTTAATCTGAGAAAGAGGCACATATAGTTTGAAAGAACAATTTGAAGCATAGTTTGAAGCATTACTTAAAAAAAAGAGGAAACTAGCCAGGGAGTGGTGGTGCACACCTTTAATCCCAGCACTCAGGAGGCAGAGGCAGGTGGATCTCTGTGAATTCGAGGCCAGCCTGGTCTGCAGGGTTCCAGGACAGTCAGAGTTACTACAGGTAAACCCTGTCTTGAAAAACCAAAAAAAGAAAAAAATAGAGGAAACTGAAGTTCAAGCAAAACTTCTTGGTTAATGGAAATAAACAAAATATAGAATAAAGTGTGCTGAGTAAACTGTAATTATTGTGTGGTTTTTCATGCATATATGATTCTAGTTCCTTCCACTCTATATCATATGAGTCAGTATTTTGAATTAAGAGTACATGGTTTGTTCCAAAATAACATTTTGCAAGTACCAAGTAGTGCCAGTAAGAGAAAAATGAAATGATTGTGTGCATCAAAAGGGACACTCATCTCCAAAAAAAAAATTGAAGAACTGATCAAAGGCAGCAGGCATACTTCTCTCTTCCCTCCACAGCCATAATTCTGAAGACCCATATGAGAGAGAGGGCACCGTTCTAAAGACAGGAGTAGAATTCTCCACTTGTCTGCTTTCACAGGAAGAGGTTAGAAAAATTAGTCAACAACAATAACAAGAAACTTACATTGATACAGCCTTCACCTTCAGTGAAAACTAAAATGGTGAGAATTTCCTTGCACGGTTCTGGCCTACAGGCTCAAAAAACTAAAGTTTCCTCTCTTCAAGATTTCACTTACGACAATCTCTTTAACAGACAGATTTCTGTTTTACACGTATGGAAGATGAAGCCTCAGAGAATTTGAGTGACTTCCTAGGACCCACATCCTGTTCTCTTGTCAGCTTAAGGCTTCTTGTAGTAAAGAGTACAATATGCCTTAACAGTTCATTCATTTAGTTCCAGAATGTTTGCTGAGTGCCTGTTATGTACCAGGGTATATTCCTGGTACTGGAGATAATGTTTGCTCCTTCATGAAAGTATTTCTGTGGTAGAGTCCATATATAAGTAAACAAGCTATTATCAGAAAGTTTGGAACACCTTAAATAAAAATAATGAAATAGCAATACAAAGAGGGCACTTACATTTGTTAGAATGATCAAGGAGTGTACGCTGAACAGAAGGTGTAAAATTCCGAGGAAGAGCCCTGGTGACCTTCAGGAATGATTAGGAGGTATGTAAAGTATCTCTCCCCTATACAGGCTTTAGTAGAACCTTCATTTTTTTCCCTTTAGGTTAAGGAGCATCCTACCTCCTTTATCAGTGGCTCAAAGCAGCACTTTCACTCACCATCCTCCATCTTTCAACAAGAAAAAAAACCTAAGGATCTTCACTGGCTTTCCTTGCCCTTCCTAGGGTTCCTCTTGGGAACATAAAGGTCTAAGCCCAGGACTGGGTGTCTAGCTCAGTGGAAAAGAATTTGTCACACATATATAAAATTCTGGGTTCTGTCCCCAACACTGAAAAAATATTTTTTCCATATATTTACCTTGAAGCCCTTATGATAAATGTATTTAGCATGTTCTGAAAATTGCCACAAATAAGGATTGGCCAGTTTTTAAATCAATATACAATAACAATCCTCTCACACCAGCTTCAATTTAATCTTTATTTCCATCCCAGAAAGTACTTGAAATTTTTGCAGTGTATCACCGTGTACAGAACTCACTAGCAAGCACCTTTCTTTGTTTTGCTTTTATGTAGACTGTCCTGTGCTAGACAGAGGCTATTATGAGGCTTTTCTTATCCTGCTTACAGCAATGCTTGAACTAGGTCCTTCTATAGAAAAGCCTCCATGAGTACTGAAACAAGTTGTCCAAAAAGAGAATAATAATAAACTAAAGTCAATAGCTTACTGAACATTTGCTTCATGTCAAACCCAGAGATCATTTTTTTTAAATGCATGGAGGTATTTATTCTTCACAGTCCCTTGGAATATGAAACCCATTGAATAAATGAGAAAACTCAGGGGCTAAGAAATTGGCTTGCTGAGATTAACAAGCTTAGAGTCTGACTATGGTGGAATTTGACCTCAGATCTACTTGCCCAGGGAGGTGGGAAGCCGAGATGCAGCTGGTTCTAAATGGAGTTGGAGGCTGAGAACAGTCCAGGCAAAGAGCAAAATGGAATCGTTACAATGGCGTTTTCTCTGTGTGCTCTTTAAAACTATTGTCAGTCCTAGCTTTTATCAGACATCCTACGTTTTTAAACTCCTGGCCCCTCTTACAAAGGAAGGTAACTCAGCAGCTCCAGAAAGGTACATTTACTCTCACACTCATCCTCCTAAGTACTTTAATGCTTTTGTGTCATCGACCTTGTTTTTGTTGCTGACATCGCTGCTGCTCCTGTTTTTTGTTTTGTTTTGTTTCTTTAAAGGATCTCACCATGTAGCCTTGGCTGCCCTAGAACTGGCCATGTAGACCCTGCTAGCCTGAAATTCACACAGATCTGCCTGCCTCTGCCTCCCCTGTGCTTCCTTCCTTTCCTAGTGGGCCACTTCTCCCAGCGTTTGCTAGATGCTTTTTCTTTGGTGGATCACTTCCAAACACATTTGTAGACAATTATAGAGAGAGGTCTCCCTTTCCCTTAACTTGAGGCCCAGCATACAAATAGTCCAACCTCCGAGGGTTCCACCGTCCTGGTGTCTACTTGGAATCAGACAGAAATCCAGAGAATGGGACTTTCTTCAAAGTAAAGATTGATAAATTCTAAGCAATGGTTTCCCACTCTGAGGGGCATTAATTGAAACTGTCACAGACGCACTAGTGAGACCCAGTAGATGAAATCCCCACAGAGAGATCTACAACTACAACACCCTTGGGATGAATCTGGGGAAGCCTTAGGACCATGAATGAGCCATAGAAGAGAATTCAAGAGTTCCTCCTGCCTGTGTTGCTGAATACCTTTACCAAAAGCTGTAAGCCCCTGACCCTCCTCCCAGCGACAGGTTAGGCAGGCCACACTTGCTCTCAGGTTGCCACTACCACAATGTACTCACAAAACACACAGGCAGTACACGCCAGGGACACTCTCGCTGTCTCTCAGCAGATAGCTTCCATCCAACCCTGTGGCAAGCAGGAGCTTCTCCCCGGTCTCCCTGCTGATTTTGCCATGGTACACAGTCACTGCATCCATGCCGGGTGGACTCTTGGATGGTCCGAGAAGGAAGATAGTAAAAGGGAGACCTGCTGCTGCAGGGGCTGCCAAACACAATCAGCCACCTGACTCCCAGGGCAGCCAGTACGAAGAAAAAGACAGAGAGAGAGATGAGTGCCCCAACAACAGGATGTTGTCTACCTGCCTTAAAACCTCTTCTCACACTTCAATTAAGGCCAGCTCAGCAGTTTAGCAGCTTCAAACTTGTCATGGGGTTTGATCACCTGCTCTACAACAGAGGGTTTGTAGTGGGGGAGGGGCACACTGGAAAGGTGAACACACTACATTTGAGCTGTGCCAGCAATGCAGACAGACCTTGCACAAAGATGAGAAATTTGATAATGCTTTTGTTCTTGTGTAGTCGCTGCAACCTGCAGAGCCATCAGCAATGACTTGGCTTAACTAGTATACAAATGAACTGGTGAGCGAGGCAGATGGCACATGTCACCATGAGGGGCAGAAACGGACTGACAAAATAAGTGCATAAAAGCACTAAAATTGCCAGTCTGAAATCACAGCAGAACACAGCCATGAGGCTTCCACAGTATCACTAAGTATTGGTGAACTATGGACTTTGGGACCAGATCTTCCTGAACAAGATTTCCTTTCTTCAGTGCTGATGATGGAATCCAGGGCCTCACAGATGAAGTCTTCTACCACTAAGCCATATGTCCAATCCTGGAAAAAGCTTAGGCCCAAGAAAATATTAACTTTTACCTTAATTATGTTGTCCAAGATCCAAAGGTATCACTTTAGTCGCAAAATAACCTTGACGGGTGTTAAAAAAAAATATTCCAGAATTATCTACCTGAAGAGTTTAAGAAGAGCAAATCATTTTGTTAGTGCTTCATTGTTTTATTTTAAATCCTTGAGACTGTAATAAAATTACATTTCTCCCTTCCCTTTTCACCCTTGAAACCCTCCTATATGCCCCCTCCTTGCTCTCCTTCAAATTCATGACTTCATCTTTCATTAATTGATATTGCATGCATATATGTACAGGCATATAATTCTTAAGACAACCTGTTGAGTTCATCTACTGCTATCTGTATGTGTGCTTTCAGGGCTGCTCATTTGGCACTGGACAATCAGTGTACTCTTCCCTGGGGGAGGACACTTCTACCACTCCCAGCTTTACTAAGTTACCTGTAGCTCCTTGTGTAGTGCTATGGGCTCATGGGCTTTTTTTGTCCACTTTGACATGTCCATTGCTGTTGTATGTGAACTTCTATGTGCCCTTTGGTGTATGGGGTTAGCTTCCAAAGCATTTTAGCTATAAATCCCATTTTATATTATTGCACAAGTGTTGATAACTGTAACTGTAACCTCTCTTCTCAGTTGTTCTAGTGAACTTTTTGTCTACAATTGACGCTAAACTATCACTTTTTTTAAAAACCAGCTTGTTTCAGTCATTAAATCAAGTGTTAGTATTATCTCAAAATGTGCTAAGTTATATTTCCCAAAGCTTTCTCCCAAATAATATCATTTATGCCTGAAGCTAAACTGTCTCACCCATACCTTTAGATAATGCACAATGCTTTTTAAATTGGAGTTGAAATAGGTAAAGCTGCACTGTCATATTTCTTCTACAGCTTCAACACCCAGTGCTTGTGAACATGCCATGAGTGGGGTCTCAGTAGGGAGACTGATAGTAGATGCTCAATGGATCCGGGCATAAAGCTATCCTGCTCCAAAGGTGAAGATTTGCTCTCTGACTACTGGGCTTATGAACAAGTCTTCAGTGGTAGCCAGTAACGACTCTCTTTCTTTATTGAAAGTAAAAAACGCTCAACTTAAAATATAAACACAAATTTCCTACAGTCATTTTCAAGGGGATTTCTTTTAAAGGTGACTTTGTACAAGATGATAATAGAATAGCTCTAGGGACTAAATCAAGACTGTCTCGTTATCTTTCTACCTCATGTGTTTTTTTTAATCAACTCCTTCTCATCTCTTCCCATGTTTTTGGTTAAGGAAGAAATTGAAGTTGATCTGATACATAAATCTCTACTTCAGTGTTAAGGACTTCAAAACTTAGCCCAACCAGGATTCTGTATTTGAAAAAAGAAGCCAATACTTTAGAAATTAATTACGATAATGGCATTTCAAATGTAAGAAGAGAAGGAAGAGGATCCTTTATTATCCACTCATATGGACAGCACCCCACTTATCATGTAACTTCTAGAACATTCAGTGTTATATAGGTTAAAAAGAAAATCTAACTTCTTTATTTTTGTCTCTGAACAACTCTGAACAAATCATCTACAAACTTAGGAACAGAGCAACCTGGATCTGACAGCGTGAGCATACCCTGCATTCTTTTCTTTCTGTTTTATTCTGCATTGCTAAAATAGCACACTTGTCAAAGCAGCCAGGTACAGTGGGGTTCAGCGCAACTAAAATCGTATCAAAAAAGAACAGTTAAATTATAAGGTAATATAGTACAACTCTCACATTCAGTACATTATTGTCATCTCATAAGCAAGCTGACAGGTGAGCCAGCCCACTCGTGCAGTGTTGATGAAAAATACTGACATCTTCACTCAGCTGCTACACGGGCACTAAACCTGACTTTGGCAAATTCAAACCTCACATGGAGATTGAAGTGAAGAGAACAGAGGAACTGAAACAGCTTTCTTCCTTCTCTGTCCCTGTACCCACAACACAGGAAGGCAAAGATTATACAGCAGAGCAGGGAAGATCACAGAGGCACCCATAGACAAAGAGCTAAGGAATGGGGCCCATTTAAGAGCAAAAGAATCTGCTTGTTTATTGCCTGTCTCTTCCTTTTGACCTTAAGGCCCGTAACAGCAGGGTTTTATATACTTCGTTCATGGCTGTATTCACAGTGACTGGCACACAGTGGATGCTAAATATATATTTTTAGTGAATGAATAAATGGCTGAAATTAATGCTGTCAAAAACACAATCTGAAATTCTCTTTGTCTCTCTGTCATCTGTCTATCTCTGTCTGTCTCTAATCTCCCCCCTCCCCAAACACACACACAATTCTTCTACATGCTACCGGCACACCTTAGAAACAGCAGTGTAAATTGGAAGGATGCTAGTGCAATAATCATGAGGTCCGAATTGTACTCTTTTACCACTAAATTGCTTCCTCTCTCTGAGCCTTATCTTCTCCATCTGTCAAATGGAATTAAGCCAGATGACCCCTAAACAGCCATTTCCAGCCTTAACATTCTGTGCACTAAATAAAAGACAAGGGGGAAAAATGCTGCTTTGAAGAAAAACAGAAAGGACCTAGACTGAGCTGGTTTTTGTTGTTGCTTGTTTGTTTGTTTGTTTGTTTTGGGGGGGTGAGAAGCAAGATCTTGAAGTCTCACTAGGAGGAGGTATTTGTTCTCATTGCTTTAAAAATAATCTCAGAAATAAAAATCATAGAGGAGGAAGAGAGTTTTATATTTTACAGAAAACTTTTTGAATATGGATGCCATTTAAATCAAACACAAAAACATTGAAAGCTAAGGAAACTGTCAGCCAAGGTTGAACGGGCTTTCTTATCTAAACTTGTCACCTCCTGAGATCTCCGAGAAGTGACAGGATTTTGCATGTGGATGCCCCATCTGAGGTGCTAATTGTCTACATTCCAAATGCCCTAGGCTATTTGGTAGCCCAGGTAGATTAAAAGAATGCAACCAAGGGTTGGCCGGTTCTATAGAGTAGATAGACCATTTCATAATCTTTTTCTCTAACCTTTCGAAACTATCTTTGTTCTTCCCCTAGCTTATCTAAAAGGTGTGAATTCTCCTGTGACCATGCTATGATGTGGTGAGTTTACACATTCTCTTGGCACCAAAAATTACTTCCTTTACAAAAATAAGAAAAAAAAAGTCTTTTTTTTTTTTTTTTAAATAAGAGAGTACCTTCTTCCCACAATACCTAACTTTACTTATAAGGCTATTTTTTTTCTAAATTCCCTTTTCAAAGCTAGAAACCAGACAGAAGGTTGCTGTGGGTACTTGTTTAAACCTGTTAAAAATATAGATTATTCTTCCAGCTACTCATGACCTTCTCTTGTACATCACATACAATAATAGTTGGTACTTAGGTTGGAGAGAAGAAAAACATATTTAGTATCTGCCCCCCAAGGAGCTCACAGCCGAGTGAAGGATGCATACAATTACATTCAGACTCCTCTATTTAATGTCTAGTACCCAGCTGCTGGCACTTGTTTGGGAGAGGGTAGAAATGTTAAAAGGTGAGGCCTACCTGGAGGAAGTAAGTAGTCACTGGGCATATGTTTATGAAAGTTACATCTAATTCCTGGTCCCATATTTTCATTCTCTCTCCTTCCCTTCCCTCCCTTTCCTTTCCCCATCTATCTTCCTCACCCTCTCACTCCCCATCCCCAGCCACCATAAGGTAATCAATATTACTCCTCCACACCCTCTTTTCCATGATGCTATACACCACTGAAACCATAAGACAAATTGTTCCTGACTTGAATCGTTTATGTCGTGTAGTTTGTCATAGCAATACAAAAGTAACTAATACAGGCTATTGTAGAGGAGAGGGTAGAGTTCTCACAGCACAGCCATAGTAGACCTAGATCAATTTTTATTCTGAACGTATACAACCTACTCAATGCCACAATGTTTCTGTCTGCGATGTACAGTTACTTCTTCTACTTTGTCTGATTTTACCTTCACTTCAAATTCAAAGAAACCTAATTTCAGCAGAAATTGCATGTGTCTGAGCTTCTAGGCTTTGTTAATATGCCTTAGAAAGATCTTACTTGCATGGTCTGCTGTCCAGGTTTCCAGGCCCAGAATCTGGATCATCAGTTATTCATCCATCTATCCAAAATAGCAAGACTCTGAGAGTAATCTGTTGCTAAAGTGATCTAGCTAGGTTCAATGGCACGTGCTTTCTTTAGTCCAGCAACTGGGGAAATTTATTGAGCTCAGAAATGTAGAGCCAACTTTGGCAACCATAGCAAAATTATTTCTTAAAAATTTAAAAATAAACGATCTGGGTATCTTCTATCCAAGTAAGAAATTGCTTCACAGATAAAGTCTTATTGCCTAATTCTCCTTTTCTAGAACAACTGAAAGCAAGTCCTTGGCACTTTTACTTATTTTTCTCTGTGAGCATAAACAAGATGTCATATCCAATTTGCCTAGATCCTAACTTTTTGCTATGATCTTGTGGAACCCTGGGATGATGCCATATTCCTGTTAGAGCATATAGATCAGAACACAGTACCTGACATCTGGTTAACATTATTCTTTCCTTCTCTATATAGAGAAAATCTTCCCCAGAGTGGCTTCTAATTTGACTCCAAGGGTATATCAGTTTGCCATTGACTTCTTTTACACAATCATTTACCAATGTTCATCAAGTGGTCTGCCTCATTCTTGTTTGCAGAAACAATTCTTCACACTCCATTCCTTAGCTACTCATAAATAAACCATCCTGTATCCTTTTTACTTCATTAGCCCAGTTACTTTCAGATAGTAACTAACTGAGTCATATTTCTGTACCCTTTATTTCAGGGTGGGGAACCCCAAGGTACCATATGAACACAGACAAATATGACTTTAAAAAAATGAGAGTCTAGTTTCCCATATGAAAAGCTTCTCCCTCCCACCTCTGTCTCTGTCTCTGGAAGCCACAAAATAAAATTCCAGCACCAGAGCTTAATTTGGATTAAAGTCCAAGGTACTATTATTTTCCCTGAATATTTTAAAGAAACCGTTGATGTTTTGAAACATGAATTATTGACCCTTGCCAGAGAAGCAGATCAGTGACTTGTTCAAATATCATCAGAGAAGCTTCCTCTTGCAGCAGATAGGAACAAATACAGAGACTCATAGCCAGACATTATGAAGATAATGAGAGACTCAGTCTTAAATGAGATGTCTCTATCATATCCCTCGCCTGCATGCTCAGGGAGTCCTGTGGAAGAGGAGGTAGAATGTAAGAGCCAGATGGTATGGAGGCCACCAAGGAAACAAGAACCTCTAACTCAGTCCCAGAAAAGTACATTCGAACGCGCAGAGACTGAGGCAGTATGCACAGGGCCTGCACGGGTCTGCACAAGGTCCTCTGTGTATATATTATGGCTTTCAGTTTAGTACTTTTATGGAACTTCTGAGTGTGTGAACGAGAGGGTCTCTGACTCGTGTGCCTTCTCTTGGGCTCTTTTCCTTCTGTTGATTTGTCTTGTCCAACCTCGATGTGATAGTTTTTATTTTATCTTATTATATTTTAGTTTGTTATATTTTACAAAAAAATGAATAAATGAATGTAAACATAGGCACTAGGGTAAAGGTTAACAATGGAACTGTCATGTATACCTACTAAGAGAGGGAAAATCAGTTTTCTCCAATGAAATGACACTGGGTACATCAACCACTCCAGGGCAGGTCTCATGCGCCACAGTTTTTTGTGTGCTTTTATTTGGTTACAGTTTTGTGGTTTTGTTTATTTGGAGGAAGGTGATGTTTGATTTTATTTTTTAACTTTGGGGCATTTTGTTGTTATATTAGGTTTTTGGTTTGTTTTTGAGAAAGATCTTAAAGATGGGTGGGTAGGAAGGAGGAGAGGATCTGGATGAATTTGGAGGAGGGCAAGAATATGATCAAAATATATGTAAATTTAAAATTTTTAAATAATAAAAATAAATCGCACAATGCAGGAATTTTCAGAATGGAAACATGATAAAATAAAATGAAAGTTATTTTTTAAAGAATATAGTTTATCACTTTGATTTACACATCACAGACTCCAAAATGTGGCAAAAGAATGAAATAAGCTATAAAGATTTTTTTGTAAGCACAAATGAAATTTTGTTACCCTGCAAACAAAACAGCTAATAGCAGATTTCTAAATGGCAAGCAATAGTAATTACGTATGCAACACTGACATTTTTTTTCTTTAGTAATATTGCATGGTAAAATCCTGACTCCTTGATAAGCAAGGATTTCAATAGGATAAGTATTCTATAAAGGTTTCAAAGCAGATCTCAGTGGATAAAGTGCTTGTGTCATGTGTGAGGACCAGATTTCTGATCTCCAAAACCCACATAAAAAGACACAGGGTATGGTGGCCCCCTGTTATCCCTTGTGGTGGTAGAGACAGGGTATCCCTAAGCAAGGTGGCTAGCTAAACTAGTAGAATCAGCAAAGCTCAGTGAGAGACCCTGCCTAATAGAGAGAAATCAATGAAAATACTTGCACATACACATGTATGCACACACAGACATGTGCATCCACACACAAGCAAACATGCATACATGCATGTGCACACAAAGTAAATGTAATTCTAACATGAAGTATGTAATGAAATTTTACATAGGCTCTCAATTTTAAAGGAGAAAAATAACCATTTACTGTTGGATGCCATTTGAGACAAAATTTTTCAAGACTTGAAATCTACAGCCTAAAAATATGGCAGGACAATTGACGAAGAGGCAGAGAACTTCTGTCTGGTATTTACCTTATAGAATAGCAATTACTTTCACTGAGTACAGGACATTGCCCAACTTATAGCAAGACTGTTGCCCAACTTATAGCAAGACTGCCCCGAATGCCTGCTGTTCATTTATCTATTAAAAAAATAAAGGAAGCTGAAGATTTCCAATGGCATTGCTTACATCTAAAATCAACAGCTGAGGAGAAATGGTCTCATCCCACAATCCTTCAAGAGGCTAGGTGAGATGGGTCAAAATCTAATCTACTACAGGAATCATTAGG
Organism: Cricetomys ansorgei; assembly: GCA_026225945.1. NCBI lineage: Eukaryota > Metazoa > Chordata > Mammalia > Rodentia > Nesomyidae > Cricetomys > Cricetomys ansorgei. The sequence goes on from JAMJFZ010003268.1 coordinate 4,002,720, forward strand.
TATATTGAAGAAAGTGTTTCCAACAATGAACCAACAAGGCATAATATAACACAGCCCCAGACCTTAATAGACCTTAAGACCTTAGCACAACTGACTTTATGATGGAAGTACCATCCAGGCTGTAAGATTCAGCACATAGAGAGCATCACCTGCTGAAACTAAAACAAAAAATCTTATCCATCAAAGCCCATTTAGTCCTGGGAAAGTCTCGAAATGTACTAACCTTGGTTTTCGGCTTCTGTAGTTCAGCTTCTGACTAACTATTCTTGTTAACTGAAGTATGTCAACACTGACTATGGCTTTGTGCTTACAAACTCATCCTGAGAAAGACTCGGGGCTACACTGGGGTCCTGTAAACCCATGTCCAAGAATTCTTCTCTGGTGAATACCCCACAACAAATAATACTTAAAAGAATTGCACAAACGGACCTAGAGATATTGATAAGTGTGGCAATACTCTTTGTGCCTGCTGCACTGTGTTTCTGGACATCAAAAAATAAATAAGCATTATAGTCAATGAGAAAAGCAACCTATAGGCTGAGAATACAGCTCAGTTGGTAAAACCTAGACATAGTCCCCTGTTCAATCTCCAGTATTATAAAAATGGAACCTCACAAAGTTACAGGCTAGGGATATGTGGTATAATTACATGCATGTGAAATTTAGTGTCAGTTGATACAATCATTCTGTCATGTACCAGATGTGAGAAAACCACTCCAGTGTTAGTCACAGTGCCTGCACAACATGCAATCCACTAGCAACAGTGCTGAGACTTTGCAAAGCATGTGTTAAAGACGTTATGTGTCTTTCCTATTGTGCCACAGATTTAGCAACATGATTGATTTTAAAAGTAACAATTTGGTCCTCTATTTTAAGACATAAACCTGAAGCTTTTGAAATCTCCTCCCCCAATTTCTGCCTTAGCAAAAATATATATAAACATGTATTAGACTTCTACAGCTGGTGTCTTTATCCACATTAAACAAAACCTGAGTAGTTCAGACTTTAGATAAGCAATTAAGATGTGTTTTACTTAATCACATTAAATTCAGATATAAACTTCTTGTAAGGTCTGTCTGCTCAGTCAAACTCTTTGCTCTCATTGCCTAAATTACAACCCTGTCCCCTTACACAATGAAAATAACTACAAAAATGGCCCTATGTGCTGACAGCCTAAGGGGTAATATGTTCCAAAATTGAGGAGACTCTAAAAACAATACTACCAACAGCCAGTTATATTTCCTTTACTTTACCTATGGATAATCCCTGTTAATATGTAAATATGTTACAGTATGGGTAACCAATTAGGGTAGTGGAAGGAGATCAGAAACTGGAACCAGTAAAATTACAGAGTGGAGCCAGGTCTCACTAATCCCCAAATTTGGGTATTGGCTAAATACATATGTAAAATGGGAGTACTATGTGTTTTCAGAATAATCATTCCATAGTACATAATCAATTGGTGTGCTCATTGCTGGAGAAGATGATACAAGAGACATTATATAGACTGAGTAGATTGTACTTATGTATTTAGGAATACACACACACACACACACACACACACACACACACACACATATGTATGTAACACCAACAATGACAAAAGAGGCCATGCATTTGAGAAAGATGAAGGAGAATTATATGGAAGGGTTTGGAGGAAGGAAAGGTATTATGAATTACCCAAAGCTGCCTGGGAACTGTTCCCTGGAACTCATCCAACCCCCACACCCCAGCTCCAGGGACACTTTCACCTTCTGTCCCAGATAACAGAATAGTACCGCCCCCAGCCCTGTACCTGCCCCCAGCCACCTGTCTTATATCATCAGCAGGGGACCCACCGACTCCCATATAATCCCTCTCTGCCATAGTTCTCCTTCTATTCTTGGCCTCTTACCCTACTGTCCTGTCTCTCCCTATTGCTCTCCCTTTCCTTCTACCCCCTCAGGCCCCCCTCTCCCTCTCCCTCTTTCCCTTCCCCCCTCCTTTTCCGTCTGCAGGGTCCTCTTCTATACCAGACTCAGTATCCTGTTCTGCCCCAAACTCAGCATCCTTCACCCTCTCTGGTAAGTATTAAACCTTTGCTAAAACTCACCAGTGTCCATACATATAACCTCTCTCCATTGTCTACAAATGTATAAAGAATTATTACAAAAGAGAAAAGGGAAACAATGTAATTATATTATAATCTCAAAAAAGAAATATTTCTTAAATAAAATAAATGGGAGTGATAATACCAACTTTGAAGTATTATATATTATACACTAATATAGTATTACATAATGTATGTAATAAATTCTATTATATAAAATATATTTATATAATATATAAATATATTATATATGTAATAAAGTACTATATATATATTAATATAGGTACCTATTTTATCTATAGTAACTGAAAGGCATTATATGTTTAATGAAACTGATCTACAGTGAGCCCTTGTGCTGATTACCATAGTATACAGATTAGAACCCAGTGGTAGGGAAATAGAACCAACAGTTGCCGGGTGTCATAGTCAGGGTTACTATCACTGTGATGAAACAATATGACCAAAATCAATTTAGGGATGAAAGGGTTTATTTCACTAATATTTCCATATAACAGTTTATCAGCAGTTAGGGCAGGATCTCAAACACGGCAGGAACCTGGAGTCAGGAGCTGATGCAGTGGCCATGGAGGAGCCCGGCTTACTGGCTTACCTCCCAAGGCTTGCTCAGCCTGCTTTCTTATAGAATCCAGAATCACCAGCCCAGAATATCCTCACCCACAGTGTGCTAGGCCCTTCCCCTTTCAGCTCCAAAGGAAACTCCAATTCCCCAAACTCCAAAAGGCAGTCCAATGAGTTTAACTTGAACTATAGGATTTCTGGTGGTTAGATAAAAGTCAGCATTCTTCAGGAATTTCTGAAATTGCTTTTTATTGACCAACCAGAATCATTTCCCTTACCTCTGGCAGAAGGGACATATGGCATCCTGAGGTGCCTATCAGGTGCCTATGCTGACCTCCAGGCTCCCTGGATATCACAAGTACCTGCTACACGTTTCAAAGTCCATACTACCATCCTAGCCTTTCTCACCTCCTCCCTTATTCTAAACTCCCTCTAGCTCATGGGCATCCCTCCCCCAGTTACTCATTACCCTGATTACCCTGTTATTCTCAGTATGTCAGTTTTCTCTCTCTGCTCTTCTTCTGCTTCTCTTACCATGATTTCTCTATCCTCTATCTCCCGCTATTCTCCCCTCTCATGCAGATAGCCCTGGCCAGGTCCAGTCAGCTGGCCATGTTCAGTCTATCTCTTTCTCTCTCTGCTCTGGACTCTTCCAGATGCCTCTGGCTATCTTTTTCATGTCTACAACAAAAACCTTCCCATTAACCATACCATGGAATAGTCATGTCATCAGTTTATACACCTCTATCAATCACTAATTAAGAAAATGCCCTACAGGCTTGCCTACAGCCCGAGCTTATGGAAGCCTTTTCTCAATTGGGGTTCTCTCACCTCTCTCCTCTAGCCTTCTCTTCTGATATAAAATTAGCCAGCACATTGGGGCTCAGAGAAATTATGTAATTTCTTTAAGATCATGCGGCTAGTAATAGAAAAATAGCTCAACTCAGGCTGAATTCAAAACCCAAGTTTTTCCCACAAAGACTTGTTACTGTCTTTTATGTACCTACCCAAGATAAAGGTAGTAATTCCAAAGCATCAATATTTCAGGTTGCTTGAAAGTTAGACCATAAAGACCATACAAATAAATTAAAATATACAAAAGTATGCAGGGAATGATAATTTTCATAGAGGTCTAAATGCTTGATAATGGACAGCAGTCTTTCTTGAAGTCATAAAAGAAACAACTATGCTGAGATCTAGAAGGACCTACTGATAAACAAAAATAGATTATGCTGGTACATTCCCAAGTCTCATTTGTGTCTTATATTCCAAAAATTCCAAGTGCTATAAACACAAATGGTTATCATAAAACTTGTCTGTGTAGTTGTTTTTTGAGTGTCAACTTGAAATCTTTAAGGACGCATTTCCTTCATGTCAGCACACTGAAGCTATGGTCCAAACAGAGCCAAGATCACACATCAAGTTGTCAACAGAACTTGGCAAATAATTTGTTAGTTTCCCACTTGGCACTGGGTTTGAAGGCAGGAAGGGATCATGGAATGCAGTGGAGGCTTAACACTGTGTGGCATCTTGATAAGATTATGGGTAGGAGACTTGTGACAATGCCTTGAAAAGCAGAAAGGCATTCTGTTTATGGTATATTAGGGAACCCCGAGGAAATAACACTACAGAAAGTCCTTGTATAAAGCAGGACTGGAATCCCTACACCAGGACTAACTCAGGCAGAAGCATCCACTCCACCTTCTCACCCTTTGACACTTCCACTCACCCCACCCTACCCCATCCCACCCCATCCTACCCCATCCCACCCCATCCTACCCCACCCCACCCCACCCCCCTGGAAGCCCCACAGAAGTGCCTCCAATTCCTCAATCTTCACCAGAAGAGGAAGGGTCCTCCCATAGTGGATAACATTGAACTGTCCTACACCTCAGTGGACTGGAAAAAAGGGATTTGCTACCTCTGAGACAACCCTCCCCGAAATATAAGCCACACAAAACACTCATCATGAAATTTCACTCTTTATTGATCATTAGTGGTAGAAATAAAAAAAACTGGAAAGGTGGAATGTGGTTAACTTGGGATAATTCAAAAAACTAAGTGACAGCTTTAGTTCAGACTAGAGGCAACCTAACCTCCCACCCCTGGCTCCTTCCTGGCTAGCTTACCTCACTTGGGATGAAAACATGTAAAAGAAATATGTATGAAATCCACTTATGAAGGTATTTAATAACTATTTGCTTCATGGATTTCTTTTAAGCTAGCCTGTCATCTTAGTGAAGAAACTAAATTCTAACAAAACTAATTTGGTCTTCAGTGTCCCCATAATGTGTGCCAGTAATCTTTTCTTCCCTAACAGTTTAACTCTTCTTGGCTACAGTTAGTGGGAGTCTCATCAAACTTTGGGGGCCCTTGAGAACTAAGATGTTTATTTTGGCTATTGGAAATTATTATAACGGAGCACGCTTAGCTTCCTCAGCAACAAACAAATCTGCAGAGCTGTGATATCTTAACATCACCTTAAACTTGAAAATGAAAAGCAAACAAAAGGAACAGCATTTTCAAGAAAAAGTTCTATTTCTAAAATTCAATGCAGATTACAATTTTGAAATTATATGAGTGCTCCTAGTCAATATGTAGTATTTTGGGAGAAAGGAAATTAAGAAGAAAATAAAGAAAAGAGGGAAAAAAGGTTTCATAACTTCATCTTCTTCACTTCCTCAGAGTGTCATCCTCAGGAACAGCCATCAGGAATTCACCACCTGCAAAACTACAAAATTGAAAAGCAATTAGGAAGAAATCCTGGCTTAAAGAATGCAGTATTCACAAGGAGCCCTTCTTTATCCAAATAAATGAAAAATAATATACATATTTATAAATTATAGTTATTTAAACAAAGCAACATTAACTATATAAAGTGTTCTTTAACTTTTGTTTCCTTACCGAACAATATAATCAAGCTAGTTTTCCATGTTAATAAACAAAAACACAAAAAATATATTTTAAATGCTAACTTATAATGATAAAAATTCATTTGCATAGGGAGCTAACAGGTTATTTTATTTATCTGTAAGGCAAGGGGATGGGGTGTTTGGTGACTGATTTTCCTTTACTTACCTTCTGGAATCAGTGAGTGTATCCTCCACACCCAAGCGGCATACAAACTCTCTTGCATTTATAGCAGACTTTGCGCCATGAAAAATTCATAGCTTTACACCTTAGACAGACCCAATTCATCCGAGAGCGTGCGACAGGCTGGGATTCTGAAGCTGCTTCCACTGGGGGCTTGTTGTCCTTCTTCGGCAGCTGAGGCTGCTGTTTCTTTGGGCTTTCTCTCACAGCTTGGCTCCAGCTCTCCCACACAGGGGTTGCCTGGGCCTCCTCCACACCTTCTTCCTTGGTGCGACTTCTACTAGAGCCCAAGGGAGCCCGAGCTGATGCCTGGGGACTATTTTCACTTTGGCTATGGAACTCATCCTCCTCACGGAGGTGTAGTTCGTGGAGACTCTGCAGACTTCCTATATCATCATCATCTGAATCTTCTGTTTCTTCTTCTGTTGTTTCTTTTGCTGCTGATGCTACTTTTGCTACTGCTCTTGGTGCTGTTACTTCTGCTTCTTCGTCATAATCATCATCATCGCCATCATCATCGTCATCGGCGTCGTTCTCATCATCATACTCGTCGTCGTCATCATCATCATCATTTTCTTCTCCTTCTTCACTATCATTTTCAATGCCCTCCAGGGTAGCCTTCTCCTGGGTTCCTTGTGGACCTTGCCTTTGTAAGCGGCTTCCGATGTCTCCCAAGGTATTTCCCTCCTGGCGCTTTTCTGGGGCTCTGACCTGGTTGGAGTCTCGGACATCCCCAGGGGGAACAGCACGTTGGATGACTGGAGGGCCTTCAGCAGCCATGTAGCATCTTTGGTCCCACACACCAGCCGAATCCTGGGAGCATGGTGCAGCCAAAGGACCAGATGGATGCCCAGGAGGCACCTGAACTGGAACTACGACGCCTGCTTCTGTTTCCATGACTACTGGAGATGAGAAAGGCATCAATAATGGAGATCCCATCAGGAATGGTGGATGTGGTGGGAATTGGTATGGCACTGGGACTGGCACAGAAGGTTGCATGGCCAGGGGCCAGGGACTTGTACTTCCAGGCATATAGAAAACATTTGCTCCAGCTGACATCTGTGCCTCCAAATACTGCCTATCATATCCACCCACTGTACCCATAACTCTTGTATTATCTGGATTCAGGGGAACCACTGAAGCCCCGAGCTGTTGGGCTTGAGCCCCAGGCACAATATCTTGAACCATTGGGGCCATCTGGGCCGACCTCTCAGCATGGTGAAGCCTCCGGCGCAACAGATCACATTCCCTCATCGCCTGCTGTAAGGCGGCTTGAGTGGAAAGCACCTGGGCAACCGCCTCCTCTTTCTGCTGACGCAACTGCCACAGCTCTGAGACGGAGGCCCTGGGAGCCGAGGGCCGCTGCCCCATTGCATCTTGTGGCAACCCAACCATATAAGCCTGCTGCTCACGCTGCCTTGCAGCTATTCGCACACTCAGGGCCAGGGCGCTCCAGGTACAGGCCCTTTTGAGAGGCCGCGGCACCTGAGGGTCGGCCAGAATGGTGCGAAGCTGGTCTTCTATCTCATTCCAGGGCCGCATGCGGAAAGCCATATAGAACTCGGGCCCACCTCCATTCATGAGGATTTCATTGTTAATGAATCTAATCACCTCACCGTGGCAAAAGCCACTGGAGTGGTCCCCCAATTCCACCGCCATGGTCACTGCGGCCTAGTCAAGCTAGCGCCTGAGAGACTTCTGCCGAGCGAGCGCGCGGCTCTCAAACAACGGCCCCAGTACGGGCTGTGCCACCCCAATCCGGTCCCCTCTCCCTAACTGGCTCAGTCTTTGTCCAGTCCTTTCCCAGTCTCACAAGACAAAACGAAGCCGATCCTCTCACCACCTCAGCCTCCGGACCGCAACATGGATGACAGAGACGACAGTAATGGCGGCAAGGCGGCAACGGTGTCAGAGTCTCGCGTCAACTTGGAACGGGACGTCAGCGTGAACGTCATAGAGAAGAGCCGCGCGCCGGCACAGCGCCACCTACAGGAAGCACGGGTAATGCGGCAGGGACGGGACAGCAGTGAGCCAGCAGCTTGATTAACGAGAGCTTGGGAAAGAAGATAGCCTATCCAATGGACCGATTCCATAGCCAAGCATTTCAGTTGAATATGAGTGCATAAGGGCTGCTCAAACCTCAGCTCCAACTCTTGTGCCGTTTTATTTTGGTTTGGGTTTTGCTGCTGTGAGTACAGTGGTGGAGAACTTGCCCTTGATTAGGTAGCCAAAGACTCTGAGTTCCCTGCCCCATGCAGTAAGAATATTGCAAATTCTCCTTCCCGTCCCCCTACCCCTGTCTGATATGTAGTTGATACTTGGTATGCTTTTAAACTAAGCTTGGCGGCTGACATCTGTAATCTCAGCATTCTGGAGGTCTAGGTAGAAGGATACAAAGGGTTCCGTGGTGGTGTGAGCTATATAGCGTGAGACCCTACATCAAAAACACTTCCCAGAGATAACTATAGCTAGTGAATGAAGTAAGCCAGTCTCACAGATGGCTTTTAAAAAATTTTTTATTACATTTTAAATTATATTTATTATATATAATAATTATTATAATTGTGTGTATAATTGTAATAATTATACATAATTATAATAATTGTATATATAATTAAAATTTTAAGTATATTATAATTATATTTCTCTTTCCCTCCCTTCAAACTGTCCCATATACCTTACTCAGCATCACTCACTTACAAATTCATAAATTCATGCCCTCTTTTTCATTAGTTGTTTTACATATATATATGTAAAACAACTAATATATATATATATATATATATATATATATATATATATATATATACACATACACACACACACATATATATTCCTAAGTATAACCTGCTCGGTCCATATATTCTTATTTATATGTATGCTTTCAGATATGTATTTATTTTTTTTTCTAATTTTATTTTATTGCTAGTACTGTGTGCTTGTTTGTGTGATATCTGTGAGTGGACACACATCTGGAAGTCAGAAGACAATTATGTAGAGTGGTTCTCTCCTTCTGCCTTTACATGGGTTCTCAAGATCAAATTCAGGCCATAGGTTTGCATGGTGAGTGCCTTTATTTGGTAAGCCATCTCTCCAGCTTCACAACAAACATGTCAATAGCATGTTTTCTCTCATTTGTGGATCCTCACTTTTACATATCTATAGGATCACATATGTACAGAGGACTTAAAAATAAAGGCAAAACTGGAGAACAAAGAATAAAAGAGGGAAAGTAAAGAGTGTAGTGAGGGGTAAAAAAGAAATATGCTCAAAGTACATTATATACATTATATACTCTCATGAAAATGTCCCTATGGTAAGTATATATATATATATATATATATATATATATATATATATATTCTTTTTTTTTTTAATTCACCTTGACCTGGTGGTGGTACACACCTTTAATCTCAGTACTCAGGAGGCAGAGGCAGGAGGATCTCTGAGTTCAAGTCCAGCCTGGTCTACAGAGTGAGTTCCAGGACAGCCAGAGTTACAACCTAGAAAACTTATCTCGAAAAACCAAAGTAAAAAAAGTAAATAAAAATTTGCCTCTTACACTTTTTTAAACGTGTGTGTGTATGTGTGTGTGTGTGTGTGTGTTTTCAGACATTTGTGGAGATCAGGGAATGACTTAATGTAGTCAGTTCTCTTTCTACCATGTAAATCCTGAAGGTGGAACCCGGGTCATCAGTCTTGACAGCAAGCAGCTTTACCTTCTGAGGCAGCACTTCAAGCCCCATCTCAGACTCTTTTGGAAGTTACTACCTCAGTCCTTCTGAAAGGTCAGCCCTGACATCTGCGAATTTTCTTCCTCATCCTGAGCATAGGAACTCAGAATGTCTGTCAAGAAGAAAATCAAGTAACTGAACCGTGAAACCCCTGAACTCTCATCTGTTATGCACTCCTACCAAGCCAAGTGCTGTGGTGGCACACACCTGTAATCCAATATGGTCCTTCCTGGAGACTCTCACATGTGCTTCTGAGAAAAATAATTTGTTGTACATTGTTTGTTAGGCCTATTTTTCAATAGTATGTTAAAAGCTATCATTTCTGTATTAATACTTTGATCAATCTTTCTTTGCATCTTTAAATATTAAAGTCTCTAACTATTGTAGAACTGCTTTACATTTTTATAATGTATGTACTCACAAATGTATTGGGGGCTTGTCTGTAAGATTAATATATGCTCATAATAATATATCTTCTTCCTGTGTGGTGGTGGCGCATGCCTTTAATCCCAGCATTCAGGAGACAGCGGCAGAGGCAGAGGCAGAAGCAAGTGGATCTTTGTGAGTTTGAGGCCAGCCTAGTCTACAGTGAGTTCCAGGACAGCCAGAGTTACAGCAGAGAAACCCTATTTTGAAAGACAACAACAACAATAATAATAATACATTCTTGGTAGGCTATTTCATTTCTCATGGATTCTTAATTAATTTTAGTTAACATACAAAATAATGAGTTTAATTATAACATTTCATATGTGTATATCATTGTACTTTGTTTTACATCCAGCTTCTTAAACTGTGGATTATATGTGGACTATATAGGTTTATATTTGATTATATAATCAAATGTGGGGGAGAAGAACATTTGACAGCAGTAAAAAGGTTTTGAATTCAGTGAGAAAAATTTAATTCAAAATTAAACTAATCGTGAATTAAAAGTGTTTCTGGAGTACTCACCTGCGTAGCATCTAAACACACAATGAACAACACTAAATGCTAACTGAACTCCCTAGACTCAAGTGTGAGGCTCCTTATGTTTTGAACTTCAGTGTTGTCTTGTTTTTAAAGAAAACATGCACATTTTCTTTTCCTATAAAAACAGTGATTTCATGGTAGAAAACTAAGAATTTTAATATCTTCCTAATACCATTCCTCAACATATATCAAATTATCAATCATTGAATTATAGAGTGTTGAGATGTTTGCTTTTTAAAATTGCTGTTTGAATTTCTCAGTTTCATAATAAAAAAATTACTCTGAATTTTGGCTTGGTATTAAGATAGAATTTCCAATAATCTCTGAAATAGCCCTAAATATATTTCTGTCATTTTATACTATGTATTTATGTGAACTGATAGTCTCTGCATTGATGGTTATAAAATAAAAAATACCGGTTAACTCTGAAAAATGTTGAAGATGCTCTATATTCTGCAGTACCAACTTTTCAGCCAAGATTTAATTTTTCATATAAAAATAAGAAAGTACGTCTATCTCATTACTATGTAAATTGCTTTCATCTTTAATAAGTGGTCAATTTATATGTCTACCAAAGAAGTGTATTGCTTTATGATTTATTATTAGTAAATGTTTGATTTTTGTAGACCTATTTCACATTATCTATCTACTCAGGTTGTAAAAAATTCTTGGGAAAAATGAATTGGTGATGGAGAAAGTTTAGCAAGTCCTGCTCTGGGTTAAGCCTTTTAATATACTATAAGCTCCAAAGGACTTGAACAGTCCCACTAGTTGGCTTTGCTGGTTGCAGCCCACTAGCATCTCTCTGACACTGGCTCCACATCCTGCCTGCAGTTTTACTTGGCAGATATTCCACATTCCTGGCATTTTATTTTGAAGAATCCATTCCAGCTAAAGTTTCGCCCTCACAGTGTCACACATCACCTCTTCATGGTCTGCCTGGAGGGCCCCTTGCCTTTGCACACACGGCCTGGCCTCCCCGGATTTCTTTCGAAGTATGACTAGAAGCCTCCATGATTCTGTAACACTGAATTTTTCATGCTTCCCAAACCACTATCACATGAATGAGGCCAAGATGATTGACCACTTAATTTGTCGGCTACAGCTACTGTAGCCTCTGAGTGTTTAGGATACTAAGCATGTTGAAACAAATTCTGGTGTAACAACTTCTTAGGTGGCCCAGTACAACCTTAATTCATTTTAACTTCATAGTTATCTTTATTTTGTATTGTTTCTATACTTAGCATATTTGAGTGTTATTATTTGCACTTCTCTGAGTGGTATTGGGGATTGAGCCCTCAAGAACAGGCTGCTCATTAAGAAGACCTCCATATCAAATGGGATGAGATGTCTATCCTGAGAGACACAATCTTAAATACAAAAGAAGTATGAAGGCACATGTATCCTCTTAACATCAATAACCCTTCAAGAAGTGAATCCAAACTTATTGAAATGACTGAAATATTAGACGAAGAATTCAAAAGTTTGCATTAAAAATTGATCAAAGAGAACCCAGTATCTGAATGACAAAATTCACATTTTTCCTCATACACAGATCATAATTTCCAGTGTTTATATGTATATAATTAAGGGGATATTAAAATGGTGATAAACTAGATAGGAAACTACTGGAGGGGAACAAGAAATAGGGAGAAAGCAGAAGGAGGACAAATATCACCTGTGGCATGAAGGCAGAAAGGCATCTACTGGGGTTGGGAGGGCACAGGGAGGATGCAGAAGTGAGTGGGAAGACAAACAACTAAAACAAATGTTGTTTGAAAAATGCCACAATGAAACCACAATGTAAACTAATATATTTTTAATTTTAAAAACAAAAGATTTAAACAAGCATGGGTGAAATAAAGAGGTTAATTCAGGACATGAATTTTTAAAAAGCAACTTAGGTGAGGTACTCATCAAGGATATACAAATTCTAAAAACAATAGAAATCTTAGAAGCAAAAGCCCAAGGAAACAAAAAACTCAGTGGAAATATTACCAAGAAAATAGGTCAAGTAAAACAAAAATACATGGGAATGAAAATATATTATATTGAGACAGCTGTAAGTTAAAAAAAAGTCATGACCACAAATTTGAATAAATCTTAGACACAATTATGACATCAAACCTACAACCCTTTTGTATAAAAGGAAGAACCAATATGCAAATAAATAGGATAGAAAAATTACTCAAGGATAAACTGTCAAGATGGCTCAGTGGGTAAAGTGCACGCTGCCAAGCCTGATGACTTGAGTTTGATGTCTGGGATCTACATGGCAAAAAGAGAGAGAAAAACTGCTACAAAATGTCCTCTAACCTCCTCATACATGCCATGGCACACGTGTGCCTGTGTGCATGTGTTTACATATACTCGCACACAAATATAAATAAATAGATGATAGATAGATAGATAGATAGATTGATAGATTGATTGATAGATAAGCAAGCAAACTGTAAGGAGTGAGGAAAGTCCTGAGTGAATGTGTATTGCTTAACATGAAAATGCCCATATCAAAGACCAAAGGCTCAGCCCCATGGGAGTGGAAAATCCTTCCCTGGGTCTGAGATCAAATGTTGACAGCGTACACAGAAAATATCCACCATAGCTCTGCACAACCACCCATGTTTACAGCCTGAAAACTGCTCCCCTGAAGAGATTTCTCCTACTGAGATTAGCTAAAGATACCTCCTTCTTTAGCTATATGTAATCACTCCACCTCCCTGTTCATCTGTGTGTAATAAACACACTGAGCATCCACGGTGCTGTGGCTTCTCCGTCTGAGAGTCCAGAACACCTGATCTTAGCTTTTCTGTGTATGTAGATTCTGTCATTTATTTAGTGTCTTTTTTTTTAATTCCCCTCATTACTTCTAGTTAGGGTTCTGGGACCCAAGCCATGTGCAAGGATACAGCAATGGATAGATAAATAGATAGATAGATGATAGATAGATAGATAGATAGATAGATAGATAGATAGATAGATAGATAGATAGATAGATGATAGGTAAAAATGAAAAGAAATTTTAGGTGGAGAGCAATCTAGAATGACACCACCAACTCAATCTCTGGCTTTCATATATACACATGTGCCTGTACACATGCACACAAAAATAGGTACATATGAATACATATGTACATATAAATAGGAAAAGCATAAAACATTGATGAAAATAGTTAAAGAGCATAAAAATGGAAAGACAGCAGATATTCATGCATTGCTTCCAATTTCATATTTTTAAAGCTGTAATATACCCTAAAGTAAGCTGCAGATTCAAGATAATTACTGTCAAAATCTTTGTAGTATTTTGTTTGCAAAAATTTACAAACTGAATTGTATATAGTATAAGGTGCCCTGAATCAACACAATTGGATAATTAACATTTCATGTTTTTTTTTAAATTATTACAAGAATTTCCAGGCAGTGATACTAACATAAGAGCAGACATATAGATCAATAGGATAGAAATGAAGGTCCAGAAATGAACTCATTCATCTACAGTGAATTGATTTTTTTGACAAGGATATCAAGAAAATTCAATGGGAAAGAACTCAATATTCAGTGCTAAAATAACTGGGTACACACGTGTGAATGAAAGGTTCACCCACTTCAGCCCACATACAAAAACTAACTCAAGTTTTGTTTATTTTGCTGTTGCTGCTGCTCCCTGAGGGCTTTTATTTCAGTTACTTTCCTTTTTAAAAAATGGTCCAGATTCAGTTTGTTTTATACAGCCACTGAAATATGTTCCATTAGCAGCTGTATATTGACAAAATTCCAATAAATACGTGGAACCCAAAAAGACTTTTTAAGATTCCTGTACGCACTGAAAATTACTTCTGTTCGGGGACACTCCTTGATGACTACCCACTGTCTTAGTTACTTTTCTATTGTTGTGACCAAGGCAAACTTATAAAAGAAAGCATTTAAATTGGGCTTACTGTTTCAGACAGTCAGAGTCTGTAATGACAGAGCGATGGCATGGTGGCAGAAATAGCTGAGAGCGCAAATCTTGATCTACCACCATGAAGCAGAGAGGGGAACATTGGGAATGGCACAAGTCTTTTGAAACCTCAAACCTACTCGCAATGACATACCTCCTCCTAGATTACACCTCCTAATCTTTCTCAGTTTCATGAACTGGGGACCAAGTATTTAAACATATGAGCCTATTGGAGCCATTATCATTCAAACCACCACACCCATATCATTAATCATACTGTATTTACTTTTTCTTCCTGCTTCTCAGGACACAAGAATCAAGAAAAGAAGCTTAGAGTCTGCTCAGACCTTTTTCTGTGTGGGTGTACACTGCAGGACGTGGTAGATGGTCCTTTCAACTAGGTTCTTAATGCAGGCATTTTGTTTGTTTGTTTGTTTTTAAGCCTATCTCCTGTAGGACACTGCCTCAACCCTGAGAATGCTCTGAGTTAAACAAGCAAAGTAAGGACAAATATTTTTAACAGTCTTTCAGGACCTACTTAACAGACATAACAAATTACTACAATTCTCTGAAACTAAGGTACATATAGTTGCCTCTATCAACTGGCAACTTATACCAGGAGCACTGTCTGCTGCCTATTTGGTATTGGTGAAGAGGTATGTACTCATGCAATTTAAAAGACCAGGAAGATCATTTACTTCACTATAGTCATTTCTTTCCTCAATATGTACCTCATGACTCTGATTTTTGATTTCTTTACAAGATTCCAGACTTACACAAAGACTAGTTCTTACCATTTTTACTATCTCACTTATAAAGGGATGGGACCTTGGAATTCCCTATCCTACCATTTTTTATATGAAAGGAAGTCTCATACCTCTAACCATTAACATCACAAATAAAGTCAGTTTCATCTCCTTTTCAGCTATTTTTTGTCCCAGCTCAACCACTAATTCCTCTAGGAAGTCTTCCATGACTGTTATGCTACCAACAATATAATCAGTAATTAGTATTTTTGTATGCCTGTGTGGTATATATACATGTTCATGCAGTGTGTGCTCATAGGTGTGTGGCCATATATGCACATGTGTGTACATGCATATGTAGGCCAGAAGTTGATATCAGGTGTCTTTTGCAATTACTACCCTGCTCATTTTTTTGAGCTAAGGTCTCTTGCTGAACCTGGATCTCACTGGTGGGGCTATCTGTCTGGTCAGTGAGCTCAAAAGATCATTGTCTCTGGACTCCCATCAATGCTGAGTTTATAGATGGGTTATATCCCCACATTTTTTGCATGGGGGCTAGGGATCCATACACCATAGATTGGTGTTCGTATTCCCACAGTGGGCACTTTACATATGAGCTATCTCTCCTGTAATTAGTTTATTCACTTCTGTCTCACCAACTCTTAGTCCTTAAAGACTAGAAATTGGTATTGTTTCATATTCCTAGCACCTAACAAGGTTCCAATTACATGCAGGGCTTACAAATTGCCAAAGGCTAGAAATAAAAGTAAAACAGATGTCAGAAAAAGGAAAGAAAAGACATGGAACAAAGACTTGCATGATATCTACAATCCAGTGTAAAAGTCAGACCTAAATGTAAAGGCAAATCCATATCATGGCTTCAATCAAGATAAAAGTAATTTTTAAAAGATATACATGCTTCAAAATAATAAAACAAAATGCCTCACAATATCCAAAGTGGTGAAACTTTTTGATTAAATGATTTTATATATTGCTAAGCTTTATAACAACTTCAAACTACTTCTAAATTAAGGTAACAAATATTTCATAACTGGCAATGAGCTTTAAAATTTTTTAAGCTTCAAAAATAGGGTCTTACTGCTTCCTCTTACACACCTTCCTCTCAAGAGAAATCAAGCCAGAACTGAGCTAAAAGTTTCTGCCCTGCTGCCTAGTATTCATAGTCCCAAAGGGTACTCTGAAGGCTGTTAGGGCTGAAAGGACTCCCAATAGTCTCAAACCCTCTGGGAGCCCTATAAACTCCATGCTAACATGTTAGGCCATATATGCCAACTGATGGGCTGAGCAATATCTGAGTTGTTAAAAGCAAGTACTGCCCTTGCAGAGGACTGGAGTTCAGTTCCCAGTACTGATATCAGGTTGATCACAGCTTCCTGTTACCCCAGCTTCAGGGGTCCTCTGTAGGCACCTGCACTATTTGTGCATATACCCCCTGCCAGAGGCATACATATACATAATTAAAAATAAAAGTATAAATTTTCAAAAAGAAGATGTGCAACTTGTTCCACAGTGGCGTGCTTTATGGGAAAAATCAAATGCTTTCCACATGGATTCAAGGATCCCTCCATAAATTCATGAGTGAAATTGCAAACTCAGTCAAAAGTCCATGGCTGGAGAGGTCTTAGGGGGAAACTTCTGACTGTTGTTCTGTGACTTGCCATAGTGCCAAATTATTCTCTTAAATATTTAGGTTTATACCCATAGACAAATGCCACTCTGTGCCTTAATAAAAGAAGCCTCTTTTCAGTGAATGGTGATGAATGCAGACACTCGCAGCTTCTCAGGGTGCTAATAAGTGACAGTTGAACACTGAGCCCTAAACAGGATAGTTACATCTCCCTCCTTAAGGCTCAGGGAACATCATTAAAAAAGGGAGTGAGGAAAAAAATATAGGAACCAGAAGATGCAGAAAAGGACTATGAGACCCTATATTCTGAGCATGCCATAGCCATTAGAATCATTATCTGTGGTTGCATCTGCTGACTCTGTAGAATTCTGGGCCTGCCTATCTGTAACACATGGATCAGGGAGCCCTACCATTTCCTGTTTAACTATTGGCTACTGGTATATGCTGGGGCAGAGGCAACCATTGCCTTCAGTTGTGTTCCCAAAGGTTTGTGCACTGTGCTCCTATGTACAGTTTCAAAGCATAGGCATTCAGATAGCTCTGGTTAAATCCAGTGGATAAAATAACACAAAACCAAAGACGTAAATGTGAGAAAGGGACTTGTAGGGGAGGGAGGTGTTGAAGGAAATGAAGTAAGAGTAACTAGAATGCATCATATACATTTGTAAAAGTGTTTACAGACAAACTTAATTAAAATATTTTTAAATAGAATGTGAATTTTTAAAATTATTAAGCTCAAAATACCATGGGCCTTTGAGATCCTTGCAAAACCAGTTTCCACTGTGTTGAAACAGGAAGGTGATATGCCTATTCAAAAAGTAGAGCTTAAAAGGCAAATGCACTGAGATCGTTCTTGATAAAACTATGACAATATAAAAAATACTAGCACACTCCACTTTGCAGGTGAGCAGATTTGCAAAGTGTGAATGTATGTTTATAAGAAAGTAGAACAATTCAATTGCATAAATTAATCAATCTGAGAAACCACATTAAGAACATAGCTTATGTGTACATGGTTTTCAGTAAGTTCATATACTTTCAATTTTACTAAAACCTCAGTCACCAGGCCTTCATAACAACTTTAAATGATAATCATTGGTGATAAAGAAAGGAAAATAACATTTTAAAGTTCATCATATTAGTATGTAGCTATTCTTGTGCAGATTTAATCTCTTAGCAATCAAAGGTGATAAATTGAATCAAGAAAAGGCACATATAATAACTATAAGCTACATATGCTGAGTTTGAAGGAACAGGTTTCATGTGCTTTGGGGAAATTTACTCCTTTTACTATATATGCTTTCTTTTCTTGTACTTTGCACCCCCAGTGACCTTTTCAATAAAGCAGCTTAGCAGTTCATGTCAGAAATACCAGAGTGATGCTCCCTGAATTGTGTGTGTGTGTGTGTGTGTGTGTGTGTGTGTGTGTGTGTGTGTGTGTGTAAGCAGAATATATGGCTGGAACCTGGAAGCACAATGGCACATTGTAAGCAAACAAAAACTTACAATCAATTTCATCTGGCGACTTTGATAACATGAATAGTTATTATTGTGCATATGGTAAAATTAGCTATAGAGAATAAAGCAGACAAATGCATTTCATCTTTGGTATATTTTTATTTCTCCTCTCTTTATTACATATTCAATATCTCTGTATTATCACTCAAAATTTTTTATTGAATCTTCTCATGAATTTAAGCCTTCATACCACACTGCAACCACAAGCATGCTCTCACATATAGTGTCTTATCTGCTCACATTGCAAGATGTCCTAGAGGACTTAAGGTGGCTGGGGCTCTGGGACGTTAAGATCTAGCCAAATGGAGTGCCACCTCAGTTAGGATTGACTAGAGCTTTGATGAATCCATACTGCACAATGCTTTGTAGCAGGCAAGTGAACTCATTTCACATTACCCCAAAAAACATAAGCTCACATATACCCTGCAGGGCTGATAGATCTCACTCTGAAAAGGGCAGTACACTAAAAAAGCAACTTTCAGTTCTGCTCTGTCTGCCCAAAGTCATATTCAGAACCTTATACCTTCCTCACCTAAGGTGCTTCTGCTCTGAAGTGCCAGATGTCATCTCTCTCTGGAATGTACCTTTTCTTATTTGACCTTATTGGTTTACAACTGATTAATTACTTTTTGGTATTTTTCTTGCTTGTCATAATAGAAACTAGGATGGAGGGATGGCTTACTAAGTGGTTACTATGAAAAAAAAAAGACATATCATTTGATCATCCAAAAAAAACTCAGTGAACTAAAGGTATAATTATCCCATCTTATAGATGGAAATACTGGAGTTCATGAAATTTAAATAATTTGCTCAACATCATAGAGCTAGGAGTGATAAGGCAAATTTTGTGAATGCTTTTGATACTTTTTATTTAAAAACTATTAAGTGTTAGTAATACAACTGAAGTTATTTGTCACCTTTCTCTCTTCCTTCCTTCCACAGAAGTAACACAAGTTGGCACATACCTTCCCATATATATTTTATACATATGTGAGTGTCTATGAACAATATGCAATACGAGCACCATAATGAATAGTAGCATTCTCACTTTGTATAGATCTTCCTATGTTTTTTCTTTTTTTAAATAATTTCACAAAAATTTACATGCAATCTATCTTGACCATTTTCCTCCCCTAAATCCATGTCCTCGCTCTCAAAACATAAAATAAACAAATGTCAAAACAAACAAACAAATGAAAAACAATAAGACAGAGAATACCAAAACAAAAATCAATTTCTTCCAATGGAGCAACACTGGGCATATGAACCATGCTCCATGACTGGCCCCATGCCCAGGAGTAGTTTATGAAAGAGATTACATATTTCATTCATTTTAACTATTGTGTAAGACCTTTACTCCTTAAATACACATTTAGGCTATTGCCAGATTTTTTTTTCCATTACCATCAGTTGCAATTAACAATATTGTATATTTCTTATGCTGTACCTGTAATTAGAAATAGATTTCCACATCTATGTATTCATGATATTTAATTTGCAATTTATAAATTACTAAGTCGTTTTCCTCAATTGTCTTACAAGGTTACACTGCAATCTCTTTCCCCATACAATTTCTGTACCCTAGGAAGGGATTGAAGATGACCATATTTACAATCACATCACATTGAAGACAACTGATACTTAAGGAAGATAACAACAGGGTGATGGTTCCTGCCAGATGAAATAGTGCATACCTGCGATCACTGGACTCAGGAGGCAGAGAGAGAAGCAGGATGGTGAGTTTGAGGAGAGATTTTTTTCTAAAAAAAGAAATCATTGTAGTGAGAACCAAGGTTCTTCTATTGTATACTTGGTCCCTAGTTGTTAGAACTATTTGGAAGGATTAGGAGTTGTGGGAGGAGGTGTGTCACTGCAGGTGGGTTTTGAGGTTTCAAAAGCCCATAGCATTTCCAGTTAGCTCTCTCTGCCTCCTACTTGAAAATAAGAATGTAATCTCAGCTACTGCTCCAGTGCCAGGTTGCCTGCCTGCTGCCATCATGGTTATAGACTCTAAACTTCTAGAACCACGAGCCCCAAGGTAAAATCTTTTTTCTATGAGATGCCTTGGTCATGGAAGTTTGTTACAGCAATAGAAAAGTAACTAAGAGAATAGTGGTCCCTAAGCCTGAATGTCCCTTATAATCACCCAGTAGCCTAATAGACTACAGATTTTTCAGGTCTGGTCTCAGCTCTACTCAGTAACACACTCTAAAAATGACACCAAAAGGTTCACCCGGTAATATTAATACAATTGTTCTGTGAATCAGTGTTTGTAGAACACTAGTCTGAGCTGTATTCTGACAATATGATATGCTAGGTCTGTCTCAGTTCTACCCAGTACACTGATAGAAAGCAACATATGTGGGAAACGTCCAGGCAGCTACACCACCAAAGAAGAGCTTCTTTCCTCCCGTAATTGTTAATCACTCGTATAGCCTTGGGTAGAATTAAGCCTCGTAAGCCTAGTGAAAATAAAACTGTGTTGTTATAGGCTGCTAAATGAAGTGTGTGGTAATTCGTTGCAGCGATAGTAGAAAACAAACAAACTGGGTCATTGCTGCAAAGTGATCTCGAATCTTGTAACCACTTCGAGACCAGAAATTTTGATTCACACCTAACTACATCCTCAGGACTTAACGTGGTTCTAGATGAGCCAAGGTCAAAACACGCATTTTGTACACAACCTCAAAAAGTTAAGACCACATCTAGGACTGGCTACAAGGATGTAAACATGTGCAGTCACACTCAGTTTTACATTCTATGGTCTCATCTCTTGAGCTCTTAATAAGTCAATAAAGGGGGACTGTTTTTGTTCTGTCCTGGATGCTACAAATTATACTATGTCCCACCATTATCTAGTTTCTTCCTCTTTACCGAGCACCAGTCCACCTAACAATTTTTTTTTCTTTTTGTGAGGGGGCAGGGCAGGAGATGTTGAGATAGAATCAAGCTAGCCTCAAATTCCCTGTATGTCTGAGCCTATGCTTGGAAGAGTGGTTCTTCTGCCTCAACCTCCTAAGTGCCTGGATTAGAGGAATGCACCTCTACTCCTAGCATCTTTATACTTGATAATTTCACATGCCCTATTCCTGTTTTCTGATGCTAACCTATTCTACCTTGATCAATTCTCCTAACTCCAAACCACAGGACTAAGGAGTTAGATGTCCTTTCTGTGACCTCCTACAGTGAATGGCTTATTCTTTCTCTAAACCTCTGAATATCTAACTGGTAACATCCTGCATAACTGAGATTGCTTCTCAAAGACTGCTCAATGATACCCTTCTAATTCTTGCCTTTACATAGAGGAAGTGGGAACTCCTTTCAATGAAGAAGGGAAAACTAATTACCTCTGATTGATAGGTCCACCTACTGAACCAAGAAAACGAGTGTCCAAGGACATTCAGGAGTTTAGAAGAAAAAGGAATCATGTAGTCAAAGAATTTTGTCAAACTAACTTGGAATTTTTTAAAATAATTTCTCTCTCTTTCGTGTGTGTATTTGTGTGTGTGTGTGTGTGTGTATTTGTGTGTGTATGTATGTGTGTGTGATATGTGTGTATACATTTGTGTAAGTAAAGGTACACATGTGCTACATGGTAGGTGTGTATGTTGTCTTGAGTCCTTGTCTTTAATCCTGCTTTTAGACAGGGTCCCTTTTGTTATTCACTGATACACACGCCAGGCTTGCTGGCCCACTGGTTTCCAAGGAATCTGTGTCCCTACCTCATATCTCAGAATAGAAATACTGGCATTACAGATGCATACAATCATATCCAGCGTTTGTGTGCTTTCTGCAAATTCAAGCTCATGTCCCCACCATGCTTGCATGGCAAGAACTTTGCTCACAAAGCCATTACTCTAGCCCACAAACAGATTTAAAAGTTAAATTACTTTATTTGTTGGAGTACTACTACCTTGCTCAATGTGTTCAGGTTCGTATGAACCTTTCATAAACTTTGTTGATAAAAATAACTGCCCCTGTTTTGTCTAGTGATGCTATAGAATTAATATTCCATGCAAAATAAGTTGAAGGAATGCCCAACTAAACAAAGTCTTTACCAAACAGTGATCTTAGTTTATTACCTTTTTTATTGAAATTTATAACCACGAAGCCAGCACACACCCAGGGAGAGAGATTTTCTTTATCTCTCTAACTCTTCCCTGGCTCTCCCCTCTGGTTCACATATATAAACTCTATGAAGAACAGCCACTTTGGGTCGATATTCAGGTCTAACTTTATTTGTTGGGATAAAGTAATAATGATAGCTAACATTTATCAAGTACTGTGTGCCAACAAGCATTTAGCATTTTGTTTGATACCACAATGTACAGAGTAATCTGCATTTGTAATGCAAGGAATTTCAATTCATGGGTGGGAAATCTTCTTGGGCAAAGTTGATAGAAAATTCAGTATTTTTTCTTTGCCATGGGGTCACAGCATTTCTAACAGCACATTTGCACCCAAAGAATTATAGAATTGCTTTTCTGTGCATAAAACAAATGAGCAAACCAATTTATTTTCCTAAATCAATAACAAACTACTGATAGTGTAATTGTAAACTTGTTGAAGATAAATTGAAACATTTGGCCCTCTTTTAATTCAAATGGATATCAGGGAATGACCACTGATACTGCTGCTAAAGAAAATTAAGATTTGTTCTGCAAGCTGGGCACTAATTGTTCAAGTAATCTCCAAAGCAAATGCTGAAGGAAGTTCGCTGGCAGTCTCTGAAATTATTCTCAGAGTATAAAATATTTCTTTAAATGCATATAGAGAATGTTTAAGGGGATATTAACTATTCAAAGAAGAACTCACTTGGCTTTTTTCCTCTTTTATATAATAAGTAATAACCTGGCATTCAGGAAGCCAAGGCAATAGGGTCTCAAGTTTGAAGGCAGCATAGACTACACAGCTAATTCAAAATCAGCCTTAGCTGCACAGATACCTATCTTCTCTCCCAGATCAGGAAACTATGTGATGGTCTTCATTCCCCTAGTCAGTATCTTTTGTAACCCAAATCCCTTCAAGCTTCTCAAGCATACTGATACTATAAGACTTCCATTAGTGATAATGACCAGGTTTCACCAGTCTTTGCATTTAATATACCAATGCCCTAGTGTTTCCAATTAGAAACCCTACTACATGTTTCTAGGCATTCCTGGAGAGTGACTATATCCTATGAGCACAAAGTGAACTAACCACTTATTCAATTCACTGCCCTGTGGTTTATGGTGTTTTGTTTTGTTTTGTTTCTGTTTTTGTTTTGCTTTCACTGTCACCCTTCTCTTTCTTTGTTTTTAACATTTTTTTATTTATTGGCTTTAATTTTTTTTTTCTTACAGTGTATTTTAATCATTTAATTCCTTCCACCCAGATATTCCCCATCTTTTAACCTACTGTGTTGGCTATTTTTAGGCCAACTTAACACAAACTAAAGCCATTTGAGAGGAGAGAACCTCAATTAAGAAAATGCCTCAATAAGATGGGACTATAGGCAAGCATGTAAGACATTTTGTTAATTAGTGATTGATATGGGAGGGTCCAGTCCATTGTGGGTGGGGCCAACCCTGGGCTGATGGTCCTAGGTTTTATAAGAAAGCAAGCTGAGCAAGACATGATGTGCAACCCAGTAAGCAGCACCCCTCCATGAGCCTCTGCTTCAGCTCTTGTATCCAGGTTCCTGCCTTGTTTGAGATCTTTTCTTGACTTCATTCAATGATGGTCTACAATGCGGAAGTGTAAGACAAATAAATTCTTTCTCCACAACTTGATTTTGGTCATGTTGTTTCTTCACAGCCAACAGTAACTCTAACTAGGACACCTACCCCACTTCATGTTCTTTCTCTCTAAAAGAGGAGAGAGGAGGTGAGGGGAAGGAGAGAGAGAAATAAAACAACAACAAAACAAAAACCCAAAGACAAAAACCACCAAAACAATAAGTACACACACACACACACGCATGCATGCACACACAAATGAAGTCCATTGTGTGTTTGACAACTATTCCTGAGCAAAGGATTTGCCTTAGAGCATAGTTGATATACTGAGTGACACTCCATTAGAGAAAACTGATTTCCCTCTCCCAGCAGGGTATCCATTACAAACAGCTTCTTTGTCTGAGGTGGGACTTTGTACCCACTTTCCCTTCTCTGTGTTGGGATTTTTGTCAGCCTTGTACTTGTGCAGGTCATGGACATACTTTCACAGTCTATATAAGTTCATATGTGCATCAGCCCTGTTGTGTTTAGATGTTGCTTCCTTGAAGCCATATACTACCTCTGGCTCTTATAATCTTTCCATCTCCTCTTTAATATAAATCCCTGGGCCTCAAGTAAATTCTCCAGTGCCAGGAATGGGTTACATCTTGTTGAATTATTGGATAAAAGTGTCCCATAGATCCCCCAAACATTACAAGCTATTGCCAAGACTTACCTGACAATAATGCCCTATTGCTAAAAACACCACTTATGTATGCCATCAAACATGAATAAATCAAGCTGGTGCCCAACTAGATTTGCCTCTACTGACTAGCATCCATGGTGCTTGAATGTACTATGCATGCTACCAAAGGAAAAAAGTAATCACAAATCTTAAGTAGTAATGAACCTTTTTGTAGACATTGATTCAGGTTCAAAAGTGGCTTATTCTTTTGCCTAATTCAATCCCAGTCCTAGTGATGGAGGCATGAAGCTTTTTTGCCTCCATACAATCTGATCTTAAGCTTAGAAATGGAAGGCTTCAGCCTCTGTACCATCTAGAATGTTTAAGCCTCCATACAATCTAATCAACCTCAGAGACTTACTGCTGACTGAGCTACTCTGACTAGCTACTTGTGAGCTCTGACTTCTGGTTCAACTCACTGGCTGTTCTGGCTCAAACTCTTCCCCAAGCTAACTAGTTTAAACTGATCTTCTGAGCAGGCTGTTTCTGACTGAACTTTTCTGATTCTGGCTGATTCTCTGCCTCAGACTGAACTGCTCTGCTTGGCTTCCAACTGACTCACTCTTCCCATCTGATACTGACTTCTGCTGCTGCCGAGCTGCCTCTATGTCTCTGCCTCAGACTCCCCAGACTGCTTCTGTGTTTCTGTGAGCTCTCACTGCCTCAGCCTTTACTGCCTTATCCTTTTGTCTGCCTCTGAATTTTGTATGAATTCTTTCATACAAAAGAGAGAGCCTGCTTTTCTACCATGAGTGTTGGGTGTGTCCTCACTCTGACTCACTCTGCTAAATCTTCCCCTAATTCGTCACTTTGCCCGTTCTTCACTCTCGTTTCAGATCTCACTTCCTGTCTGACACTGGCTCCTTCTGAGCTCAGATTTCTGTCTCCCAAGTGCTAGGATTAAAAGGTGTGCAATACCACTGCCTTCTGAATATTGGGATTAAAGTGTGTACTAACATTCTTTCTAACCTAGAGCAGCCATGTGCAAGATTAAAAGATTAAATATTTCTCTAAACCTTGTGACCTATAACAGTGACTTGCCTAGAAAATATATTGATGCAATAGTGGCACAAATGTGATAGTAGTAACCAACTACTT
This sequence comes from Cricetomys ansorgei, assembly GCA_026225945.1. Taxonomy (NCBI): domain Eukaryota; kingdom Metazoa; phylum Chordata; class Mammalia; order Rodentia; family Nesomyidae; genus Cricetomys; species Cricetomys ansorgei. The sequence continues at coordinate 4,028,578 of JAMJFZ010003268.1, forward strand.
TTACATTGTATTTCATGTTCACTGCGTGAAATGGAATCTATATCTGACACTGCTAAGGTGCCCAAAAACCTGAGACTAGACAGGCCATGGACCCTAGGGGTAAATCTATTATGCTGCTAAAGTAACATAACAATAAAATTATTCCAAATGATATATTGCTATACCTATAAATAAGTGCCTCAATCAACCCTGAGAGAAGCTTCCTCTTTCAATAAATGGTAATTAACATAGAGACCCACAATTGGACAATGTGCAAAGAGTAAAAATCTTTGGAGTCCTAGTGGGCTCCAAATGGGATGTCTTTATCAAACCTCTCCACTTTCTTAACTGGACAACATGGCATCAGCCAGGTACCACTACAACCTATTTGAGCATCTCCTGACATCTCATCCAGCCTCTAGAATCTCCCTAATTATTAAACCCTGACATCTAAAGATGGTAAATCTCTCTTGTGCTGAAGAGTGAGAGAGAATACTACTTATAATCTATTATCTCTTTTCCTGAAAGATGGAAAAGTGAGGTATAAAGGTAAATAAAAGTCTCTAATTGAGAACATGCAGGTTATCACTTTTCCTCATAAGCTACACTTGCTCTCACATATAAATAATCAAGGCAACAAACTTCAGTGATTATGTTTGCCTTAAATAGAATGTTCAGAAAATTTTGTGTGCCATGTATCCCTATGACAGTCTATAAAACTTATACACCACAATTAGAGTAATATACTTGAACAAAACACTCAGGATTGCAAAAGGAACAAGTTATATTCAATATAGTAATTAATCTACTTTTAAACCAAATTCTATAAGATAAGGTGTGTGCTTCTTGTTAACATATTAAGCAATCAACCATCATATCTAACATGACATTCAAGTAGTATATGAATGAACAATACCTGAAATATATAAATATATTGTAATAGGATATGAAAATATTTGTGCTTTTTACCAATGGCAGAGTCAGAGATATGCTAGCCTGGGCAAACTCACCAAGCTAGGACTCAGACTGGCAATCCTTCTATATTTGGCTAAAATGTTCTTAAAAGTAAATCAATTTGTTATTATATAATAGGATTTTCACAGGTAATCAAGAGCTCTCCTTGACTGGGACAGTCTTAACCTGGCATTAATTCACAATCACCACAAATTTCACCAATCTTCCCAGCACATTGTAATGTAGTGTTTTTGTTGTTGTAGTTGGTTGAATGGTTATGTTTGATGAAGGGAAGGAATATTCTTATTTGTCACTTAAAAAAAAAGAACAATCTTTCTTTGTATCTCAGGATCCCCTTCAATTTATGGTCTACTTTTCTAAGACTCCAGAACACTGTGGTTATTTTAAAAGCAAATGCGACCCTGCATTAAACATTTGGCCCTTTATGTCGTTTTCAGGGAAAAGTCATTTTCTAAGTATGTTCCTAAATAAATCTCTCCTCCATTCCCACCAAAAAGTGATTAATAATGGTTGAAATGCGTTAATCCCCATATACATCTCAGACCTTTGTGAATGCTATTCCTTCTCACTGTACAGGCATCCCACCTCATCTTTCCTGAGCAAAATTCTTGCTCCTTGACAGGCAGCACTGATTTCTCTGGCTTTCTTAGGAAAGTTTATTGCTTTCTCCAATATGGTACTATTCATTGAACCTTGACTATACATACAGTATGGCCTTATATAAACTAGCATATTGAATGAACTAGACATTGAGAGGTACAAGAAAAATCCAATATAATTCTTTCACACCACTATTCCACACCATAAGCTCAGTGGAATCATTATTCCCCACCTCTTCATGAAATTTCAGACAGCTCTTATACCTTGTTCAGTCATTCTCAAATATTACAAACCTGGTCTTCATTTTTTTTAGGCATTAAATTTCCAATCTAGTCCAAATGATTCCATCTGATGCTCATTTTTCAAACTTCACTCATCCCCCAGTTCATGTATGACTCCACAAGGAAATGTTGAGTCAAATGAGAGAGAGAGAGAGACCTCTAGCCAGTCCTCTGGAATTTAAACATGGGGGGAGAACTATAAATTAAGTAATGATAAAAAATAAAAACTTACCACTGGATCAAGTATACTCTGACATTGATTAAATAGTTTAGCAGATTCCCAATGCTGACATGTTTTTTTCTAGAGAGTTGCTTGGATGACCCCTGTCATCTCTCAACTCTAATATCCTTGTCTTGAGCAACACTTCCCTGGCCAGCCTGTTTCAGTTACTTTGTCCTGGGTTTATATCAGTCAATTCCTGTACTAGGGTCACTTCATCCTCTGAGCAATTGTCCTAGGAGGGTTCTACTTTATGATGACCTTACTCTAACTTCCTACCATGTGCACTTATCTGGCTTCTGGGAAACAGATCTATTTGACTATACATCAGCGGTTATACATCCCCCTGCAAATACAGCCCTCAATCTCTTTTCTCCGTTGTCATAGAGTACTGCAGCCATATCCTCTCTCAGAACTGGAGAGATGGCTGAGTGACTAAGTGTACATACTGCTCTTGCAGAGGACCTGCGTTCAATTCCTAGCTCCCGTGTCAGGTGGCTTAGAATCACCTGTAACTCCAACTCCAGGGGAATTCATGGTCTCTGGACTCTACAGACACCTACAAACAAGTGCACATGGCCCCATATATGTGCATAACTAAATACATATTTTTAAACATATTCCCTCTCACCTTTAGACCCTCCTTTTTGGTGTGAGTCAGTTGCTACTTCTTGAGACTGTGGATCTGCAGGAACTCATGGCAAACTCTTGGTAGCGGTAACCATATAGCAGTCTTCCACATACCCGAGGTGAATTACCTTGAGGAGAAACTCTGTATCGGTTCCATACTTCTCTTCTATTATCTTTCAAGAAATCACCATTTTCTCACATACACCTTCAAGGTGAGTGATGTAAGAGGTACAGAGTATGTTTTGAAAGCTATACCTTTTTAAGTTCTTTGTAAATAATGAACCCCAGGCCTGATTCTACTACTTCTTAGTTCAAGATGGTGAAAACATAGATGCATCTCTCCCAGTCTCTCCTGGACCCCATTCAAATAAATATAAGTAAGTAAGTAAGTAAATAAATAAATAAATAAATAAATAAATAAATAAGATAAGTAAGTTAATAAAAATAAAAAAGGAGAAGAAATTCACAATGGCAAATAAAATTACAAAGGAGTCAACCTCTAAGACTCAAAAGAATGAGCTGGAAATTTCCGACAAAAGGAATCCCTGTACATTTTTCTTGGAGGAGAGTGGGTATGAGCAGGTTGGCAGTTGAAACAGATGGATAAACCACAGAGTAGAATATATTTAGAGGAAGCTGAGAAAGACATGGGGGCCAGTCTTCCTGGAAGAACCCTAGAGATGCTCTGGGCTCTGAGTCAGTGAGCACAGAAGGGAACAAGAAAGGAAATGGGGATTTAATCTAGGGAAATAATTGAAGCTTTATAAGTGAAACAGCTGTAGTAATCTACCACCATATTCCTCACAAATCCCTTTGCCCATAGCATTTGTTGGCATTCTCCAACAAGCAAAAATCAAAATAATAGCTAGATGGCTTTTATCTTAAAAAAAGAAACTTTCACGCTATGGAGAGAGTAAAGACGTCTACTTTTGTATATTAGCTTCTCAGAGGAATACTCATCTTCAGTATTTCAAAGGCTTAGTGCCAGTCAATTCCAAATTTACCACAAAATAAAACTTTCCAGCTAACCCTCCCTCCTGACCCTAGAATGAAGTTTTCCTCATTAGAAATCTCAGGCAGCCATCAGAAGAGAGAAAACTTGCCTGGAAAACTTGCTTTACATAGCAGCAAAGGAGAAATCCACACCATATCTCCAGTAAACTTTCTTCAACAGCCCATGGACAAGGTAATGGTATGACTAAAAATGTCAGAGGAGGGGATTGCAGTCATCCATCCCTCCTTAAAAAGTAAGTTATAAACTAGCAAAAAGGCTGGGTGTGGTGGCATATGTCTTTTAACCCCAGCACTCAGGAGACAGAGGCAGTTGGATCGCTGAGTCCAAAGCTAGTTTGTTCTATGTAGCAAATTCTAGACTAACCAGGAGCTACATAGAGAAAGCACATGTCTCAAAAAAATAAATCGGAAAAAAAAAATAACTGTCAAAGTCTGTGTTGCCAGAATCTGGAATCTTGCTTAAAGCTACAACAGTCGTGAAAGGCATGAGGAAGAAACAAATGACTAAAATGTGATAAGAGGGGGATAATTGCCTGCCTGCTATCATTCCCCCAATCTGGATGTCAGCCAGAGATCTAATGATAACAGCTTGAACTACTAGTACATGTTTTCAGTACAGAACTTGTTCATTTCTACATTGTACTAGTTAACTTTTCAGCACTGTGACAAAATCTCCAAGAAAATCAACTTAGAGCAGAAGAAATTCACTTGTCTCACCGTTTCAGACATCTTCATTCACGAGTGGTTGGCCCCATTGTTCGGAAGCCTGAAGGAAGATGTGTACAGAGTGGAGCATGTTTCATGGATAATAGCATCTCTAGATTTAAACAGGCAGCGACAAGAGTACTGCTTGCCATATACAGTTTTCCTCGTGCAATAAATAAGCAGAAAGGAGAGGCCAGTCTTTCGTTTTGAAACGTAATGATTCTTAGTCCAGTTTCTAGATCTGAGACAATTTTCAATCCACACCTCATGGACTGAAAAGATGACCCCCATATAAAGAATCCTGAAATATCATTTTTCCCTTAGTCCTGACCAAAAACAGGATTCACAGCCATGTACTTGAGTAAAGCTACTGTATTATCAGTATTCCATTACTATAACAAAATACCTGAGGTAAACAACTTATAAGGAGAAAAATAAGTATTTGGCTTATAGTTTCAGAAGTTTCAGTATATGGCAAGCCAAAAGCAGAGAGAGGTTCTGGATGTCAAACTGCATCCTCCAAAAATGTAACACCAGTTATCTCTTTCTCCCAACTAGGCCTTCTCTCTTAAAATTTATGTCACAAGAGCCCATTGAGATATGAATCCATCAATGAGGTCAGAATTTTCATGATCCAATCACCTCCCAAAGACCTGGCCTCTCAACACTGCTGCATTGGGGACCACATCTCCAACACATGATATCTGAGGGACATTTCAGAATCAAACAATCAAATTCCAGAAATTGCTTCTGTAGAACATGACTCAGTGTATTTTCAGGACTTCTTGGGCAGCATTTGTCAAAAGTATTTAAATATATAGGAATTGGCTACAAAAGACTATGGGAAGACAAAAAAGTGGGGACAAGCAAGAGATGGGTCAAGAAGTGTTGGAAAGTAGGGCTCCGTGGGCATAATGGCCTTTAAAAGCAATCAATATGCAGAGTTGTGGAGCACAATCCCAGTGGATACATCTACACAACATTCGTGCACCTAAGGCTCAGGGACCATCACAGAAGAGGGGATGGTAAGATTGTAAGAGCCAGGATATCAGAGTTTGCTTTCGGATTGTCTCCTAGTAACATCAGAAGTTGTACCTACACAGTGTCACCAACAGACCACCCGAACATGAGCTGAACAAGGAGGACACCAGAGAACATGTCAAAATGGATGGAGAAAAGTCCAAGAGGCCTCAACCCTATACAAAAAAAAACTACATGCAGGTGAGTAAAGCTTGGAGTGGGAGAGGTGGTCCTCTCCAGGGAGGAGCACACCAATTAGTTGTCCAGTGCCAAACTGTCAGCTCTGAAAAACATACACAAAAGTAACATTATATGGATTCAACAGGTTGTATTTGAGAATATATATGTATATACAAATACATGAATGCATGTATTAACAGTTGAAAAAGGAGAGCAGCATGAGTGTATGTGAGGGTTTGGAGGGGAGGAATATAATTAAAACACAATCTCAAAAATAAAACAAAAACAAAACAAGCAGCCTGAGACACTGAAGAACTGAGAAAGCCAGGATTATACCCAAAGCTGAATTTATGTGTAGAAAATTCTTTAATCTATAGGTAATCTTCCCATCTCTTCTCATGCATGAAGTGAAGGCTGAGACAGAGTTGTGAACAATATAACTAAGATTTTAAAGAACTACCAAGACATAGGCAATGTGTAAAATCAGAGCGCTTCTTTCTCTGCCTCTAAACATTTCAAGGAAGTCTCTAAAAATACTAGCTACTACCGATTCAACAGACGACCTTCAATAACTGTACAAACAAAAGTACCAACTTTAAAATTTTTTTTGGAGAAAGCACTAATAAAGAAAATCAAGGACAAATTGATAAAGGAAATCAAGAGGATGTCATGTCATCAAATACAGAATAACCAATAAGAAAAGACTGATTATAAAAAGAACCAATTAGAGAGTCTAGAGTCAAAAAAGTAACTGAAACAAAAAATTTCACTAGGAAATTTAGCAGCAGATTTTACCACGCAGAAGAGTCAATGTGAGAACAACAACAAAAGTAATTGAAGTGACCAAAGCTGAGCAACAGAAAGACAAACAATGAAAAAAAATCAATAGAGTCTAAGATATATATATATATATATACTATGCCATCAAATATAGGAACATAGGTATAATGGAAGTGTCAGAGAGAATATAAAGAAAAAAGCAGATAGAAAATGTGAATAAACAATGGTCACATATTTCCACAGAGGCATGCCTGTAATCCCAAAACTCAGGAAGTTCAAGTAGGAGGCTCTCCACAAGTTTAACATAAAATACATGAACCTAAATATTGAAGAAACTCAACAAATATCAACTAGAATAAATTCAGTGAAACTTCCACCCAAACACTTTATAGTTATATTATTTATAAATAGTGAAAGAATTTTGAAATAAGGAAGAGAGAAGTAACTCATCATTTATAAGTGAGCCTCAAGATTGCCAATAGACAATAATATCTTCAGAAACCTTAAATTTCCCAAAGCAATACTATAAAATCTTAAAGTACCAAAGGAAAATATTATGTTTACCAAAACTTCTATATTTAGTGAAGCTATCCTTTCAAAATTAAGACATTTTCAGATAAACAAAAGCTGCAGGGTTTAATTGCTACTTACACATACCATACAAGAAATTAAATTGGTCCTTTAGACTGAAATCAAAGCATTCAAGATAATAATTTGAAGTTCAATGAAAAACTAAAAAGTTTGGAATGTCACTATATAAACACAAATTATACTTGCCAAAAAAATCACATTGTACACCTTAAATATAAATAATATTATTTTTCAGTAATACCTGAATAAGACTAAGGAACACTGAATGTTGTAATTTTCACTTATGATTTCTCTTTTCTCTGTATTATTTAAAAAACTAATGCACCTAACCGGGTAGGGGTGGCAGGCGGATCTCTGTGAGTTCCAGGCCAGCCTAGGCTACAGAGTGAGTTCCAGGACAGCCAGGGTTACAACAGAGAAATTCTGTCTCAAAAAACAAAACAAAACAAAACAAAACAAGAAAAAGAAAAAAGAAAAAAAACTAATACATAAAACAATAATTATAAATATATGCTAATATGCACAAAATGTGTAAAATACAGCTTGTTACATTATCAGCAAAAAGCAAGAAGGATAGACTTATATTGTAGCAGAACTTTATAAATTTTGTATTCTATTGAAACCAAGCTTATCATTATTTTAAACTTGTTGATTATAAATTCAACTAGTCAATTTTTAATATTTAGCCTAGTTACTAAGACAATAACTAAAAAATATACAGTAAAAGATGGAATAGTGTGTACCTCAGTGGTAGCTTGCATAAAATGTTTCAAGGTCCTCAATTTGATTCCAAGCACTACAGAAACCAATTACATAAGCAATAACAAGAAGACAATACTATGCAGTTCACACCTATAATTCCAGTATTCACACCAGAGGGGAATAATGAATTCAAGGCCAGTTCATGGTGAATTCCAGGTTGTTCTGAGTTACATAGTGAATTACGCCTTACAATAAATCATCATCATCAGATAAAGAAATGATAAAGAAATCAAAATTGTGTACTAAAAGTTAAATACAAAACAAGGCAATGATGAAGGACATGAAAAAAGACATAATCCATATAGAAAATAAATAGCAAAAATAAAGAAATGTTTTTATTAATTAGAATGAAAGGACAGAATTCTTTAGTTGATTGAAAATGGAAAATCATACCCAACTATATGCTATCTCTAAGAGACATATCAGAAGCAAAAAGTACATGAAACAAAATTTGACAGAATTGAAGAAAGAAATGGGTAGTTTAACAATAAGGATTTAAATTTTCAGTGTCCACTTCCAATTATGGATAAAATTTATAGAAAAGTCAGAGAATAGCAGTTAACACTTCAAACCAAACAACTCTCCCAGATCAATACTCCATGCAAAAATAGTAAAATACATATTTTTCTAGGGCCACATGTAATATTCCTTAGGATAAACAAAATAGCATGCTAAAAATAACTCTGAATAAGTTTTAAATTATTGAAACCATACAAAGCATTTGGGTCCTATAGAATGGAACTTGAAATCAGTTATATAGGGAAAATGAGAAATACACAAATATACCAAGTTTAAAAAACCCATTCTTAACCAATAGGTTAAGAAAGTTAGAAAATACTTTGAGATGAAAGAGAATGAATAAAACAACATATAAAAATTCATTAGATGCAGTGAAAGCAGTGCCAAAAGTGAAATTCACAATTATAAATATCTGCATTTAATTGTTTTTAATTGGATGCAGTGGCAGGTGCCCCATTCTTGTAGCACTCAGAAGCTAGAGTCAGAAGAACTGAGAGTTCAAGGTCTTCCTCAGTGACACAATGACTCTGTCTCTAAATAAGCAGGGAAGGAAGATGAGAAGTACCACAGTAGCCTGGCTTTCTGCTATAAGGGATCGAGGACCAGGAAAGATAGAACTAAACCTAAAGTGACTAGAACAAATGAACTGTAAAAATGAAGTAGTGAATAGAGAAACAATAAAGTAAATGGATGGATTCAAAATGTGATTTTGTGGGCCGGGAGGAGAGCTCAGTGGACAAAATGCTTACTATATAAGCATCCCCAGCACACACACACAGAGAGACACAGACACAAAAAGTCAGGTGCCGCAGCACATGTCTATAACCCTTCTGCTGTGGGACAGGAGCAGAGGCAGGCAGATGCCAAGAGCTCACTGGCCACCTTGTCTAGTTCAGTCTGTGAGTTCCAGATTCAGTGAGAGACCTGTCTCAAAACAATAAGGTGAAGAGCACCCAGAACACACAGTCCACATCTGGTTTCCATGAATGAACACACACACAGGCGCGCACACACACACACACAGAGAGAGAGAGAGAGAGAGAGAGAGACAGAGAGAGAGAGAGAGACTAAGAAGATAGAATATAGACTAAGATAGAATACACAAATCTTTAAAATCAAAGTAAAAGGAACATTATTACCAAAATACAAAAACGATGTTCATTGTAATTAGTTACTCAGGAAATACAAATCAAAACCCACAATGAAATGCCACTTCACACTTACCCACTTGGTTGACTATAAAAGAAAGTAAGAGAGAGAGAGAGAACAGGAAAAGAAAACTGTTGAAAAAGAGATGAGAAATTACCAACCTTATATATTCCTGACTAGAATGAAAATGCAGCCACTAAAGAAAATAGGTGTTTTCTCAATAACATTCACATAGAATTACCACATGACACAGTACTTCCCTGACAGGAGTGTGTGTACCAGAAGAACTGAAAATATAGGTCCACACAAACCTTGTAACCAATCTTCATTGCAGCATTCTCCAGAATAGCTGAAATTTTAAATGACTCAAATATCCACCATCTTATGAATGGATAAGATGTAGGTAAGTATAAAAACTAATGAATCATTGATGTCATGCTACGTCACAGATAGACTTTAAAATTATGCACTGGGAGAATAAAATCAGAAACATGAAGTCATGCATTTTATCATTTTATTTATACTAAATTCTAAACTAGGCAAATCCATAACACACAGAACAGGTTGATGATTGGTTGTATGATGCTTAGGAGAGTGATCAATTGATTGTGACTGCATAATGGATGCAAGGTTTGCGTGCGGAGGTTATTAAATTATCCTTGGTCTAGATATGGATCCCAATTGCACACCACTGTCAATTTGTGATCACTGAGTTATATATTTAAGGAAATTTTTATATCTATTTTAATGTAATAAAAAAAAACATGTGAGTGGCTTGATCAAATATAACATTACCAGTAATGGGCAACCTTTTGTTTGTGTCCATTTGTGTATGGCCACACACATGCATCTATAACTCCAGTGCTATGGAGGATGGCTGCTTCAAGAGATTCTGTGTCAAAGTGTCAAAGGCAGAGAGTCACCAAAGACTCCATAACCTCCGCTGGCCTTCACTAGTACCTTCAAGCACAGCTGCACACACATGCAAACATACCATGTTCACAATACATACAGAGATAAAAAAGAATTTTAAAGACTGCTTAAGATTTATGTTTTGAAAGGGAAACAGAGATTGATTGTTTGAATGCCAGATGTGAGGGTCTACATCTTTAATTCCAGCATCTGGGAGGTAGAGGTACGAGGATCAGGAGTTCAAGGTCAATCTTGGCTACACAGTAAGTTCAAGGCTAACCTGAGTCATCTGAGACCATATTTCAAAATAAAATAAAATAATAAATTTTTAAAATATCCTCTGAAAAACCAAACAATGATAACTCTATACAGGAACTTTGTGAGTCATCCCAGAGCAGCTGCATCAGCAGGCTCACCCAAGCACAAAAGTCTCATCTGACTTCATCATTGCTGTAATGATGGATCAGTTAACTTTCCACAGCATATATTTTCTAGCACCTCCCAAGACCACGAGGCCATGCACACTCAGAACAGAATTGCATACAGCTGCCTGGGGGCATGGGAGGAAGTGACTGAGATCTCAGGTGAAGGTCTCTGCCCACTACTGACCAAAGAGAGGGAGGGACAAAGCAATAAGTGGGGGAGGGATAATAAACCCAATTTTTAAAACTAGGAAAACATTTTTGAGAATACAGGAAAACCATGTTCCAAGCAACAGCAAACTGAAATAGGGTAGATTTTATTCAACTGATGGATTATAAGAAAATGCCATGAAATAGTCACAGAGAGAAAATCCATTTCACTTTAGTACTAGGAGCTATTAGAGAAGGTGAAGTAATTTTAGCACATTTACTGGCTTGGCATTTTTTTGGCGAATTACATGACTCAACAGTGAGCAATGGTTTTGCTATTATATATATGGTGTTTTACGTACTTTTTCTAATTTTGGAGTCAGCCTACAGACAAGGCATGAAAGCATTCATTGTATTTGTAGGGTTTATATTAGTCAAGAGTCAGTCAGGAAAGCTGAATCATTATCGTATTATAGAATAAGGTCTTAGTCCTAGGACTAAAATTGCAAAATTGAGGAAGAGGCTGGCAAAGTAAGAATTATAGGAAGTTCGAAGATCAGCAGTAAGCTGCTAACCAGCCTGGCATGACCAGCGAGCTACTAGATAGGGGAGAAATGGATGTCTGATGGGACAATCTACAGAAGGTTGTTTACTTTGCAACTAGTATTGTGTTTAGGATAAGAATGACAGATTTAAGCTAGCTAATTCATGTATAAACACACACACATGTACACAGATTTAAAGAAAATATATAATGCATATGTAAAACATACACATACATATATGAGAAATATCTGAAATTCAAATTTAACTGAGTGTCCTTCATTCTATCTCAAACCCTGAAATTCTATTTCACCACCTGGGATCACTGGCTCTCAGTCAGCAAGGCTGGACGTTGAGAAGACTCAGAGTGGGAATGCAAAGAAACTGTGATAAGCCGGAACCCACAGGAACCTGCATCTGGCTTTGGCTGGATGTTGCAATAACATGCAAAGATAAGATGACTGCTTTATTTCCATTTTCTAAATCTTGTACACATGTCTCTTTTGGCACACTCATTAGTCTCATGTCATAGAATGAAAAGGAATCTAGAAACTACTACTCAAGTTTAGCTCAACTGATTTTTAATTATGAAGAATGGAAGCCCATTTTAATGTGTTTAAATCTTATGAATTGTGCCACTAGATAACGCAACAGTAAGGCTGGCCTTTATGAAACTATTGCAATGAATCAATTGAAAAACCATGGGATTTTCACATCACTGTTTCGCAATTTCTATTACTAAATAAAAACAGCCATGTTGCAGAAACATCTTGAGGAGATGTGAACAAATGTTTGCTTCCCACCACAGAGGGCATCAACCAAAGTTCACAACTCTACCAAAGTCCAATCTTGTGAACCGGTTAGCACAAGGCTTACTCACAGGAGTGTGAGTTGACACCAGAGTAACTGTTACATTAGCAGCCTCGCCCCAGTACACTAGGCGATGTCATCCCTATGGTGATGACTTCACCATAGCTGTGTAGATAGAGTCCCCTGCCCTTTCAGTTAACCTTCCTCAACCTGTATTCTCTACCACCTCCCAAGACCATGAGGCCATGGGCACTTAGGGCTGAATTACACGCAGCTGATAGTGGGTGAAGGAGGAAGCGCCTGAGATCTCAGGTGAGGGTTCTCACCAGCTCTTTCTATGAGGGAAGATCAACAGACCCAATCTTGAATGTCACTCATGAGAAGCCGCAGCTGCTTCTTATAAAGATAATAATGGCTGATGTACTTGGACAGCATTCTACAATAAAGCATTAGGTATCAATAAAAAAGAGATGACCGAATAGTCTTGTCAACTACCACCTATATTTTTTTCTAAAGGAACCAAACCAGAATTTGATCCAGACTGTAGACCCATTGGCCAATTTCAAGAAGCATAATGGACAGAGAAACATATTGGACCCCACCACAAATGTCAAATATTTAAACCCCATACTGTGAGAAACTATAGATTTATTCTCTGGTTTCCCAAGAGTTAAATTTTAAAGAGATGGATAAAGTGTGAACCTACAATTATGTGTGCATTTTAATGGTAAAAAAAAAAAGTCTTTTAAAATGCAAAGAAACAATTACACTAGAAGCCAACATAGTGGTAACTAATGTGAAGGGGGTAGTTGTGTAAGGTAGGAAATGTAGAAGGCTCTCTAAGTGGTTCGCAAAATACTGTTTCTTGACCTGGGTCACAGTTTTTTAAATGTTCTCTTGACAGTGGTCCATTAAGCTGTGTACATTTGTTTTTTTCATTGTCTGCATCTGTTTCTTAAAAAAAAATAAAAAAAAACAGAAAAAGTAAAAAGAAAAGGAAAAAAAAACTTCCAAACTGATGTGGGAAAAGCGAAGAACATTGGAAAAAAACATATTTTCAATATCATTAGTGCCTTTGGTTTTATATTTCCTGTACTTGACAAATCATTACTATCTTGGTAGAGTTAAGAAGGAGAGGTTGTGGCTCTATGGAAATTGAGTTTGGTTCGTAGCATAGCATAAACTAGGCGTGATGCACACACCTGTAATGTGGAGTTGAAGGAAAGGTGATCAGAAGGCTGAGTTAGTTCTTGTCTACAATGCAAGTCTGAACTACATGACCAGTTTGGGGGCCTATAAAACGACGAACATTCAGAAATATACATATATATATATATATATATATATATATATATATATATATATATATATATATATCTTTTATAAATTAAAAGTTGAATAGCAAGAATGAAAATGCATGCCTACCTGCAGAGGGAAAATAATGTTGAAGAAATTAAAGCAAATAAAAGAAAAAGTCAGCTCTGGCCAGTGATAGATGAGTGAATTATGTCCCCTGAGAAGACATTTGCCTGGCCTCCACTCTCCATTCCTCTTTCCCATGGCTGGAAAAAAAGTGGTAGTGACTATCCATTTTATAAACAGCACCCAAAGGTAAGGGCACAAAGGTTTTACTGTGAAAGACCAGAGAAATATTTTTTTAACTATGTAGACTAAAAAAGCCTATTTTTGAAATTACTCAATGCTGTTTCTGAAGCTCAAAAATGGCCTTGGATAATATGGGAAAAAAATGAGAATGACAATGATCCAATCAACTTTTGTTTGTGGACAGTAAAGCTTATATTTACTCAAGTGACATGAAATAGTCTCCTTTTTTTGGTTACGTAAATTATAAAAAACAGTCTTAGATAATGGTCATAAAGATCAAGTGGTGGCCAGGACCTGGCCTAAGCACTGTAGTTTGCAGAATATTGCCCCAAGCTATGTCAGAGAAATGAGATACAATGTGGGTTTTTGGAGCAGAGAAATCTACTTGAACTGAACTCTTGACTCTGTATTAAAGCAGTCCACTTGTAGATTGGTTAGCCCAGTGAATTTTGTCTCTATTATATTGGCTAAGTCTATTACCTATCTATTACAAGGCACTGATAAAAATTCTCAGATGAACTGATATTGCAAATTTTTTAGTTCAGTAGAGGAAGAGAGAATACATACTCTATCCACAACTTGTGAGAACCCTAGAGATACTCTTCTGTGTGTATGCACATAAGGAGAACATAAGAATACTCATTGAAAAATCTATTAACAAAAGCTGGGAGTACTAAACGATGATCAACAAGAGGTTAGATAAATTAATTGTGGCAGATTCGTTCAGTCCAAGAAATGAAATGAACTGAAGCTATGTCAATATGGGAATGTTTACAACCAGGAAGCTGAAAAAATTTACAAAAAAAGGGGATTATACTATTTATGTGAAGTTTTAAATAGGAAAGACAATGTGAAATGTCATTTACTGGCATATATACACTAAAGAGATCATATACCCTTGAAAATATTAAACACTAAATTCAGGATAGTGGTTTTCATTGGTGAGAGAAAGAAAAAGCAAGTTAAGATTCTGGAATGGCACAAAAGTTCCTTTCACTGTGTCTGTTACGTGGTACTTATGTTTGAAAAGCCAAGACAAACAAAGCTAAGTATTTGTTGAATATGCAAATGCATGCATCAAATGTCCTAATAGTTATATTTTTATGTTACATCTTAAGGTTTACATTCATAACAATTTCACAGCTACTTGTTAGCTTACATAAGAACATAAGAATAAACTCACTTCTTCATATTTTAAATAAAGTTTTTATTGTTAATAACTCACAGCCATTTCTCTTACAAGTAGGCTTCTTAATGCATTAAGGTTGGCATCACACAGTCCTCTACAAGTTATTAGTGGATAGTAAGCACTGCCATCAGGAGCTAGTGCTTCTAATGGGAGATAGAATGCTGCTAGTTGTTAAAAGATGTTCAGTGTTTAATAAGAGTCCATTGTTCAATTTTCCAATGCTTTTTATTAATTCCATGCCATGTCAAATCTCAGGGAATTCAATACCCGGGCGGCTAGGCAGAGACTTCATTCCATCATCCTCCCCTGTTCCCCTGCTTCTCCATTCTCCCTTCTTCGGGCTTCTTCTTAGACCCTTTAAACTTTTCCCCCAGCCCCCTCTCCATGTCCAGGCCTTCATTACAACACAACGGTATCTTAGCATACTCCGCAGAGGATGATCAGAGAAGACACCGTTGATCTTGATCAGTAACCTTCAACTGTAGACAGTTAGTCTTATCTGTGGGGATCTCAGCAGGGCTAGCACAGGGGTTTGGATAGGTAGGAAGCAAGGCCTGCACCCACTGCAAGGCGTCCAGCTTCACAGCTACAAGGCATCAAAGCCCTTTTACAAACCAAAACAGCACACAGGAGTAAAATATCCCATCGCAGTTAGGATTGCATCTGTCCTATTTGCCGTGAACTCCAGGAGTTTCATTAGGGCAACAATAGATGACAAATGATAATGGTGATGAGGATGCAAAGGAAACAAAAGCATAACAAAGTGAGAACGTAGGGCAGAATGGCAACTTACCCTCAAACAAAAGGTAACTGGAATTAAAAGCTGAATTCTCTCAGTAATGCCAGGTTTTGTAACTGCACAGTTATCGTTATATTTCTAATCATTCTTACACTAAATTTTTAAAAAAAATCCTATTGGAAACAGTTTCAAAACACCCATTAACAAAAACCTGGATAGAAAATTGCAATATATTTATAAAATGAAATACTATATGCCAATAAAAAGAATGTACTGCAGAAATGGGTAAGAAATGAATTAATTTCAAAAAACATTATGCTAAATGAAATAATCCAGACATAGAGGAGTGCACAGTTTAATTTCATATATATGAGGTCTAATAAGGGAAACTAAGTTATAGTCACATAAATCAAAACATCAGTATTTAATTCCATTTATATGAATTCTTATTAAAAGAAACTAAGCTATACTCACATAAATCAGAACAGTAGCTGTGGGTAGGGAAAGATATATCAGAAAGGACAAGAAACTATGACTCATCTCAGTTGGGATAGTGACTATATAGATGATGCATTTGTAAGACAAAAATTTTATTGACTTTCAGGTTTAAGCTAAATATATTTTACTGTTTATATTTCACACATCAATAGTGCTAATTATTTTAATTCCTATAGGAAAAATAGCATTGGAACTGAAAGCCAATGCATTTTCTGACCCAGAGATTTCAGCCCAAAACTTACTCTCTAAATCAGCCTACAGGTGTGTTTTGTCAGGTGTGTTTTGTCAGAGTCAACTTTTTCAAACTGAATTTGTTGTTAAGTTCAACTTCTCAAAAAAAAAAAAATAAAGACACTAAACCCTAAGATCTTACAATATGTGCTCTCCATTCCCCTCGTTTCCTACCACTGGACATTGTCTTGCATGAGATCATTGGGTTGGGTTACAGAAAAATAAATGGTTACAACTACTAGAAATATGGAAAATGGAGAAAAATAAATGGAAGCATATTTGTGAGTTTAGTTGTTCCCATAGTAAATTCGGGGTTTCAGGAGGCTATCACAACAAAAATGTTAATAATCAACTGAAAATTCAAAACTGAAGCCCAACTGAAGTAACACTACTTAATCATCTATCATAAAACAATGACCATACTCATAACTTTCACAGTTGATTTTTATATATTTGAAGGCAAAGAAGTAACTTTAATTACTAATAATATATGAAGAATAAAGGGGCGGGGCAGATGTTGAAGATAAGAGCTGGTGGGACTGAAATTTAAACAATATAGAGCAGATGAGATTTGAAGAACATGAGACAGGAGTAGTCAGTTGAGCAAGAAAGGCTAAATACACATGGGCAGAAACCAAGAACAGAGGTTTAATGATATTTCCGGTATCAATACAGGCAAGAACACAAGAACTAACAAAAAAGTCAATTTGGCAACTAAAAGGTCCTTGGAAAACACAGACTAGAATAGCTTCTGCAGAGCACTGAGAATATAAGTGATATACAGGAGGGATCCTAAGGGGGCAGTTAAAAAATGAGAAGTAAGTAAGAAAATCTTGATGAAGTATAAATGAATATTTCTAATAGATAAAGCCAGCCAACAATGTCTCCCAATAATGGAGCATATCATTTATTTACGTGTTCGTCTTCTTATATCTATGCTTCAAGAAGCCAAGAATAGGAAGGGAAGCAAATATAAACCCTTTCTCCACCCTTTCAGAGGGGACAGTAAAAGGAAACAGCAGGTAATAGTCATTTGAATTTGGATAAAACAGAAATACAAAAGTAGCAGATAACAAAAAGGGGGTTGAGGAGACAAGAAACCCAAATGATAGTTAAAACATTTTAAATCAAGGATAAAAGTGGATTCCTTCCAATGTATTTTTCTGTTACTGTAATCTTTGTTCCAAGCAGACAAAGGTGGCACGTGCGCAAGCATCAGACCAGATTTAGTTATGAGTGTGGGTGTAAAACTCCCAGAGAACATCCCAGCAAAATGCATCAATGTGGCAGGAAAGGGAACGCATAAGTGCAGTTCAACATAATGAAAATTATTCATATTATTCATCTGAGCATTAGAGCAATGAAGAAAACATTACATTTATAAACACAAATTGAAAGATTCATTTGAATAAATTTAATTTATCTTAATGAACATGAATAGAAAGATGTATATTAACATAAAAATCTATTTTTTTTAATCCAAACATCAGTAGCCTATTTAAGAGTAAAACCCTGGAAGCTCGTGCACATTAATGTCAAGGACAAGGCAAAAGTGCTCCCTACACTCTACATTATGGACATTTTTTAATGCTACTAGTAAAACATGAAAAATGAATTCAAAGCACTGCTAGTTAAAAAGAATTCATAATTACAGTTCTTTTAGATTATATGTTTGCCATCCTCAAAATACCAGTAGAATCAATCAACTAAAAATCTAAGAGAACTAATAAGTGGCAGTGTATAAAATAAGCATACAAAAGCAACAGTCTTCCTATATAATAGCAACAAACTGTGAGAAAAAGCAACAGGAGAAAATTACTGTTAGATTTACCAGTATATAATATGAAGCAACTAGAAACAACATCTAAGAAATAAGCCAGGCCCATTTGACGAAAACATGAATTAATTCAAAGATAATTTCTAAAATACTGGCATAAAAGGAGAGACATATGAAGTGCCTGTATAATAAACAAGGCAAATAGCAATTAAGATGTCAATTTTTCCCCTAAAATCATTCAAGTAAAGCAATTCAATCAGGCTCATGAAAAGAAGTTGTTTAACTATTAGAAAAACAACTTAAAGAATTACTTCTTCAAAGTTCCTGCCAAAGGGAATCACAAATGTATTTAAGAGTTAATTTAAAAATAAAATAAAAACAAAAGATGGCTCTAACCTAACCTAACCTATAGTACCAACTACTTGGGAGACTGAGACAGGAGGATGATCTGAGCCCAAGACTTAGTATCAAAAGACACATTTCAAAAAAAGCAAAGAAACAGACACTTAAAAAGTCTGGAAAATAGTTTAATGCAGATTATAAATACAAGGTTAAATATTAATCTGATTACAGAATTGAAGCAGAGAAACCATGGAAAAAATAACAAACATATTTTTAAGGTCACTGAAGTCACAGTCTGTAATGTTATGAAACAAAATGCAAGCACAAAAAACATTGGAACAAATATGATAGGGTGAAATATTCTTATGCAAAAGGCTCTTAATGGACAATAATGTAAAGAAATGATAGGACTCAGGAGATGGTTCAATGTGTAAAGTATTTACTGAGCAAGCATGAGCACTGAGGTTGGACCCACAGTATCTATGGAAAAGCCAATCCCGGATTCATGTGCCTGCAATTCCAGTACTGCAGAGGAAGAAACAGAAACCCAGGAACTTGGGGGCCACTCAGTCTAGTTGAAATGGCAAGCTGCAGATTCGGAGACAGACCTTGATATCAACCTCTTGCCTCCACATGCTTATGCATGAGTGCTCACATTCACAAGCATGTGCATATAACAACAACAAAAAAAAACCACCACAAAATAAGATTTACCGATTGTATGTGTAATAGTATTGCATTAGCCAGGGTTCGTTAGAGGAACAAAACTGATAGAGTGAATATATGAAGGGGATTTATTAGAGTGGCTTACAGGCCGTGGTCCAGTTAGTCCAACAATGGCTGTCTAAGAATGGAAGGTTCAAGAATCCTGTAGTTGCCAGATGGTAGTGGCACATGCCTTTAATCCCAGCACTTGGGAGACAGAGGTACGTGGTCAAGGCCAGCCTGGTCTCCAGAATGAGTTCCAGTACAGCCAGAGTTACAACAGAGAAACCCTGTCTCAAAAAACCAAAACAAAAAAGAATCTTGTAGTTGTTCAGTCCACACACCAGGCTGGATGTTTCATCTGTTAGTATATGCCGGAATTCCAAAGAAGTTGGTTCTTGCCAACAAGAGAGAGGGCAAGCAGGCAAGATAATAAGCTTCCTTCTTCCATGTGCTTTATATAGGCTGCCAGCAGAAGGTGTGGCCCAGATTAAAGGTGGATCTTCCCACCTCCAAAGATCCAGGTTAAAAGTTCTTCCCATTTCAAATGATTTAATTAAGAAAAATATCCCTCACCAGTGTACTCAGCCACTTGGCTTTTAGTTAATTCCAGATGTAGTTAAATTGACAAGCAAGAGTAACCATCACAAGTATGTAAATCATTAGTGATATAAAAATAATATTCAGGCTCACCAATAACTAAAGAGCTACTAACAAAACTATTGACATACCTTCTTTTTCTCCAATCAGATTGGCAAATACTGAAGTAAGAAAAAAAATAACATTTAATATTCACTGCTAAACAGACTTTTACGCAATGGACTGCTTTGTATACTGCTGCCTGAAATATAAAATAGCATTAATTTTTGAAAATACAAATTACTATTGTGTATCTAAAATCCTAGGGTGTATTTCTGCTCTTTGAACAAGAACTTCTTTTCCCAAAACTCTGTCTTGTAGAAAAGAATAGATAAATGGACAGATACTTGTTTAAATTAAAATGACTTTGTAATTTTCCTTCAAAACAAGCATGATTTTGAGAGTTAAATATTTACTGTTAATCATTGCACTAAGCATTGACATGGACAACCTCACACAAACTGGGTTACATGGCTGTCTTACTTACTTTTCTCTTGCTATGATAAAAGACCAAATATAAGTTTTTTCATTAAAAGCATGTATTATAAATCTATATTAGTTTATTCTAGTAGAATTATACTTTTATAAATATGGTTCATAAGATATTTTCTTATAAATTACTGTTTGTGCATATCAATTTATTTTATAATGTAGTATTATCTAAAATATATCAAATTGATTTCTAGATGTAATTTTATTCTGATTCATTTCATAAATGGTTGAGGGAAGAGGGTTTCAGAAAAAAGGGATTGGGAACGTTTCCCTGTGGATTCCAGTTTTCCCATTATGATCTGCAGAAAGACTCCTTGAATCTAGAAACAATACCATGATTATTTTATTTGCTTCAGTGAACACTAACTCTATAGAATTGGGTTCATTCTGGGAGCTCACTAACAGGCCGATTTGGAACTGAGAAAATGATTATAACCGACCGTTCTGCTCCTTCCACACTGAGAGTTTTGCCTCATTCAGCTGTGGCAACAGGGTGCAGTTAACGGTCTATATTCAGTAGCATAATTCATCATCATTTCTCTAAGACTTTGAAGCTCATTAAAAATATATTGTCAAAATGATTTAGCAGTTGTTTTTTATAAACAGTCAAGGAAGTGAAATCCATTCTAATATGTCAACAAAGTGCAAGTCCCTCTTAAAGGTATTTGAGGATCATTAAAGGCACTCTGTTCACTTGTGTAGTTTTGGGTTTTGTTTATGTTTTACAGCATTAGGTGTAGAACCTAGCACTTCCTAGGAAAGCATTCTATCATTGGCCACATCTCCAGGGCGTTAGTGGGGTTTTTAATCTCATATGTTAGTTTTGAATTGATAATAAACTAATTATTCTGGAAAGTTCATCATCCTGGTTCATAAAAACATGTGACAAGCAGATAGGAAGATACTTCACATATGCCCATTTATTCGGTACATTTAAAAATAATAAATTATTTAAATATAAAATATAAGAGAATGTATCTCATATAAAAGTCAGACTAACACCATTATCAATTTGAATGTAACCTGTCAGGTATTTTTAACCTCTGTGATTCTTATAGAATTATTTCTTTTATGCAAAAAACAGTCATAGATACATGAAGCTTCAAAGGGTAATGTTTTCCTTTTTATTAGTTCTTTGAAAATTTCATACTTATTAAATATTATTATTGTATTCACCCTCTCCCCTAACTCCTCCCATATCTGGGTCCCCCTCCCCTATCCACCCAACTTTATGACCTTTTTTAATCCATTAAGTCCAATTTGTACTGCCTATATGTAAAAATATCATTTTCTAGTTTTAAAAAGGGAAATTATTAACATTTTCATCAATGCTTAACGTTTTTATACAAAGTGAGAGGAAAGAGAGCATCACAGGCAAATCTTGTATATTCTTGAGAGCCATGTGTTGATAATTTTAGGAATTTTCCCAGCTGGTTGCTAGCCCTGTGGTAACTTGAAATTGGCCATAGTAGGTGTATTACATCATGGAAATCCTCAGATTCTATAAATCAGCATTTTCAATTTCTAGAGAACCAGTTGTTAAACATTTATTTGCACATGACTCCTCATATGTAAAAGAAAGAAACCTTATCAATACAGTCAGATCATTTTAGGCCTATATTCTCAATCCTATTTCCCTTCCCTGTCCTTAGAGGCAATCACATCATTAATTTGATTTCGACTGTTCTGAAACATCTTCTAGACTTTAGAGGCCCTAACTTGCATTCGATTAACAAAATAGAATTTTGTTTGCGTGTTTTTTTTAATGTACATATATGCAGCTTTTTTAACTCATCATACATTTTGTTACATGGATCTTTTTAGACCATTTCTTTCATACAGTATATGAGAGGTTATTATGTAAAACACTCCATTTAATTTATTCATTTTCCAATTGTTAGACTCCTAGATACTAGAATACTAGAATATGAGAAATACTGTGACATGGAGGACATTTGCCTATATGTACAAGAGTAGACATGTATATGCAAAAGTAAAATTATTGGGTGGTTTGTACATTTCCAAGCAGATCTTGTCAAATTCCTCTCAGCTGTCTAAAATCAATTACCCTTACCCAACAGTGAATAAAAAGTCTCATCACTCCATGTTTCAACCAACAGTTAGTAGTGAGACTTTCAATTTCTGTCAGTTTGCTAGGTATAAAATGGTGCTTTGTCGTAGTTAACTTGAAATTCCTTGATTAATACTGAGACTGAGTGTATTTTCTCATTGATCATTTCTGCTCTCGTTCCTTATGCCCTTTTACCACTCTTTGGTTGATTTGGTTGTCTTTTTCTTTCTTTTTTAAATTGAAAATAGATTCTTTCCTCATCGTGACCACAGTTTCCCTCACTGGAATCCTTCCAACTCCCCCCACCTCCCTCTTCCTGGGATCCATTGCTCCCTTGGTCTCCCATTTGAAAAGAGCAGGCCTCCAAAAGACATCAACTAAACATGACAAAAAAAGATACAATAAGACAAGGCAAAAGCCCTCACACTAAAGCTGGACTCAGCAATCCAACAGGAGGAAAAGAGTCCCATGAGCAGGCAAAATAATCAAATCCACCTGCTCCCACACTAAGGAATCCCATAAAAACAGCAAGCTAACAACTGTAGCCTGGTGTAGACCCATGCAGGCCCAGTGATTGCTGATTCTATCTCTGTGAGCCTGTATGAGCCCTGCTTAGTTGATTCAGTGTGCCTTATTCTCCTGGTGTCCTCCATCCCCTCTGACTCCTACAATCTTTTCTCCTCCTCTTCTATGAGATTCCCTCAGCTCCAAGGGGAGGGAGCTGATGGAGACCTCCAGGTCATACTCTCTCTCCTCATAATGTCTGTCTGTGGGTCTCTGCATATGTTCCCATCTGCTGCAGGAGGAAGGCTCTTTGATGATAACTGGACAAGGCACCAATCTATGAGTATAGCAGAATATCATTAGGAATCATTTCATTGATTTTATTTTTTGAGGGGGAGAGGGTAGTTGTGTTTGGCTCTGCCCTTAGGTCATTGGGCTATCTAGTCTTCAGTTCCTGGCCCTCAACGAGTGTTGGGCATGGGCTCCTTCCCATGGAGTGGGCCTCAAGTCAAATAAGACATTGGTTGGCCACCCCAATAAGTTCTGTGCCACGATTGCCCCAAATATCTTGCAGGAAGCACAGACTGTTGGTCAAAGGTTTGGGGGCTGGGTTGGTGTCCATGTTTCTCTTTTGGTAGCCTGCAGAGTACCTCCCTTCACCAAAGAGACTAGAACGTAGAAGTGAGGGCTACATACAGGCACCAGATTCATCTCACCACATTCAGTGAGCTGTGTGGGTGTTGTCCTTGGCAATGGGGCCCCGTTGTCAGTTTGCAGAAAGCAACCCTCTGTCATAGCATCAGCCTGGGTTGTTTGAGGATCTCCACAAGACCCCCTAGGCCAACAACTGAACCGAATGCAACCCAGTCCTGCCAGTGGAAGTCTTACCAGGCTACAAGAGACATCCAGTTGAGACTCCATATCCCCTGTTACTAGGGGTCCTCACTAGGATCACCCTTATAGATTCCAGGAAATTTCCACTGCACTAAGCTTCCACATCTTCCCTAAAACGCCATCCAGTTTCAGTCATCTCTCACTGCACTCTTTCCTTCCAACCCATCTCCCCCACCTTCCCACTCCCATCCCCAACTGTTCCCACTTCACCAGAAAAATCTAATCTATTTCACTTTCCCAGGGAGATCTATGTGCCCCGCTCCCCCAGAGCCTTCCTCTTTACCTAACCTCTCTGGGTCTACAAATTGGAACTTGGTTATCATTTTCTTAATGGCTAATAGCTACTTTTAAGTGAATACATGCCATATTTTTCTTTCTGGATCTGAATTACCTCACCCACGATGATTTTTTTTTTCTAGTTGTTTTCTTCTTGATTTTTTTTCTTCTTTTTCTCTCAATATTGTCTATAAGCTAATTCTTGTCTTTTAACTTCATTCATGGTAATTTATTTCTTTTGTGTTTGTGTATTGCTGCTGGTGGTGGTGGCGGTGTTAAAAGAGGCTGGTGGTTTGAGTTTCTGTGAGCTCTTTGAGGAATTTATAGCCTAAGAAGCTAATGGTCACAGGGCTTGTCCCAGTTGTCAGGGGTGGCAGCCATCCCAGAAGATGCCATTTCCAAGCCCACAGGTTCTGAGTGGCCTTAGATTTAAAAATTATAAATGAATTCCCCATGGCAGTCATACAGACTTTTTCACTAGTTCACTATTGTCCTGCACCCAGAATGTTGTCCATGGTGTTTCCTCTGCCCGGAATAGTCCTCACTCCTCTAGAGGTGGTCCTGTCTGCACATCCATTGAACCTCTTAATATTTTCCCCTGTCTTAACACTTAAGTACTCTATGTTGCAACAACCTGCTATTTTGGGGTCTCTTCCTCTATCCAGTACTGTGTGGGAAGCAAAGGGTCTTTTGATGTTCATCTAGTCCAGCACCTAGCAGAAGGCTCAGCACAGAGGAATTGCTCTAAACATATGTTCATTGCATGAGTGAGGTGGAAAGAGAAGGGAGTCATTGAGAATAAGAGAACATTTCATTTGTTCATCAGAGTTCTCTAAAGAAACAGAACTGATAGAATAGAATAAGTGTGTGTGTGTGTGTGTGTGTGTGTGTGTGTGTGTGTATTAAAGGGGGATTTATTACATTGTCATACAAACTGTGGTCCCAGTAGTCCAATAATGGCTGTCTCCAACGGAAAGACCACTGAATCAGGAAGTTGTTTAGCCCAGGAGGCAACAGTCCCAATCTGGGACTTGAGTCTGGAATGATTCCTAGAGAGCTACTGGTCTTCAGCCCACATTGTAATTCCAAAGAAATAGGTTTTAATACTATTAAAGGAATGCCTCAGCAACAGGATAAATGAACTTGCCAGAGAGAGTGAAGGCAAGCAGGCAAAAAGCAAAAGCTTCCTTCTTCCATGGCCTTTTACCTAGGCTACCACTAGAAAGCGTGGCCCAGGTAAAGGTGGGTCTTCCAACCTCAAATGATACAATCAAGAAAATCCCTCACAGGCATGGCTAGCTGCTTGGGTTTAAATTGATTGCTGACGTAATCTATTTTACAATCAAGATTAGACATCACAGCGGGGAGGAAGGGATAGGTAGGTCTGAGAGGAGTTGCAGACGTGGTGGGGGGAATGTAATCAAAATATGTTATACAAAATTCTCAAAGAACTAATAAAAATTGAGAGAAAGTCAGATGCAGTAGCATGTATCTGTAATCTCAGCTCAAGAGCCAGCTAACCTTGAGTATGCCACAAAGTGGCAGAAATAATGAAACCCCTGCCTCAGCAATGTGGGAAGTGAGAACCAACTCCCAAAACTTGCCCTCTGACCTCTGCACATGCGTGCACTTACAGAAACACACATACACACACACACACACACACACACACACACACACACAAATGATTGATAGTATCTTGGCTGGTCTTATGTCAACTTAACACACAAACAAGAGTTATCTGAAAAGAAGGAACCTCCATTGCCTCCATAAGATCCAGCTGTATGGCATTTTCTTAGTGATTAATGAAGGAGATGTGGATGGTGCCACGTCTTATGTTCCTGGGTTCTGTAAGAAAGAAGGCTGAGCAATACATGAGGAGCAAGGCAGTAAAGACCACCCCTATATGGCCTCTGCATCAGCTCCTGCTTCCAGGTTCCTTCCCTGTTTGAGTTCCTGTCCTGACTTCCTTCCGTGGTGAACAGTGTTATGGAAGTTTAAGCTAAATAAACCCTTTCCTCCTCAGGCTTCTTTGGTCATGGTGTTTCATCACAGCAATAGAAACCCTAAGACAGGCAGTCAGACAGGCAGACGGACAGACAGACAGACTCTCACTTAGCAATCTCAGAGGCTGATCTTTCATTTTCTTGGATTATAAATGAGTTTGAACAGTTATTTTCCTCATTGTTGGAGGTAAGATCAATACCCATGAGTCAATTCCCAGGGCTAGATCCCATCCGTGTACCATTGTTCTGTCCCTTGAGTAACATATGAAACTCAAATGTTACCCCCCCTCACCTGCTCACCCTGTTCTGCATCCACTTGTTTTAGCTATAAAATTTGTTCCATCCTTCCCTGTATCTTTACCCTATCCGCAAACCCAACCTCTCTGCTGACCTCCTATAAGCATAGTGCCCCCAGTACAACCTGCCTCATCCAATGCCTTTTTGGGACAAGGTGTGTACTAGGTCCTGAAAACTGCAAAGTGAGGAGAAGCTATACTTTGAGAACTTCTTTGGCAAGAACTTTCCAGGCAGAGGGAAGTGTTAGCACTAGCAGGGTATTCTTGAAACTGATAGAAAGAGAGACATGAGCATAATAATAGTGGTATAAGGTAAAGATGAGTGCTATAAGGCCACCAGATCTAAAGCAAGATAATGATTAGTTTCCAACAAGTTCATGATCACTATGATTTCATAGCTTCTGCCAGTTCTCACTATAAAGTCTGGGTTGAATAAATGTTAGCCCATCCCTTGGGGCAGATCTGTGCATGCCCAAGTTTTTCAGGAGAAATTGAAATAAAAATCTGGTGGAGTTATTCAAGGAAAAGACTTCACAAGGGGAGTGAAGTCTAAGTACAAGGTTTGAAGAACTGTAACTGTGCTGTCAAAGTTCTGTCACCAGCTCCTCTCTGGCCCTGGAGAGTTGTCTCTTCCTGAATCTTATTTCAAGCCTTTTTTGAGTCTATCCCTGGAGTAATCAGCAACCTGGAGTGAAGGCCCAGACTGAAGCAAAGAGACATACCTGGACTGAAGCAAACACAAGTTTTTCTGACTTGCTGTCTGGGACTGAGGCACCTGCACCTGTGTGGGAACACTCTTCCCTCCCAGAGCACAAGACAGCCCACACAGATCTCATTAGGAGTCATTTCAATTCAACATTACATCATTGACACAGTACAAAGTCACTTTTAAAGTCAGTACACTGGTCTCTCTAAGGATTTCATAATGTGATAGGAAGCCAATACTTTTCAATACTACAGAAATAAAAGAAGAGAAAGGCAGTGGGGGGGCTAGCAATGTATCAAATAAACATTTGCTTATGATTACATGTATGTACAATTCTACTTCATCTTTCCCTCCACGTTATCATCAATCTGCTAAGGACCCTGATGATAGCATTGTAGAAAATATCATTCTACTCCCTAAACAGTAAGTACCCCATTCACCTCTTTCCTGTGTTTATAAAATAATTGTGTCTAATACTCATGAACAAGATCCACACCAATGCCTTTCTTCCCGTGAAGCAACAGTCTCATGCCCAAGACATGGAGACATTTCTTTAACTAGTAACTTGCTTGTGCCAGCTTCTCTCATGTGATTCTAATACTCAATATCATGATTAAGTCTAATCTTCACCTGTCATCAATGGTAAGCCTTCCCAGTGCACCTTGGTCAGAGGCATGGCTAACTGGCTTAGACATACTCTTAACAACTGGAGGAGTTACTCCTAACGTACACAGTTTAAGAAGGGACATCACTGGAATAGACCTTGAAGGTAGAAGGTCCATGAGGCTAAGAAGATGCCTGTCTATGGAAACTTGGAGCTTACAAAGGTCACTGTTTATTGGACACTTCCATTGCACTAGCAACTGTATATGTGTTATCTCACTAGGTTTTTAGAGCAACCCTGCAAGGGAAGTCATGCTCCAAAATGTTTCCAAAGTTCACCAAGTATAATCAGCTAAGTGAAGAGAGTATAGGGAACTAGGGCCCAGTCTATTTTATGACCTTTCCTGGAGCCCTGGGGAAGCCCCTCAGAACCCTCAGAATGCCATGGAACGTAAGGCTTTTTTTATTTAATATTTGCGGTTTTTGGAAAAGTAAGTTATAAAATCCATCCCATCTCCCATTCCCTCCTCTCCAATTTCTCCCCTCTCTCCCCCACCACTATTACCTCCCAACTTCATGTGCTCTTTTGTTTTAACCCACTGAGTCTACTTAGTGCTGAGATGCAGTTTTTAAGACTGAGCACTCTATTTGCCCCAGTCCACTCCCTTAGCCTTAGATTGAGCCTCTTTTGAGTCTTCCTAGCTTCTTTGAATTTAGTGACTTAAAATAGATGTAACAAACTTAACCATTTTACACAGTGCATTTACACAATAGAATAGTATTTGGCCACAAAAAAGGAATTCTATCATTCGCAACAATATGGGTGAGTATACAAAATATATTACATTAAGTGAAATAAGGAATGTACAGAAATAAAAGTGCATGATCTCACTCATATGTGGAACCTAAAATATCAAATTCATAGAAGCAAAGAGTTCCCTGGTAGTTGCCAGGGGCTGGGACTGGGTTTAGTTATGAAAAGGGAAGATCTTGGCATATTGATACAAAGGTGATCATAATATAGGAATGAGGGCTGGGGTCCTCAGAAATATGGAAAGCTGAGTACCAAATAAATATAAAATAAAGATGTTTGTGTGTTATGCATGTATGTTGCATGTGTGTATATACATGTTCGTGTGTATGCATGCAATTGTACATGCATGTGTATGTGCAGACATGTGGAAGACAGAGAGGTTAATGTCAAATGTCTTCTTCACTGGTCCTCTATCTTGTTTTTTGAGACAGGGTCTCTCATTGAACCCAGAGCTCACCAACCTCACTAGACTAGCCATATCCAGCAATGCTGTACCTGTCTCCACCATCTCGCTCCATGCCCAACTGCATTCTGGGTTATAGATGTGTGTCACCACATCCAGCTTTTGCATGAGTTCTTGAGATCCAAAGTCAGGTGTTCCTGCTTGCACAGAAAGAACTTTGTGGACTGAGTCATCTTCCCAGCCCCTAAAATGCTTTAAACTAACCATCTTTAAATAAAAAACACAATTGTTTAGTTGTAGTGTTGTGCAGTTACCATATTTATGTAGTTCCAAAGCAGTTCCATTGACTCACTCCACAAAGGAACAGTACCCACAAAGAAGCTTCCGTATTCCTTTCCCCAACTTTTTCCAACCACCAAGCTGCTCTCTATGTATTCCAAACAATTCATATAATCATAGTCTATGTGGCCTTTTGCATCAGAATTCTTGTCTTGGCATGTTTCTAAGGTTCACCTGCATCGCAATATATATATTGTTAATTTCTTTCTTTCTATGGATAAATCTCATTCCATTATATGTGTCCATCACATTTTATTCATTTATCTATTAACAGACACTCAGGCTAGCCTCTCTTCTTGATATTTCTCCTCTCTCAGTTATTTTTAGGACTTAAGCCAGTAGGTTTGGGTATTGAGTAGTCAAGGAGAGGGCCATTGACAGTGAATTTTACTTATCAATTTGGTTGGATAAAAAATTAAAAAACAACTAAGCAATTATTGAAACATACCTTTAAAAATGCCTGCCTGGGTAATTCTAGGGAATATTTTGTAAAGTAACCTGCCCTAAATCTGAGTGTCACCATCCTATGAGTTGGGGTCCCAGACTGAATAAAAAGTAGAAAAGACGAAAGTTGCACTGCGGCATTCCCCTTGCTGAGCTTCCTGGTAGAGTAAAAAAAAAGTACAGAAACAGCTGCCGTACAGTCCAACCACCTCAGTGCCACCCGCAATCGTGCCTTTCCTGCAATGATGGACTATATTCTTTTCAAACCATGACCCAAAATAATCTCATCCTCCCTTAATTCGCCTCTGTTTCAGGTGTTTGTCCACAGCAATGCAAAAAGAAAACAAAAAAAGAAAGGAAGGAAAAGAAAAAAGAAAAGAAAAGACAAGACACCTAACACACTCATGCGAGTATCTGGATCCCATCTGGTCATAAAAGTGTCCCAGAACCAAATGATCTGTAGGAAATAGAGTGTGATTATGGGAATTCTGGACATAACATGTACCCTCTCCTAGCCCAGAGTTACTCAATTTAGTAGTCCTGCTCCCCACTCCCAAAGACATGGATCTGTAGATATTTTTCAATTGTAACAACTGTGGATAGACAATTTCTAGTGCTTAGAGCTTAATGTTATAATAAATATAATAATATAATATAAATAGTGCTAAGCACTATTAAATATTTGAAAAGACAAAACCCACAGCCAAACAAGTATCTGAGCCAAAATGTCAGTAATATCAAGGAAAAAAATCAGTCAATCCAATCTAAGAGAACCATTAAGTTGTAAAAGTTCCAGGAAATTTTGATCAGAGGGACAACTATTCATAGGTTTAATTACTTTGTCTTGAAACTGCAGCTATATATAGCACATTCATAGATTTGACACACACGTATTCAGCACCTATTTATGGGCCAAACTCTGGTCTACCTCAAAGTGTTCACAACTTAAGTGTCACAAAACAAATTCATGTATTTAAGTAATATATAGCATATAAGAGATGTTAGAAAACTAACGAATTTTGCTTCCTGGTGTTGTGAGGTTTTTTCACATTAACGCTTTAAAGTGTGGAAACATTGAGAAAGTAGTTACCCAATTTATAGCTTATTGTGTTAGCATCATTTCAACACCATAAACCACCTTATTTAGTTTGGCATCCCTAAATGTATCAGTTCCCATGCCTGTGGCTTAGTACCCTAGACCTCAACTAATTACATAAGAAATTTAGCAGTGAACTTTATAAGCTTTGAGTATATCTCTTTATACAGACCGTATTATTCTTAAATGTTAGAAAAGCCACAGTTGCAGGAGTTTGGGGGGAATGTCTTCTGTTGGTTTGATTTCCTAGTATTTTGTATGTGTGTGTTGAGTTTTCTTGTTTTTTCTTTGTTCTCTTGTTTTAATGGCAAAGGGGAAAGACAAAAAGTATTAGATTCAGATACAAACTGTTAGCACGGGATCTGTCTAAACTACATCTCCACTCTACTATGTGTGAAGGACAGTCACATAAATAGGTACCCTGGAAATACAAACTATCAACATTTGCCTCCCTCTCTTTGCTATTCCAGTGCCACCTCTGCTTATGACTGAAAGGAATGCTTCTGTGTTTAGGCCACACTATAAGTGTTATTCCAAAGCAGGCAACTTATCCCATTGAGATATATATCATTTATTTTACTGCTGCCATGGGAGATTAAAAATTAAATCATAATTTTAAGTATTTTCATAAAGGTTAGGTAGACATGTTTGATTTCTTTATTGCTTCACTGAATGTCAGAGGCTACAGTGTTCACAGGGGACTGACAGTGAGGAATGATGGCATTTAGGATACAAATGTCATTAGGTTTACCTGTGAAAAAGATACATTCTCTACTTCACCCAGAAAATTATGCATGTATTAATTCCTATGATAGCAGTGCTTTTCCACCAAATCTCTGTACTCTATTATAAAAACCATGACAACAAAATACACCCAAAACAATGAGCAAGTCCCATTACAGTGTTTCTTCTGGGCTGGGCGCATGTGCAAGCAAGCTCCTTGCTCCTTGCTCAGAAGGTGCCAGAAGAATTTTGGCTTGCTCACACTGCTGACAATAAGCAATGAGACCCCAGCAACCTATGAGGTTTTTTTTTCCTCATGGTCCAATTATCAAGTTTCCATATTTTCCATCTGTGAAAGAAATGTAAACTCAGCTAGTACAGAGCCTGGCCCAAGCAACAGAGTGAAAGCATTCAGCAAGGCTGATCACATGAGGAATCCCAGAAGAGGATAATTCATCTAAACAAAGTGGAGACACAAAACAGAAGTAAATTTGCCAGCACAATCTATCCCATCAACTTTAACATCCTAATGTGCAGTATGGTTCTTCTGAATACCATTTATGACGATACATTCACATCAGTGGTTTGTAAAATTTTATTCTAGGTCTTGTGAAAAATTTCTTAAAATATCCTTGTGAATAAAACAGATTCCAATTAAGTGGCTGA
The DNA here is from genome assembly GCA_026225945.1 of Cricetomys ansorgei. NCBI lineage: Eukaryota > Metazoa > Chordata > Mammalia > Rodentia > Nesomyidae > Cricetomys > Cricetomys ansorgei. The sequence continues at coordinate 4,060,878 of JAMJFZ010003268.1, forward strand.
GAACACTCTCAGGACAAAATATGGGACACTAAGTCTGGTAAGATGCTCAGCGGTATGGCACTTGCCACCAGGCCTAACAATCTGCAATTGATAATCACTCAGGAAAAAAAAAAAAAAAAACTAGCATTCTCCCATGGAGCCTCCTGGCGGGGGATGAGGAGGTAGGCCCTGTGTTCAGAAGTAGATGGTCAACACAAAACTAACTGAAAGGCTTTTTTGGAGGCTGTCTCATAGGTTCTTTGCATATATGTTATTGCTTCTGGTTTTTTGTGTTTTTGTGGGATTCCTATGTGTGCAAGTATGGATGTCTCTCTGTCTATATGTGTTTCTTGTGCCTTTTATTTGACTCTTTTTCTTCTGCTTGTTTTGTTTTAGCCTGTTCTGATTTTTTTATCTTGTTTATTTTATTATTATTCTTTAGGTGCCTGTTTGCTTTCTAATGAGAGACAGAAAAGGTATGGATTCAGATGGGAGGGGAGGCCGGGAAGATATTGGAGGAGTTGGGGGAAGGGAAACTGTACTCAGAATATACTGTATGAAAAAAAATCTATTTTCAGTAAAAGAAAAATAGAGAGGAAACAAAGAAAATGCAAATGAGACTGGTAAAGAGGCATTTAAGAGTTCTTACAAGTACTTTGCTAAAAATTAAATTAAAGCCAGTTCAAAAAAATTAAAAAGAATGTGATCAACTGTTTATTCCTATATTCTAAACATCTCAAGTTTCACACCCAAATTTAGATTCACTAAAGAGACAGCTCCATCTTTTTTCCATTATATTATTTGTTTTCACATGAATCAGCAGATATGTGTCAGTGAGCTTGGAAGATCTTGGTGGGCTCTGTTCTGAGACCATACACTCCAGAACGGAGGCAATTTGTGGGTATACACCATACCTAAACAAAACAAACATGGTCCCTGCCAGTACTGACAGTGTGGTCCTCTTTGAAGAAGTGGCACTAGGCTGAGTTGTGTCAAATAAGTTATAAATGTCAAGGTTCAAGAGAAGAGCATTCCAGGTAGGATACAGGTCACCGTGTACGACATTCTTAGAGTCAGTATCAGAACCTAGGATGATGTGATTAAATTAAATTAAAGAGTCCAGTTAACTCCCACAATATCATTCCCTATTCCATGCTTCCTCCCTTGTTCTTTTCACTGAAGGGCAGCAGCTTAAAGGCTGAACTTACGGAAAGTAGATTCTGAAAGAACGGTCAGACTAATGTCACTTGGCTGCTATTGCCACAAGAGAAAACATGGAAGCTGTGTCAGGGAAGCAGTGCTTTATGAACATGATTTTAGGAAATGATGTTCTCAAGAAGTTCTCACATAAAACCTACTGTGATGTTTCAGATCCCCTTTCCCTGGCTTGTTGTTTGAAGAAAAAATTCAGTACTATTTTTTAAGACTCAGCGTATACACCAGATGATTTGGCTCTAGACAGGAGAATGAAGATAATTGTTAAATCATTTGAGGGACTTGCTCTCCCTAGAAAAAAACAGCAATAAGAGTGCCAGGAACTAATCTGCAGGTTGCTTTTAAGCCCATCTTGATTTGAGGATATTTTTAAACAGACTCTAAACTGTCCTTCAAGTCCCCTCCTCTGAGGTGACAGAATGAATAACTGTTTTCTCATAGTTTGGTGTGGTTACCACGAAGTTGCTAAAAGAAGGTGGCCAACTGACAAGTTGAGTGTCAAATACCACAAGAGATGCAGACTGACTAACAGTGGTTGTTTCATGGTGGTATTTACGAAATTTAACACAGCATATGTGGGCCAAGTATGTAAAAGAAGATTCAGTATTTTAGTGCTGTATAAAGAATGCATAAAGTTACTTTAGTTTTCAGATAAGAGGAAAAGATGTTATTGTCAAAAGGGGATTTTCTAATAGAAAGTTTAAAATAGAAACGGGTAAATTAAGGGCTGTTTGGGAGTAGAGCTGGATGTTTTCCAAGAACTCATTTGGAATAGTGGGAACTTGGTGAGGTTACCATTGTCTGACCTTTGGGGCTTAAGGAACCTTACTTAGTCAGCACATCAGAGTAAATCCAAATCCCCCAGAAGTTTCCTTCTTCATTCAACAATGTTAAAATACTTCTATGTGTCAGACTTTGTATTCTAGGCACCAAGATGTAATGGTAAGCAATGTAGATACTAGCATGGTGAACCCACTCTAGTTTCAGTTAGATTACATCCAGACAACCTAAATCTCTCTGATTTCACAGGTCTATGAAATCTCACAATGCTTTATCTACCAAATTCAAGCATGCATGCCATTTAACTGAAAAAAAAATCTAGTATTTTCCCATTTCACCTTTTTATTTTTAAGGTTTTTTTTCTACCTATATTAATTATACATAAAAATGTGTTTCACTTTGAAATTTCATACATGCATATAATATATTTTGATCATATTCATCACTCATCACACATACTTGTCCTCCCCCAACTATTGCTGATTTCTTTGTAACTAGTCCCCATTCTGATTTAATGTCTTTTTTTTATTACAGGAGCATGGGTGAGGAGTTATTTATGAAAACATAGACAACTTACCAGTGGCTGACTCACACACACAAAAACGTCTCTCCCAGCCCAGTAACCATTATCTGCCTACAGATCTTCATGGAGTAAATATTAGAGAGAGGGCGAGAGAGAGAGAGAAACAGAGAGAGAATGAGAGAGAGAGAGAGAGAAAGAGAGAGAGAGAGATACTTTGAATAGTAAGTATCCTACTATTCCCAGATTAAATGATTAAAGGTAATTAAATGAAAATGTAATATTTTACCAAATCCTCCTTGGTATTTCTGAGACTTCCTTGTGGGAATAAAACACTTGGGGAAGGGCTGCTTTCTGAAATGTGTGAGGAAATACTTTCTGGAATGCGTGAGGGGGAGTGCACTTGGTTTGGGGAAAAACCTGTAAACCCAATAACTGTTAATGACTACTTCCTGAGATATAACCAATATCTGATGTGACTCCTGGCTAGTACCTTGCCCCTAATTTCTTACATGACAAAGGTGTTCATTTATGATATTGCTAATGGAGAGAGCTTATTATCCCCACAGCTGATCAGCAACAAGCAACCTTAAGAACACTTGGAGACTTCAGATTTGCCTGAAGCACCATAATGGCAGCAGGTAATTGGTGAAATCTTCAGGGCAGTTTTAGTCTGTTCATTAAGCAAAGAAGGCCTTTGTATTGGTGGGGGGAGATCAATTAGCACTAAAACACTTCAGCGAAGTGAGCTCTGGGTCCAGCCCATTGAGGCTGCTCCGTCTGCTTTCGAGAGCTCAAAGTTTGCATCCTAGAAGTGGCTTTCTGTTCTTTATTGTACCCACACATGACTCAGAACAACCATACTCCCTAAAGAATACTTACCTATCCCTTAGATCCATCCAAGTTATACAATGCAATATGTACTCAGGAAGTGATTAATATGTGTATGAATGCATTTCATCATCCCTTACATTCAGATTTACAAAGAACTATCAGGGTACTCACTTACATCTTAATTAACCGTTTAACTTTGTGTTTGGCAAACAAGACACTCCTGAGGAAAATAACTGAAGAAAAAGACCCTCTCTCTGTCCTTGTATAGATCCAATCTCATTTGTAGAAGCATAAAGGTATACATCTGACACTTAACCAAGTATTGAGGATGGGTGAGCTATCCTGGAAGAACTCAATGAGGCCTTGGTAGCTAGGCAAAGACTCACATATGGGAATGGGAGCTCCTAACATAGCAAAGGAAAAGCCAATGATCTAAGTTATGTTCAGTGCTTAGAGCTCAGTGATGAGACCCACCTAGCTGGAGGTGGATTGATATAAAATACTTGAATTGCTGGAATGAGGCCAGATTAAGTGTCAGGCCTTTAGGACCAGGTTCAAGAATTTCACATTGATTGGCAGATAGGAAATGAACCAATTATTAATGATATTTTGGCTGAGAAGCATGATGGTATTGGCAGTATTCTATTAGGATTGAAGGCCATGACAGAGTCAAATAGTTCAATGTTACTAATGAAGACAAAAGAAATATAACTGAAGAGATTTAGAAGATTGTTCTCTTCTCCCTAAAGAGATGAAACTTAGTTAAACATATTAAAACTTCTGTTTTGATAAGAATTCAGACTAGAAACATCTAGTATACTTTTTAAAATAAATTATTTCAGAACAGAGAAAGGAAGGTGATTGGAAGTCTCAAGTCTGGGATTACACTAGAATCCTAAATCAACCATGCCTAATAAGTCTTCCCACTAACTATTCAATTCAACAAGTGCTAACTGAGCATCTAGTATATGCTTAGGCCTGAGTTATATACTGTAATATAGAAAAGACTTAAACAAAGAAAATAATAAGGGTCTACTATGGACAAAGTACAATATATGCATGTATGATATTACACTGAAACCCATTATTATTATTTTGTATAATTAATATACACTAATAATAAATAAACTACGGAACATCTAAAGGTGACATCTGATGAATGATGTTATTGATAGTAAATCCATGTTCTATTCCTATTTCCTTAAGTATTGCTTTTTATTGTCAACTTGACACAATCTAGAATTACCTGGGAAGAGGGAACATCAATTGAGTTCCCCAGATGAGATTGGCCTATGGCCAATGTCTGTAAGAAATTGTCTTTATTGATTAGTGATGTGGGAAGGCCTAGGGCATTATGGGTGGCATTATCCCTAGGCAGATGGGTCTGGGCTGTATAAGAAAAGTTATGTGGGTATGAGTCTGTGCAAATTCTATAGTTTCTGCAGTGACGGGCTGTGACCAGGATGTGTAAGATAAAACAAACCCATTTCTCCCTAAGTTGATTTTGGTCATGGTATTCATCACAGCAAACAAACAAACAAACTCGAATTCCTTGCTAAATGCTTTCCATGAATTGCATCCTCTCATTCATCTCTCAGTCAAAAGGCTATCTTCATTTTGTGGCAAGAACCCCTCTACGCACAAAAATAAAACAGTTACAAAAAACTCCTAAGAACCCCTAAGTATCAAACAGATTAAATTAACTCAAAAGAATTGTCAAGCCATTTGCCCTGGGTCACAGAGTAAGGAAGCAATCAGTGGGACCAAGATTAACATTAAGTCTGTCTGATGTTCCTGCTTCAAACTTCTGTATCATTATCTCTACCTTACATGCATAAAACAATTAAGGAACAATAAAAGCTAATGCTATTCAGCACTTCTCATTCTTTGTTGTGATTTTGCATGCTTTGTGTGACTGGAAACAGGTTTGTATGGGGAATGAGATGTGTCATAGAACATTACCTAGACTTATGGTTTGGGAGCCAACTTTGCATGATCCAATTAAATAGTTTGTGAATTAGCTTTACTAACTAACTCATGGTCTAGTTCTAGTCATGCAGCTTCTGCCCTGGGCCAATCTAAGGCAGGTTAGATCCTCACATCAAGCACACAACAAGCTAAGAAAGAAGTCCGTGTACACAGGTCACATCACAAAACAAAAAATATATGAACAGCCAGATAAAATGTCTCCTATCAAACCCACTAGTCCTATAGAAATATTATCTAATGAAAATTGCCTAGATTAACTTCTGAACACAGAATTTAAATAAATAATCATAAATCTAATCAAAAAAAGTATTTCAAGAGGATAACAATAAATACCTGACTGTTATTCAAGAAAATAGAAATATATGGCTAAATGACATGACAAAGACAATTTAGGATTAGAAATTGCAATTCAAAAGTGATAGAACTATTAAGGAAAATGCAAACTGAAATAAAAATTGAATTGAAAAACACAATAACTCAAGAGAAAGCCTTGCAAGTAGAATGAATCAACTAGAAGATAGACGATCAGGACTTGAAGATACAGTAGAGGAGTTCGATAACACAAGTAAAGATGCTGAAAACATTTTTAAGCACTGGAAAGGGATATACATGAAAAGACCAAACATTCAAATTATATACATAGATGAGGGAGAATTCCAGATCAGTGTCATAGACCAGCTCGTCAAGAAGTTTCATAGAAGAAAACTTCCTCAAACTAAGGAAAAACATACCCACATACGGCTACAAAAAGCACACAGAACATCAAATATACAAGACTGGAGAAGAAACTCCCTACTGCATATCATAGTTAAAACACCAGGTATATAGAACAATGAAACAGCATTGAAAGCATCAAGAGAAAAAACACAAATCACATGTAAAAGAAAAATCATCAGAATAACAGCTGATTTCTCAATGGAAACTTGGAGAAACAGAAGAGTCTAGAGCACTCTAAGTGCTAAAAGACCACAACTGCCAACCTACATTACTGTACCCCAAAACTATCTGGCATAGTGGAAGGAAGAAAAAAAATTGCTCCATGATACAAGCAACCTAAAACATTCATTTCCACCAAAACAACCCTAACTAGAACACTGAAATCAGTACTTCAAACTGAAAGAGGGGGGAGAAAGAAAGAAAGAGGAAGGAAGGAAAGAAAAGAAAAGAAAAGAAAAGAAAAGAAAAGAAAAGAAAAGAAAAGAAAAGAAAAGAAAAGAAAAGAAAAGAAAAGAAAAGAGAAGAGAAGAGAAGGGAAGGGAAGGGAAGGGAAGGGAAGGGAAGGGAAGGGAAGGGAAGGGAAGGGAAAGAAAAGAAAAGAAAAGAAAAGAAAAGAAAAGAAAAGAAAAGAAAAGAAAAGAAAAGAAAAGAAAAGAAAAGAAAAGAAAAGAAAAGAAAAGAAAAGAAAAGAAAAGAAGAGAAGAGTAAGCACAGCCAAAAGACCCTGGAAAGAAAACAGATGAAGTTATAATTAATGAAATACTAAATACAACTAAGAACACAAGCAGCAAAACAAAAATTGACTGCAATCAACACACGTATCTCAACAATTATTTTAAATATTAATGGCCTCAGCTCTCCACTTAAAATATATTCATAGTCTAGCTGAATGAACTAAGAAATACAAGCCATCTTCTGTGATCCACAAGAAACTCAGCTTTTAAAGTAGGCACCACCTTAAAGTGAAAGGATTAAAAAAAATGTATTCTAACAAATGATATCAGGTACCACGCTGGTGTTACCATCTTAATAGCTGACAAAATAGACTCCAAACTAAAATTAATCAAAAGATACAAAGAAACGCACTGAATTCTAATAAAGGGATCGATAAAATATTACAATACTAAATGCAGATGCACTAAATTCTGGTGCACTCAATTTCACTAAAAGCATACTAATGGAATTAAAAACACATACACTAGCATAAACTCAATAATAACAAGAAATTTTACACCTCATTTTTTCTAATAGACAATTGTCCAATCATCTGGACAATAAAATAGAGAAATTTCAGAATTAAATGACATCCTACATCAAATGGACCCAACAGATAACTAGAGAATATCTCATCCAAACACCAAAGATATACACTTTACTCAGCAACCCGTAGACACTTCTGTGAAATATACTACATCCTGGGACACACACACACACACAAAATTCAGAAAAATTTAAATAATTCCATGTAGCCTATCCTACCATTATGCAATAAACCCTAAAATCGACAGCAAATGAATCTCGATTAAACACATAAGCTCAGGAAACTTAAACAGCTCATAACTAAAGTGATGATTCCATCAAAAAAGAAATTTAAAAAATCCAGGAGCTAAATAGGAATAAAAAACAACACGACAGAATCTCTGGGGCATGTTAAAAGCACTTCTAATAGCCCTAAGTTCCTACATTTTAAAAAATCAGAAATGGCACAGATAAATGACTTAATAATCCAACTCAAGGATTTGTAAAAAAAAAAAAAAAAGTAGATGGCAAGAAATAATAATAAATAAAAGCAGAAATTAATGGAATAGAAACAAAGAAAACAATGCAAAGAATCATTGAATCCAAGATTTGGTTCGTTGAGAAGATAAACAAGATGAACAGACCCTTAACCCAACTAACCAAAGAAGGAAAGAGAGGACCCAAATTAACAGAATCAGGAATGAACGGTGAAACATTCCAACAAACACAAAAGAAACTCAGACTATTATAAGGTAATACTTTAAAAACCTGTGCTCCACTGAATGGGAAAATCTAAAGGAAATGTACAAACTTCTTGATTCATCCAAACTATGAAAGTCAAACCAAAAAAGGCTCAACATTAACAGACCCATAACGAATCAAACTGGGGAAACTGAAACAGTAGCTTCTGAAAGCTTCTGAAGGCTTCTGAAAGGAGAAAAAAAAAAAAAAAGGCCCAGACGGAGTTAGGACAACAGAATTCTACGAGACTTTCCAAGTCCTGCAGTCAATACTGCTTAACCACTAATACAAAAACAAGATCCAGAAGACCAGGAAGTCTGCTGTGAGACTGCGTCTCCAAGAAACAGCTAGCTAAACAACACCTGAACAGTAACGACACCCGTAAACATGCTATCTCAGAAGAGGGAATAGCTCACAGGGTCCAACCTGGAGACAAAAAACTGCAGACAACTGACTGCTGGCTGAGAGAGAAAAAAAGTATCCTGTCCCAGAGATGAACCTCCTAATTGGTGACCCAATACAAAGTGGTCATCCCTGAAGGCACACACACATAAATAACAAAAATGGATTCTGTATCCCGTATTTATAAATGTGTGCATCTATCTGACTATGTGTATGTACAATAATAAAGAAAAGGGGATAATCAATTTGACAGTAAGTGGGAATAACATGGAAGGAACTGGAAGGAGAAAAAGGAAAGGGGAAGTTATGTCATTACGTTTTAATTAACAATATATATATTAGGCAAAGGTTTTGTGGCTGGGTTGTCGCCCCAGCCCCACCATTGTAAGCATTGCCTGGTCACAGAAGATGGCCTGTTCAGGCTCCGTATTCCCCATTACCTGGAGTCCTCGCTAGGATCACCCTCATAGATTCCAAGGAGTTTCCACTGCATTAGGTTTCCAGATCGTCCCCAATACCCCTTATTCCAAGTAATGACTGGTCTAACTTGAGGCCCTCACCACGAGAGGAAGCGCATGCCTGACACTGCAGGAATGGCCAGGGACAAGAGATTGAATAGTCCGGAGACCTAGGGTGGAACCAAACACGACTTGGAAAAAAAAATCAATGATAGAATTCCTAATGATATGCTGCTGCACTCATAGATCAGTGCCTAGCTCAATTGTCATCAGAGAGGCTTCTTCAGGCAACTGCTTGGAGCCATTGCAGAGGCCCAGGGCCAAACAGTGCAAAGAGGAGGAGGAAGGATTGTGGGGAACAGAGTGCTCAAGGATACCTGCCGAGCACACCTTGTGAAGTTAATGGACCAAGACTCTCAGGGGCTCACCGAGACTGAAGGAGCAGACGTGGAGCCTGCAGGGGTCAGCACTAGGTCCCCTACATATATCTTACGGTTGTCTGGCTTGGTGTTCTCATAGAACTCCAACAGGCTGGGAGGGGGGGGGGCTGCGTCTCTGACCCTTTTACCTACCCTTAAGCCCATTTTCCTCCTGCTGGGTTGCCTCATCCAGCCTTCACGTACGGTCTTGTCTCATCTTGATACTTATGCCCTGTTTCCGTTGGTAACCCTGGGAGACCTGTTCTTTTCTGAGGGGAAGCGGAAGGCAGTAGATGTGGAGAAAGGGGAGGTGGGAAGCTGGGAGGAGAAGAGGGAAGAGAGGCTGCGGTCTAGATATATTATTGCATGAGAGAAGAAAAAAAAAAGTAAAAATATATTTTTTAAAAACAACACATTCTTATCCATACTTAATATGTCATAATGAATGCATTTTTCAATTTCATCTCCAATTATTCAGAGTATTGGGTATTGAGTGCCCTGTGTCACCAAGATGAAAATTCATCAGTCAGCTATGCTTATAAACTCAACCAAGTGTCCTCAGATTTTTAATAACTGAGCTTAAAATTTACTATAATTCTTCACTTAGAAAAAATTTAATGAGGTTGGAACTATTTCTTTCCAAATTTTAACATTATGCAAAACCCCAGGAATTTTAGGTGGCAAAGCAATAAGCCACATAAAAGATTAAGAAGCGCATACTGGAAAGCAGTTTAAATTTTTATGTGTTGATATGTTGAGCTATGGCCTATTTCTCTACCTCAAGCAGGCTCTGATTCGCAGTCCTCCTGTCTCAGCCTCCTAGGTAGCTGGGATTACAGCTCCACACCACAGCGCCCTCCTTTACATTGTTAAAATATACTTAATTTAGTCAGCTACTTTTCAATCATTGCTAAAACCACCTTGAAGGGACAGTCTGTTTTTCTCTTCCAAATGTCTTCTAGATATTATACTATTGTGAACTAATTAACAAGAGAAGGTCAGCAATTTTGGAATATTTGTCTTTGTTTGAAAGAAAAGAGTGGTACTCAGTTCTAAGTTCAACAAGTTTTAAAATATTTCCCTTCGTGATAACTATGAGCTTTCAAGGGTGTCCCAAACAAGTTCCACAGTCCACTTCCTTGAAAACCAGTCAAAAGATTCTGTTTCTGAGATTATACAAGCTATCTAAGTCATAACCTTCTCCCTGTACAGATAAATCACAGAATATTACAAGTGAGGCCTTCAACAAAGTGCACTTCCAATTATGAACTACCCACTCTGTCATCAAGGTTCAGGCAGACAAATGTAGGGTGTCCAACACGGAGATATGAGGGGGCAGGTGTCAGCCAAAACCTAGGTAAAAAGCAAGTATACGTTTTAACATTTTTATCGCACCAAAGTGTTAATCTTACATATTCCTGGGATCCCATCCAGTCGGCACTTTGGAGACCGTTGGACTAAGTTAAATGACTGCAGATTAACAGCAATCCATGAGTTGTGAAGCCAAATAAGTGGGTTGGGGGTAGGCAGCATACAAATGCAAGAGCACCTAGAAGCTTCCTCTCTGCCTTCAACAAGGGGAAGTCCATTACTGGTCTGCTTAGAAGTGAAACGAAAGCTGCTAGGATCAGTGGCTAATCTTAATACTAACAGGTGTTTTAAAAAAGTATTTCAAATTCCATGCTTTGAGGCATACTTGAGAAACTAAGACTCATTTCTGAGAAAAAAATTAAAAAGAAATTTCAAATAAAAATGGTATACCTAAAGTACAATTAGTAATAATTACTGACATTTCTAATGTTCTCTCCGGACAGAAAGCAGTTTCCTGTTTATTAACCTATTTAATGATCATAAGATGTCTATAAAGCATTATTATTATTATTATTATTATTACTACTATTATTATTATTATTATACAAATGAGAAAACTTGAGGTAAAGGGGAAGACTTAACTTGCTGAAGATTATACACCTACAAAGTGATAGTCACAATTCACATCCAAGTGTTATTGTGTTTGTCTTCAAATCCTAAACCATAAACCTGGTACCTTGACTTTTGTGACAGTATTAAATTTTTCTGTCTCCATTCCTCCATCCTCCAAGGACCTAATGCATATATAAGTGCCAAATGCAACATTGTGTTGCTTAACATTGTCAATTTGACAGGATTTATAATCACATAGGAGAAGAGCCTCTGGGCATGTCTGTGAAGAGGTTTCTACATTAAGTAGATTGAAGAAGGAAGACCCATCCTAAATGTGGGTGGCACTATCCCATGGGCTAGGGCCACAGACTGAAAAACAATAAAAAAATGAGCTAAGCATCAGCATTCATCTCTACTTCCTGACCGTGGACACAATGACTAGCTACCTCACACCCCTACATACTGCCTTCCTTATCCTGTTAGGCTGTATCCTTAAACTGTGAGACAAAATGTCATGATCTGGTCATAGGAATGTTAAAAATAATGAACATGAGCCAGGGTGGCAGCACCACGCACACCTTTATTTCCAGCACTCTGGAGGCAAAAGTAGTGGTTCTCCAAGTTCAAGACCAGCCTGGTCTACAGAGTGAGTTTCAGGAAAGCCAGAGTTACAACAGAGAAACTTTGTCTCAAACAAACAAAACAGAAAAAGAAAGAAAACTAATAAAAATATGGCTTATTTTTATCTGTAAAGTATGCTTATTTTTACATATAGCCAAATACAGGGTAACAATATAGCCAAAAGTCCATTCAGAGGGCTCATGGAATGGTTCTCTTTAGCTGCAACTTAATAGCCACTAGGTCTAAGGAGTAATATTCAGAGTAGGAACTGACATAAAATTTTATCATCTATGAAATACATGGGTAGAATAAAAAAGGAAATATTAAATTCCTTTGGTTTTAGTACTTTGAAACTTAATGTAGCATCCTTCATGGAACTAATTTGCTCTTCAAAGCAGCTTATTAATAGAAAAGAGAAATGAAATATCCCTGAGGGAATAGTTTTAGTATAGATAAAGGTCAGCTAGACTCTCCTTTAAAAATTGTTAATACCACAGGATTGAACACATTTAGCAAGTTTACCCACACTTCTTTTTTAATATAAAAGTATACATACATATACACAAGATAAATATATAAAAATAAGAATACATAATATTATTATGATTAGGTAAGCTATGGAGCTTTTATTAATACTGTGAACCTGGGAAATTTAATTTTAAGATTCAGCATTCTAATCATTAAAATGGCAATATAGTCATTTCTCTCCCTATTGGATTATCAAGAGGATAAAATGAATGAATACATATAAAGTCCTTAGCACATTGACTGGAAATTAGTAATCAGTCAATAAATGTTAGCTTTGTAAAACAATGACCATTAATAATTAATATTATCATTCTTATTATACAAGCAAGCGATCTAGAGACTCAGTTCTTCTGAAGTGAGTTAAGGGAAGTCTGTATAATCACTACAGAATGTTCTTTAGGGGGAAAGGGAGAAAATGATTTTGATATATATTTTTAAGATGTTTATTTTTAGTTTTTAATTATGTGTATATTTGTGTGTCTGTGCATGGGCGTGTGCAAAATAGTGCAGATACCCATGGAGGCCAGAGGTATCAGATCTCCCCAGAGTATTGATGATTGTAAACCACATGATGTGGGTGCAGAGAACCCAACTCAAGTCCTCTGCAAGAGCAGTTCATCTCTTAACCACTAAGTCATCTCTCCAGCCCTGTAATTATATTTTGTTTTTTAAACATTTTAAAGCTCTGAGCTTGGAGAAGGTTTGAGGACTGTGGTCCAGTAATTCATGAAGGAATTTGACAAGAAAAAAATGTTGAGAGTTTATTCCCAATGTAAATTAAATGTTGACCAAGGAGAATGGGAAAATTTTAAGTAGTAGAAAGATAGTTAGAAACAAAGTTTCTCAAATTCTGTGGAAGGCGAATGGGCTACTCAGAAAGATGATAGGGGCCCAATCCTTAAGTACAAGTTGTACACCTATTTGTTCCACAGAAAGCAGGTCTCAGAGACCAAGAATTCTATTTATGAATCTCTGATACAAAATATGCCCACAAGATATAATGACAAATTTCTGTTGTCAATCCACAGGAAAATCATAGCAGGAACTTGCTCTCTGCACTTTAACCAAAGCCAATCCCATGACCACAAAAGCAGCCACCATGCCCAGTACCATAAAGACCATGCTCCCCAGACATACCTCCAGGCATCATTAACATTTTCACCTTTAAATGTCATCATCTGAAGAAATTAATGGGTACAATTAAGTTTTCCATTTGCAACTGAGAAAATCCAGTTTTTTCAGGTGACTCAGGCTGAGAAGTAGTCTGAATTTTCCATCTAGCAATCAATTCTGAAAAGCCAACACCACACCCACATGAGGTTTTATTGGTTTTCTTTACCCCTAACCAAATTGAAAAGTACTTTTCATTCTTAATACAAAAGGCTCAGTTATGGTATTACCAAAATGAGATAGGTCTGTGAGCTATATTGACATTTTTACATCAAAGAGATATGGCCTTAGATTTGAAGATCTGTCAAGTTTCTTCTTTGCTGGGCCAATTCTCTTTCATATTCTGAGGGTATGACAAGCCTGTGAACTGATTACAGTTACACATTTCACATAGCCAAGAAAACCATTTCTTAAAAGTCTGCCATCTTCATAGCCTCTTAGAGGACATTAACATTTGGTCTTTTTTTCTTTGTTTTGTTTTGTTTTGGGGGTTTTGTTTTTGTTTTTGTACTTTTAAAAAATTATATTTTCTTCTCCCATATAATACATTTAACCCCCTTCTCCCTCTCCCTCTGTTTCTCCCAGCTCCCCCAGCTCCCCTCTACACCAGGCCTACCCCACCTGCCTCTCCCAAGAAAAGAGCAATCCACCCAGTGTTACTGCTCAAACAGGGCATGACAAGATAGAACAAGTTCAGGCACTAATCTCTGCATCAAGGATGGACAAGGCAACCCAGCAGGAAGAAAAGGGTTCTAAGAGCAAGCAAAGGGGTCAGGGACCGCCCCCCCTCCACTCCAGTCTGTCGGAGCTCTACAAGAACACCAAGTCAGACTGGAGAAATGGTGCAGTAGTTAAGAGCAGTGATGCTCTTCCAGAGGACCTGGGTTCCATTCCCAATACCTACATGGCAGCTCACAACTGTCTGTAACTCTAGTTCCCGAGTATCCAATATCCCCATACCAATGCACATAAGTAAAATTAAATAATTTTAAAAAACAGCCAGGTTTTGTTCTTAAAAGTAAAGTGAACTCTGTATTTTATTGGCTGGGAAGCCATGAACAAACATATATGTACCTTATACCTGGTCCCAATGACAGAGCAAGAAAATGACTTCACCCAAGTATAGCTCAGCAAACCAGTGAGTTTCCTGGACTTGGTTATAGGATCATGGGTAACCACAAGAAAAAAAGTTGCATTACATGAGTACTTCCTGAGAGTGTATGTAGCTAGGGCAGGATGATAGAGCTGTGGGGTATACTGCAGAAGGGAAGGGATAACTGGCTGCTCAAGTGAGGAGCTGATCAACTTCCTAATCCCTCCTTTTATAAGGCAATGTCAACAGCCCTGAACTTGTGAGGGTCTGCATATAATTAATCATACTTGCTCTGAATAACATGATAATGGTCATGTTATGTTCAGAAGACAATATTTGATCAGCTTAGCAAGGTTGGATTGATTGCTGAAAAATAATTTGCAAAGACTCAAAGGGTATTTTTTTTCTTAGAAGTAAGGTCAATATTCAGGCTGTGAGGCAAGACCACATCTAGGGTGCAGAATGTAGATGATACAATCAGGAAGCCCTGCTCCTTCCTATCACTCTATTTGCTAATAAAACACACAACTTCTGGATTTTACTTCATACACAGACAGACCTGTTCCATGTCATTTCCAAGGAAGTGAAAACTAACAGCTAATCTCTCCATCTGTATCTTGGGCTTCATATCCCCAGCCTTTCTCCCATTTTCTGGGACAGCAGACTGGAAAATGTTTAAGAAAACCCTTGGGAACTTGACTATGGTAGCACATGCCTATAAATCCCAGTGCTAAGCAGGATGAAGCAGGAGGATCAAGACTTTGAGGCCACAGGAATTAAGGGCAATGATTGACAAATGGGATATCAAAAAACTAAAGGAGATAATAAATTAATTAAATAAATAAATAAAATATATAAATAAATAATATTTTTTTTAAAAATTTAAAAAGATACAAAGGAGATAATCAATTGACCAACGAGGAAACTCACAAATGGGGGAGGATCTTTTTCAGCTATACATCTGACAGAGGATGACTATCCAGAATATACAAAGAACTCAAAATAACAAAGAGTAGAGAAAACAAACATTTCAATTCAAAAATGAGCTGTGGATGTGTACACATCCACATTCAAAGGGCATTCAAAGAAGAAGGAGGAGGAGGAGGAGGAGAAGAAGGAGAAGGAGAAGAAGGAGAAGGAGAAGGAGAAGAAGAAGAAGGAGAAAAGAAAGAAAGGAAGAGAGAAAATAGCTAAGAAATACCTCAAAAAGTCTTCAACAGCCTTAGCAATGACTTTGACATTTCATCTCAGCCCAGCCAGGATGCATAAGATCAACAAAACAACTACCAACAAATGCTGACAAGGGTGTAGGGAATCGGAGCCTCATTCACTGTTCCTGGATGGGGTATGGGGAAAGGGAGCCTCATTGGCCATTGGCAGGTAGGGTGTAGGGAAAGGGAGCCTCCTTCACTGTTGGTGGGAGTGCAAGCTAGTGCAGCCATCATGGAAAACAGTGTGAAGAACTCAACAAAAGATAAATAGAAATCTGCCATACGATCCAGCTACCCTACTCCTTGGCATATGCCCTAAGGACTTGACATCGTACTCCACAGATACTTGCTCATCTATGCTCATTGCTGTTCTTTTCACAGTAGATAGGAAATGGGAATAAGCAAATACTCATCAACTGACAAATGAATAATAAAAATATGTATGTAAACTATTCAGCTGAAAAGAAAAATGAAGTCATGAACTTTGCAGGTAAACAGATTAGAACTAGAAAAGATCATATTGAGAGAGGTAATTCAGACACTGAGAAACAATCACTTCATGTTCTCCCTTACATGAGGCTCCTAGTTCCAAATCTTCAGGTGTGAGTACATAACCTTGAGTAATCACAGAAACTGGGAAAGTTAAAAAGGGACCATGGGGAATAAGAGGAGCTCTAGAGAAGGGAATAGCAGGATATAGGAGCCATGAGGAGGAAAAGGGGAAAGGGAGAGGGGGACTTTAACTGGGAGAGAGAGTAATACAGAGGAGAAAGGAGACATAAATACACTAAGGGAATTTGAAAAAGTCATTGGGAATCATACCATTTTATGTTCAACTAATATTATATATAATATACTCAAGTGGAAGTATATACATATATATATTAGATATATAATTTAAATGAAGTATACCAGTTGAGGTGATAATGCATATCCAAGAGCCATAGACTATAAATAAATAAATAAATAAATAAATAAATAAATAAATAAATAAATAAATAAATAAATACAGTACCAGTCATGAGGAAGAAACTCTCAAAACAGTATAGGCTGTTGCCGTTGCCCTTGGTTGCCTCCCAGAATTTGAAGGTAGGGCCCTATTACTGAAGATACAACACACTTCAGACAGAGAACTTGGAATGGATAGATCTGGATCTGACCCAGTAGCCACTTCCCTGAGGATTGGCTTTCATAGTGCTAGAAGGTGTTATGAAAGCTGCCAAGGGAGAAAGCAATCAAGATCTAACCTAATTGTGACACCTGTGGATCATAATAACCAGCCTAGCAAGACATCCCTAAAGGTATAATAGTAGCACTCACATGTTTGTGGTAACCAACAGCTGCCTATTGCAACAAATGTCCCACTCATCAGCAGGGAAATCATGCCTGGTACTAGAAACCTAGCTAAGTACCTGGGGCTAGTGAGGTCACGAATCTCAGGGGGAAACCTAACACACTGTTACAATCATGAAGTGCCCAGGCCCAACAGATAATTCTAAAACACAAACCCATGTGCCTATGGCTCAGGGAACATTGTGGAAGAGGGTATAGAAAGATTGTAAGTCGGAGGACCAGGAAGTCTTCTGTGAGATTGTCTCTTCTAAATAAGACAGGGAAGGTGCATCCATGAAATCTCAGCAATGTGGCT
This sequence comes from Cricetomys ansorgei, assembly GCA_026225945.1. NCBI lineage: Eukaryota > Metazoa > Chordata > Mammalia > Rodentia > Nesomyidae > Cricetomys > Cricetomys ansorgei. The sequence goes on from JAMJFZ010003268.1 coordinate 4,078,365, forward strand.
GTCTAAACAAGACCAGCACAAAGACAACAACTGACATGCTAACATGGCTGATGGAAAATCTCACAAGACCAGTGCTTCTCAACCTGTAGGTCGGTGACCCCCTTGGGGGTTGAAGGACCCTATCACCTAAGACTATCCTGCATATCAGATATTTACATTATGATTCATAAAAGTAGCAAATTTCCAATTATAAATTAGCAAGGGAAATAATTTTATAATTGGGGAGGTCACAAAAACATGAAGAACTGTATTAAAAGGTCACAGCATTAGGAAGGTTGAGAACCACTGTTCTAGATGAAGAGCAATGGGAAGTTAATGAATACTGAGAGAAGGAGAGTCAGTCTTCCCCAAAGATGAGCCCCTAATTTGCTACCCAATACCAAGTTGTCAGCCCTGAAAACACACACATACAAGCAGTACTAAATGGAATCAGAAGATTGTATTTATATATTTATGTATATATAATACATATAATAAAAAATTAAAGGCATGATTTTAAGGGAGAACAGAGGGCAGGAGAGGGATAAGAGGTAAGAGAGTGGGTGGAAATGATGTAAATATAGTACACATATAAGAAATTAAAATAATAATTTTAATGTAAAAAAATTTGAGTCCAGCTGAGTATATACAGCAAGATCCTGTGTCTAAAAAAAGTAAAAAAAAAAAAAAAAAAAAAAAGCAAGGAAGGAAGAGGGGACAGAAGGACAGAGAGATGGAGGGAGGGAGGGGGAAGGAAAGAAGGAAGGAAGGAAGGAAGGAAGGAAGGAAGGAAGGAAGGAAGGAAGGAAGGAAGGAAGGAAGGAAGGAAGGAAGGAAAGAAGGGAGGAAGTTTAAAGGAGACATGCATGCCTTTGGAATATTCAAGCTGAGCCTACCTCAGAGGGCTATTTTCTTATTCTAGTCTTAACAGATCTCTAAAGTCAACCTGCACTCTAGTTAATACTGTGGTGGTCTGCTCCCTTGGGGAGTAAACTATGACAGGCACTCAATGTATAGCCAGTGAGCTAGAAAATGTATATCTGCAGTCCATACTACCATTCTTGTCTGTATAGATCTGGCTTTCTGCAAACATACTGACTTTCAATATGTGTGAACAGACCTACCCTGTGAATCCTATTCTGCCACTTCTGCTAGACTAATCAGACAAACTATTCTACATCAAGGCTCTAGTAGCTGTTTCCAGCTTTATATGTTAGTATCCCTTCATTTCACCTGGCTCCTTATATTGGGAAGAAAGATTGCAGAGAATAAAACGAGAAGTATTTTGGTTTTGGTTTTGCTTTTTTTCTCACTCTCTGATGGAAAATCCAGGCTTTGGGGCCTGACTGTAGGGGGAAATTTGGCAAAAGAAGATCCTTTTGCCACACCCTGCAAATCATAAGACTTGGGTGACTGCCTACTCCATCGACATAAAGCTGGCTCCAAGTCTGAAGAGACTCATATGGTGTCCAGCTGCCTCTCACTTAAGAGTCCAAGACTTGGCCTTCCTCTTGTCTTCCACAACCTAGATCTATCACCTCCACACAGATCACTGATGGGAGCCATATGTTCAGCATTTACATGCACTGAATTCATAATGGAAAATTTTAGTCAGACTTCTGCAATAGATATCTGGATGTCAGTTTTGTTAAATTTCTTTGGACATGGAGCAAAGCCATTTGGCAGTCATCTGTCTCCCCACATCTTATAAAAAGTAAAATTAATTTTTTGTACTAAGGAAACATCTTTGGCTGTAGATTCTGGAGACTTTTGTAAATATTCTTGCAAGTATGTGATTTCCTTTTTTTCTGTTTAGACTAATTTGTCACTTTCAGAGATGAAACTTAACTCTGCATTTCTAAATATATTCTGGTTCTTTCCACAAACCAAAGGACATATACTACAAATGCATGTAGCATATCATTCAGTTGCAAAAGCTATTATTCTAGCTTAGATAGATGATCCCTCATTTCATAAGCTGTAACAATTGATAACTTGCTTAGATAAGGTCTTACATGTTTCTGCTTCCTGTGTACTAAGCCAACCATACCAACTATACTGTAACAACCTTGATAGCCTAGTATATAAATTATACTTGTTATAAAGCCTGAAGAACTTACTGCAGCTGTGAGCTTAAGGTAGGAACTCTGCAAAGAATGGTGGAATCAAATTAATCTTCTTAATCTATTTCCAAAAATGCTGAGTAGGACATTTTAACATATAATCAAGGTATGTTGGCTGAGGAGAGGTCATCAGTACTAAAGGACAACCAAGGAAATTTTCTAGGGATATAGAACTGCTCTATTTCCTTGTTGGTGTAATGGTTACACAAATCCCTATGTGTACTAAAACACTCACCGAAGGGCCAGCGAGATAGCTCAATTGGTAAAGGCGCATGCTGCCAATCTGATAATCTGAGTTCAGTCCATGGAAGGCACATGGTAGAAGGAGAGTCCCAACTCTCACAAATTGTCCTTTGACCACCATGTATGTACATGTAGTATGAGCATGCACGAATAAAATAAATTGAAAAAATAGGCCCTTTACCAAAAGCAATTTTTCTATGTTAGAATTTTCAGGATAAAATAGTTTTCGTGATAAAATAAAAAAACAAGTGAATAAATTATAGTTAAAGATAGCTATCTCATTAATCATACGATTCAAGATAACTGTGGTTTCTTGTCCAGTACTGATTATAGTGCTCCTCTCAAATAACCTAAATTTCTCAACGTAAGAGTTATAGTACTAAAATATATCACGGACAATCTTCATATAAAGTGTCCTTGAACACTATACTACTTAGTAGATGTTCTGCCTTCTGAATTATGTAAAAAAAAAAAAAAAGACTATATCCAAACAGAACTTCAAAAAAGCCTATTAGAATGCCAGGGCCTGGGGATGGGAATGTCACTCAGCGGGTCTTAGCATATATAGAGTCATGAATTGAATCCCCAGCACCACACGGAAAAAATGGCAGAACCTATTCAATGGTGATTTTTCACTGTGTTGCAAAGGCCAAATAATATAGGAGTTTTCTATTTATATCCTTAAAGTTTTCCTTATATAACACAGGACTCAAAATTACACATATAGGTCACGTTACATTTTGTAAAATCACATAAGCCAAAAACTAAGATGAGGACAAGAAACTAAAACAGGACTGTGGGAAGATTTTGACATAATATTGAAACCATGTATCCTTGCACAGTTAATAAAGCAGGAACTGAAAATTTGGCTCTGAACATCCTGGCAGCCACAGCAACATGATCATGTTTCCACATGGTCAGTTGTTACATTCATATTGTCCATGAGGAACAAACATATCACTCACTCCAAATGAACAAAGATTTTCCTGGCGCTTAATTCTGAAATGTGTCATGTGCAAGTGTTACATGGAGGACACAGGATAACAATCATCTTCACAATGCACTGAACTAGCTTTTCACTGTTCTACAAAACTTCTGTTAAAAAATATTCCTGAACCAAATACAGTATGGTTTAGGCAATTTATCACCTTATTTGTATCTGTTATTCCATCTACCAGCACCAATATTCTTTGACTCTGTAACTTCATAAATTAAATTTAGTTTTTCTACCAGCTTCACTGACTTCAAAATTTTTCATTGTACATACATGCTAGTTATTTCTCTTCTACATCTTCAAATATAGCCCACCTCAAACACACATTTAATAACAGACAGCTTGTAGCTTGATATAATTGTTTAATGAATTCTAATGGCTTCCTCACAGACCTCATATTGTCCTCCAAAAACAAAGCAAAACAAAACAAACAGAGAAAAAAAAACACGCTATGAAATCTTCTTGATAGATACTAATACCTTAAATTTTTTCCTTCCTAGACCAAAGTGTAGGAGAGGGGAAATTTAAAAAAATGTGTTGACTATCTACTCTGCCCTAGATAATGTTATATGGATTAGCTCATTTATTCTTCGGAACATTTCTGAGTCAGGTATCATGGCTCCCAGTGAGAAACAGGCTTGTGGTTTGCATAGTCAATCTAGCTAAGCTGCAAGTGCAATCACAATTCCCTTCACTTTTCTGAGTGGTTCAAGTTAAGTACACGTGAATAGAAATACTTTGAACACAACTTAGAATAAAACATGGATGTGAAACAGCCCACAACATCTTTTTTTATTTTTATTTACATCTCTTTCATGTGTATTGGTACTGTATGTTGTGTGGGGGTGTTAGATTCTCTGGAACTCGAGTTACAGATAGTTGTGAGCTGTCAAGTGGGTGGTGGGAATTGAACCCAGGTCCTCTGAAAGAGTAGCCAGTGCTCTTAACCTCTGAGCCATCTCTCCAGCCCCCAATGTCTTATTTATATGTAGAAAATGGGTGGGGCACACCAGCTGTTGTTGCATCTCGTGCATGTTGTTCCTTCTTTTCTGATTCAGTTGTGGTACATCACATATGTCAAACCAGACCTACTAGGCCTCCTCTTTCAGTTTCTCTGAGTTCTGAGAGAACATGCACAGACTAAACATTCTCTGGCTCACCTGAGATGTGCTCTTTCCAGTTCTGTGGCTCACGAACCAGATATGTGTTTCTTTCCATAATGAAAGGCAACAGATTATTCTGCAGGACATACCTACCTTTGGTATTGTGAACTTGGAGACTGTGAGGTATTGTTCAGAATTTCAGTCCTCACATGTTCTAGCAGGTACCTGTAAGATCTAGTTCCACCTTGCTGTTCCATAACTTCATCCATCTTTCCTATTTGCCCTGCTGATTGTAAGCCTAGGCACAGATACAGAAGACCACTCTTTGTGTTAACTGTTTAACAGACTACCACTACTGTGTGAGGTCAGATCACTATAACAATTCCATTGCATCACACCACTCCTAATGGTTCTGCTTCTATGACTCAACACTGAATGATACAAGACTCAAGGAAGAAAGATTATTTGCCCAGGGTCACAAGGCTAAAGGGCAGAATTATAAGTCAAAATAGGTATCTAGGACTCAAAATCCATATTTAAATATGTATGTATGTATGTATGTTTGTATGTATGTATGCATCCACATAAATTCTGATGAGAAGCACTAGTGATTTTCCTAGGAAGATGTTAAGCATTTGTACCACTGCTACTAAGCCTATGCCTTGCTTTATTTTCTGCCACAGAATTTATCACCATTTAATACACAAACTCCAATAAACAGAACTGTTATATTTTGTTCAATGCCTGAATAACCTGACTGAAATGTAAGCCCCATGAGGCACAAGTGTATGCTCAATCTGTACACCAATCCCCAGTGTCTAGGAAAATAGTTTACTCCTAACAGATGTTCAGTATTTGTTACTGAATGAACAGAAATAAATCACGCAGTTAATAAGGACAGCCCTTGGAAGTAGAAACACTAAACAAATCAAAACTTAATCAAGGACAATTAAAAGGAATGTTTTGGTTTGTCTTAAAATTAAAAGCTAGTAGAAGGCATGAGATGCTTCAAATTGTCAATAATTCAGATCATTGAAATTAAAAGCCAATACCAACAACACAAAAATGTGTTTTGTCTCTAACCTGCTATCTCTCACAACTCATTTGTAGAATAATGCTATTTTGTGAACGATCCTAACTTGGAAGTTAGACATTGATGAGTTCTGGTCTTTAACCCCTTAGGACACAACACCAAGAAGACAGGGAACAGCTCAGACCTATAAAATCCCGGACAGTTAGAACCAGAAGTACATTAAAGATAACCTTCATATTCTATGTGAAGACACTGGTGCTTGGATAAAAGTGAATTGCCTAAGGTCACACAGCTAGATATGGCTTTCCTGCCACCCTGAAACCAATCTCCACTTTACTGTGACCCTGAGCAAATTACTTAACCTCTCAAAGAAGGAAGAGGAGCAAAATAGTACCTGCTGCAGAACTGACATGAACATTAAAGGGAAACAACCCATGAAAAACACTTGACCCCACACCTGGTACAAGAGAGCATCAAGAAACACTGGCTATCTGGTTATCTTTCCCTTCCAGACACATTCACAGGTACACACACCACAACCCATCCATACAACTCCTTCTCCTTCTTTATCCACACAGACATCTAACTCACACCATCTAAATCAGCACTTATACTTATTTTAAATATTTTTTCTGATGACAGTTTCTGAAATGTCTCCAAGAATCAAAGGAACCCAATAAAAATGCAAACTTCAAAACCAGGGACACTTATTTGCTGAATAAACGGACTCATTGCTGGATTTCTTTAGCTAGCATATTCCTCTGGCACATTTAAAATTGGAATTGTTTACCAGGGGTGCATTTACTCTCTACCATTTCAGGATGAGGAGCAGTGGCAGAGTTCCAGGCACACCTGCATTCATTTCAAGCCATCTGGAAAGTTTCTGACATCCTTATTTTCCCCAGTGTAAGTTTTCTGGTTCTCATGCTGTTGTCTGCCCTCCAAAATCTGATAAAAAGGGAAAGGAAGTCACCATAAAGGAGATTCTTCTCTGACAAGACTTGAGAATGCCTACCAAACACGGCATTCTGCTAGAACTTTCTGGAATGGACCAAGAACTTGAGAAATTGAGAAATGATTTGGCATTTGTGCCCTGTCCACTGCTTTTGCAAATTTCATTCTTTGGATGACCACATCTTGCAGCACATCTTCTATCTAACCCTGTGACAGTTAGCTGGACGATGCTGCTACCAAGCTGAATGATATTCACAGTCCGTGAATGATCTGTCCAGAAAGTAGGAGCATATGCCTATCGTATACTGCAAAGGAAAAACTGAACTCATGGTCCCAGCTACAGTCGTGCATTGCTCAAGGACAGGTTTACACTCTGAGTCGCTGGGGAGATGGCTCAGTGGTTATGAGCTCTAGCTCTGCAAGCATGAAGACTTGAGTTAGAATATCCAGCAGTCATTGTGCATGCCTAGAACCTCGGTGTTCAGGAGCAGAAACAAGTGGATGATGGGAGCTCACTGGACAGCCAGCCAGCCTAGCCAAAGCAGTGAGTTTTATACAAGATGGAAAGTGATAGAAGAAGATACTTGCCATCTTCCTTTGGCCTCTGCATGTACATGTGTGGGTACGCATACCCCATACATACATGTGTGCACTACACACACACACACACACACACACACACACACACACACCAGTAAATAATATACATACAATAAAAAATAGATAACATCCTGATAAATACATCATTGGACCTACTTGTACAATCGCAGAATATACTTACATAAATAAGGTAGCTATAAGACCATATAATCTTGTTGAACCACCATCAGGAGCTCACTGACTCAACTACATTGCCTGAATAAAGATCTCTGAAGATCCACCTGCATCAGCCACTTAAATCCCTAACCCTCTTCCCCCTGCACCCAAACCCCCTGCTGCAATGCAAGAGTCACAGACGTGCACCACCACATCCATCTTTTACATGCTAATTGGAATCAAAACACAAGTCCTCATAATTGCAATGTAAGCATTTTATTGTCTGAATCATCTACCCAGCCCCTAGATACTTTTATTCATATGACAAAAAAAAAACTATAGACACTTTTGATTGTAAGATTTAGAGATTTGGAGTCTTGAAGGATTGGGTTGGAACCCAGGCTTTACCACTGGCAACCTAGATAACCTACCAATAAAATAAAATAATTAAATTTTAAAAATTACCAAATTGCCTTGAATTTCTATTTTATGATCTGTAGCATGGAGACCATCATAGTACTGTTTCATTTGATTATTGTATTAAATTACACAAAATATGCATTGCAATGTATGGCACTTCCTTCATTGTACTTCAGCATAGCTAGTGACGTTATATCTGTTCCAATGAATTTTTAGTTTCTTTTTAGAGCTGTTCAGATGCTCTCATTAGGATGCACAGGTAGTAACATGGAGCCAGGAATGTATTCCTGATGTGATGAATCAGCTGAATCAAATGAGATGTGTCAGCTACCTGTATCTCAAGTGCAGGATGCATCCTCTTTGCTAAATCATATCTTGAATATCAAAGGTTGCTTTTATTTCCTGACCTGTTAACTTACATGATAAAAATTTTTAAACAGGCTTTTACCAGTTTAAAAAATGCCTAAACTATTTCACATATCCTCTTCCCCTTGCATAAAAAGGGCATACAAATCTAGGCAAACTTGTACCCTGCCTACACTCCTAGGAAAAGGTTGTAAAGCAAAACACCTAAAGAGCTCTATTCTACTTTCTGGTGCTTTTAATTTCTAAATGTCTTTTCTTATTAAATATCTACTATAGAGAATAACAGCACTGCTACTAGGATTGCCATCCTTGAGAACAAGGGAGTAGAAAATCACAGATCTCTGTTCTTTCTTGAAGGGAAACTGTAAAATCTGCAAGAATCAACTCTTGAAGAAATCTTCAGGGAGGTGTGTATTGCTATTGTTGATTTTTGTGGGTTTTGTTTGTTGTTTTGTTGGAGACAGATGGTAACATTATGTATTTTGGGCTGCTATCAAACTTGAGTTAAACCTCTTTACCTGGGCCTTCTGATTATTAAGATTAAAAGCATGGGCCACCCTACCCAACCTGAAGAATTATAAAATTAGAAACATAAAATACACAATACGAACAGAAGAAGATTTGAGCAGCAAATTGGCTCAGTGTAGGAGAGCCTAATGGTGTTTTCCATTGCTCACCTGCCACACCCTCCCTATTAGAGAGCTTTTGTGAATTAAAGCCCCCTTTTACATGTGTAGGGTCTTCTCCAACTTCTTTCTTCCAAGGATGTTCAGTTTGACTTTAATTCCAGGAATTTTCCCTTGTCACAGATTATTATAGCTAGTACTTTTGTACTTATATACTTTTATATCAGAAACTGTAATAAAACTGGAACTCAGAGTTGGAAAAAATAAAAAGTAGTGTTTTTCTTTTGTTTCTTTAATTATTTTACATATAATGCATTTTAATCATATTCTTTCCCCCTTCCCAACTCCTCCCAGCTCCTCCCCACTTCCCTGCCCACCCAATTTTATGATCTATCTCTCCTCTATCTCTCAAAAAAATAAACAAAGGTCAAAAAAGCAAAAATACATACATACATACATATATATATATATATATATATATATATATACATACATACATACATAGAAAAAATCAAAACAAAATAAGAAGCAAACATAAAGAATATAATTCACTTTGTGTTGACCAACTACTCCTGGGCATGGGGCCCGCCTTGGAGTATGGTTGATACATTCAGTAACATTCCATTTGGAAAAACAGGCTTTTCCTCTTCCAGCAAGTGTCAGTTGCAAATACCCTCTTGGTTAGGGGTGATACTTTGTGTCCACTTCCCCTTCTCTGTGCTGAGATTTTATCTGGCTTGAATTTATGCAGGTCTTGAGCATGCAGCCTTAGTCTCTCTGAGTTCATATGTGTATCGGCCCTGTTATATATGGAAGACACTGTTTCCTTATAATCAACTATAACCTTTGGCTCTTATAATATTTTCACCTCCTCATCGACATAGATCCCTGAGCTTTGAAGGGATGGGTTTGGTAAAGATAGCCTATGTAAGACTGAGTACTCCGAAGTCTCTCCATCTCTGTACATTGTACAGTTGTGGATATATTTGTTAATTACCATAAAAAAAGAAACTTCTTTGCTGAGGGTTGACTGATGAAATGATCCGCATGCCATTAGAAGTCATTTTATTGCTATGTTTCTTTAGAAAAAGAAGAAAGAAGCCAGGGGGTGGTAGCACACACCTTTAATCCCAGCACTTGGGAGGCAGAGGCAGGTGGATCTCTGTAAATTCAAAGCCAGCCTGTTCTACAGGGTGAGTTCCAGGACAGCCAGGGTTACAATAGGGAAACCCTGTCTCGAGAAAAAAAAAAGGGGGAAAGAAAAAGAAGAAAGAAGGAGGAGGAGAAGGAGAAGAGGAACAAGGAGTAGGAGGAGGAGGAGAAGGAGGAGGAGGAGGAGGAACAAGAAGAAGATTTCCCCCTATCCATTTATCTAGTTTCAGGCTCTTGGCTACTTTAGCAACATAAGGTATGGGTTTTATCTCATGGAGTAGACCTTCAATCCAATTAAAAAGTGATTGATTTACGCCCATGATATTTCTGCCACTGTTGTACCAGTATATCTTGTAGGCAGTTCTCAGTTATAGGTCACAAGGTTTGTAGCTCAGTGATAATGATGATTACTTTCCTCCTCTTGTAGCATAGAAAGTATCCTCAAGTTCCATGAATTACTAACTAGTCAGTAGGAGTGAGCATTTGGTAGCAGACCAGCTCAATTGCCCAATGTTTGACATCAGTAAGTGGCATTGTCAGTAATAGATCCTTAGCATCAGGTTGTAAGTGGCAACCAATAGCTTTGCAAATAGCTTGTGATGTTTTGGGTTTTATGGGACCCTATTATCCAATGATTCAACAAGATACAATCTATTCCTGGTAGTGGAGGTTTTACTTGGTGGCATAAGATGGTCTTTGACTTGTTTCTTAAGAGAAAATAAAAAGATGAGTCAAGACCCATCTTCCACCCAAAGACTGCCAGTAGTCATGTACATTACAGCGTGTATTTCAGCATGGATTGCCAGAGGGGGCAATATGTACCTGACCCTTAAAGAATTGGGTCTCAAACTATTATTTTCCTCAAGGAGCAGAGCAATGTAGTCCCAGTTACATTAGCCCAGAGAGGCTAATAAAGGGGGATTTTCTTGGGCCCATGAGTTCAAAGCCAACATGGGCAATACAGGCAAGTCCTATCTGAAAACAAAAAGCTCCTGTGTATATCAGGGAATCAGGAAGGCACACACATGCACTGTGAGGGATGCACACTCAGAAAAAAAAATCACTCCAGAAAAGCTGTGAGTGTAGCTCAGTGAAATAGAGCACTTACTTGCCCAGCATGTACAAGACTCTAGATTCCATAACCAATACTGCAAATAAAAAAATAGAAAAAGAAAAGGGCCTGAGTGTATAAGAATAGGCCAGTCAACAATTAGGTGTAGATGGAAAAGAAGAATGAGAGCCTTAACCCTGTCAGTTGGAATATTTGTAAGCAATAGCTTCAGGGAGAGGGAAAGTCATTGTCTTCAGTTCTGCAACAGCACCGGACTCCAGTGGATGGTGCCAACACAGTGGTATCACAAATGTCCCTAGCTAAATGGAACAGATCACTGAAGAAAACCAGAAATCCTGGACCTGAATAAAGCACTGATGGAAAGGTTGATTGGTGTGGGAAGAGAGAGGAGAGAGTATAAGAGGGGAATAACCAGTCTACGTTAAAATCATGGATGAAATGTTAAACAAGAAAGGAAAGAGAGATATAAAGAGAAAAGAAAGAAAGAAAGAAAGAAAGAAAGAAAGAAAGAAAGAAAGAAAGAAAGAAAGAAAGAAACTCTAGAAGGTTCTAAAGTTTAACATCTAGCCAGCCCTTCTGTCTCCATGTAAATAGAAAGCAAATCTAAGACAGAGTTGTAAACAGCGCAGCTACATAATGACACAAAACCAATCTACAAAGCCTGAGAATATCTGTTATTTTTCATTTCCTTTATGTTTAATTCCTTTTTTCTCTTCCCTTATCTTTGGTTGGATCCAAGCATTTAAGGTAACTATAAAAATGCCAGCTGACCGTAGTTATGACAAAATAGAAACTATAGGGGCCCATGTGACTAAGAATACAAACAATAAAAATAGTATAGAAAAGCCACCCAAGTAATAGCACCAGTCACAATGGGTAATAATTACCACAATAGGAAATAATAACAAATTCTGGTTAAGATAGAGACTCCAGTTTCCAAAACAACCACACTAATATTCAAAATACCCAGTTTTTAAAAATACAAGAAATGTAAAGATTCAATAATGCATAACTCCTCTACAGGAAAAAAACAAGTAAAGCAATTCGTTGGTACTCCCTGCCATTAGACTTACCATACTATGACTTTATATGAGCTATTAAATATTCAAAAATCAGGGATGGGGGATAGCTTGGTGGTTGAGTACTTACTGCTTTTCTAGAGAAACCAAGTTCAATTCCTAAGACTCACATTAGTCAGCTTGCAATCATCTATAACATCAGCTTTGGGAGACCTGATTCCCTCTGCTGCCCTCCACAAGCACCTGCACACAGACAGATAGACAGACACACACACACACACACACACACACACACACACACACGGCACTCACACATACACATAAGCAAACACAGTGAAAGTAATATTTTTAGTATTAAGAAACCTAAAGGAAACATGGGCAAAAACCTAAAAGAAACCAGAAAAGCAATGTCTTGACAAACACAAAGTATCAGTAAGAGATAAGAAAAATTTAAAATATGCCAAAATGAAATATCAAATTCACTAAATGAGCTTAGCAGTTGATAGAGCAAGCAAAATAAATAATCAGCAAGTCTACAGATAGGTCACTTGAGATTTTTCAGAGGAGTCAAAAGAAATAATCAAGAACAATGAACAGAAGCCGAGGCTTGTAAAACACTAGGATGTTAAATGCATACATGTGTATGCATAAATAAATTCCCAGGAGGAGAGGAGAGACAGGAAAAAAATGTTAGAAAAAAATGACCAAAACTTCACAAATTAGATGAAAAACATAGAACTATATGCTAAAAAAAATTACAAAATCCAGACATGATAAACTCAAGGAAGACACATAATAAACCAAATTGTCAACAAGACTAGAATCTCAAGTGAAACAAGAAACCACCCATGACATGAGGAATCTTTAACGTGATAACCTGCAACTTATTTGAGGAATACTAGGAGCAATAGTATGTCATATTTAATTTTCTGAAAGTGAAATTACATAAACCAAGAATTCTGCATCCAGACAAATCCATGTTGTAAAAGATGATGGAAAAATTAAGACTAGATAGAGGCAACCAACACCATAATATAAGCCTACTCAACAGGAAGTAATTCATGCCTGGTGCTGTAAACCCAACCAACTACCTGTGGCTGATGAGGTTATGAACCCTAGAGAAGACCCTGCCACTGCCATTTTCCTAAACCAATCATTCTAACTACATTCTAAATACTTACCTTATACCCATAGGTAAGCATAGCAATCACCCTTCTTCAAAGAAGCTTCTTCTTGCAGCATATTGGAAACATAGAAAGTATCAACCAGTCAAAACGCAGACAACAACTGACTATGAGGAGTCCAACCTCCAATGGGTACATCTTCAACATAACCCCTACACCCTAAGTGTAGCAGGATGCCTGGAAGAAGTTTTATTATTTTGGTTTCTTTAAAAATGCAAAACGACATTTGGACTGTGTTTCTGTTCCTGTCCCAGGTGTGCTAGATGATTATGAGTGTGATTTGGATTGTGCATTGCCAGTGGCTATAATTTGGTTAAGTGCAGCTGTTTTGCCACATGTAGTTTATCCCTGTAATTGCCTGTCACTTGGCCTTCTGGGAACTTTCGCTTAGAGTATACAAGGGTTGAAACCCAGAAAGCCCAAGTTGGTTTTTTGGTTGGTTGTTGTTTGATTGGTTGGTTGTTGGCTGGTTGGTTGATTGGATCGTTGTTGGTTGGTTGTTGGTGCACTGACTGGTTAGAGCTGGGAAGAACATTCATTAGAGAAGTTGGATGCAAGGATAGTGAACTGAGATACTAGTCTGGCTCACTGTCAGCTCCTGCTCTCTAAGCTTTGGACAACCAAAAAGGGCTGTGAATATTTCTTCCTTTCTCTCTTTCTCTCTTTCAAGGCTATCTACAAGGGAAATGAAGATTTCTTTCCTTCTTTCTATCCTTCCTTTCTCTTTCCATAAATTAAGGGAAAGAGCATGGTCGCTAACTGCTACACCTAAGGCTCAAGAAACATCACAGAAGTGGGGGTGAAAAATTCTAAGAGCAAGATAACGAGAACATCTGCTGTGATATAGTAACATATATATGACAAGAAAGGTCCATAAAGTCTCAATGATGTCATCATCTAAATAACAACTGAACAAGATTAAGAGCTATAGGCAATGAATGGCTCCTGAGAGAGAGCAACCCAGTTTTCTCTATGGACAAGTCCCTTGGTAAATGATCTAATTCCAAGTGGTCAGCTCTAAGCAAGTACACTGAGAAGTGAGACTAAATGGACTAAGCAGGCTGTATATATAACAACAGTTAAAGAAGAGGCTATGAATTTTTGAGAGAGTGGGAATAGACATGAATGGAGTTGAGTGTTCATAGGAAAAATCAGAAGGCATACAAGAAAAGTGGCCTTAATTCTGCCCTGAGCTGCAAGGATGGATCAGTGGTTAAGATTACTGGCTGTTCTCGTAGAGGTCTTGAGTTCAATTCTCAGCACCCACAGGACAACTCACAGCTATCTATAATTAGTCCCATAGGATCTGATGCCCTCTTCTGATATGAAGACAAAATACCTATGTGCATAAACAAATGTTTTTTAGGTTTTTTGAGACAGGGTTTCTCTGCGTAGCCTTGGCTGACCTGGAACTCACTCTGTAGACCTCGAACTCAGAGATCCGCCTGCCTCTGCCTCCTGTGTGCTGGGATTAAAGGTGTGTGCCACCACTGCCCAGCTACAAATAAATCTTTTTTTAAAAAAATCTCTGCCCTTAAAAATTCTAATTGTCAACATAGAGAGAATATACACATGTAGTCTTAAAACAATGAGTCCAGGAAACATGGCATTAAGTAACAAAAAGTTATTTAAGAAAGAGCCAGCAGTGTAAGACATCAGGAAAGAGACATTGAGATGACTCTGTACACAAACACAAGCACAAAAAGATCTGAGTTTTATCCCTGGAACCCAATGGTAAAAGCAGAAAACCAATTCAGGCAACTTGTCCTCTGACCCTACAAATGAGCACTCACCCACATACATACATAAATTAAAATGCAATAAAAAATTGTAAAGGGGCCAGGATAATGGAAATTCATTTCATCATGGAAATTACCCTAGGAAGTAGAAACTAATATCATTTCCACTTTACAAACTCAGAAAGCATATGCATCTCATCAAGGAAACACAGGGAGCTACTGGAGCTCCAGGAGCTGAATCCAGGTCTGTTTGCATTCAAGAGGACTAAATTAACTACAGGATGTTTTTTCCAGGAATTAGAACTTGAGCCAGGCCATAAAAGATAGGAAATTCTTGACATTTCAAGGATCTTGATTGTATTTCGATAGCATATACATCAAAAAGCAATGTGCAGATGTGTCACTGCACTGTTTGTTTCCTGTTTTTTGAGACAGGGTCTTACTTTTGTCCTTGGTTGGCCAGAACCTCACTATGTAGACTAGGCTGGCATCAAACTCACAAAGATCTACCTGCCTCTGCCTCCATATACAGGAATTAATGGTGCACATCACCACGTCCTGAAGGATTTACTTATTTTGATTTTTATGAGTGTTTCATCTGCTTGTGGGTGCACCATGTACAAGCAGTGCCCACAGAGACCAGAAGAAGGCTTTGGATTCCCCTGTAACTGGAGTTACAGTGTGAACTGCCATGCAGGTTCTGGGAAGTGAAGCCCAATCCTCCTGGAAAATAACAAGTGCTCTTAACCCCTGAGCTAATTCTCCAGCCCCGCTGTTGCACTCTTGAACTCACTACAGCTGTGTTTACCTGCGCAAAATCTGCCCAACATTGAGCTCAGCAACATTTCAACATGGATGCGGAGAGACTCATGAATTTCCACACTCCTCAAGGGGACTATTGGAATGATGCTGCCCAGTGTGGTCCAGACCTTCCCACATCAACCACCAATCAAGGCAATCATCTGTAGACATGGCCACAGCCTAATCTGATCTAGACAATTCTTCAGTTGAGGTTTTCTCTTCCCAGGTGACTCTAGGTCATGTCAGGTTGACAGTAAACACTAACCAGAAGACCTGCTATAACTGCAGTAGAGATGGTCCCATTGTCAAAGACAAAGAGAAGTCCAAGAGATTGCTTAAACTGTGGCAAATTGAGCTACCTGGCTCATGACCATGATCATGCTAAGGAGCAAAAGTGCCATTTTGTGGAGTATTTGGACACATTCAAGAAGGCTACTCCAAAGCCAAGTTCTTTAAGTCTGACAAAACTGGTCATGTAGCCGACGATCACAGCAAGACAAATGAAGTCAACTGCTTTCATTGTGGTAGGCAAAGACACAATGCACAATTGAGCTCATAGTGTCATTCTGCCCTGTAGCTCCTCCTTTTTCTAAACCTTCTTCCCAGTGAAAAGGTTAACAGATAAAGCTTACTCCCACAACAGTCAACTTTATTTGCCATACAAGGAAGAAAGGGATGGAAAAATAACATTCTGTATTTAACCTTAAAAAAAATGTATGCTCGTTTTGAAAAGAAAAGTCAAG
The DNA here is from genome assembly GCA_026225945.1 of Cricetomys ansorgei. Lineage (NCBI taxonomy): Eukaryota > Metazoa > Chordata > Mammalia > Rodentia > Nesomyidae > Cricetomys > Cricetomys ansorgei. The sequence continues at coordinate 4,094,672 of JAMJFZ010003268.1, forward strand.
CTACAGTGATACACAGAGTAACCAGAAAAGGTTTAAGGCAGGAGGTCAGGGAGAGACGCCTCAGCAGGTAGTGATACTTACACACTTGCTTGACAACCTGAGTTTCATCCACAGCTCCCACCAGGTAGCAGGAGAGAACCAACTCCCAAAAACTGTCCCCTGACTTCTACATGTACTGTAGCACATAAACACCTGCATACACACCACATACACACTCATAAACACACAAAATAACAAACAAACAAAAAATTGGTTTACGTTTAGGGCAGGGACTCAGGAATACTGCTAGGAAACTCTTCCATAAGGCAACATTCAGTGCTCTGTAGCACCCTGAACCATAATTAAAAGAGATACAATGGAGAATACAAATTCTTCAGTGGGGAAATCCTGAGAATAAACTGAGGTGATTTCTAAATTGGGGGTACAAAACACAGAGGGACTCAAGAAATATGGTAGAACATCCAGGACCCAGTTGCTCCTTCACAGGATAGAAGGAAAGCAGCAGGAAAGTGGCTCTGTGGTGAAGTGAACGGATACAGGAGAGCACTGGAATTTAACAGCAGAAAGTTGGAAGATCTGGTGAAATTCAGACTTGGGATAGCTGCATGAATACAGGAATTGAGTGTCCCAGCACTGTCCTATGGCACTATGGCCAGGGGAAGGAGAGCTGTCCTCATGCAAGGGTAAAGATGAGAGAAGGTCTCAGCAAGATGTATTGCTAGAGAAGCAAATAAATACTTCCTGAGTTCTGCAGAGTGGATTGAGTTTAGACAGCATATATCATCTCCTGACAAACAACTCATGATGCTACACCAGGGTCCTTGACAGTTGTGCCGTTGTCTGAATGTGTACTGTTCAGGGTAACAGAAAGACCTGCACGTTTGCATCTCCTGGACACTGTGACCATCCCCCTGTACCATCTGTATTCAACTAAAGACAACTTTAGCCCATGGAAAAGACTGACTCAAACTACCTAAAGCTCTATCCTGTGTGATGCAGGGCAGAACAGAATGTGCTACCCTTTAGTAAAGGTGGAACAGGGAACACACCCTCTGAGTCCTGGGTATGACCTGTTGCCTATGATTTTGCATAGGAAGAGAAACTGAGATGTCAGGATTAAGGGCAGCAGAACATGAGGTTCCTACAGCTCTCCTCCACAACAGAATCCCCACCATCACCCATGAAGGTTTCTGGGAACCCATTGTAGTTCCAACTTTTGTCCTGCTCCTGGGGTACACATCTTAAGAAGCTACAGAGTCTTTGCCTGATACCCTGTGCATTCCCTGCTGGTTCTTTTCTGACATGCACTTCCATTTCAAATAGCTTCAGTCAAGACATCTCCACTTAATATCTGTAAGAATGAATGGAAAGGTAAAAGCCCTTCTAGAAAGACCCAAAAAGCAGCTTTGTTCAACATAGGCCCAAATCATTACCTCTGCTTGCTGCTCTGAGAGTTGCCTTAGCTGGTGAGAATGCTTCTCGCTCTTCCTCTCTCTCTCTCTCTCTCTCTCTCTCTCTCTCTCTCTCTCACTCACTCACTCTCTCTCCTCTTTTAAAATATTGTTATTATTTATCCCTCGGGAATTTCACACAATATATTTTGATAATAGTCAGCCTTTTTCCCTAACACCTGCCAGATCCTTCATGACCCCCGTATCCACCCACCCAATTTCACATTTCCTCTCTCTCTTTCCTAAAAAATAAAAGCTGAGCACTGTAGCTCCCTAGTTTAATCCCAGCACTCATGAGGCAGAGGCAGATGGGTTTCTCTATGAGTTTGAGATCTACATAGTGAGTTCCAGGTCAGCCAGTTCTACATAGTGAGATCCTATCTTTTAAACAAAGCAACAACAACAATAATAACAACCACAACAAAAGAAAACACTAAATACAGTTTGTGTTAACTAACTGCTGGGTATGGAACCTGCCGTGAGGTGTGGCTAATATATCAGGTGTCACTCCATTGAAGAAAATTGACTTTCTCTCTCCTAGCAGTAACCAAATATCAACAGGTCTTCAACTAGGTGTGGGATTTTGAGCCTACCTCCCTTCCTTCATGCTGAGATTTTGTCTGGTTTGAACTTGTGGGTCTCTGTGTTAATTGTCATCTACTGCAAAAAGAATCTTTCTATTGGTTTGGGGTTTGGGGGTGTTTGTTTCCTTGGTTTTCCACTATTTAATTTGGGGCTTGTATAGGGTAACAATACCAAGGCCTTTACAAATGCCTGTGAGCTATGCTCATTGCCTAGCTGAGAGGAATTGTTCCAAACTCCAGCCAAAATTCCTGTCTTACTCAAACCTAGGCAGATATTTCAGCTTAAGAAATAGTGACGGAAGGCTTTATGGTACATACCTGTAACCCCAGCAGTTGGGAGGCTATGACAAGAGGTGCCAAGTTCGATCCAGTCTGATCCTTTTGTCCCTACCTCCCATGTGCTGAGATTGAAGGTGTGTGTCACCATGCCTGGTTTTTAAAATGTTTTATTGGCATATTTTAATTACATATAATAATGTGTTTCATTATAACATTTTCATACATGTGCATATTACCTTCCCTCATCCCCTCTACTCCCATTAACACTCATCCTCTTTCCAAGTAGCACCTCCTTCTGCTTTCATGTGTGTGAGAGAGAGACAGACAGACAGACAGATAAAGACAGAGAGACTGAATAAGATTCGTTAGGATTGTTTACAGGAACATGGGCACCTTACTGGTGTGGAAGTTTATGTTTAGTTATGTATATAATGTTTTATGCACTGTTAAGGGAAGGGCTACATAGGTCTTGGCATTTTGTATTGTCTGCAGGTGTGAGATTTCTGTGGGGGATGTTTGATTGCTCATGATCCGCATCTAAGGAGTTCTGAATCAATAAAAACACCTGAGCTCCGATGCTCAGGGTTCCACTGGCAGTATGGTGCTTGCCATAATAGTGGTTCCCTCAACTGAGGTCTGGCAGGGTTTGCATGTATGAAATATGCCTCCTTGTCTTCTTGACTGAGCCCATATATCAGCCTAAGTACTACACCTTACCAGTAGCTATATCACTAAAGAAAATGCCTCTCCCTCCCCCATCACCCATTGATTGTGTATAAATCCTCATGGAGGGCAGGACTCGAAAAATACATCCCTCTTCCATGAAAAGGTATTGGACCCAATCTGATCCAGATACTGTACAGGTTATCTCAGCTTCTGTTGAGATCATGAGCGCAATGTCCTTTCATGTGAAGAAGTTAGCATTCCACAGTATTCTTAGCTCTTTCATTCATTCTGCCTTTGCCTCTGTAATGTTTCCTGAGCCTTAGAGAAGGTCATACAGATCTATTTCTGATGGTATTCAAGAGTGTGATAGCTAATCTTGGTTGTCAACTTGATTGCATTTGGACTGAACTAAAACCTGAACAGCTGGGCTCACCTGTGAGGGATTTTATTTTTCTTGAGCGCATCTTTTGAGGTGGGAAGACCCAACCTAAATCCGGACCACACCTTGTGGTGGCAGCCCACATAGAAGAGCATGACAGACAGGAGTGTTTTGCTTTTTGTCTGCTTGCCCTCACTCTGACTGGCAAGTTCATCTATCATGGTGCTGAAACATTTATTTGCTAGTATTAGAACTTACTTCTTTGGAATTCAACATAGATTGATGACCAGCAGCCCTCTAGAACTTCCCTGGGAGAGACTCCAGCACCAGAGTGGGACTGCTGAGTCATCCAGCCTCATGGACCAACTACCAGATTCTTGGCCTTTCTCTCCAGAGACAGCCATCATGGGACTACCGGACCACAGACACTCATTCTGTCAGTTCTATTCCCTTAGAGAAACTTAACTAAAATAAACATGTATTCCCATTACTTTAGTTAGTCTCAGCAGAAACTACTACCACTCCAAAAGGAAGTTTCTCTGAAGAAAGCTGACAGCAACACTGTCAACTACACAGGCATAGTTATTTAGAAGGCAATTTGGTATCATGTCCATTTAGTAAAACAACAATAGCCTCTCCAGTCATGTTATTTTGACAAGTTTTACTATACCAGATGTAAATTCTGTACTGTGGAATAAGTATGAAATCCAATCATAAAGTGATTAGTTATATAAAGTGTCCTTAACAAATGGTTCTGGAAAATCTTGATCACCACCCATAGAAGATTGATATGAGATACCTATCTCTCATCCTATAAAAAATCAATTCAAACTGAATCAAAGACCCTAAATTAAATTACAAGGGAAACACTTCAAGATGTTGTCCCAGGTAACAATTTCCTCAATAAAACTAGAAATATAGGAAATGGAGCCAAAATATGGCAAATTTTGGGGACTACATCAAGCCAAAAATCTTCTATACAACAAGAAAGCCATCAGGGACAGTAGGACAAATGAGCAGATAAAGGCACTTGCCATCAAGCTGGGCAACTTGAATTCTATACCAAGAACCCGTGTGATTGGTGAGAACTGACTCCTGCAAGTTGTTCTCCGACCTCTACATACATGCCATAGCGGAAAAATTGACATGTGTATGCAAGCTCACCCACGTACTCATACACACACATATACACACAGATCATATACACATGCAATAAATACATATTTTTTTTAAAAAAGAAACACTCAACAGAATAAAGACATAGTCCACACAATGGAAGAAAATCTTTACCAGCTATTTATCTGACAGAGGATTAATATATATACTATATTTTAAAAAAGTAAAAAAAAAAACTAAACCACAAAAAATAATCTAATTTTAAAATGGGCAAACTCAGGATCTGGGGAGATGGGTAAGTAGTTAAGAGTATATGTGACCTTGCAGAGGACTAGAGTTCAGTTCCCAGCACTCATACGAAGCTGCTCACAACTTCCAGTTGTGGAACTCCCAGTTCCAGGGAGTCTAACATCTCTGGCCTCTGAGTACACCTGCTTTAACATGAACATATTCACATGCCACACCTACATAAAATTTAATTTTTAAAAATCTTTTTAATGGGCAAATGCAAATACTTAAAGATAAATATCACATTTTCTCTGGTATGTGAAATGTAGGCACACACACACACACACACACACACACACATAAAACAGGAAAAAAGGAAGGGAAAAGAAGATCCATGGAGGAGTAATAGAAAGTGAATATGATGAAACTACACTACTATATACATGTATGAAAATGGCACAAAGAAATACATCATTTTGTACAATTAATATACATTTATTTTTCTGGATTTCTTTAAAATATAAAGATGAAATCATTTGCATTAAAATGAGTAAGATTGGAGATCATCATGTTAAGTGAAACAAGCCATTCTCACCACGAATGTCACGTTTTCTGTCATAACTGGAACTTAGGGAGAAATAAAAAGGGGCATTAAACTAAAAGGAAGATTGTTAGGGATATAGAAGAGGGGTAATGGCAGAGAAAGGGGGACAAAAGGGGGTAAACAGAGTGAATAAGATAAAAAGTACATTATATTTTTGTATGGAAATGTCACAAATAAAACCCATTACTTCATACATCTAATATACAAAAATTTAAAAGTATGGATTAGTATAAGTGGAGACAAGAAAAACATGGAAGGGAAGAAAATATTACAGAGATTTCAATTTTCTTTTTTAAAGCACATGAGAAATTATCACTTGAAAGTCAAATTCAGGTGATTAAACTGAAATTGCCATTCTTAATCAATGCACCATTTAATATAATTTCAATTATGCCCATGTGGTTTTCAGTTTGCTTTCAGAGTATACAGTCAACTGTCAGGACCCCACATATAGAAGGAACTAGATAGATCAAAGGCAAGAGTCATCATAATCATCATCATCTAAAGATATCTTTAGAGGAAGACAAAAAGGAATAACATTTTCTCTTCCAGAAAAGTCAAAACTTTCAGTTGTCAATTTCTTCAAGTATAGGATTAACACCTGCCACATATGAATTGAACAATATGAAAAGGTCACCTGCTTACAACTTTACTTTCTTGCTCATAAGTCAACAGCGGGTGGTTTCCCAGTAAGGTAACACTCTCATTTAGGACGTTCTGGAACCTTCATTTCCATTTCAAACGCTAGGTTATCTCTACTTTTGGATAAACAAGTAACTTAAACCCACTACCATGACTGCCATCTGTGAAAACGGCATGTTTCTGAGAAGGAGCCCTGGGGAAAATCCACCAGTACACAAGCCCTTCTTCCTTTATCCTATAGTTTTTGCCATTGCACGACTAGAAAAGAGCATTAGATGCTGTTTGTGGTAAGTACCACTTAGGAATACTTCGAGATCTAGAGGCTTGTAGAGGAACATTTAATCATTTAATCCAGCAGCATGACTGCTCTAGCAAGAGATCACCTTCAGAAACCTGTGTGATATATAGCTGGAATACCCAGAGGATGTTTGTCAGGCTAATCCTGTAAGATTTTGTATCTGAGGCAGTGGTGGTCCATGTCTTTAATCCCAACTCAGAAGGAAGTATGACACTTGCCTTTAATCCCAACTTTTAGAATATAAAAGGAGTAATCAGTAGAAAGAGAGGCAGAGTTCAGAGAGAGAACCAAGGTAGAAGCAGAGAGGAAGCAGTGATGTAGGAGCAGAGCTCATTGAGAAAAGCAGTTAGTTCAGTCAGACAGTTTGAGTGCAGTCAGCTCAGACAGTTCAGTTTAGAAGAGTAGAGCCAATCCAGAATAAGTAAAGAGAAACAGAAAGTCAGAATCAGACAGTTTACAATTTATAGTTAGGAGTTCACAATACAGATCAGAGTAAAAAGGAGTAGTTCAGAGGATAGGTGAGCTCAGTCAGTAGTAAGTCTCAGAGGCTGAAACATTGTAGGTTTAGGTTTGAAAATTATATTGTATAGAGGCTGAAGCCATTTAAGTCTACGTTTAAGATTATATTATATGGAGGCTGAAACACTCTAGGACCAGGGATTGAATTGGCAAACAATAGACTGTCTTCTTCAATGAACTCATGAGAAGAAATTAAAAAAAAAAAATCAATGCTTACAGAGGCTATGACCTCCTAACTAACAAGTAACTGAGGAGAAGCTAGAACTCCCCAAATTATATCAGATTTGACTCTGGCATAATCTCAGGAAAATATTACTATGTTCCTATGTTTAATATACTACATGGTTTAATGATCCATGTTGCTTCCCTTGGTAGACACGGTAATTTTCTCCTTCCTAGAGATGACTACCTATTATATTAATCCATTAAACCTATACAAATGTGATGTAATATGGCCAGAAAGATTTGGTAGCTGTGACTAAATTGGAGATTGTGAGGTAATGACATTAACCTGAATTATCTAGATAGACTCAATATTATCACAAAATTCCCTGTAAGAGGAAATCAGCAAGGTCAGAGTCAAAAGATGTGATGAAAGGTTGAAGAATTTGAAGATGCTGTGTTGCTGGCTTTGAAGATGAAGAGGTCTATAACCCCAAAATGTGGATGATTTCTTGCAGCTGGAAAGAGCAAAGAATCATTGTCCCATAGAGTCTGCAGAAAGAATATATCTCTGTCAATACCTTGATTTTAGAACTTCTAAATATAGAACCAGAAGATAACAAATTTGTGTTGAGTCACACCACTTAGTTTGTGTTAATTTGTTACCACAGTGTTGATGGGGAGGTAAAAAAAAACAAAAAACAAAATACAGCTCTCACCTCAAAGAAAATAAGACACAGTTTATTCTTGAGCCAAAACATAAGTGACCAAGGCCCAGGAATACAGATTTAGGTCACCCCAAATCTAAGGTGGTAACCATTTCATGTTTATATTGTAATAGAACAGTCATAAGTCAAGACACCTTCCAAATATATTGGTGGAAATATCAGGTAGGTCAGTTACAGCAAAGTAGAAAAATCTCTGTTATAGGCCTCAGATGCCTTCATCATGTGGCTGCTTACAACCAGCATGGTTTTCTCTCTTCATCTTCATCTTCCTCCTCCAGGCAGCTGCCAAGATTTACAGCTCACATTTTTGTTTTGTTTTTAGAAATTCTAACAGAACTGTCCTCAATCTTTCTTCTCAGGCTGTTCTTAAATTCTTTTACTAAGGAAATTAAAAGCACTGAGTGGTACCCCAATTTCCCTGGTAACACCATGAACAATAACAATGTCAGCCATGCATGCAAAATGAAGAGAAAACACTACATCTACACCACATGTAACAAGTACCTCCCACTTCTCCAACTCAATACACAAGCTATAACATTTCATTTAACACTCAAATTACTGTGACTGAGACTCTATATAATCATATTAACAGGAAATTCGCTCTTTCTGTTGAAGTCCCTTAGAAAAGAATATTAAACACATTTCCTGATACCATTATACAGCCTTGATCCTCCCTTCTACCTACCCTCCCTCCGCCTATATTATCAACCACAGGAACTCTGGGGTTCAGTTACCCCAGATAAATGCCTCAAGATAAAGTAGACCTAGATTCTTCCAAATCTTCTTTAAGCATGGTTCTTTGTTTTGGTTTAACCCTACTTCCTCCTCCCCAGCCTCACCATACCCCACACTGAGTTGCTGTGTTGGAACAGACTTTGTCTAGCAGCTTCAAAGATTTCATAGAAATCTTCCCATACTTCTTTCACCTCAGAACCTGCGTCACAGGGCCAACCAACTTCTCCTGTCCCCTTCTGTCTCAACAATTTTGACACCCTTTCTTGTCTCTAGAAATTGGCCTGGACAACCTAGTCCGTTCAATCTTGTTACAATATATCTTGGCCTCAAATAGTAATTCAGTCTCAAATTTAAGTTCAGTCTTCAATTGAATCCCTACTACTCCTTATGCAAATACTCCCCATTTCTATTCCTAACAATAGTGGGGTCTCCTATTGTGATGAGGATATGGTGTTTCAGTTTTAGGCCATTAAAGGGCCAATATGATGACTTGTCCAGAACAAAGAATGAAGGCATCAAGAAGAATCAATGGTTTCACTAAAAACTTCCAGTGACTTCTAAATGTTTCCTTCTCTGCTTAGAAAATGAGTGCAGTCTTTCTCCCCTGGTACCCACAACTCATTAATTTGTTCTGTTATCCAGGGATAACAAATTAGTTAATGAAAAGACAATGGCACCTAAAATTTAAAAAAAGGAGGCAAAATTAGTTGATAGAGGTGAGGTGACAAGAAGTCTGGACACAATATTCACAAACAACTTTGCAGTGGATACATTCAAGGGGGATTATGCATCGAGGTAGCTGAGATGGACAGAGCCCAATAGATGTGGATACTGAGGGAGCTTTATCAGGGAACCCACACACACTGCTGCAAGAGGTCCTCAGTGCTTTCTGGTTGCTTCGTATCAGTTTCTCAACACGAACCTACTTTCCACTGGACCTGATTTTTGAGCATGCACTGCTGATACAGGTGTGAGTGAGAATCTGGAGGACACTTGCCGGGATTTCCAGGTTCTTCTGTTCCAGAACACATGAAGAGTGGTGGAAATATAATTTTTTATTAAGGAGAGCAATCCAGAAGGTGGAAGTGGGCCAGAAAGCTGGGAAAAGTTAGACGCTCAACAGCACCAGACCAGTCATGACCTTTTATGGATATTTTACATAGTACCTGGCTTCTTCCATATTTGTAAGTGGGGGCTTTTCACACACATGCTCTGTCCTTTGCATGTACCCCAGCAGTTCTCAAACCTGTGGGTCATGACCCCTTTAGGGGGTAGAACAACCCTTTCACAGGGATCGCCTAAGACCACCTTGCATATCAGATATTTACATTACAATTCATAACAGTAGCAAAATTACAGTTATGAAGTAGCAATGAACATAATTTTATGGTTGGGGGTCACCACGACATGAGAAACTGTATTAAAGGGTCGCAGCATTAGGAAGGGTGAGAACCACTAACATTGTTGCCCTCATAGGGTAGGTCCAGACTATCTTTGGCATTGTTTTCTTTTGTGATGATTTTACCTCTTACTCCATATGCTATCACTCTGACATTCTATTACTAGGATTCCCTAACTGTGGTCCTAGACCAGCAGAATCATCCCCTGGAAACTTGTTAGATATGCAGATTTTCAGACATCATCCTGAGTGGTTGAATCAGAAACTCAGGGACTGGGGAGTGAGGTAGCAATTTGAGTCTTAATCACCTCAGGTGGTTCTAATTGCATGTTCAAGTGTGAGGACCAATGACAGACTTAGTTCTATTTTAATCATGAAGGTCTCTGCCTGGTGCTAGTGTGGGGAATAGAGTGGCCAATTAAGATATAAGCTCAAAGCCAGATGTGATGCTGCATGCCTGTAATCCCAATATTTAGGAAGCCAAGGCAGGAGGAGGAGTGGTTCCAATCTGAGGCCAGTCAATAGTACAGAGTGAGAACCTATTTTTAAAAAAAAATAGATTGAGGCGTACTGATTTAAAACTATGAAGAATGTTAAAGATAGTATAAGACACAGAATGCTTAGGAACCTGAATTTCAGCTGAATGACAATTTTTATTGTACAAGTTGTATTTATATTAAGAAGCAACCTGGAGGCCTGCTATGGTGGTCCATACTTATAATCCTAGTACCAGGAGGCTGAGGCAGGGGGATCAGTGCAACATCAGACTCAGCTACATAAAGAATTCCAGGCTAGCCCTGGCTACTGGGGAGGTTGAGGCAGAAGCGTCACAAGTTCAAAACCCATCTGAATTACAGAGTAAGTTTAAGGCCAGCCTGAGTAATTTAGTGAGATCCTCTCTCAAAATAAAAGTAAAAAGAGACCTAAGATGCAGTGTACTGGTAGAATACATGCCCAGCATGCACAGGCTCTGGGTTCAATCCTCACTATGCCTCTACACACACACACACATTGTTATAGATCCTGAAATATGAGTTTTATTTATTTATTTACTTGCTTACTTCTCACTATCTATCCCTGGCTGACCTTGTGAATGAATGAAAAAAAAACAAGAAAGAAAAAAAGAAAGAAAAAGGAGGGATATGACTGCTCCTAAGTATGGTGGAGGAGGAGAAACTTTATTGTAGATAAAAGGGAGAACATAGTCAGAGGCAGAGACACCTGGGAGAGCCCAGAGTGACCATGACCCTGAGGTGGACCATGTGTGGAGATGGGGGAGTCCAGAGGGAAGAGAGGGGAGCCAAGTGCAGCAGCCAAGAGTGCAAAGGGTAACAAAAAGGAGTGTTCGGATAACCAAAATAGATGAATTATATAGGGAAGAGCTTCTAGGGGAAGAACAGCCAGCCCCTGGGTTCAGCGGACTGGGTATGGTAGCCATACCCTGTAACAGATAGGTACTGAGGGCCAGGTGTGTTTTGATGTTAAATAGGCACTTCATCCATTTGTCCCAGGTTTGATACCTAACTGGGAGCTGGATCTAACTCAGTGTTCTAACTCAAGGGGTCCTAACTACTGTTGTTTCCAGTGATACTTGTTTTATTTTTTCCCTCTGTGATTTACTACTGTCCTGTCTGTATAAGGCAACTGATGCGAATTAGATAAAGGCACCTTCCCTGGGGTTGATGCAGCAACGCACTTGGATGCACAGCCTGAAAGAAGGGCCCTAAGCTGCTCGGTCCTTTGTGACGGACCAGAGCCCATTGCCCTCGTGACAGGTCTTCTTACTGCAGGGCTGCTTGGACTCATTCTAATTGCTTACACTTTGCTTTGTTTCAGAGCCCATCAGGGAGGGGAGCGCCTGCTTCCCACCACTACAAAACTCCTCCGGTTTTCTAAAACCGTGTTTGTCAAAAGCATCCGTGTGCAAATCCTTTTGTTCACGATGGTGGCATTCAAGTTGAATTGTGCATGAAATCGTCTTGCTAAAGAAGCTGCTTTCTCTATATAAAAGGGGGCGAGAGAAATGGAAGGATCTGATTAGTTAATAAGAATTCTGAGGAGTGAGATTTCAGATTAGCATAAACCGGTTTCTTGTTCAGAGCACGTGCAGCACCAGAGCAAAAGAATTCTTTTCTTCCCCCTTTTCTGTTAAAGCATTTAGTTCTAAAATAGTATAATCACAATAAGACTTTCCAATGTGTGAATTATAGTATATTAAGTCATGACTAATTGCATTGATTTGCATTCAGGGTTTTTTAACATCTGTGTGGTAATTATCCTAATCCAATTTGTTATGCAGAATACAATCAACCGTTATATATGTTGGTGTTTAGGGCCTGACACTATTTCCTGCTAAAAAGGAGAATGAGAAACAAAGATAGCTCAGGTGGAAAGACAAGCACATCTTTTATAGACATCAGCCCCCTTTCTTGATCTCCCAAATTAGCTGGGGGAAGGGTAGAAGCAGAGATCAAGCAAATTTCATTAGCATTTTAAAAGGAGGCCCAAGAAAAGAGAGAAAAGGAGCACACCCAACCCCAACGAGAGTGCTGGTGAGAACAAGAAAGAGCAAGCTGTATGAAATACTCGGGAAGATTTTTTTTTTCCTAACAGGCTGTGCTTTCAGAAGCTTCCAGAAATAATATCCTGACCTTGCCTGATAATGAGCCAATAAGACGGTGTTCTGCTGACAACTGTGCTATTTCAGTAAGGGTTGCATCTTACCTAGGAGTCAGGATTTAACTTTGAACCTTTCATTTTTCTGTCCTTTCAGGAAAAGGATAGAACACTGATAGTGCTTAGAAAGGCCTATAAACCTGGGGCACAGCCAAAATATATGAGGTGACTTCAGGCAAAGGCAAGGGAAACAGCAAGCTGCGGCCCCTGCCTCTACACGAACATGCATCTGAACACCCAGGTGACACTTTGCCGCCCTTTCCAAGATGTCTGCATTGCCTACTTTGGAGCATCTGATCGGCTAAGCTTCAGTCTTACTTTATCAAAAATGCAAACCTTAGTGAGCAATGCTTAGGCAGGTTCTTATGTATGTACGTATATATTTATGTATTATTTATTATTATTTATTAAAATTTAAAACAGGTCCTCTTGCATGCTAGGCAAATGATCTACCATTGCAACGTTTCCCCAGTCTTTCATTTTTAAATTTATTTAAATTTCTTTTCATAAGCTATATTTTCATGATATGCTTTCATCTCCCCAAACTGCTCCCCAATCTCCTCCCACCTCCCTATCCACCCAACTTCATGTTCTTTAACTCCCTCTGTCCCTCTTTCTCTCAAAAACAAAATGAACTGAGAAAAAACAGACAAATTTAAAAAATGAATAAGACAAAAATACCCCAACAAAACAAAACAGAAAGCGCACATACAAAAGAACATGGAGTCCATTTTGTGTTGACTAACTAGTCCTGAGCACAGGGCCTGCCCTAGAGTGTGGTTGATATGCCCAGTGACAGTCCGTTGGAGAAAACTGATTTTTCCTTTCCTAATGACCATCAATTGTGAATAGTTTCTTGGTTAAGGGTGGGACCTTGTGTGCACTTCAGCATTGCAGTGCTGGGATCTTTGTTAAACAGCCTCTTTTAAGAGAGCAAGCTCTATTTAATTCAGAAGAGAATAGACTGAAAGAGAAGGTCCAGCTGTCTGAGGGACAATAGAAGCCCCAAAGGGGAAACCTAGAAAACCAATGTGGCAGATTTTGCAGTCTTCACTTAATTTGCCATTTTCATAAGTACACAAAGCTTGGGCCCTCCAAATATGGCAGGAGCCCATGTTGGAGAAAGGGATCAAGGGATCCCCTCCAGCCTTCCCACAACAAGCCAGTCTTGCCTTTAGTCAGTACAGAATGCAAGCTTATATGGCCCCATGTCAAGCTGCTAATGAGAATCACCAGGAAATCTTGTTAAACATATAGTTATCTCATTCCTCCTTCATTGACAAGGGCTTAGTTAGGTTCAAACCTAGAGTTTTCAAAGTTCAGAAGACTCTAATCAGCAGTTCCATCAGGCAAACACTGGCACCAGCTCTGATTCCCAATCATGCATGAGTAAAACAGACTTGTGGTACAATCAATGCAGACATATTCACTTTACAGCTAAATAGAAAAGTCACAGGTTTTAACAATCTTCCTTAGTATATTACGAAGAATCAAGTAAATAAAGCAATAACAGTGTTGGACTTCAGAGATCCAAACTGGGACCCCCAGGGCCCAAACCGGAACGCCGCATCCCCACAGAGACTCACAGACGGGCTATCGATGCAAATAGCAAGAGGATTTATTCCAGTGCACTGGGACCCTTCTAACATGCAGGATAGAATCGGCCCCGAGGAGCAAATGGTGAAGCTTTTTATACAGTTGTTGGGCATAAACCGAATTGGTACAAGTTGATTGGTTCCCAAATTGTTTTCTCATTTTGATAGGTAGGGGCCAGTTAACCTTTAAATTGATTATAGCAAGGTCACGGGCACCAGGAAATGTACACTTAGGGTAAAGTCCCTTGCCCAAGGCTATTAGGCGACGGCTGTAGCCGCTGCTCATTTTAGGAATTTGGGCTGGGTCACAGTGCTCTTGAATTAAGCTCATGAATTGAATTTATGGTTTCTGGGGTAGGCTAGTTCTTGGAACAGGGAGTTCTGGAAAGTACTCAATAATTATTGTACTGAGTAGAGAAAGCCAGGGCCGAGGGTCTCCGGCCTCACAACAGAACTATACATAAGTACAAAAACTGATACTTTCCATCTTGGTCAGGTTGGGTCACTGTGTAAGCAATTTCCTTCCATACAACTAATGGCAGTTCTGATTGGTTGATGCTCCTAGCGAGAGGGTGGGTTTACAGGAAGGCAGCTTCGTTTTGGTGGACCATACTCATTTATATCAATCTGACATTTGTAGTTAGGCAAAAAGAGCTACAGTTTTCTGTTTGGGGATATTTTTCTAGACGAGACTTGCACTCAGAGGGGTACTTCTGATTTTTCAGTCCGGGCCTTCTCGTCACAACAACTGCCAGACATAACAACAAAACTACATCCTAGTGCACCAGGACCAACACAGTTTCCTCCTTGATCAAACTTTACTCAGGTACCTCTAAGCCCTCCTTTTAAACAGTCCTTGGTTAAATCCTTGACCCAGTCCAGTCATCAGCCTACCTTTAGCAAACAGTCCTGTTAGCAAATATATTCCTACCCCAGCAACCTGATCATTCTAGATAGTTGATGAAATTCTTCAACCTCCCACAATTAACACCAAAGTCTTAGAGCAACCAGAAGCCCTGCATTCCATTCTCAATGCAGAAGGAAAGAAAGAAAGAGAGAGAGAGAGAGACAGAGAAGGAAGGAAGTGAAGGAAGAAAGGAAGAAAGGAAGAAAGGAAGAAAGGAAGAAAGGAAGAAAGAAAGAAAGAAAGAAAGAAAGAAAGAAAGAAAGAAAGAAAGAAAGAAAGAAAGAAAGGAAGGAAGGAAGAAAGAAAGAAAGGAGGGAGGGAGGGAGGAAGGAAGGGAGGGAGGATCACATTTATTAAGAATCATTTTAAGTCAATTTAGCATAAAACCCCTAGCTCTCAATGTCTAATCAAATTCCTGTTGGAAATTATCATCTGCTAGCTATACATCTCCATTTGTATTCAAAGTAGTTCAAGTTGAGTTCAGTCTTCTCCTAGTACAGAAATCTTTAACAAAGTCTTCCTTTCTCCCTTACTGATTTGCTTACAAGTGTCAGAATATTTTTTGTTCATTAAGACCCTTGAGAGAAATTACCTATGTCAGACAGGACTTCATTTAACTGACTACTTCCGAGTTAGTCTAGACCTGTCCCAGCATACTAACCACTCTGCTGGTGGCTCCATCCAAGAGCTTAATAAATAAGCAGGAGTATCTCCTAAGAACTGACCCTCCTTGTTGGAACTTTGTTAAAGAAGTAAGGTTCTAAAAGTCTCAGCGTTAAAAAAGTATGAACTGAGCATTTGCTCTAGTCTTTCTCTGTGGTAGGAAGTGGGGGGCAGGGGTCCGGGGACTGATTGCCTCAGCACTCACAGGAAAGCAGACAAACAATTACAACCCACTTGGGGCTGTGACTGGCTTATTTGAACCATTTGCTGGAAAGGGAAGAACCATATATCAATTAATTGGCAGAATAAATATTACATTGTGGTAGGCGACCCCAGAGCTAAGGGGAAGAAAAGTAAACAGCTATGTGTGCTGGTTAGTGTCCTTTGTGTACAGCAACTCTACCATGTCTCTTCTGCAAACTCCTCCCCCTTCCTCCACATTCCAGCCATGCTTAGGGTCACTGCCCAGTAGAATAAAGCACCCAATTAGAATGAAAGTCACTGTGTACAGAAGACAAAGAGGCCAATATTGTATTAAGAGTCCTGCTTCATTATATGCAGAATGCTGTCTTTAAGGGAAAATCTTGCACAGACTGTACTAGTACATAATAAATTGCTTTCTGCAAGAGAGCCTTGGTATCTCATGTCTGTGCTCGGAAAGCCTACATCCTTGAATCGCATCTCTAAGAGGATCCACTCACCTTGGTTACCCCTGCAAGCTCCTTCAGCTCAGCACATGCTCTTCCCAGGGCTTCTTCTCCTTCTTTCCTCCTAACTCCAGACAAACCAACCCTTCCATGGGTAAACTCTGTCTACAAGTTAAAGCCTAGATTCTACCTGCTGTTTTAGGTATTTCATGGTCCTAAAGTGATGACTCTCCGTACGTATCACCAATCAGAATGCTAGCTGGGCATCTAGCTCAAGAAGTTAGAACACAAGGTAGTATAGAACATACCCTTGATTTCTTTGTTGTTACTGTATTCGTATATGGGCCTTGGTCAGTGTCTTAGTTAAGGTTTTATTGCTATGAAGAGAC
Source organism: Cricetomys ansorgei (assembly GCA_026225945.1). Lineage (NCBI taxonomy): Eukaryota > Metazoa > Chordata > Mammalia > Rodentia > Nesomyidae > Cricetomys > Cricetomys ansorgei. Next base: position 4,111,342 of record JAMJFZ010003268.1, read on the forward strand.
ATCCTGACCATGGCAACTCTTATAAAGGAAAAGATTTAACATTTTTAAAATTTTTTTTTAATTTATTTTATGTCTGAGTGTTCTGTCTAAAAGTACACCTGCATGCCAGAAGACGGCATCTGATCCCATTATAGATGGTTGTGAGCCACCATGTGGTTGCTGGGAATTGAACTCAGGAACTCTGGAAAAGTCAGTGAGTGCTCTTAATGTCTGAGCTATCTCTCCAGCCCAAGGAAAACATTTAACTGGGGGCTGGCTGACAGTTCAGAGATTTAGTCCATTATCATCATGGCTGGAAGCCTGGCAGCACACAGGCATACATGGTGCTAGAGAAGTAGCTTAAGAGTTCTACATCTGGATCCGAAGGCATCAGGAAAGAGAGAGTGAGCCAATTAGTATGGCTTGAGCTTCTGAAACCTCAAAGCTCTCCCCCAGTAACACTTTTCCTCCAACAAGGACACACCTTCTAATAGTGCCACTCCCTATGAGCCAACGAGGGCCATTTTCATTCAAACCACCACAGTCAGTGAGAAAAAGAGCCTTACTCTTCCAGAGAGCAAGTAAGGATCCGGAGAGCCTTACTGCTTCCAGAAAAGAGAGAAATGCTGAATTCAGGAGTGAGTGTGTAAAACAAAAGCAAGGCAGATGAGAGCCCAGAGAAGCTGCTGAGTGTCAGCTCTCCATCTCACTCACTTCCTGGAAAGAGCTGCTTGTTCCAGCTATGTTGTCTCCCACCTGAACCATCACACATGCAACCGTGTGCTTACATAGAAACTCGAAGGCCTCTCTCAGCCTCTATCTTGTGACCATTACAATAGAAATGACTCTGCTGTTCCTCCAGCCTCATAGAAATTGGTGGAGAGAGACAGGGGTGGGATACCAGATTTGAAGATGTTCCCCAAACTACAGCTGGGCTTTTGGGCAGAAGATCTGGCTATCACCTTTCTGTTGAGCCTGGCAAGGCATATTGAGACGGTTTGATAACATGCTTGAAGGTAGCAAGTTGTTTCTGAGGATTGGAACAGAACAAAGAAACAGTGTTGACTTTCATGTGAACTGCCCAGGTCACCTCCCACCCTGGGCCTGTGTGCCCTGGTGTTGCCACCACCCCCTTCCTTTGGGCAATATGGTAGACAAACACCACAGATGACAAAACTTAACTACGGTCAACCACTCAATGTTTCCCATTCTCTTCCTGAAGGCTTGCTTATTATCATTCCTGTACCCATCATCCCAATGTGCCTAGAGAAACCTTTAAGGGGGGGGGGTTGTCTATCAACGGAGGATTTTTCAAATCTTCCTTCCTGACGAGGATAAAAACTAAGTGAAGTGTGTCTGGCAGTCTGCATCTTTTCAGCAAGCTATGCACCCCCCCCATGCACCCCACACTCCATCCAAATATTCCCATGCTGCTTTTGTCTTGGGCTGTGACAGGAAGATGGACAAGCCATGTAGCCCTGATATGATCTGAAGCTGAGACATAAATAGCATGTCCTCCCTATGGACGGGAGGAATCACTGTGGACTACCAGGAAAGCCCAAAGGGAGACTTATTTTAGGAGTAGAAGCAAAAAGTTTTGTCAGCTTCCTACAAGAGCTTACTCCACAGCTACCTAACTGAGAGAGTGCTGCTTTGTTAGGAGTCGTCTCTGAAAACCCACAGATCCCTTTTAGTAGTCATTGTCAACTCCATGCCCCCTTGCTTCAACCCTAAAGGATTCTGGAAATGCCCATGTATCAGTACAGTGCAGGAAGGTTGCCACACAACCTTCACAAACACACAATGTGTGGCACTTTATTAGAACTCTTTTTTTTTCTTGTTTTTCCCAGCATCCCCATGGGGGCTCACAACCATCCATAAGCCCAGTTCCAGGGATCTGATGCTTTCTTCTGATCTCCACAGTCACTAGCACATGTGTGGTACACATACATACATGCAGGCACAACACTCATACACATAAAATAAATCTAAAAAAAAAAAAAGCCAATGTCGAAATTTGAAGTCAGAGTGATTGGTGACTGACATCATTAGTGCACAAAGCTTGGCTTGGAGTAATCACTCAGATTTTCTTTTTTTATTATCCTCATGATTCTTTATTGAAATATAGCTGAATATTTTAATTTCTAATATTGTACTTACCTATTCCGCTGGAAAAATTAACATGCCAGCTGATAAATTGACATTTTACTCTACAAATTTCTGATGCATAAAAAATGCGGAAGTCTCACTGGAAATGTTCACCCACTAAAGAACTGTGTGACTCGACACAGAGATGCATGTCTCTAAGCTCAGCGATCGGGAGACTGGGGGAGGAAGAGCGTAAATGTGAGAACAGCCTGGGTTACAATATGAGTTCAAAGCCAACATGGACTACAGACACGCCAATACCTTGTTTCAAAGAATGAACAACTACAAACAAATTTATTTGCACAAAAATAAATGATCACAGAAATGTCTTTGCCCTATAAAAGAATCTATATTTGATGCAACCTCTCAACAATTGAGTATATTCACAACTGGTTCCTGAGCATAAGGATCCAAAATAAAGATGACATGTTAAAGCTTAGAATATTTTAATCTTTTACACTTATTCATTTTTTTGGGTGTATGCACGCATGCAAACACACACGTGGCATGGCGCACGTGTGGAGGTCAGAGGACGTTCTTCCAGAGTCAGTTCTTCCCTGCCCCATCATGTGGATCTGAGGAACTGAACTCAGGTTGTCAGGCTTGGTACCAAGCGTCATTACTTGCTGAGTACTAACTGGCTTAGAGCATAGGGTTTTTGTTTTTAAAGATTTACTGTTACTACTTTCTTAATTATACGTATAAATGTGTGGGTGTGTGCATACGAGTTCAAAAGAGGGGACTAGGTCCCTTCAAGCTGGAGTTACCTGTGGTTATAAACTGCCTGATGTAGGTGATGGGAATTGAACTTGGGTCCTTGGAAAGAGCAGTTCAAACTCTTAACGGCTGATGTATCTCTCCAGCGCCCCCACAACCTAGTTTCTAACAGACCAAAAATAGGGTCTTGCACATCAATCAACATCAAAAGAAAAAGAACATAAATGTGGGGAGAAAGGAAACTAGAAATGAACAAAATGACAGAGGAGAGTTCTGCTCAGATTTTCTTCTGTACTGGCTATACCATGCAGGGCCTTTTAACTTTTTAAAAGCACAGAAACTAACCTAGCACTGTACAATAGAGCACTCTGCGACAATGGTTGTCTGCTACAGAGCCATCATCCCACACGGCAGGCAGCCACTTCCCGTACGTGCCATTTGAGCACTTGAAATGTGGCTATTCTAAACAAGAGAGTGAATTTTAATAATGAATTTCATTTCACTTATAGTCACGTGTGGCTAGTGTGGAAAAGCACAGGTCTAGTTACTGCGCTGTAATTCAAGTCTCAGTTCTACCTCTTGCTAGGAGTTTTAACCTAGCTGACCTCTCTGTGCCTCAGTTTATTTATCTGTGAAATGGAAATAATAAGGACTTTCTCAGGACAACTGTGAGGAGTGTGTGTGTGTGTGTGTGTGTGTGTGTGTGTGTGTGTGTGTGTTTGTATATATGGGTGTTAATTTAAGATGTGCCTGCTCTGTATGTCACTTCTTTCCAATCAGACACAGTCAGTAGAAAAATACTCATTAGTCGCTGTGAGGCCTTTGCCAAGGAATTGAAGCCCCTTGGCCAGAGATACTGGGTAAAAGTCAAATGCTCTTCTTAAGCCAGACTTCATAAGAAATGTCATTTAAATCACTGTTCTTTATGGAAATCTCTCTGTGTCTTTCTCTGTCTCTGTCTGTCTCCCTGTCTTCTCCTGCCCCCTCTCTATCTATCTCTTTCTCCCTTTCCCCAATGTGTGTGTATTCAGAATGAGGAGTTCAACTCAAGCCTCTGCCTATGTCTAGTCTTCATCTTTCTAAACTTACGTAGTTGCAAATAAGGGAGATAATTCTTGCAGATATAATTCACCATCCTTAGCAGTGAGGTATCATGGTAATAGTTTACAGCAAATAGCCATGGAGATCTGAATTTGAATCCCAGTCTAACCTGTTAAGTGGAAGGGTGAGATTGGGCACAGGAGCTCCCAACTCTGGACCTCTGCTTCTCCCTCAGTAAGCAATGGTATGTAAAGCTCTCTCTTTCAAGACTGCTGTGGTAGATAAAGGAACTAATTTAAGCCATGCATTCAGCACGGAAACCCGGGGCTGTTATTTTTATCATCCATATCTGTATGTTAGAAGGAGAACCAACTCCACAAGCCTTCATCAACAACAATTTAAGCTCAGATCTGGATAAGAAAACCGACTTCCTAATGCCCAGGGTTAGGAGAAACCAGCTGTGAAACCAAAGCTGAAACCAAGTCCTACTGCCTCTTAGCCTCAGGCCAGGCAGAACCAGAGGCTCTTTGAAATGGCCTGCCGGCTGCTAGTTTCTGATGGGATTGTAAAGTATTATTTCATTAGTCACTCTCAATGTAGGAAACAGAAGTGCAAGTTACTTCATTAAAAGCACTCACACATAACTGGATACATTTACATATTAAGCAGGCAACTGAGACTCTAATCTTTCTATTTTATGTACAGCTGTAATCATTACTCAGCATCAGACTGCTTGTTAAATACTCAGGGTACTATAGAGAACTCTCAGGTCTTTAGTAAGCAAAGGTGACAATTGAGAAGTGCTCCCATTCACTCACCCTCAACAAGCCTTCAACACTGGTGACAGCGTGCTCAGGCACTCTGGAGCCCATCCAAGGGAACCTTTTAACTATAGAAAAACCATGACCATAGGTCTTCTGGAATATCTAATTAGCTGACTATCACATGCAGAAAACGAGCTTTTTTAGCGCATTGTGTAATTGGTTTGCAAGTGCAGTAGAGAAAGGAAAAAAAAATCCAACATTCTAAGTGATTGGAAGAAGCACCCTCTTCAGCTGTAGGAAGAAAGGTCAGAATATGGTTTTGTAAGATAAAGGCAAGCAAACTCAAGTCAAAGAGAAACTTTACATTCCTTTTTAAAAATAATTTATTTATTTTTTATTTCATGTACATTGGTGTTTGGCCTGAATGTGTGAGGGAGTCGGATCCCCTGGAACTAGAGTTATAGACAGTTGTGAGCTGCCTTTTGGGTTCTGGGAATTGAACCTGAGTCCTTTGGAAAAGCAACTAATGCTCTTAACCATTGAGATATCTCTCCAGTCCCAAAACTCTACATTCTTGTAACATTAATTTAGCCCCGATACTTGAAAAACATTTCTAACTCAAAAACTCAACAATATCATAGCAAAGATATTATAAAAAGTTGCAGGTGGATAGTCTTCATGAACATACAACAAAGAACACCCCCCACCCCCCGAAATAACTGACATGTCACATCCAGCAATACATTTAAAAGAACATTGCCTCATGGTCAAATAAAATTTATCCTAAGAGTGCAAGTCTGGCTAAAATTTAAAAACCACTCAGTATAATTTAGCATGTCAGTAAACTTTGAAATTAAAAACCATATAGTCATCTCAATAGATGCAGAAAATACATTTGACAAGATAAAGACTAATTTGTGCTATTTTTAAAAAGACTCTCAGAAAATTAAGAATTGAAGGAATATCTTCAACCAGACAAAGAGCATCTATGAACAACCCACAGGTAATATCACACTTAATGGTGAAAGACTTAAGCCTTCATCCTCTAAGATCAGAGAAAGGACAAGGGTATCAGTTCTTGCCATCTCGATTTAACATTGAATTGGTAGTTCTAGCCAAGGCAATTAAGGAAGGGATAAAAGATATGAATCGATATGGAAAAAATAAGGTTGTCCTTATTTGTGGATGTCATGATCACCTACATAAAGAGTCCCCAAAAGTATGGTAGAGTTGTTGCCTAGCTTGTACAAGGCTATGGGTTCAATCCCCAGAACCAAAAGAAAAAAAGAAAAGCAAAATGCCACTACAACTGACAAATAAGTTAGTGAAGTCATATGGTATAAATAAGGTCAATATAAAAATCTTAATTACGTATCAATTAGAAGTTGAAATTCAAAAAACAATATCATTTTCAATAATGCAATTCAAATAAAATATTTAGCAATAAATCTAACAAAGTATGTTCAAGAAGTAAATGCAGACAACTACAAGATATTTGATGAAGTAAAGAACTGCTAAAGAAATGGAGGGGAATGCTATGTTTATGTATAGTAGTTTCCATGAGCTTAGGGTAACAACTGTTCCTAATCTGGTCCACAGATTCAACATAAACTTAGTGAAACTGCCAAAAACGTTTTTGTAGAAATTGACAAGCTGGGCCAGGGGCATATCTCAATGGTAGAGTGCATGCCTAGCATGTGCTTGGTGCTGGAGTATGGTTAAAAGAAGAAGGAGGAGGAACTAGAGGAGGAAGAGGAGGAGGAGGAGGAGGAGAAGAAGGAGAAGGAGAAGGAGAAGGAGAAGGAGAAGGAGAAGAGGAAGAGGAAGAAGGCGACCAGAGGTGGTTGCAAACTCCTTTTATCCCAGCTCTCCTAAGGCACAGACAGGTGAATCTCTATCAATTCAGAGCTAGCCCGGTCTACAGAGCAAGTTCTAGACAGCCAGGGCTACATAGTGAGACCCTGTCTCAAAAAACCAAGAGACACAGAGAGAGAGAGAGAGGAGAGGAGAGGAGAGGAGAGGGGAGGGGAGGGGAGGGGAGGGGAGGGGAGGGGAGGGGAGGGGAGGGGAGGGGAGGGGAGGGGAGGGGAGGGGAGGGGAGAGGAGAGGAGAGGAGAGGAGAGGAGAGGAGAGGAGAGGAGAGGAGAGGAGAGAAAATATGAATGACAGCAGTGTTGAGTGGTGTATCCCTTCTTTATCTCCCACCTACCAGGCAACTGTACTGCTGCTCACTCTCGCCACCACTGTATGAAGATTCATTTTCCCTGTATCTCCTCCAGCATCTGCTCTGTTATGTTTTCTTGATGAGAACCATTCCGACTGGGATGGGATGGAAGCCAAGTCTCATTTTGCTTTGCATTTCTCTAATTGCTAGAGATGCTAAACAATTTTTCATATACTTTTTGGCCATTTATGTTTCTCTTTTGAAAAGTGTCTGTTGAGTTCATTTGTCCACTAACTGATTGGATTATTGGAGGGTTTAATTTTCTTAATTCTTTATATGTTCTGGATTTTAATCTCTTGTCCAATGATCAGCCAGTAAAGATTTTTCTCCCACTATGTAGGCTATCTCTTCACTCTGTTGATTGTTTATTTTTCTGTGGTAAAGATTTTTAGCCAGATGCAAGCTCAGTTGTTATAGCTGGAGTTTTAGGGCAAAACCCCTAGTTTAAACACTCCCTATAGGTAAGGCTTGGGCACCCACTCCAATGCGCCAATTAAAGAAATGAGTAAAGATAAAAGCAGAGAAAAGAAATTTGATCAATGCATACACTGGTAAATGGAACAGTTAAAGGGTTTGGTTAATAACCCCCCCTCGAGCACTCTGCCTCAGTTTGTTTGGGGAGGTATTGCTTTAGGTTTCAAAAGAAGAAAAATTAGAGCACAGGGTAAGAGGTATACATATAATAAAACAGTCCCTGTTCAGGTGTGGCCAAGTTAATCATTGTCTTAATCATGGTTCTGCATTGTGGTCCATCTATGTCATTGTTCTGTCATGGTTCTTAGAACATGACTAATTACAATCAAGGGTCTGGTCATCATCTTGGAAAATGCCATCATCTGGAGGTGTTCTTGTGATACAAGACTTTTCTGCTCACAGAATCCAAGGTTGCTGCACATTTGGGACAATAACTAGAGACATTTAAGCACCTTTTTAGGAATCTGGAACAAAACATTGTAAAAAGGCTAACAGTAAGCTGGGTGGTGGTAGTGCATGCCTTTAATCCCAGCACTAGGGAGGCAGAGGCAGGTGGATCTCTTTGAGTTTGAGGCCAGCCTGGTCTACAGAGTGAGTTCCAGGACAGTCAGAGTTACAACAGAGATACCCTGTCTCAAAAAATGAAAACCAAAAACAATAAAGGCTAACAGTAAGATGCCTTGGTGATTGCTATGTTTGTGCCTTCACCCTTGAGTGATAGGTTAGATATCACTGTTTTCTAGACAGACATGTATGATTGTCTACATTGTCATCTTGACAGGAATTAGAATTACCAAGAAGACAAACCTCTGGGCATATTTGTAGAGAAAAAGTGTGTGTGTATGTGTGTGCACATACATGCACATATATGTATGTGTGTATGTGCACATGTACTCATGTGCTCATGATAATATGGAGGTTTCTCCTTCTACTCTATGGGTTCCTAGGATCAACCTCAGGTCATGGGTTTAGAAGCCAGCACCCTTATTCATTGAGCCATCTTGCCATCCCTATGAGAGAATTTTAGAATTGTTTAATTGAGATAAGAAGGCCCACCCTAAATTCTGGCAGCACCATTCCAAGGACAGAGGTCTCTCCATTTCTTGACCATAGACTATCAAACTGTAAGCCAAAATTAAACACGTCTTCAAACATCTATTCTCAGATATTTTGTCACCATAGTGAAAAAAAGTAACCAATATTCATCCTTGGAGTGGTTAACAAGCTTGTGTGAAAGATAAATACATGTTCCAAATATAAAAGAGATATGCAAGATCTAGGCAGCTGGCTAGGCTTTTATTCTGTTTGTAGGTAACTAAATACTTTATAGTCAAATCAGTTTTTTGTTTTGATGCTTTTGAAAGAAGGTATCATATATCTCAGGCTAGCTTTAAACACCACGTATAATGAGGTGATGACCTTGAATTTCTGTTTGTCTTGCCTCTACTTCCCAAGTGTTGAGATTGCAGGTGTGTGTCACCACCCCAAGTTTTGTGTGGTCTCTGGGAATTGAGTTCAGGACTTCATACATAGTAGGGAAGAACTCTACCAACTGAGCTATATCCCCAGCCTAGTAAAGGCAGTGTTCTAGGTACATATTGTAGATGGAAATGTTACTATCTCGGGAGGATTTCAATACGTGAACAGAGACAGTTCTCCGAGATGCAAGCCTCAACAGCCCAGGAAAAGGTTTTCACCTCTGATGGACTGACCCAGAGCATGTGGGGCCTCTAGGTAATTTATTGACTCAAAGCTCCATCCTACTCACAAAGGCCTTATTTACATTAAAAAAAAACCCTCTGCAGATTCTGCCAGCTGACTTGGTATCCCAAGAGGCTAAAGTCAAAGCTGGGGAATCCAAGGTATTCCCTGGATTCAAGCTACAAAGGTGATAAGGACTCTTCGTTTGCAATATCATAAACAAATGCCTATAACATGAAGATTTTTAGAGAGCTACATCCATTGTCTTACAGAGAGAAGCAGGCTGCAAAAGCCTTGGGAAGCACTCTTCCCCAATACAGCTCTTAAAGCACATCTTACAGTTAGTTACAGGAGCCTCGTTGCACAGACAGAGCATACACTATCTGGTTCAAATATTTCACTACACATATTATATTGTTTTTGTACCAACTTGCATGCCTGGTTCCCATGGAAACCAGAAGAAGGCATCAGATGCCCTCAAACTTCAGTTATGAGTGGTTGCTTGCCATCATGTGAGTGCTAGGAACCTAACCTGGATCCTCTGCAAAAATAGCAAGTGCTTTTCAGAAAGGTATTTTTGAAACCTGGTTAGTTTTTCTCTCCACTTAACACAAGGCAGGGTCATCTGGAAGGAGGGAACTTCAATTGAGAAAATGCCTTAATCCAATTGGCTTGTAGGAAGCCTAGTATTTGGTTAATGTTAGTCATGAAAGGACTCCACCTTCTGTGGACAATGCCATCCAGGAGCAGGTGGTCCTGGGTTGTATAAAAAAAAAAGCAGGCTGAGCAAGGCAGGAGAAGCAAACCAGTAAATAGCATTTTTCCATGGCCTCTGCTCCATGAAGTTCCTGCCTCCAGTTCCCTGCTTGACTACCTGCCCTGGCTTCCCTCAATGATGGGCTGTGAATGGATGTGGGAGTTCAAATAAACCCTTTCCTCCCCAAGTTGCTTGTAGTCATGATCTTTATCACAGCAATAGAAAACAATCTAAGATAATACTCGTTTTTTTGAGGGGAAGGGACCTTCAGGGTGGGCCTAGGACCCTTATTGCTGGCGGGGTCTAGAGAAGGGTTCAATGTGCAGGCCTTCAGAGGCATTGTGCTAGGAAGAGCAGGCCCACTGTGACTGGCACCTGTGGCTATGTTGTCTGGCTGGTGAGGCCACAGTGATCCAGAGTTTTTCCATCATCAAGGATCTATCTGGTCACACTTTTACAGCTGCTGTTCAATGGGCAGCTGCTTGGGGATGCCGTTCTTGGCATCTGTGATGATGGTGGTCCTGTGGCATCAGATTAGGAGGAACACATCCATCCCAGAACCTCCAGGAAGGCATCTTCTACACCCATTCCTTGAAATGTTTTCCCCCAGCCTTTCAAGCCTTACATTCTGTTTTTTGCTCCAATCGGAGGTGATTATTTTGTACAAGGTGATATGAGGATGTAGTTTTACTCTTCCAGCATATCCAGCACAAATTTTCATTTTTTAAAAGCATTTTTTTCTTTCACATATGGTGTTGAAAAGCCCAGCGCCTCTAGTGATAAAGGCACTAACCCCTCCTCGGTTTAATGTCAAGTACTCGCTTTCCCATAAACCTCTCTGTTTAATGTCAAGTACTTGCTTTCCCAGAAATCCTTGTTACTGTGTAACATTTAACAAGTCAATCCAGTCCCTGGGTTCTGACCAATCAGAGAGATCCCCTGCTCCCTTTAAAAACCATAGCAGGAAGCTGCTGGGGGTTGGCCATCTTGTGTGGTGGTGCCAGTCCCCAGTGCACTGGTTTGCTCTGCAGAATAAAGGCTCCTTGCTTTTGCATAAGAACTAGTGGTCTCCTGGTGGTACTTGGAGAGGAAGGGGATTTCAAAAACTGGACACAACAGTATCTTAGTTACTTTTCTATTGCTATGATAAGGAACCACGACCAAGGAACTTATAGAAGAAATAGTTCATTGAAAGCTTACAGTTTAAGAGGCTTAGAGTTCATAAACATTCTGGTGGGGAATACAGCAGCAGACAGACAGGCATGATACTAGAGCAGTACCTGAGAGCTTGATCCTGATCTACAAGCAGGAGGCAAAGAAAGCTAATTGGGAATGGTTCAAGTCCTTTGAAAACTCAAAGCCTGGTCCCAGTCACATATCTCCTCCAAGAAGACCACATCTCCTAATCCTTATTAAACAGTTCAACCAACTGGAGACTAAGATTCAAAAATATGAGCCTGTGAGGGCCATTCTCCTTCAAAGCACCACATATGATTTTGGCACTACTGTCAAGGACTGGATAGTTGTAACTGCATAGATTTACTTCTGGGTCCTCTATTCTATTCTGTTGGTCTACGTGCCTACATGTAATGTTGTGCTGTTTTTGTTACTATGGCTCTACAGTATTTTTACTAGTTAGAGCAGTCTGCATTTATAGAGGTTCACAGAGACTCCTCTCCTCTTTTGCCTATAGCATCACTGTGGGACATCTATTCCTCCGCTGCACTGTTGGGGTTCACTCTTTCTTTTATACTTCTGAAGATCAATATTTCTGGCTTCCCCTGATTGCTGCCTATTGTTGCAATCCAATGCCATTCCATGGCACCCCTCTTCTTTCTGTAGCCATGTACCTGTTATTTTGCATCAGAGTTGCAGGTAGTGTTGTCTCATCAGCCATCTTCTTCCTTTGCCTTTGTTTCAGATCGCCTCTCTATTAGTTACCTCTTCTTCTGTTACTCTAAAACAATAATTCTTAAGCTGGCCAGTTCCCTCATTTATAACATAGGAGCAAAATTACCCAGCCATCTCTTAGAAGCTGAGGCAAGTGAATATTAGCAAAAGTGCCTGGCACACATGTACAACACACGAGAGGAGAGACGGTAAGAGGCAAGGGGGAGGAAAGTCCTTGATAAGTGATAACCATTCTGATTCCTAAATCAAAAGATGATGAAGGGTAGAAGGAAAGCTGCCTGACTGGTAGGAAGGATGTGTGGGTGGTATTGGTGCCTCATGCAACCACATTCAGCTCTATGCCCCATTTAGGGCATCACCCGTTTAGTGGGTGACCTACATTCTGGAATTTCCAGGACAACCGTAATTGTAGTCCTTTCCCCCCCAGGGGAATACATGTCAAAGTTGGGGAGATAGAGAAATCGCAGTCAAAGAACATATTCCTGACCCCCCTTCATTTCTCTTCTCTCTTTCTCATCAGTGAGGGATTTGTTCAGAGTTCTTTTCATACAAAATCAAACAGAACTGGAAGGTAAATCTCCTGGGTGGAAAAAGAAAGCAACAAAACTCCATGACCTCCGTACAATATGTACAATTTGAACATCAAATAGAAATAGCTGAGAGATCAAGTCTGTTCTATTTATCTGTGACTTCTAGTGTCTCCCTACCCAGCCCTTCCCTCAGCCTCAGCCCTGCTTTCTTTTCTCCCGAGGTGGCTAGAATGGAAAAGCATTTGTCTCTCAGCTGATCAACTGGGACTGCGGGAAAGGCAAAAGAATTATTTCAGTTCTGCAGCAAGTGTGAGCGTGGGTTTTTCAGTGCCTGCCCCCCCCTTTTTAATTAATGAACAATCTGGCCCATTACTGCTCCCGTAGGTATGCAAAATAGCTTCTTGTTTGAAATCCCTGTTGTTGAATGTACTCTGTGGGGCACATTGCCACCCCCTGTTTTGCATAAGAAACCGCTGTTTCCAAGATAAGAATCTTTTCATTTAGCTGTCATGAGCTCATCCTTTTTTCCTGTGCATTGTGGCTCCGACTCCTTTGAGTCAATACCCAAACAATGACTGCCAGCATTCAGCTACCCTCCTCCCCCAATCACCGGAAGGCAGAAGACTGCGGCCTCCGGAAGCCTGCCTAGGAAGGCACCCGAGTTCTTTTCAGTCCTTAGATGTCAAGAGGGCAAAGAAGTAAGATCTGAGACCTCTGAAATTCTTCCACCGGCTTTAAAGCTGAATGGGGGGTGGGGGGAGTGAATGTGATGGTGTGTGGTAGGGGGTGGACAAGCAGTATCCTGGGATCATGAACTTAAACAACCTGGGAAAATCTAAGGGCAGGGAGTTAGGAAGCCATGAATGTGCACATCTGCTAGACCACGCCTCCTCTGTCCCTGATCATCAGACTGCATCCTGTCGATGCCTTTTGGTTTGGAACAATCACAGCCTGCAGTACAAACCACACAATAACACACTCTATTCCAAGTAGAAAGTAGAGGGGAGACTGAGATCCTGTGGAACCCAAGCCCTTGTCTCCTGACTGTGGGTAAATTGAGGCTCGGGAAGGGGAAGCAGTTTGTTGAAGAGCACTCACACAGCTGAAGACATGGGTGCTGAAACTCCAGTTTCACGCTGTTTATCCTGCCACACATGGCTGCCTCTGGAGGGAATCAATAACATTTGTGTACAAAGAAATGGGGAAAGAGACAAGACGGGAGATTAAACAAGATCATGGTAAACTATAAAGTCTATACAAACGGTAGGGGTTTTGCTGTTAGCTTTCTCGTCTGTAAGAGAGATTTTCAAAACAGCAAAAAATTTAACCTTTGCCAGTATGAAAGATTTTCATAGAAAGTAGTGAGTTTCCAGACAAATGCACACAGTCATTTTGACTGAAGAGGGGAATAACATGTTTGTACCAACTCAGAACTTGCTCCTTATTTCATCTTTGGGGAAAGAAATACTACAACAAAGGAGTTTTAATTGTACCATTGACAGCTAATGCGTAGGCAGCAGGAGGCCAGGTACACTGAAGTCCACAAGAATTGGAATAAACAAAGGCCCTGCCTTTACAGAGAAGCCAAGCTGGGTAGATCTGCTCTTTGGTCTGCAATTTGATCATAAGCTGACCTGCATCAAGGCCAAGCCTGTGTGTGTATCCCTGGTAACTTCCAGCATAGCAAAGGGCTCACTGTAGGTGCCTAGTCTATCCTTACTGATTGGCTGGTTAAGTAAGATCCCATGCTGCCTCTGAAATGTTCCCAGTGCCGCTTTTCCTCCATGCTTGGCATTAAAGAAGATTCATTACAGTTTCAAAGAAACAGTCCCCCTATCAGTGCCCCTGAGAAATTTCCAGCGCCTCACAGAATATTTGACTTTCAAGGTTCGAGGGTGAAGCATTGACCTCCCAGTCACCAGAATGTTTCAATGTCACTAATGAAGCTGATGAGGAAAAACCACAAAAAAATTATAAGGAAATATCCCTCCTTTGCCCCTCAGCTGTTGGAAGTCAGAAATGTCATGTTCTACTCCTCCCTTAAGAACTATTGCAGTTAATGGTTGCTGAGAGAGAGTTGTCATTTTCTTCAGTAGCAAAGCTGCTGCTAAATGGCTGATGTGCAATAAATGACTCCCTGGACATGCTCACGCAAGCAATGCTAACTAAACGCAGTGTGCCAAGAAAAGAGGCGTCAAACTGAGTGGGTGGGGGTTGTTGGGGGAGAAGGGTTCCTGCAGGAAAGAGATGAGAGAGTGGAATGGGTGTGTGTGAAAATAAGCAACATGCATATTATGTACACGTGTGAAACTGTCAAAGAAGATGAAGGACGGAAGGACAGAAGGAAGGGAGGGAGGGAGGGAGGGTGGGAGGGATGGAGGGAGGAGAGGAACAGAGACTTCATGTTTTCCATCTAAAATCAACAGGAGGATAAGAAGCAGGAGACCTAACTTGGCTCTTCACTAGCTCTGAGATACTGTCACAAGCACCTCTCTTCTCCCATCTTCAGTCTCTTCTTCCGGAAAATGACTTGATCAAAGTTGACCAAACTGAGGTTTGAAGTCAAACCTCAGAGAGTCAGGGTGGTGGGGAGGGGCGGTATTGGATATATAATAAAAAGAGGTAACTGGTAGTGAAAAGACAGGAACCACTGGACTGAATGAACATTTCTAGTTATATTTCATGCTTCTATGAAATCCAATTTCTGTTCATGGAATAGGCTTCAACATGAACCCACTGTTTGTTATTTTAAACAACTCCACTTTCAAGTTTAGTGTGGTAGATCACATACATGCACTTAAATCCTTCCTAAGACATCTCAAAAAATGGTAAAGGAATTAAAAGGTTAAATTTTGTAATTGCAAGGCAATGCACTTACGTACATACACATTTGTACAAAATATGAAAACTAGAAAATGGAAAAACAAGTAATAATTGACAATATACCAGAGAAAGTTAAAAAAAAAAAGACAAGGATGCTATCTGTTAGGTCTCAAACTTACAAACTGCTGGCTGAGATACTTATTCAACATAGCAAAGTGGACCTGGCTGCCAGGATCTCCCAGCATTCCTCTGTAGCTACCTGTTACAAGGTACCTCTGGTTTGCATATACTACCCTATAGACTGAACTCTCCAGCCCAGGGGCTATGCTGCTCTTCCCTATACAATCCAGCCATTTTTTGTTACCTCTCTCTTGCTCTCTTATTCTCTTGGCATCCTGGTCTCTTGGCCACCACTCCAGGTTCTGCTCTTTTCCCTCTTTCCCCTCCCCTTCTCCTCACATGACCCAGCAGCTCAGTCTGGACATGTCCACCCTGAACTCCCCCAGATGTCTCTGCCTCTGGTCATGCTCTCTCTCATAGCTACTATATTCTTCCTCGTATATATAATAAACTTTCTCCTCCACCATACCTAAGAGCAATCATTTTTTTTTCCTTTTTACTTCTTTTTTCATCCATCAGTCTCAAACTCACACTTTCTACACTTCAGATCCCAAATAACTCAAGATTTGAAGGGACCACATATCTCCAAGTGTGAGGGTTTAGGTATAGAGTTGAAGTCCAAAAGATCAACTGACCATTTTTAGAAGAAGTGGATAGCTTCCAGATTGCTTCCTCCACCCTAATGGGAAAGGGGACACTAAAGCCAAGTGCAGCCCAGGAACCACTGAGATGCCATGCTGAAAGTGAGGATTAAGTTGAGTCAGCATTCTGAATATTAAGACCTCCAGTCCTTTTCCTTGGCTCAGTTCCCTAAATACTGGGAGCCAGGCTTATACATGCCAAGCAAGAAGTTGGAAAGACTCTGCTTTGGGAAACTAATGGAACTCAGAGAAAAAAAACCAAAGATGATATTGGAAAAGCAGACAGGAGTGAAATTACATTCAGGTTTTTAGGTCTCATAAGAAGTTTTTGAATTTTAGCTCCCAGATCAGAAATCATCCAGGGGTTTTAAACAGTGGGACAGGATCATGCTTGCGTTCTTCAAATGATTATTAAAAGGAGCTAGTATATCCATTTGTATATTAAAGGAGCTAGTATATCCATTTGTATATTAAAGGAACTAGTATACTCACTTGTATATTAAAGGAGCTAGTATACTCACTTGTATATTAAAGGAGCTAGTATATCTATTTGTATATTAAAGGAGCTAGTATATCTATTTGTATATTAAAGGAGCTAGTATATCTATTTGTATATTAAAGGAGCTAGTATATCCTTTGTTCAAACAGAAATGACTTTTAACCACATTTGGGATACTTTTAATCATATCGAAACACAGTAACTCCTGTTCTCTTTCCACTTTCCTCTCCAAACATGGAGGAATCACTGGCAGGGAAGAGATCACATGAGGGCCGTATGTCTGCTAGTGGCAGGAGTCAGAGAGCCCTGGGGAGGCAGACAGGCAACCCATGGCCATGGCTAGTAACAGGGGGCAATGGGGAGCTGCTCAGAGATCAAGTGGAAGTGTGCATATTTTGGTGCCCAAAGACACGAGGTCCTGAAGCAGTGCAGAATGCCATATGGAAGCCTATCGGCAAATATGTCTACTGATACAGATCTATACTGATGCAGATCACTGAGGCTGGGGCTATAGCTCAGTAACTGAACGTTCCAGTTTGGTTTTCTGCTGCTGTGATAAACAATGACCAATAACAACTTGGGGAGGAAAGGCTTTATTTCATTTTACACATCCAGATAACAACTCTTCACTAAGGGAAGTCAGGACAGTAACTCAAGGCAGGAACCTAGAAGCGGAAACTGAAGTAACAACCCAGTGGCTTGATCCCAGGTTCTCAGTCACCTAGGTTTCTTATACGGCCTACCTACATAGGGATGCTACCACCCACAGCGGCTGGGCCCTCCATCATCAATTAGCAACCAAGAAAATACCCTATAGATATGAATACAGGCCAATCTGGTGGAGACAACTCTTCAACCAAGGTCCTTTTCCAGGTGTGTCACATTGACAACCAGACTTAGCCATCACGTGGGAGTATTTACCTAACAGCATGATGTCCTGGGTTTGATTCCAAGCACCTCCTAAACCAAAAGTGGTATATATGCCTATAATGCCAGCATGAGGAAAGTGGAAGGAAAAGGATCAGAAGTTCAAGACCATCCTTGGCTATGTAGCTAGTTCAAGGCCAGGCTGGCGTACATGAGACAGTGTCTAAATGAAGAAAAAAGAATATAAGTCGGTGGTGATAGTGTACAGAAGTGGCAGATAGATGATAAAGATTGGTGTTCAAGGGCAGATTGGTTACTTTCATTGAGCTTATAAGGGAGGACTTATAACCTGATAAACCTGAAAAATTCCAGGCTTCTCCGTTTTGAAGAAGATACTAAAAAACAAGAAACAGATGGTGAATCTTGTAGTAGAAATCTTACTTTACATTACTTTTCCAGCATCATAAAGTAGAAAACTAATCTTAGCCATTGTAAGTGAGGTCTGTCAATATAAACAAACTTCCTAGTTCTGTTTGCTAAGAGGACACACATGAAACAATATCCCATGAACAAAGGACATACCAGTTTTTAAGATCTATTTCTATTCACCATTCTCTGATAAAGTAACAGAAAATGTCAAAAGGACACAAAAAGTAACTTGAGCAAAAGGGCCCCAAATCTGTGATAATTTGGACATCAAAATAAATGATAGTGATGGATTATGATTGATTATGTAACATAGGAATTCAGGTACATACAATGAGATGAATGAGTAAGTAAATGGAGCAGAAGATAGGCTGTCTTGTACAAGGAAGTCTATCACAACATGTTGCATTGTAAATGTTGTTCTTCCAGTGTGCTGTTAATAATTGTCTCACAGAGTGGTATGGGCTATGTTCCTTCCCCTTAAACCTATATACATATTTGTGATTGTCTCAGCCAGTAGTAACAGTGGAAGTAAAAGCTTTATTTCTGAAGTTATGTCACAAAAGGGCTACTGAACTTTCATCTTGTTCTCTTGTAACGCAGTTGACTCTCTGCCACAACCCTAGGGTGAAATCACGAAGCCACATGGAGAGGCTTCATATTAAAGGCACTGGCTGACAGCCCAAGGTAATGTCTGAGCCATGAACCAGCATCAATCAGTGATGTGAGTGAGCTACGTTGGAAGCCTGTCAGCCCAGTTGTCTCAGTCAACATATCACCTTGCCGAAATCACAGATTTATAAGCTGGTTAACCAATTACTGTTATAAGACACTAAATTGGGGGTGGTCGCATATATAACAGTAAATAGCTGGAACCAAAGGCAGTCTCTTCTCTTCTCTACAGTAAGATGTCAAATAATGTAGAAAGATTGATGGAAATAAAGAATCACTATTTGGTTATCATGACAGTAGCAGCTGATTTAGGAAGCTAAGGGTGGTAGGCAGATTGCCAAGACACAGGATGATGACATGCTTTGCAGACATCTCCCCCAAATTTTAATCTATTACACAGAGCAAAACTGGTATGTTTATGGTGGAGAAACCTGCAGATGCCAACATAGAAAGTGACGAAAATTTGCATCACTAGTAACAGGACTGGTGGGCATGTTGTGCCCTCTGACACTCAGCACTGAGAAGAGTGCAGCATCATTTCTAGCATGTTCCTTCCAAGTAAACATGCCCTGAATCTAGTCAGGGAATATATTGGTCCTTCTACAAAATTTAAACACAGTACCTCTTTACTTTATTATTTATTTATTTTTAGTGTATGCACATATGGGTGTGTGGGTATATGTGTATGGAAGCCAGAGGTCAATGTCAGGTGTCTTCCTCTAATTGCTCTTCACCTTGATTTTTGAGGCAAGATCTCTCACTGAACCTGTAGCTTGCCAGTTAACTTAGACTAACTGGCCAATGATCTTAGGGGATCTTCCTGCCTCCATATCCCCAGGACTAAGGTTGCAAGTATACAAGAACACTGGGCTTTTATGTGGGTGCTTGGCATCCAAACTCGGGTCCTCATACCTCTGCAGCTTGCATAACAAGCACTTTACCTACTGAATCATCTCCTCAGCCCTTAAACATAGTAATTTCTAGAGCTGCTGAGAAAATGAAAGATAATAAAAGACCAGAATACTATCTTCGAGTGAAAGAGCCTACTATTGAGTTACTATAGCAGCTAACTGCTGGATGGACACTGCTGACAGTTGTCTGCTGACAGTTAAATATTCCTGGATAGGATCCTGGACCAAAAGGGACATATTGTCAAAACGATAAAGTTGCTAAGGAGTCCACAGATTAAATGGTAGCACTTTATCAATGTAGATTTCCTGAGTCAGAGAGTTGTATGCTGGTAAGTTTGGAGAACAGGCATAGCTTGAAGATGCATACACAGGGATATTTAGGGATGAAGGGACATCATATCTTCAGCTACTCTCTATTGGTTCATTGCAAAATTAGAGAAATGATAATGGGATTATAGGTGAAAGCAATTTGGAAGTTTAGTTTACTGTATTGACGATTTTTCTGTTGCTTTGAAAATATTTCAGAACATTCTCTTTTAAAACCACATAGTCACTCATTTCATCGAATCATTTCAGATCAAGCGTTCATTGCCTAATTTTAACCACTCTACCAATTTTGTTCTTCTGAGTAAAGGGGCAAATATGGGTAGACATAACCCCAAACCACAGATATGCAAATCACATTGCAAACCAGGCTCCAATTGATACTAATTCATCAAAATTTCCATGCCTGCTGCTACATCAGCACTCTCAGCCCCAACCCAGCCACTCCAGGTTTTGCTGTATTTGCTCCCAATCAGCCGCAGGTGCTCATTGCACAAAACAGCCCTGTGCCTCACAGGATATAACAAAGAGGTACTCCATTGTGGTAATAGTCTTTATGTGTCATCTATTGTACAGGCAAAACTATCACAGATGATACTGGAGAGACGGCTCAGCAGTTAAGAGCACTGGATGCTGTTTGAAGGGACTAGTGTTTCAATTCCAAGCACCTACACGGTGGCTCACAACCATCTGTAGTTCTAGGAGATGGAATTGTAATCCATATGTTACATGGTTCACATCCTTTGGCCTCTGAGGGCACCAGTCATGCACATGGTATACACACACAGTGGGGGGAGCAAACAGCCATACACAGAAAACAAAATAGTATTTTTAACTATAATGTGTGTATTCAGCGCTCTTCTATCTTACTTTCAGTAGCATTTGCCTCCTTCCCTGCCCCAGATGTCCTGATGGCTCAGAAAGTTACTTTGAGCCTTACTTTCCCAGTTAATAGTGCACACAGAGAGCCTTTCCTGATTTTCTTCCAGATTATTCTAGTCCACAAACAAGTAAGTTTGACAATAGCGAAATCTAAATGGTAAGTAACCAAATGGAGGAGATTCAACGTTATTAATAAGTAAATAACACAAATAAAACCACAATGTAGTAGCTATTAATTTTAAATTAGTACTACCAATATAGATCGAGAGCCAGGAACATATTTATATTATGTATCATGTATTTTGATGTAATAATTTTACTTTTGGAACTTTTACCAGGAACATTCACAAGACAGTGCTGATGTAATATTAAAAATACAAATAAATGTGCAATATTCATGCACCTTTTCAACCGGTTTTTAGTGAGAACCTAGTAATAACCAGGTATATGCTAGAATAGAGTTATGTGTAAATCTTATTATAAATTGACACTGTGAAATGTTGCACAACCATGGAAACTCTGAGTAGAAGCACTCATCAGAAACTGTTTATAAAATGAAGTCAAGTAAAATGTGAACCATCATAGGCACAATGGAAGACTATGTACAGACTGTAAATTATAGCAATAATCCAATAAATAAATAAAACTATATATGGACCACAAAATACAATAAAATTAAAATTTTATAGGCACTATGTGAAAGTAATGTGCAGGCTATAAATCAAATCATAATGAACACTTCGGTGCTTAAGTATCCAATGTAAATGCTCACAGAACTTCTAGTGTTACTGTTCACATGGTACAGATAAAGAAACTGAGGCTTGAGGGCATTATAAACCAACATTAGAGCATTAGTTCCACAAGGCAGTGTCTTCATGTCTTGTTTACTGCTGGACCTCCAGTGCCTAGAACAGGGCCTTGCACAGAGCAGACACCCAATGAATAGTTCTCGACTACTCGAAATGGCTGAGTCATGATTTAAATTCAGTGTCCCGATAGCATTGTTTGTAGATGATAGAGAACTTCAGACAGTAGGGAACCAATAGGTTTAGAGATTGATTGTAGTTCCTTCGATTGCTCAAGCCTCACTTCCCTTCTTATTGTTTCCTTTCTCTTTGATTGCCTGCCCTCTAGTGGAAGCACTAATTAGCAGCCAGGTCAGGGAAGTATGGGCCAGGGTCATCATGAACTGCAAAGATCACTTACATGTTAGTGAAATGTACGGAATTAACATTCAGTTTTGTCTGTTTCTCTTTGCTGTAGAATTGGCTAGATGTATTTGCATCAAATTTGAAAGTTGTTTTTGAGATGATGATGTCCTTGGAGAAAGTTCAAGTCACATTTTCTTTTCATTCTGAGTTTGAGATCTGTGAGAGTTAAGAAATTTATTCTTCATAGGGCGGTGGTGGCACATGCCTTTAATCCCAGTACTCGGGAGGTAAAGGAGGGTGGTTATCTTAGTTCAAGGCCAGCCTGGTCTAAAGAGTGAGTTCCAGGGCAGCCAGTGCTACATAGAAACCCTGTCTTGAAAGACAAAACAAACAAAAAAGTATTTATTTTGCTTAGCAATGCTGAAAATCATGCTCGAGGCCTTGTGTGTACTAGACAAGCACACTACCACTCAACTACAGCCTAAGCCCCAACCCCTGTCATTTATCCTCTTTAAATTTTTCTAAAGCGCTATAAACTGAAGAAGACATGCAAAAAAAATTTAGATTATGTATATGAGTGTATGTATTTTTTTTAATTTACATGCATTTAAATATGTGCACGTGTGAGTATAGGTGCTGCAGAGTCCTGGAGAGGGCGCCAGATCCCCTAAAACTGGAGGTACAGGCAGTTGTGAGCCACCCAGCGCAGGTGCTAAGAATCAACCTTGAGTCCTCTGCAAGAGAAATATGCACTCTACACTGCTGAGCCATCTCTCTAGCCCGACATTCAGATTTTTCAAAAATGACTGATTTTTTATTTTTCCTACGTAATGAACTTACTAAATACCATAAAATTCCCCCCAAGGATGAACAAATCTTGGTTTTAAATCACCAAGGCCATTTTTTTCCAATGAGAATTTTTACAAAAAAAGAAACTCAGCTTGAAAAGAACAGCCACACAAGGGGTGGTGGGAAAGTCAGGCTCTTTCAAGGGTGAATGATCATGTAACAGGAAGAATGTCTGGTGAGAGACCAGGGGAATCCCGTTCTTTCATAGGCAATTGAAACCAAAGTCCAGTTCAAAGAGACATTTGGCTGTTGGTCAGGAGGTAGGTCACACATAGATGCTTCTGTTAGAGAAAGCAGTACCTTTAAACTTGAGTCCTAAATAAACCCAATCACAGAATTGCCACCACTTCTATGTGTGGAATCTTAAAAGGGTTTCTTAGTGTCCCAATGGAAAGGTCTAAGCTGCCAAAAAGGCTCAACTCACTATTTGTGGCAAAGCACCCACAATCTTGGCATGTCTGAGCAGGTATCAGGGCTTAAACTGTATATTTCAGTGGAGTGATATAAAAAGGGAAACCATTGGATCCTCAAGCTACCCCTTCATCTTTTACATGCCCCAAATGCCAAGTGAGCAGCTTTCTGACCCCACCACAGCTATTAATAAATCTCAAGTGCAGATGCCTCAAATAATTGGCACTGGTTTGAGATAGAGCCGCTTCTCACATGAGCAACACGATGTGGTGTGTTCCTGAGTGGGGGAGAAGCAGGAATTTACACAAATGTGCTCCAAAGCATAGCAATGAGTACGCGACCTCTGAAGACATGTGTAACAAAATCAAAAATATCACAGTTCAGAATTAATATTTCAACTACAGATGGTTACCACAATAGCAGCATTCGTGTTTTTATTGTCTCTAGGAGGCTTCATCCAATAGTAGATACATATTCTGGGAAGCACAGGGAGTTACTATGAATGTGTACAGAGTTAACTCCTAATTCTCTATTATAGACAAGAGAGAACAGCCAGTTTGGCACTTAGAGAGTAATCCCAAGTGGCTGGCATACTTCTGTGGAAATTGTAAGGATGCTAATATATATTTTCTCAATAGTTTAATGAAAGCTTCATCTGATTGAGTTTTTTTTTTTTGCTTTTTGTTTGTTTGTTTTTTTGACTGTGACAAACAAAATCCAACTCCGGCTTGCTAGTGAAAGAAAGGCTACTTTGGTTCAAGAATTTTAGAAAAGATGAGCAAACCCAGTACTTCAGGAGCCAGAGGAGAAACCATAGAGCTCCAGAAGGCCTCCAGCAAGAGATGCTTCTTCCTTCATCTGGTTCTACTTATCACTCCATTCATGGATCAAATTTGAGAGAAAGTTCTGAACCGACCTCACTCCTAAACTGAGAGAAGACAGGTTGTCTTGCCGACTATTGCTGCCAGGGCAGAGACAGAATTTTCTAAAACAATGTTGAGGTGCTATTGTCAAAAAGAAGCCAGAATAAATGCAGAAGAGGGAAGGAAGAAAAGAAGGGGCAAAGAAATGTCTTCTAAAGCCTAGATAGCAAAGTGCCTAAAAGGTTCTGGGCTGCAAGTGGAGTTCAGTGAAATTGTGTACCCTCAATATGTGTGAGGCTCTACACCAGCCACAGCCCCAGGAAAGGACGTGTGGGAGAAAGAGGTCATAAGATTAACTGAGATCATAAGAGCAGGCCTTGACCCAGCAGGATTAGTGCCGTTATAAGGCATCAGTACATATGAAACAGTCTCAATCACTCTCCCCGCCCCTCCTCCCCTTTTCTTTCCATACAAACACACCAAAGAATTGAATGCATCTGTCTACATCTCAAAAGAACACTTAGCAGGCACCATGCCTGCAGGTGCATTGTTCTCAGCTTTTGAGTCTCCATTACTGTGAGAAAGTAAATTTCTGTAGTTTAAGGCACCTAGTTTTATGGAACTCTGTAAGGAATGACATAAGAAGATGAATGTAAGGCAACACTCAAAATTGTTGATACAAATAGCCTAAGAAGCACAATAATAGCCCATACAGAAAAATAACTACCAGGTATAAGTATCCTTATTTAGTATGGGTCCTGGTTTGCTATCTACAGCCATGGTGAAAAACCCATGGCCAAAAGCAACTCTGGGAGGAAAAGGTTTATTTTGCTTACACTTTGGAGTCAGTCCATTATCTAGAGAAACTCAAGCAGGAACTGAAGCAAAGACCATGATGGGACACTATTTATTGACTTGCTCCTTCTGCTTTTTTTTTTTTTTATGCAATCTACTGCTCAAGATTGGAACCACCTACAGTGGGCCAGACCTTTGCATCAATCATTCTTTAAGAAAATGTCCTACAGACACACCCACAGGTCAGTGTGTTGGGAGCAATTCCTCAACTGGGAGTCTCTCTTCCCCAGGTGACTCTAGTTTGTGCTAAGTTGACAAAAACTCGCCAGAATGTTTTGCTAGGGATAGAACTGAATCTGTAGATAACTTTCACTAGCAACTGCTCCCTTAGCAGACTAAGACTCTTATTCCATAAATACAGACTCTTTCCATTCGGCTTTTTATGTTGGCAGCATTTTTAGTCTTCACTATAATTTATTATTTCTTGATTAAATTTATGCCTACATGTTTTACTCTTTTTCTGCTGTGTAATTAATTTCATTTTCAGAGTGTTCCTTTTGCTAGTGTACAAAATTACAACTGAATTTTGTATCTTGATACTGTATCTTGCCATTTTTTCTGAAACTTTTTGATTATCTCTACTATCTGTATGAGTACGTGCTTATGTGTGCTCATTCCTTATGGTTAGTATATATGAGATCACATGATCTATGACTAGAGATAGTTTTACTCTTCTTCCTTTCTGATATGATTTTGTTTCTTGCTGAATCATCCTGGCTAGAGCAGCCTATAAAATGTTAAATACTATTGATAAAAATAGGCATCATATCTTTCTTAATATTAGATCATGTGCTTTCAGTCTTTCATAATTGAGTATAACATAATATTGGCTATGAGTTTTTCATTTATACTTTTTTGTTTTCTTTAATATTTTATTTAATTTTATTTTATGCACATTGGTATTCAGTCTACATGTATGTCTGAAGGTGTTGGATCCCCTGGAACAGGAATTACAGGCAGGTGTGTACAACCGTATAGGTGCTGGGAATTGAACCTAGGTCCTCTGGAAAGGCAGTTAGTGCTCTTTACTTCTAAGCCTTCTCTCCAGCCACCATTTATGCTTTTTCTCATGTTTAGAAATTCTCTTTCGCTGGGTGTAGTGGCACACGTCTTTAGTCCCAGCAGTCAGAAGGCAGAGGCAGGCAGATTCCTGTGCGTTTGAAATTTGAAATCAGCCTGTTCAGGAAAGTCAGAACTACGTAGTAAAAGAAAGAAAAAGGAAGAAAGAAAGAAAGAAAGAAAGAAAGAAAGAAAGAAAGAAAGAAAGAAAGAAAGAAAGAAAGAAAGAAAGAAAGAAAGAAAGAAAGAAAGAAAGAAAGGAAGGAAGGAAGGAAGAAAAAAAGAGAGAGGAAGGAAGGAAAAAGGAAAGGAGAAAAGAAATTATTATTATTATCTTTCATTCCTAGATTACTGAATGTTATTAAAAGTGGGCTTTTGTTAAATGTTTTGTCTGAATTAAGTGATATATGTAGTAATTTTTCTTTTTATTTTATTAATGATATTTCACATTGTTAAATTTTCATATGTTGAAATTATCCTTGTATTCTATTGTTAAACTTCATGTGGTTATTGTCTGCAATCCTTTCAATGTACTGCAAGATTTATTCTCCCAGAATTTTGTGAGTGATTTCTACAACTATATTCATAAGGAATATTGCTTAGTATTTTATTTTCTTGTCGTATGTATCTTTCCGTGGCTTTGCCACTGAAACAATGGTAGCCTAATTAGAGTTAGGATTTTTTTATGATTTGCATATAAAATGTCCTCCTATTGTAGATGAAAAGCCCTCTGAAAAGGCTCAAGTGTCAAATGCTTAGTATTCAGCTGGTGGATACAATCATTGAGAAGCAATGGGATCATGAAGGCTGTGGCTTCCTCAAAACATGAATGGATACATGATTTGGTGGCATTGTTGGAGGTTTAATACAAATTTTCATAGGAGGGGCCCACTTAGAGGACACAGGCCTCTGGAAGATTTTCCTTTGGGAGCTGCATGTATCTTGTCCCATGGCTTTCCGTGTCTTTGCTTGACTCAACAGCATGAGGCAAACAACTCAGCTCTGCCATGTGTACCCAATCCCATCATGCTGCTGCTGCCTCACCTTTGGTCCAGAAACAGTGGAGCCATGTGATCACAGACTAAAACATCTGAATCAAGAGTCCAACATAAGTCTTTCCTCCTTGAAGGTATTTCAGTCAAATATTTTGTCACAGTTACAGGGGAAAAAAGAACATAAATGTTCCTTCATGTTATATATTTTTTAGAAGAGTTTGAGAAAACTTAAGAGTTCTTTAATATGTATCATGCATAGCCTGAGTATTTGTGACTCCCTTAAATTCTCATGTGGGGATGTAATCACCAACGGCATTATGAGGTATCAGAATGTGATTAGGTCATAAGAGAGGTGTCCCAGTTCGTGAGAACAGTGGCTTTTTGAAAACAATTCCAGAGAACCAGCTACCTTCCACCATACATGAATACAGAGAGAAGGCATCAAATCTGCCAGTGCCTTGATCTTGTACTTACTGGCCTCCAGATCTGGTAGAGACAGATTTCTATTGTCTAGAAGCTACCCAGCATAAAGTATTTTTTTTATTATGGCCCAAACAGTAAAACAGCTGTTGTTGATTCTTTAAATATTTAGTGATACCGTCAGCTCCTGGTCTGTACGTTGTGGGAATGTTTTGAATATTAATTCATTTTCTGTAATATTATTCTACTATTTAGATTTTCTGTTTTTCATTGAGTTAGTTTTGGTAGTTTGTGTTGTTTCTAGGACTTTCTTCTTTTCACCCAGGTTATGTTTTATTTTGTAGATTAGCCATAACATCTTATACATTTTCTTATTTCTGTAATACCTGTATTAATGTCTTCACTTTTATTCTGTTTCAGGAAATTTTTAACTTTAAAAATTGCATGTATTTGTATGTATCTGAGGTGGGTTGGGGGGCTGTGTATATGAATGTAGGTACCCACGTAGTCCAGAAAAATGCATTGGATTACCTGGAACCAGAGTTACAGGTGGTTGTTAGTGGCCTGATGTGGATGCTGAGAACCAAACAGATTCTCTGCAAGAATAGGAATAGTCCATGCTCTTAATTTCTAAGCCATATCTCCACCCCTCCTCCCCACACATTTACTTTTAATTTCAGTGATTTCTATCTGCTTTTTGATTTTTTTCTTTTTTAGACAGGGTCTCACTATCTAGCTCCAGCTGGTCTTGAACTCACTGTGTGTATTAGACTGGCCTCAAACTCAGAGATCTTCCTGCCTCTGCCTCCTTAGTGCTGGGATTAAAGATGTACATTACTTTGTCCACCCTAAATGAAAAAAAAGATGACCAATTGTCACAAATAGATCTTTAAATTACCGGGTTTGGGGGTCTGCAGAGATGGCTCAGAGGTTAAGAACTCTGGCTACTCTTCCAGAGGACATGGATTTAATTCCCATACAGTTATGGCAGTCCATAACTGTAACTCTTATTCCAGGGGACCCAACACCCTCACACGGACATACATGCAGGCAAAACATCAATGCACATAAAATAAATTAAAAAAATAAGGTAAAATATTTTTTTAAAGCTGGACAGTGGTGGCACACGCCTTTAATCCCAGCACTCAGAGGCTGGTGGATCTCTGTGAGTTCGAGGCCAGCCTGGTCTACAGAGTGAGTTCCAGGACAGCCAGAGTTACAACAGAGAAACCCTGTCTTGAAAATTTAAAACAAACAAACAAATAATAAATAAAGAAATTATTGGGTTTTAGTAAAATAATATTTTTAAAAAATTTGAAGTAATATTATTTTTAGCCCATCAAATTAGAAAAAATTAAAAATTTGTAGAATCAATAATGTTTGAGGAAATAGACACTGAGATACTATTGATAGAAGATAAAATATTAAGAGTGTGCATTTGTATAGTTTGCAGTGTTCAATATTCATTTGATTCAGTTTTACCACAAGGCATTTAACTTCTTGACACACTAATACATGTGCATAAAAGTGCACATATAGAATGAATATTTCAATGTCATATAGTGAAAGTCCAATGGCCAAAAAGAATGTAGATAATAAATTATGGCACCATGAAACCCTGCAATATATACCCATGGTAAAGGAAATTCCAACATTCCATTGTTGGCAGTTGAATATTCCTCCACTTAAACACAAGGTGGGTTGAACTGATGGTCATAATGTTGTAGACCAGGCTGGCCTGAAACTCACAGAAATCTGCCTGTCTTTGCCTCCTGAGTGCTGGGATTAATGGCGGGCACCACCACCACTTGGCTTGATCAAACACACTTAATTGAGGTTACTACTTAGAGGAAAATAGAGACATTGAGATGAATTTCCACATTTCTGGTATTACTCTGGTTCAGTCCCCTGAGACTTGTCCCATAAAAATCAATTACTGTAGCAATACACCTTACAGTGTTGCTCAGCAATACAGACAAGAAGGCATTTTCATAGGTGCAAATCCTGCCAGACCTCAGCAGAGGGAACCACCTGTTATGGTCAATGTCATTCTGGACAGTGGAACCCCAATCATCTAATCTCAGGGGTTTTTATTGACATAGAAGATCTTTAGGTGTTTTATTGATAGCATGTGCAGATCATGAGAAATATAACACCTTTTATATAAAGCCAATACCTGCAGATAATACAAAATGTCAAGGCCTAGACATCCTTCCCCCAACAATACACACACACACACACACACACAAATTTTAAACATAACTAGAAATAAACTTCTGCAACAAATCATAAACCAAGATAAGCAAATATTATTCCATTTATTAAACCTATGTGTTGTGTATTCATACATACATGTGTATGTGCATTTTAAAAGAACTAGAAAAGCACACAATACATATTAATACTAAAAATTAATATGTAATAATAACCCTAGCTACCTCTAGGAAGAGGAATGGAAATGCGAGGAGAGTAAGAGTGCCTCCTTTTTACTATGTGTTATTCAAACCTTTAGACAGGAATGAACTCGTCTAGCTCAAAAACTATCATTTCAGGACTAGAGAGATAGCTGTGTGGTTCACAGAACATGTTGCTATTTTAGAGGACCAGTTTTCAGTTCCCAGCACTAACATGACAGCCCACTACCATTTGTAAGTGCAATTTCAGAGTATCCGACATCCTTTTCTGGTCTCTGTTGGCACTTCACATGTGTAATGCACAGACATACATGCACGCAAAATACCTATGCCCATAAAATAAATCTTTTTAATTAAAAATGTATTGTCTAATAAAAAAAATTTAATAAAATGCTCTAACCTCATTGAAGAAAATTGGGGTGGGGGTATTTAGTAGGTTTCCTCTTACCTTAGCATCAATAAGAGTTAACAGTAAGCATAGTAGTCTGAGTGAATTTATTGGTCACAAGTGTAAGAGACAAAATTTGACCAAAGTTATATAGTTAGTAGTTTAAGGACACAATTTAGGTGCCTTTAATGACATAATAAAAGTGATTCCCAACACCAGAGAAAAGCTTGAGATGGTAACTAAATCTGAAAACTATTCAGGAGGTCAGTTGCAGCTCGTCCAGTCCTCCATCTCAGTAAACTCAGAGAAGGCCAGAGTCTTGCAAGGAGACTCTGACTTAATCAGGAAGAGACTGTGGCAGTTTTGCTCTTCTCTAAGACATCCAGTACTGTCACCTGTCACTTAGACAGAGAGGAGAGAGAGAGAGGGGAGGGGGGAAGTTAGACAATGAGAAAAGTAAATAGAGCACTACAGGTATTAGTGGAGTTACTGACTTCAAAGGAGTCCCATGCCACATTTCGACAAATTGAAGCAGCAATGAAAAACTGTCTGTCTCTGCAAAGACTAATACTGTTCACTTGAAGAAGCTAGGGCAGAATCCAGCTAGGTCTAATTTGAGTTTTAAATGGGGGGACATATAGGAATGGCATTGTAAGTGGTAAACTGTAGATGTTTAATAACTAGCTCTTCATAACCAAAGACACTTGACATGTAGTATTTGTTGATTTTCATCATTTAAATCCTCTCACTGTGGCTGATCACTTGATCTCAGTGCAACTGCCTTAGAGAGCTTCCTGTCACTATGACAAAACAGACCAGATAACCAGCTATAAATAAGCAAAGTTTGCTTTTGACTCACTGGTTATGCCAATGACCTCATCCAATCTCCAAACAGCGCTGCTAGATTGGCATTGCTCCCTCAAATAGAGAGACTGGCACCCTCAAATGTTAGGCTTGTTCAACGTCCAAAATCATTGGCAGAGCCAGCGTTCAAACTTGAAAGGACATAAACTATCTTAAAACTAAAGCATTTACAGTGATTGCCTCTGGTTGTGGAAATTACAGGATTTTGCTGTCATTTTGCTTAGTTTTTCTACTCTATAATTAAAAACCCGGAACAACATGTCCATGCAGATATACTGACAAGATCTATGATGTTTTTCTTCACAGGCTCTGTGTGTTTGTTGTTTGCATCTTCTGAAATCATTTCAAGAAAATCCATTTAAGGGCTTAGTGTAGCTCTGTGAGAAAAGCATTCCTCACACGACTATGAGAACCTGGGTTCTTATCCCCAGAACCCACTTAAATCTGAATGTGTTTGTTCACGCCTGCAATGCCAGCATTCCTATAGTGTGATTGAATGCAGCAGCAGAAAATCTCCTACAAGCTGGTATATGGAGTAGGTAACAACAATGAAACTGTCTCCCAAACAGCACAGCGGAGACTGTACGGCTCAGGGGTTAAGAACATACACACACTAATCTTGCTGAGGACCTGAGTTCCGTTGCTAGCACCCACACTGGCTGTAGTCCCCCAGCTGGCTGTAACTCCAATTCTAGAAGATCTGATGCCATCTTCTGGCCTCTGCAGGCACCAGTATTTATGGGCACAAACTCATACACAAACACACGTGCAAACATGTAATTAAAAGTAGAAGTGTAATCTTTGAAAAAATAAAATAATACATAAATTAAAAATAGAAGGTAAGTGCTGACTGACACTTGAGGTCTGACCTATACCCACATACTATGACACATATGTGCCTACACTCACACATGCAAATGTACTAATACACACTTTTTTTAGAGGAAAGCCAATTTAAACAAGCTTCTGGTGGCTAGAGATATGGCTCATTGGTTAAGAGCACTTGCTACCCTTCCAGAGAACCTGAGTTTGATTCCCAACACTCGTACAGTGGCTCAGAACCATCCTTAACTTCAGTTCCAGGCGACCTGATGCCTTCATTCATCTGGTTTCTGTGGGCATCAGGCACACAAATGGTATACATACATGTATGCAGGGAAAAACACTCATACATATAAAATAAAATAAATCTAAATAAAGCTAAACTTCTAAATTCTGTGATGGGGTCAGTTTCTAGGTAGAAGTGAATTCCATGGTCATCATTCAATTATTGGTACCACACTTATAAATATGATCTGAGCTCCCTAGACCACATCCAGTTAAGCGGAACATCCCAGACAGAGGAAACAGCCCTCTCCTTCCTTCACCTGGTCCTTCAAACAGCTGCACACTGTGGCAGTTTGACTCCATCCAGGATCTAGAGACAAAGATGGCGACTCACACAGAACCCATGTGTATGCATCAATTATTTAGCATGTACTGTGTGCCAAGCTTTACCACACAATGCCTGACCTGAAAGACTGACTCAAGCAGATCATAGAGCACAGAGGACAGCTAATCGAACTGTAAAACATCATCTAGCCTAGAAGAATAAATGGCTCCCAAGTGGGAGAAAGAAGTCAAGCAAGACTCTGAAACTATTTCTAAATTTTCAAAATTTTAGTCATTTATAAGCCTTGATTTAGTTTAAATTGTTCAAAATGGCAGAATAATTCATACCTTGAGAACAGAAAAACGTAATTCACAAATAGCAGTGGAAAGACTACTCTGTGGGATTTAGCTCTCCTATCTAGGGAGACTATTAAGACTAAGTGAACTTAGGGGTTGTGTAGAAGTTACTGGAGCCCTCCTAAGCTGTCAGACATAGAGTGAACAACCCACTTTTGCCCACTCATCTGCCTCCTCTGGTGTGTGTGTGATGGGGGGGTATGTGGTAGAGATATACTCGCACAAATGCATAGTTCTGGAGGACAGCTATTCAAAATGAGACACCGAGAGACTAAAATCAGGGTACCTTCTGTCTTTGTTTGTTCTAGAAGTTCCAGGAACTAATTTTCTTTTATCTAGTTCAACCTCTATTGGCTGCCAGGATTCTTTAGTTCATAGCCACAGCAATACCATCTGTCTCTATGACCATATTTCCTCCTCTTCCATGACAAATATCTTTCAGCCTCTCTGTTTTAAGGATACTTGTCTTTAAGTTCAAATACTTAGTCACATCTGAAACCTGCCCTTTTCCATATAATACTCACAGTGGTTGTTTGTTTGTTTCTTTTTGTTTTTGAGACAAGGTTTCTCTGTGTGGCCCTGGCTGTCTTGGAACTTGCTCTGTAGACAATGCTGGCCTCGAATTCAGAGATCTGCCTGCCTCTGCCTCTGCCTCTGCCTCTGCCTCTGCCTCTGCCTCTGCCTCTGCCTCTGCCTCTGCCTCTGCCTCTGCCTCCCAAGTGATGGAATTAAAGGTGAGCATCACCGCTGCCTAACAATAATCACAGGTTTTAGAACTGTGGATGTAGATTTCTTCAGAAGAACCACTATTCCATTTACCCAGGGCAGTAGAAATTTTAGCATTTGAAGCCTTGGAATATATCCAGGCTAAGGTCAGACTTGAGAGCATCTGCAGAGGTATGGTAGAGGAAGAGTATAAACTCCTCTAAGTAAGGATTAGATTTGCTTCTAGCTCTGTCCTCCATGTCTCTCACAGTGTCTGGTACATCATATGTGCTCAACAAATGTTTGTTGAATGAATGAATGAATGAATGAATGAATGTTAGACCCCAGAGAAGTGTGTTGTGAGAATGGATGGAAGGGAAAGCTTCACAAGTAAGGAGAAAACTTTCTTCATCGAATAAAAAGTAATAGAAGGAAGAAGAGGTAGTTATGCAAAAAAAATTTAGAAATTGACAGGCTATCACAAGATCTCACTTTGGGTGATTCTGGTATCATCAAAGTGAAAAGTGAAGCTATGCTTGTTTTAATTTCAATTTTATTTTCAAAAAGTTTATTATTTTTTTTCTGTATGAGATTTTCCATGAATGTGTGTGTGTGTGTCTGTACACACATGTGGGCGTGCCTGTATGAGCATGTGCATGCATATGTGTACACCATTTGCATGCAGTGCCTGAGAAGATCAGAAGACGGCATAGGTTCCCCTGGAACTGAAGTTATGGATAATTGTGAACCACCATGTAGGTGTTAAGAACTGAGCACAGGTCTTCTGGAAGAGCAGCTTGTGCTCTTAATCACTGAGCCATCTCTCCAGTCCCAGAACCAACATTTCTGTCTAACTATTTCTTTCTTTCCTTCTTTCTTTCTTCTCTTTCTTTCTTTCTTTCTTTCTTTCTTTCTTTCTTTCTTTCTTTCTTCTCTTTCTTTCTTTCTTTCTTTCTTCTCTCTCTCTTTCTTTCTTTCTTTCTTTCTTTCTTCTCTTTCTTTCTTTCTTTCTTTCTTTCTTTCTTTCTTTCTTTCTTTCTTTCTTTCTTTCTCCCTCCTGCTCTCTCTCTTTCTCTTTCTTTTTCACTAGAAACTGAGGCTTAATGAAAGGAACAAAAATGTTCAGGCCACCAAGCCAAATAGTTCACTCATGAAACAAATACTTATTGACTGTTGATTATGCCAGTCAAACTCTGCGTGGGATGTTGGGAACATAATGGACAACCAAGACAGACGTAAACCCTGCCCTCCTTGACATTTTGGCATAATGGGAAAGACACAAGACAAATTGGAGTGGTTTAAGTGACATGAGTCAGGGGAGAGGGGACTCAAATTGCCTTGGAAAACATAGAGGAAGACTCATGAGAGTTAAGAGGAAATGAAAAGCCAGATTATTAGCTGAAATGCCAGCACAGCTGAGGAGCTAAAGTGACTTGGCTGTTAACCCAAGCAGCAGTTTCATGACATAAATGATATTTATAATTCCAAGGAGAAGACAGGAAGGCAACTCCCAGGGCCATGACTCTGGTTCCAACATTCCTTTGTACTTGGCTCTTTGTTTCATGTTCCCAGGCAGAGCAGACACTGGAGGAGAAACACTTCAGTACATTCACCGACAACTGGTGGATTATATCCTATAAATATGAACACACAAACATAAGGAAAATTGAGGAGTTTTCTTCTGTTTTATCAAGGGGCACCCATGATTAAAGAAGCTACCAGAATAGGGATTAGCAGCACACTTCCTGAATGAAGCTTGCAATGAGTTGAGGTGCACAACAGGCCAGATTAATAGTATGCATAGCCCACTTTGGTTCACAAATGTAATGTTGCATCATCTCATCTATCTTAAGACCAATTGTGTTAAAAACCAATAATAAATTTGAGTCTATTACACTCTGAAAAAGAACAAATAATATATGTGGGGGAGGCTTGGGGTAAACAATTACATTTTGATTTCTTTTCTAATTAAATTTTCTCTAGCTCCTCATTTTAGTTTTCATTAGAATATGCCTTTTCTTACAGTTCTATGAACATAGGGGAACATATTTAGTTGAAAGGGTCAGTACTGGCCTCTTTTGCCTTTAAGGAGAAGGACAACTGGAAACGTGTCTAGTGCACAGAGGAACTGCATTTTCCTCAGCCGTTGTCACTGTTGCTACAACAGCATGCCAGTAGTCCGGAATCCAGTCCCATCCCAGATGCTGGTGGGTGAGGCTTGTCTGAGCATAACAGAAGTATGTCAGGGTGTCAAGAACGACCATGTAAGGAAAGAGAGGCCACACCATCTGTAACCTCAGCTCAATAAGCCTGCCAAGGCTCCAGCAGCAGGTCTCCATTGGCATCCAGATAGGAAAACCAGATCTTTCCCCCCCACCCCCCCCATCTCACTCTCATGTAATTTTCCAAAGCAGAAGGTAAACATGTGGACGTAATTGGACAGAATGTATACATGCAAATAAGACTGACTCCTTATGAAAGCCAAAAATGACTTGCATAGTTGTACTGAGGGACTTGACAGAAAAAATAGAGCTTCCCAATCATGGGCTTTGACACCCTGGGGGGTGCTTCCATGGATTGTAAGTAGGGCAATAATCATTCATCTCAGGGTTTGAGGCATAGAGGTCGGGCGGTGGGGCAGAGTCTGCATACCACTCACTACCAACTGTTTGCAACATATTGGGGCTTTTTCCAAAGGGGTGATCATGGAGGACACAATCTGGAATTTTGTCTTCCTTTCTCCACACTCATACAGGTCTGAATGCATTCTTGGCCCTTACTACCCAACTGCATCATATTGATTACATACAAGGAACTGACCAACCAACAGGAGAACTACTTTAAGATAAGTGAGAGAAGAAGGAGAAGAGGATCTTCTAACGTGTACAGTTCTGAGTACCATCTCCTAACCCATGCCTTCACACGTTATGTATTTCCATCTATTTGTTACTGATAGTAATATCCAAGCTAGCCACATAGTAGCCTGCATGTATGCTTTGTAAATCAATTGCAGCAACAGAAGTATCTTGAAATATTGTGCCCAACATGAAAATTTAGTTGTCTTTGAATCTGTTCGTAGTCTCGAAAGATATTTCATCACAGTACTTATCAATGAAAGATAATGAAGTGTTATTAGGTATTTTTTAATTATTTTATGTATGATGCTAGGAATCAAGCCCAGGCTTCGTGCACATTAGGCAAGTACTCTAACATGGAGTTTCAATTTCAGCCCTACATTCTTAAGCATAATTTTACATGACGTATATATCTCAGCGGTAGAGCATTTGCCTAGGATGAACAAATCCCAGGGTTAAGTCTTCAGCACTGCACACATATACAAGTAAAATTTAAATTGGTTATATTTTGAAGTAAATTTATTTTTGTCACCTACTTATGACAGTTGTTTTAAGCAATAGTGACAACAAAGTGTCCAAACGATCAACATTGCAATCTTTTCAAGCTCAACAGACGACACAAAAACTACACTGAAAGAAGCAAGTTCAAGTTGTTCCTTCAACATTTAAAAGTACATTTCCTATAAGTTTAACACAAAATTTTAACAGCTTTTAAAGTGTTTTAGATTATTTTAATCATATTATTTAAAAATATAATCTCACCATTAAGTTGAATACAGACACCCGCAAGTCCCTTCCCTTTTTTATTCAATTTTCTTCATAGTATATTTTGATCATATTCTTTTCCCTCCCCCAACTTCTCCCAGCTCCTCCACACCTCTCTATCATTGAACCTCATGTTCTGTCTTTCTTTCTCTCTCTTCATAGGTAGGTAGGTAGGTAGGTAGATAGATAGATAGATAGATAGATAGATAGATAGATAGATAGATACACAAAAAAACAAAAATAAACAAAAAAACATCAAGACAAGAAAATACCAAAGAGAAGCAAAAGAAAAATCTCACACAAAAAATATGGTGTCTGTTTTGTGTTGCCCAACTACTCCTTGGCATGGGGCCTGCCCTGGAGTGTGGTTGATGTACCCAGTGACAATCCGCTGGAGAAAAACAATTACCCCAGCAGATATCACTTGCAAAGAGCTTCTTGGTTAGGGGTGCGACTTTTGTGCTCACTTTCCCATCTCTGTGCTGGGATTTTGTTCAACTTGAACCTGTGCAGGACTTGTATGTGCTGTCACGGTCTTTGTGAGTTCATACATGTATCAGTCTTATTGTGTCTGGAAGACGCTGTTTCCTCAGTACTATCCACCACCTCTGGGTCTTAAATCTTTCTTTCCTCTTCCTCATAGATCCCTGACCCTTGAGGGGAGGATTTGATGAAGACATCCCATCTTAGGGCTGAATGTTCCAAGGTCTCTCACTCTCTGCACCTTGCCCAATTTTGAGTCTCTGTGTTAATTCCCTTCTATTGAAAGAAGAAGTTTCTCTGATGAATGTTGAGTGAGTTAGGACAGGAACTCAAGCAGTTCAGAAACTTGGAGGTGAGAACTGAAGCAGAGGCCATGGACGAACACTGCTTACTGGCTTGCTCTCAATGGCTTATTCAGCCTGCTTTCTTACAGCACCCAGGACCACCAGCTCAGGGGTGGCACCACATATGGTGAGCTGGGCTCTTGCACATCAATTATCATTCAAAAAGTGCACCACAGTCTAGCTCAGTGGCCAATTTGGTGGGAGCGTTTTCTCAATTGAAATCACCTTTTCCTAAATGACTCTGGCCTCTGTAAAGTTAACATAAAACTAACCAGCACATCCTTATTGATTCTGTTGCTGTACTGCGTATTACAGGGAACCTGGCCCACAAGCTTCCTGGGCAATTCTCCTATCTCCACTTACATCTCACTATAGGAGCTGAGATTACAGGTGTGTGCCACCACGTCTTATTTTCTACTTGGGTTCTGGGGAGTGAACTCAGGTCATCAAGTTTCTTTGGCAAGCACTTTTATGCAATGAGCTATCCCCCTGGCCCCACAGACGCTACTTAATCCAATCGAATTTTCTTTTTCTTTCTTTTCTTTCTTTCTTTCTTTCTTTTTTTCTTTTTCTTTCTTTCTTTCTTTCTTTCTTTTTCTTTCTTTCTTTCTTTCTTTTTTTCTTTCTTTCTTTCTTTCTCTTTCTTTCTTCTTTCTTTCTTTCTTTCTTTCTTTCTTTCTTTCTTTCTTTCTTTCTCTCTCTCTCTCTCTCTCTCTTTCTTTCTTTCTTTCTCTTTCCCCTC
This sequence comes from Cricetomys ansorgei, assembly GCA_026225945.1. Lineage (NCBI taxonomy): Eukaryota > Metazoa > Chordata > Mammalia > Rodentia > Nesomyidae > Cricetomys > Cricetomys ansorgei. The sequence goes on from JAMJFZ010003268.1 coordinate 4,149,644, forward strand.
TCTCTTTCTTTCTTTTTCATCAGAAACTGAGGCTTAATGAAATGAAAAAAATCTCCAGGCCACCAAGCCAAATAGTTCATTAATGAAACAAATACTTATTAACTGTGGGTTTTTCGAGACAGGGTTTCTCTGTTGTAACCCTGGCTGTCCTGGAACTCACTCTGTAACCAGGCTGGCCTCGAATTTACAGAGATCCACCTCCCTCTGCCACCTAAGGGCTGGGATTAAAGGGGTGTGCCACCACTGCCCGGCCCATTCAAATTTTCACTCAACAACAATCATCACACCAAGTATTAGGAAATTATTCACATTCGAGGATAATTTAAATTATGAAATTAAGTTTTGAACTCTTTTGAACTTCAAATTTCACTTGAACTGTAAATGTTTATTTGAAGATGATTTATAAAGAATCTGCAACCTTTGCATGGAACCTTTGGTAAAGTCTTATCACAAGCAGTTTTGAGTTTACTCTGCACTGTGCCTATTTTAATGTTTTAAGGTACAACATACAAACTGATAGGGTTAATAGGCTGAGTTCTAAAACGTTTATGCTAGACACCTCCCTCAAATAGAAGTCACCAATGTACAGTAAAGCTGAAAATGGTGAGGTATTTCTGTAACACTAGGATTCTAAAAGTTGAAGCAGAAAGGAGTACCACAAGTTCAAAGCCAGTCTGGGCTACGAAGTGCAGCCTTATGAGAGGAAAGAGAGTGAGGGGGCAGGCAGAGAAAGACAGAGACAGAGAATTAACTAGAATAAACCTCAAAACTGTCACATTAATACAGAATTATAAATCCACCTCAATGACAGGGCAAGAACAATCTCTTACCCCAGAGATAAATTTGATGGTGGGATATGTTTTTTTTTAAAAACAAAACTTAACAGTTGGCATGTTTATACCTCAAAAAGAATAACTATGACCTGGAAAGAACAGTTATTCCTACAGAAATATTGTTGTAAAATCAAATCCAGTATTAGACTATGGCAATGCCTTTACCCATCGGTAAACCCACCTCTATAACTGAAGACAAGACTACAGTTCTGTTGTTTGCCTGTTAAGTCTCAAACTATCAGTAAGCAATGCACAGCCAAACTTTGTCACCTCTGCCCTCTGTCTCCCTGAAGATGCTCTATCATTCAGTTCCTAGGGCAGCTGCTGACCAAATGTTAATCACTAAGCCAAAGAACTTAGAGGCTTTCAAAGCTGGCTGAAAACATGGAACCAGTCCTCATGGAAATTTTCCTTTATTTTAAAAAGTAAAACCTAATATCAAGAAAAACTGCAAGGCTGGGAGCATGTAGCTCAGTTTGGTAATGGGCTTGCCTAGCATGCACAAAAGCCCTGGGTTTGATCCTCAGCACCGACTATAACCAAGAACGATGGTCCTTGCCTGTAATCCCAACACTCAGAAAGAGGATTAGAAGTTCAAAGTTATTATCAGATATTTACTGGGATCAAGGTCAGCTTGGGCTACATGAGATCCTGTCTTGATAGATAGATAGATAGATAGATAGATAGATAGATAGGTAGATAGATAGATAGATAATTTGTAATTACAAATATGAAAATAATAACTCTTAAACTTTGATACAGCAGTACAGTTAAGCAGAAGGCATTCTTATTAAAAGTATTATTTATTTATTTATTTATTTATTTATTCATCGGGATGAGGAGACACATGTGGAGATCAGAGGACAACTTGCAGAGGTCAGTTATCTCCTTCAATCATGTGGGTCTCTGGGATTGAACTCTGGTCATCAGGCTTGGTAGTAAGTACCTTTACTCACCAAGACATCGCACTGGACCAGCAGGAGGAATTTTGAAACAGGAGAATCACTTGATCCCAGGAGTTTAAGGTCAGCCTGTGCAACATATGGAAAATCTATTTAAGAATGAAACAGCCTTATGCCTGGAGCAATGTCTCAGAGGTTAAGAAGCACTGGCTGTTCTTCCACAGGACTGAGATTTGATTCCAAGAACCCATATGGTGGCTCACAACTATCTGAAACTACAGTTCCAGGGTATCTAATACCTCTTTCGCCCTCAACAGATACCAGACATACAAGTGGCACACAGACACAAACAGCAAAACACCTCCCAACACAAAATGATTTCAAAACAAAACAGCCTACAGCCAGGCGTGGTTGCAAATACCTGTAATCTCAGCACCCAGAAGGCAGAAAGAGAAGAATTTCAAGTTCCTACCTAACCTGGCCAACATGGTAAACTAAAGGTCAGTCTGTGTTATATAGCAAGATCCTGTTGCCAAAGGTAAGTTAAAATAAACGGACTTCAACTACACAGGCAATATCACTTAATTCATCAGGTAAAACTGGTTCAACAGCTTCAGTTGTCTGCTATGCCTGAAGTGTTTATGTACAAATATGCTGCTTGCCTAGGCAATCCAAGTAAGAAAATTGCAAGATGGTGCAAGTTACACTCCAGAAAAACAGACAAATTCATCAGTATCAAGACGATCCTGACTCCAAGAAATAAAGGTCTTCCATTCATTCACTCTTTTAGTCATTCCTTCACAAACGTTTGACGAGGCCATATTCTGGGCACTGGACAAGACAGATATAGTCTTTATTATGGAGCTCACAGAGGGCCCAGTCAGTGCAACTTAGGGGCTTGGTGAGATCTAGGGACATCTAAAATGAAGGCTAAGGGATGAGGAGGAGTTTTCCAGATAAATGAGGTGGAGAAATAGTGTTAGGCAGAGTGAAAAGTATGTACATGGAGATACAAATCTTAAGGGTTTGGAGAGAAGGCTCAGCCATTAGGGACACACACTGCCTTCACAGAGAACCTGGCTTTGGTTCCCAATACCCACAGCAGGCAGCTCAGAACTCTAGCTCCAGATTATCTAATGCCCTCTTCTGGATTAGGTGCAGAGGACCTGGTGTTGACCTTTGCAGGCCCTGGGCATGCTTCCTGTTTCTGTGAGTTCATGTGAGCTTTGATCATGTTGATTTAGAGGGCCTTGTTTTCTCAATGTCTGTCTATTCCCTCTGGTTCTTACTCTCTTTCAGCCTCCTCTTTTGCAGGATCCCCTGAGCTCTAAGGGGAGGGGTTGGATGGAGACATCCCATTTAGGGGTGAATGTTTCAAGGTCTCTCACTCTCTGAACAATGTCTGGCTGTGGGTCTCTGCATTTGTTCCCATCTGCTACAGGAGGAAGCTTCTCTCATGATGGCTGAATGAGGCACTATTTTATGATTATAGAAGAATCATTTTATCACTACATTTTTTTTCTTTTTTTAATACCAATATTATTTGGTTTTATCTTTGGCCTATCTAATCTTAGGTTTTTGGTCTCCCAAGAAGTATCAGGTGTGGGTTCCATTTTATGGAGTGGGCCTTAAGTCAAATCAGACATTGATTGACCCTAGCATATCTTGCAAGTAGTACAGCATTGTAAATAAAGGGTTTGTGGCTGGCTTGATGTTTATGTTTCTTGTTGGGATCCAGGTTACCCAGACTATGGAAGCTTCAGCTTGACAAGGTTCCTGGGCATCCACTGTCGGGAACTGGAATTCCTTAACTGCTTTGCCCCTTTCTTATCTTTACTGTACGGTGACATACGTTTTCTCATCAATAATAAGATCTGCATAACCTAATAGTAATATCAGAATTAATCCCTGAGCTGGCCACTGTGGGCTGGAATGAAACACAGCCATGCTATTCAGAAGTAAATTGTAATCACATCCGGACTTCCAAGTCCTGGAAAATGAGAGCAACCCAGGTTTATTGCAAGTGCATCATAAAGCTATTCCTGGAGTAAATGCTGATCTTCCCAGGAAGAGATAAGCCTTAATAGATAGAAGCCAGAGAGCTTAGTTAGAAAGTTAGCGCACCTGGAAAGACAAGCAGACAATTAGCCCTTCACTAATGAAGAATATAGCAAGCCTGCACCAACTTAAAATTCCCAGGACTTAAGGAGAGAAATAGCCTTCAACCTAGCCAGGCCACCAGATAAGACTAGAAATTTAGAGCTTTGACCCAGAAGAATAAATACATACCAAGGAACTAATAAAACCATAAAATCCTCCCTTGGCGCCTTCATGGCACCTTGAACTATCTGTGCAAGGCAAATGGCAATCAGCAGTGACATCCCTACCATCCACTAATTAATCATTGTATCATTTACTCTTTGGTGATAACTGAGTAACTTTGAAGCCTGCAGCTGTAAAGAGGAGAGACACCTTTCGCATTGGTTCCTGTTTGAGATATGCCTGACACCTGCAATCCTTAGATAAGCATTCCTGCAGTGCTACTTAAGCTACAGAAAAGTCTTGGTCAAGGGAAGAACGAAGAACAAGAAGAACGACGAACCACAAGAGATGAGAACGAGGACAATGGCGTAGAGACAGAGACAGACAGCTCAGGAGAGACGAGGCAAAATGAACTCACTGAGGAAGATAGATTGCAAGGCCTAGAGAGTTGGATTGCTAGCTTAGAGAAACTTTGTTTTATTCCCTTAATGTGCACATTGTTATTTTCTTTGATTTTATTCTTTGTTTTTCTTTATCTTTCTTTAATTTACTATTAAAGAAGTGCTCTTGCGTGTCATAATCACCATAAGACGTATTCTATGTGTCTTATTAAAAGAGCTTTAAGCTTGCCAACTAAGGGTCCCATAGAAGAGTGAGGTACTGTGCTCACTTGTCAGTTTACGTTGTTTATCCTCCTTCGTGGAAGCTGAGGAACCCATCGCGGGGACTAGAGCTGGACTCAGACCCCCGCAGTTTCTCTTCTGATACTGTACTTTCCTATAAAAACAAACAAACAAACAAAAATGATGGGATATAGGACTGAAGGCTCTATTTAGGCACCAGTTTGACGTCTTCATGCTCAATGAGTTCTGTAGGTGTTGTCTTTAGCAATGAGGCCTTGATGTCAGTTTGTGGAGCAACCTACAGTCTTGGCACCAGCCTTTGTTGTTTGGGAATTCCCATGGAACCCCTTTGGCCAACCATTCAACTAAATGTAACCCAATCCCAGTACTAGAAGTTTTTGGTGACAAAACTGTGGCCAGCTGTGACTCTGTCTTCCCTATTATTTTGTGATTTCATGTAGATAGTCTTCTAATATGTATATATTTTAGGAAGTTTTTACTGTATTAAGTGTCCATATTATCTCTTAAATGCCCTTCAATTTCACCTCTCCCCATATTCCCTCAAATATCTTGAAATGTGAAAAGGTTTATTCTGGCTCACAGTTTCGAAGAGCTCAGGCCATCATTAGTCAGTTCGTTGCTTGTGGATTTGCATCAAGTCGGTCAGTCATAGTGGGTGTGTGTTGGTGGATGGAGCAATCTGCTCACATCACAACCAGATCACAAAAGAGAGAAAAGGGAATGTATTACTACTAGTCCCCAAGTGACCTAAAATGTCAACTATTCCCCATCTCCTAACAGATCCACTATCTCCTAATAGTGCCAAACTGAAGACCACATGGAACTCTGGGGAGCATTCCAGACTCAAACTATAAAACAAAGGACAGAATTGGAATTTGATCTTTATCCTAGAGGCGATAAGAGTTTTAAGCAGAGAGACATCAGTGGTTTTGCATTTTAGTGAGATGAGTCTGATTTCAGGAGGAAAGGGGGATAATAGAAAGGCAAGCATAAAAGGGAGTTCAGGTAGAAGCCACCAAGCATGATCCAAGCAAGAGGAAATGATGACCTCAGAGGGGATACTAAGTGTCATAAGAGACTGAAAATATTTGAGTTGTTTTTTAGGAGTGGATTTTTAGGGTTTGGTCATTGATTACACAAAAAGAAAAGAGGCCATTGCTGATATTCAGGTCTCTGGTTTGAACAATGAATACAACACTGCAAATACTTTTCATTAGGAGGATGAAGTTTTTGAATACATAGAAACTTTCGTTTTTTGTTTTTTGTTTTTTTTGACTGGATTTTTGTGTGTGGCATTGAGTGAATCCAGGGCCTCGAACATCGTAAGTTCTATCACATGAGCATATAGCTCTTTCACTGAGCTGTATGCTCAGCCTCAAATCTGATGTTTGGACAGAACATTAAAAAGGTGTCTGTGATGAACAGTAAGGCCTAAGGTATTTGAAAAAATAATATTAAGGAAAGTTAAGAAAGATGGGATTTACAAACTATAAGCACTGAACTTAGAAAGTGGAAACGTAACTTTGACTTTAGTGCCCTCTATTCCTTTATTGGGAAAGGGTTTGAAAGAACCCTTGAATGGGCCTTTGAATTTCATATATGCAAAGCAAATATCTCCCTTTTATTCTTGATGGAAACTGAATGAAATGCCTTTAGATTGATGAACTAAGGTCTCTTTGGTAATATAAATTGTTGCAAAATTCATTTTGCATAGTTCAAATAGAATTGCCTTATGTTTTTGCAGAACTTTTTGCCCTAGGGAACTCTGTCATGTTTTATAACTACTGCTTATTCTTTAGAGAAATGTCTTGCCCAATTTGACTGATCACACAGAGAAAATGATGAATTGAAGTAGGAACAGAATGCAGGAATGGTGTTCATATTAAGCAGTAGAGGCTGTATTAAATACTAGCTTCTCGATTCTAGTAACTGAGGGCTAGCTTATTCAGACACTCCTATTAAACTAAAAAGTTGAATAAAACATAAGTCACAATTTTTTAATAAGCTTTATATTTAATGTGTGTGTGTGTGTGTGTGTGTGTGTATGTGTGTGTGTGTATGTGTGTGTGTGTGTGTGTGTGTGTGTGTGTGTGTGTAGAGGTTAGAGGACAATTTTCTGGAGTCACTTCTTCCTTTCTGCCATGGGACCTGGGGATCCAACTGAAGTGGTCAGGTTTGTGTGGCAGGTGATTTTATCTGCTGAGACCACAAGATACCTATTTACCAGAAAGCCAAAATAGACCTAAAGTAACTTTTCTTTGAGGATTTTTGATAATAGGTAATTTTTAAATTTTCATTTAGAATAATTCACAATTGACAAGAGGATAGAAGTCAAAGGCTAGAGTTTCCACAAATAGGAGAGCCTCTCATGAATAAACTAACATCCCCAAATGTCATACCCTCAGGAAAAGGATGAAGCAGAATAAGGAGTGTCATCACATAGGGGTAGAGCCTGGGTGTGATTCCCTGGGTTGGTCAGAAAACTGTGTACCTTAAACTGGGAAGGCAATGCCACATTGCTGGCACCTTCGAGTGCCTAGCAGAAACAAATATGCAAACTTTTAGATAAGATACCTGTATCCTTGACCCAAAATTATCCTTCTAAATATTATTTTTAATATAGTGAGAAACACATAGTCAAAGTTGACCAAGCACTCAAGGAAAACTTGATTCTAAAAGCAAGATGCAATAGCAATAAGCAACAACAAAAAGACTTTCAAATATTTCAGATACTGGAATTGCTAACTAGATACAGATGAGGGAACAGTTGTGAGATATGCTTACTGTAACAAAATTTAAAATAAGCTTGATGGCCAGGTAGTGGTGGCACACACCTTTAATCCTGGCTCACAGAGACAGAGGCAGGCCGATCTCTGAGTTTGAGGTCAGCCTCGTCTACAGAGCTAGTTCTAGGACAGCCAGGCCTACACAGAGAAACCCTCTCTCAAAAAGCAAATAAAAATAAAATAAAATAAGCTTGATGAAATCTGAAGAGAATAGGAAACAAAGAGAAGTGACAGAAAATTTTAAAAGGAACTGAATCAAACATAGAAATAACAAAATAACAGAAGCTTAAAACCGAATACTTTAGTAGTCAAATTGGTGAGTCAAAACTTGGGTCAGAAAAACTTTTCTAATATTTTACAGAGATACTATCAATGAAAAAATAAGAAAGAATAGCTGTGGAATATAGAAGATAGATGTTCTTACAGTCAAGACTTGCTATTGGTAAGAAATATTCTATATATTACCTAACTGCAGACAGTTTGTCTTGTAAAACAGTGCTACATGGGCCCAAAGAAATCTTTACTTATATGAACCACAGTTATAAAATAATATAATAACATTTTTAGCAAATATGGGCTTTACAATGAAAAATACTAAAGGTGGCTGACAAAAATGTGCTTATGTACTCAATTTTTTTTTCTTGGAGCTTGTTATTTTATTACATACAGTCATTTTATTACACACAGACATTGGATTCAGGTCTATTATAAATGACACATGTTGGCTTGAAGTCTATCCAAGTTTTATCTCTTCATAATTTCAATATTTCTCTCATGAATTTTCCTCTTTCTTGCCTTTTGAGATAAGGTCTTACTATGTAGCTCTATCTTGCCTGGAACTCAGTATGTATACCAAGCCAGCCTTGAGCTTGTGATCCTCCTGTCTCTGCTTCCTGAGTGCTAGGATTGCAGGGTGTGTCACCACATCAAGCTCAAAAGTTTTCCTCTAGCATATAGTCCACTATCTGTAACTACCATGTAATTTTATCAAAGCAAAAGCAGATAAGATGTGGTTGGTTTATGTTCAAAGCAGCAATAAAACTCCATGATTCATTGTGCTTATCGGAATGTATTTCTCAGGAGTGAAAGCTAATCTGGATAAGTTGCTTTTAACAAGCAATCCCAGAAAATTTAGCTTCTGAGTTATTTCCCTTCTCTGACACTGTGTTCTGAGCAGCTGAGACGAGATGAGCAGTAGCTTTGTATATTTCACTTTCATAGAGGGATCCAGCAGGATGGGCTGGTGGCTGGAAATGTCATGGATTGTAGTTGAAGTTATGTGATGTAGTAATAGCAGGCCTCTACATGGTTCATAGTTTCCTCTTGTTTTATAGCTTGTGTTTGTAACCTACTAGTTTACACTGGCATAGGATAAATAGAACTATGGCCTATATATCTTATCTGCCTTCACCCAGCCTCTTTCATATGGTAAACATGATCTCGTTATTCTGAAATATATTCATGCAAATCCTGATGTCCTCACTGTATCTTACAGTGAACACTATGGAACACCATCTACATGCCAGGCTTTATACCAGCAAGAGTGCTATTTTGGAGTAGATTGATGAGGCTACACAGATGAGGCTTTCCTAACTGAACCAGAGTACTGTGAGACTGCTATTCTCTTTAGCATATTTCCAATTGCAGAAAGCATACAGGGCACATGCAAAAGGAATCTGTGGAAATAATAGCACAAAAAATGACCAGGGACAATGTGATTGTATATCTCAGTCCACCTGCAGGTTCAAGAGGCTCTGAAGACACTGAGCTTAATTAGGTTGTGTTATGTGGGAATGACTTTCTAGGAAGTGCCTATTATTCCCTGCCTTCGCCAAGTAAACTTTTACCTAACCTTGTAACCAAGTTAATCTTAATGTCCCGTGTACTCATCTTGTCTAAATTAAACTTACCTTAAAAAGAAAATCAATGTAATCTATCTTACTATACCTTGAACTCATCTTGTAATCAACTTTTACATACTAAGCTGAGTGCATTGCTTTCATCTTAAATTCTGTGTCCTATGTCTCCCTATGCTCCTGATCCAGAATACTTCCCCTCCCTCTCCCTCTTCCCCAACCCTGTCTCCCTCTCCCTCTCTTTCTCTCTCTTTCTCTCTCTCTCTCTCCCTCCCTCCCTCTCCATTCTCTCCCCCCCCTCTCTCTCTCTTCTGTGTGTTTTGTAGTAATTAACTCTAATATCACCATTGAAAGCAACAAAGTTGAAAACAATGTGTAACTAACAATAAATCTTGAAAGCAACACAACTTCTTCCTTGTCAAACTCATAAAAGATGAATTAAGACAAAGTTTGGCATTCCTTTCCCAAACCACACAGAGTGTGCTGTTCAGTAAAGAGTACTTGGTTAAGAGGTTCAGGCTCACTCATGACTAAATGACTCCAGGAGTCAGCCCCTTTTATGTGGCATCACCACAGTATGGTTTTTTTTAAGCCACTTCCTGGTCCATACCCATCAGTTGGCATTTTAAGCATGCAACCCAAGAAAATATACCTAGAATGTATGATGCCCTGGGTTCCATATCCAGTACCATGAAACAAAGAAAACAAAAACAAAACAAAACCCACATAGTGGATAAGATTTATCATATTTGAAACAGTCTTTAAACTACTTTTTTGGGGTATGATGAAAACAAAAAAACTATGTATATTTAGAATACACATCATGATCATTTTGAGATCAGTATATGCCCATAAAAATATCACTATTATCTAACTTCATACTGTATGAAGTAAAGTAAACATCAATAAGTAGTTGTGTCATTAATAAAATGGACTTTGAAAAAAAGATAAGTAGTAAGCATTAAGTATAGAAATGGGCCGATAGAATTTAATGGCTATACTACTTGATATACACTACTCCCTTGAAATGCTGGTATTCTTTCTCATTGGTCCACTTAAGTGAAATCTGAGACCATATTTCTTCCTTTCTGTCCATGATACTTAGCTGAACCCATGCATGGAATAAATAGTCAATATCCATTAGGAACTGGAACAGTTCCTGATGGAGAGAATCTAAGAACATATTTAGTATCACATCTTTGGGGTCTGTAGGTTTCACAATCCTTTATCCCTGTTCCCCCCCTCCCTGGTTAATGTGGTGGTTTGAATGAGAATGCCTCTACATTTGAAAACTTTGTCCCCAGTTGGTGTTGTTATTTAGGGAGGCTTAGAAAATCTTGCCGGAAGAAGTATGTCACTAGGGAGTGGACTTTGAGGTTTGAAAGCCAAATGCTATACCCAGTTTTTTTTCTCTCTCTCTCTGCTTCCTGCTTATGGTTCAAGATATAAATTCTTAGCTACTGGCTTCAGTCTCCATGCTTACCTGAGCCACACTTCCCTGCTGTGATGGTAATGAACTCTTAATCTTCTGGAAGCCCCAAAAAAACATTTCTTCTAAAAGTTGCTTTTGATCATGCAGCTTCAGCAGAGCTATAGAAACCAAACTAAGACTATTAATTTTAAATGGCAACTTGCCTAGAAGAGTCTCAGTTAAGTAATTATCTAGATCAGGTTGGTTCTTGGGTATGTCAAGGATGGCTGTCTTGATTAAAAATTGACTCAGCCCACTGTGGGTAGCACCATTCCCTGGGTATGAGATCCAAGACAGTACAAAGATGGAGATGCTAGCTGAGCACTAACACTAGCAAGCAAGGAAAGATTCATTTATTCTCTTTGCTCTTGACTGGAGGTGTGATGTGATTAGTTGCTTAAGACTTCCTGCCTCAATTTCTCCAAAGTTATTGATTATAACTTGGAATTGTAAGTCACATAAGGTTGTTCTTCCCTATGTTGCTTTTTGGCATTTGTCACGTAATAGAAAAGATGCCTTTAAGATGTCTACATAGGCCAGGTGGTGGCGGCACATGCCTTTAATCCCAGCACTCAGGAGGCAGAGGCAGGTGGATTTCTGTGAGTTCAAGGCCAGCCTGGTCTACAGAGTGAGTTCAGGACACCCAGGGTTACAACAGAGAAACCCTGTCTTGAAAAAACAAAAAAAAGAAAAAAAAAATGTCTACATAGTATTTCTTGCTTTTCTCAATCCTATCCTCCTTCTATAGATGGGCCACATGTTTACTATGTGACTTTGCTCCCTTTCTTGTAGTTGATGTAGAACATGATAGGACTTTAGCCAATTCAATTTACTGTCCTAGAAAATTTTTGTTAGGACATGGAATCAGTTCATTGGCCTCTATATCCAAAGAAAAGCCAAGAAAGTCATTCCACAGAAAAGGAAAAACAAAGATGAGAGGTTAAAAGACAGAATAGTTCCTAGTTTCTATGTCAGCTTTACGATTCTGATTCAATTTATTCTGAGCTTGGGCTATACTCCTCCTTTTAGATACCATGAGACCTTCAACATTTCCTTTCTGTGAACTGGTTTTGTGTTGTTGGATTTTCTTATTGTTTGCTTTTCCTCAGCTTCTCCAGGCACCATTTGCTACCTAAAAACAGAATCTTACTAATACAGTGAATTAACCAGGCTGATGGGCTGACACAATGTACTTTCCTGGCACTGGAAAGCAGTCAAGGTGATGAAATGTTCTAGGACTTGTTACATGTTAGTAATCACTCAGGCGTCCAAGTTGTGATCTAAGACCCTGTCATCATTTGCAGACTCAGAGGATTGAAGGTCTAATTATATAACCAAGGCATACTTATTGTATTATATGGTTTTAAAAAATAGGCTGTGGGAATAACTTAGGATAGAAAGCTTATCTAATATCCAGGGTGGCCTGGGTCATCCCCAGCACTTCAAAACAAGAACAAAAATCACCAAGCAGATATGATTTATAATCATTTTTGAAACATTTTCTAAGCCACTCTATTGCAATATGATTGGCATGTACATATTTGATAATCTTTATCTTGATGTAGTTAGAGGTCAGTATACATTCATGAAAGCATTACAATTATCAGGATCATACACACTTTTATTACCTCTTAAAGTTTCTTTGTCCCTTTTATTATGATGATTCATCTTTGGATGTGCACATGTGTTTGTACATGTGTTAATAACATTGAATAAAAGTTCTGTAGTGGTTTGAATAAGAATGGCCTCCATAGGCTCACAGCTTTGAATGCTTGGTCACCAGGGAGGGGCACTATTTGAAAGGATTAGGAGGTGTGGCCTTGTTGGAAGTTCATGAATGGGAGTGAGCTTTGAGATTTCAAAAGCCCTACCAAGCCCAGAGTTTCTCTCTCCCTGCTGCCTCCAGATCCTGATGTAGAACTCTCAGCTACTTCTCTAGCACTAAGTCTGCCTGTGTGCCACCATCCTCTGTGCCATGATGACAATGGACTAAAGCTCAGAACTGTAAGCCAACCCAAATTAAATGTTATCATTTATAAGAACTGCCTTGGTCATGGTGTCTCTTCACAACAATAGAACACTGACCAAGATAAGCTCTATTCTCTTAGACAATTTAAATTATATAATACATTGTATATAATAAAGCATATGAAAAAGCGATACAAACTCTATTATATAGTGGAACCCCAAAATTTATTTAAACTGCAAAGCAAAATCTCTATGCCCTTTAACTAACATTTCCTGGTGTTTTACCACCATTTTGTCTGCTTCCCTGAGTTCAGTTTTTAAAAATTCTCACAATATACAAGAGATTTAAAAAGTATGTATTTCAATTTCTTTGTCTGGTTTACTTCACTTATTGTAATGACCTCCCACATTTATCTGTAGTGCCGCAAGTGACGGGGTTTCCTTCATTGTATACATGTATCAAAATTTCTTTTTTCCAGTCATCTTTTAGCATACATTTGTATTCTTCCCATGTCTTGATTATTATGGGTAATGCTACAACGAACATAAAGTACACATATCTCTTAGAGATCCATCCTGATTCAAGTCATCTGGATACATGCTGAGAAGTGAGTGGGGATGGGTCATACGGTATTTCTATTTTTACATTTTTGAGACACCCCTGCAATGTTTTCTATGACCATGCATTCCCTTCAACAGTTTACAAAAATACTTTCTCCTCCACATTATGTCCAGTGCCTGCTATATTTTGTCTTATACATAAGACCCACTTTAGTGAGTATGATGAAATATCTTATATTTGTATTTACCTTAGTTAGTGATGATGTGCACCTTTGCATAGATTTCTTGGTCATTTGTCTTCTTAGGAGTTCCTTTGCCTATATTCAAGTGATATCATTTGTTTCTCTACCAGTCAATTATTTATGTTGTTCCCTGTTGTACTGGAAAAATAAGGTATAAAAGGTTGACTGTCAGACACACTGAGACCAACAGAAGATCCAGAATTGCAAAGAATTCAGTTTATTGGGGACTTAGTGACAGAATCATACTCTAGGGTAGTAGCAAAACCACTGGATTCTTAAAAATCAGGTCAAAGGGAAGAGGTGATGTATAATGACTGAAACAAAGGTAGTTTACATACAACTGGAAAACCTGGTTTTATTCCAAGCTAACATCAAAGACATAAGGCATATGTCCCTGGTTCTAAGGTCCAATGGAAAAACTTCACATGACAGTCTAATAGCTTTATTTATCTACAGACAGATGAGAATTAAATCAGACAAAGCATGGCAGTCATAACTCATGGTCAAGTTGGCTCTCCGCACTTCTGTATTTTTGTTGTTGTTTTGAGATGGGGCCTTTTACATATATGAAATCCTGGCTGTCCTGGAACTCACTGCATAGACCAGGCTGGCCTGGAACTTGTGGAGATCTGGCTGCCTCTGCTTCTTCTGTGCTGGGATTAAAGGCCTGCACCACTACATCTGGTCACACTTGTGTATTCTGAAGTATTATTTTAGTCAGTTCTGGACATCAAAATAAAACACATTAGACTGTGGGATTTAATAACAAAAATGTATTTCTCATAGTTCTAGAGTCATAGCCATCCAAGATCAAGGCACTGACAGATGTGTCTTGTGAAAGTCTACATTCTCACATAGACAAACTCCCATTGGAACATTTCATACAGACATTAATATTTTTCATCAGGGCTCTTCCCTCATAATGTAATCACGTCTTCCCAAAAATCTGACCCTTATACTATCACAGTGGAGATTAGGTTTTATTATGAAAGTCACTGGGGAGGGAAATGTAAGCATTCCCAGATCATAGCATCCCTTATAAGATGTATCATTTCTTAGTATTCTCCCTTACATTTTGCTGATTGTAATTTCATTTTGTTGGTTGCTGTGCATAAGGTATATAATTTGACACAAGAGCACGTGTTTATTTTCGAAGCTATTTAATTTTTAAATGCATATTTTAAAACTATAGAATATGTCAACCATGGAAAAGGTTGTGACATCTGATTCAAATCTGATTCAGCTCATATTTGCATAGAGAACACAAAAGGTTCCTTGTAACTCCTACCAAAGTTGGCAGATGTGAACTTCATTTTAATTAAATAACGGCTAAAGACTAAAGGATAACCTGTACTAGAGAATGAGTTTATATTAGACCAGTGCTATTTCATTGTAACGTACGTGCTTGTACTAAGATTATTTCTCAGGATCTAGTATCCTAAAGTGATTCACTCCATCCTGTTCCCTTGCCTTCCATTACGCTCCATCATCTTCCTTTCCAGCACATGTTTTGGTTTTTACACACAGCCCTATAACCTTCTCTTTTTGGTTCTGCCTTGTTCTGAGGACAGTGCTTCACCACAAATACTTACAAGCCAGTCTTCAAGTTCAGTCCTTCTTTAATTTTTCTTCAGTTTAGGTTTCCGTGTTTTAGATTTTAGAATGACTTTATATTTACCAAAAAAAAATTGTAAAGATAGCATAGAGGATTCTCATATACCTTCGCACAGTTCTGCACAAGTTTAAGAACTTCTGGTTACACTGCATATTTGTAAAAACTAAGAACCTATCATTGCTATATTACTATTAAGGAAATACAGACTTAGATTTCATCAGTTTTCCCAAGAGTGTCTTTTCCTTGTTCTAGAATCCAATCCAGGACACTACATTGCTGGTCTGGTGGTTTGAATGAGAAATGCCCCATATCGGCACATATCTTTGGATACTTGGTCCCCAGGTGGGAGCACTCTTAGGGAAGGTTATGGAATCTTCAGAAAAGGGAAGGCTATGGAAACTTCAGAAGGTGGAGTATGTCACTGACACGGGGCTGTGAGTTTATAGCTTCACAACATTTCCGGTTCACTGTCTGCTTTTGCATGTGGATGAAGATGCCATCTCTCAGCTCCTGCTCCAGGCACCACCTCCCGCCAAGCCTAACCCACAATTATGTACTCCCCTCTAGAACCATGAGCCAAAATGATCTCTTTCTTCTGCAAGTCACTTTCGGTCGTGGTGTTTTACCATAGCAACTAAAAGTATCTAATACAGTTATCTTTCCTTTTAATCTACAATCGACAACCAGAAGCATTTTTTTTTTTGTGGTGTGTGTGAAAAAAGTAAAATGCTATGCTTTTCAAGGATGATAATGAGAGCTTTGCATTTTATGTATAAAGATAATTACTCAGAATTTTAAAAGTTAAATAAGATGTAAGTCGTTAACATAAATATACAGCCTATGTTCAGTGACCAGATAAATTTACCATAATTTTTGTTGATTGATTTTTTAAAAATAATTTAATTTAATTTTATGTGTAGTGGTGTAAGGGTGTCAGATCCCCTGGAACTGGAGTTCCAGATAGTTGTAAGCTGCCATATGGGTGCTGGGAATCGAACCCAGGTCCCCTTGAAGACCAGCAGTCCTGAACCTCCTAAGTAAGATTATAGGGATGCCCACCATGTTGAGCTGAGAAAAAAATTTTTTTCAGTTAAATGAAAAACAGAATTAAAATTTGATATCTTTTTATTAATTTCCCTACAATTGTTCTTGTGTAAGCATTCCTAAAAGTGAATAACCTTTAGTAACTGTGTTTAATTTTTAATTATTTAATTATAATACCAGGAACATTTTAAGGGGAAAATGTCTCACTTGGAAATCTTTTGTAGCTTAGGAAAATGAAATAAAATCTAAATGTCAACGTTTTCACTACAGAATTTCATGATGAGTAAAAACACCTAAAGCAGCCACAACAGCCATAATAAATTGTGTTCCACCTGAATTTAATTAGCACTATACAAAAGGCATAAAGCAACAGAGTCAAAGTTTGTGGGGTTGTCATTTAAGCAAACATCAAATAACAGACTTTACAGGACTTCCTTAATGTTCTGTCTAAAGATCTAAACAAAACTTGAAGTGATGCTTAGAGACTACAAACCATTTTAAGTAGCTGAAATTCAAGAAGTTTTTTAGATCTACCCAAGCTATGGATCTCAAGCAGAGCTCCTTTTAGAAATTAAATTACTGGGGGAAAATGTGTCTGATTTTTTTCAAGTTTTCATTAATGTTACTATCAGACATGCTACTTAAAACATTGTAAATTGAACAGTTTGACACACAGAAACAAACAGAAAACTTTTTAAAAATTACACAGCACAGTGGATTAATGTTTGGTTTTAGTTGCTTACAGTTCTCTATTGTTATGTTGAAAACCACCCTTGAACACAGTGGTGTAAAGTATCAATAATTTATTTAGCTCATTTATATTAGCTCATAATTCGGCAAGTTGGAAGAATTCTTCTGAGCTCATCTGTGATCCCTCATGAGTCTACGCTGAACCATGGGTCATCTAGGCAGGTGTGCTTTTGACGCTCAACTGAATACGTGCATGCAATGAATGTTAAGATGCAGCTGGAAATTCACAGATGACGTTTGTGTTTAGGAGTCTATTGCGTTTTAAGCTGAGTATGGTATCCAATGTCTGCAAAACTTTGAAGATAAAGACAAGAGGATCAGGAGTTCAAGGCCAGATGCAGCTGCATAGCCAGTTCAAGGCCAACCTGGGATACATGAGGCCCTGTCACAGGAAATCACACAAAAATCTATTACAGCTTCTTTGTCTACAGTTTAAAGATAATTTTTTTTTCAAAACGTAGCTTGTTTCAGTAATGATGTAGAAACATACTCTACCCTGTTTCTCCCATTGAGGTTGACTGTAAGATCTGGATACAGTGAATGAAATGGTTATTTGAGGACTCTATAATTTAGTGGTAGCAAATATGTTGGGGGAAAAAGACAAAAATTCAATGACACTCATAGAATAGAAATAAATAAAATATACGCAATGGAAAAAACTTCAGCTTAACAGTATAAAGTTATGTTGTTTATACAGAAGTAGGTACAACTGAAGATAATTGTATCAATTAAATTAAGCGAACACAGAAAGACAAATGCCAGATGATTTGTCTCATTTATAGTTCTTAGATTTTATATAAATATATAATATATAAAATCATGAGTGTACACATGCACATACATACACACACACACACACATACATGTCATGTCACAAGAATAGGAATAAAACAATCTAGGGAGATAAACCAGACAAATGTGAGAGGAGAAGGGCAAGAAAATGGAGGAGAGTGAGAAGGGGGATATGCTAAGAATATAATGTATGTTTCATACAACACATAATCAAAAGCTTGAAGAAAATAGATAAAACAAAAATATTTCCAATTATCACAAAACTAGCTTTTAATAGATAACCCTGTACTAGCACACACAATCTTAAAAGTTTCTCTGAAAGCATTAAAAAAATCATTGTCTTAAAACAGTATAGAAAATTGAGAGTGCTAAGCAGTGTGTGTTCCTGCAAGGCAATTGAGACTAACTAGATTTAATAATTCTACATTCTACAATCACAGCAAAATGGTACTGTATCTTAAAATGAATGTTATAATTTATCAATTAAATATTCACAAAATTTTAATTGTGAAGCCTCATTTTCTAGAATACATACTTAACGTTTTTTTCAATGAAGTTTTCGATTAATTCTTCTGTCTCAGAAAATTGCTGTGATTGCATCATTTATTCCTGACCTTTACTTCTAGTAAATATTGAATTCAGTACTTGGACATTTAATGCCTTGCCTGAATGTGTTTGCTGTCACTTCTAATCATTAACGAACAGAAGAGACTGGGTGGTGGTGATATACACCTTTAATCCCAGCATTCAGGAGGCAGAGGTAGGTAGATCTCTGTGAGTTTGAGGCCAGCCTGGTCTACAGAGTGAGTTCTAAGACAGCCAGAGTTATCACAGAGAAACCCTGTCTAGAAAAAAACAAAAACAAAAAACAGAATCGATTGAAATTTCTGCAATTTTCTTGCTCTTCCAATAGCTAAGCATCTTGGCTCTTCCTAAATTACAGCAATATTTTGAGAACTTCATACAACTTTGAAATACATAGATCCTTTTCATATATATATAAACGTGCACACACATGCGCGCGCGCACACACACACACACACAATTATTGCCAATCTGTGAGTAACACCTATAAAGAGGGGCTTCAAATCAATCTTTAAAAATTCAAAGTCATGAGATGGTTCAATAGGCAAAACTGCTTGCTGCCAAGCCTGATAAGCTAAGTTTTATCCCTAGAACCTACATGATGAAATTGCCCTCTGACCTCTACATGCACATCATTATACATTAGACCACATATACAAAATAAGTATTTTAAAAAGTCAAAGTTACCTGCATAGACCTTCTCAAACACCTGTCAAGTTCAGCAGTAAAAATTCTATTCAGGAAATCAATTTATGTGTTGGAACAGACATAGCATGTACACCTAGTTTCTGATTCATAGTTTGCTCATCAGGAAATAATCATCGTTCAGAGTCACATTTTTTTTTTTTTGAGTGTGGCTCAGATTTGGTTGCTGCTTTAAAAAATGTTCCAGGGAAATGCAGTGCATGCACCAGTCTTGACCATTACAGAAATCCACAACTAGTCAAAATACAAAGGACAGCTGACCATGGGGGGCACTGCCCCAGATGAGCCAGCACAGCCCTATACCTAAGACTCAGTGAACATGGAGGAAAATGGGGTAGAAAGAATTTAAAGAGCCAAAAGACCAAAATAGCTGCTACGAGATTGTCTTCCATATATGACAGGGAAGACATACCCATGAAATCTCAATATGGCTGCCTAAATAAGGCCTGCTTAATGTCAACATCAGCTGCTATGTCAACAGCATCTGCAAATCTCACAAGACCCCACCTCTAGATGAAGAGCTACATACAGTTAATGGTTACTGAGAGAAGTAAAATCAGCCTTCTCTAGGGATGAACTTACCAAGATGTGGACTATGTATGTATGCTATAATATTAACCTGCCAGGCAATGTGTGTTCACTGGTACAATAATAGCATAACTATTATGGAGTAATCAACCACTTTCTGACTGGATTTTAGGCATGCTCCACAGAAAATTCATGCCTATAGGTCCTAGGGTAGAAATTAACATTGAGGACTTGCTACATGGGCATGTTACCAAATTGCTTTCAAAATATTTATGTTTATACCCATAGGTTAGTGTTGGTTTCAACTCGGGTCAGAGAAGCTTCTTTTTAGTATGACAGACATCAATGCAGAGACTCCTAACTGAAAGTGCTGAGAATGGGTGACTGTTCTTGGAAGAGGGGTAAAATGACTTTAAAAGCCAGAGGAAGGTGTGAACTGCTGTCTTCTGGACATGACACTGCCATCGTACTCATGAGCTCACAGAAGCTATGGTAGCCTGCACAAGACCATACCAGTACTCACCAGATGGTGTACCTGTCGCAATTATGAACCTAGAGCTATGCAACCTCATCACCCAAAGCCTATAGTTACAGAGTCCATTCTTGGGGTTGTGCATTCGAAGTCAGTCTTCTGGAATACTGCATGATTTCCATGATTGTTTTAGAAGTCTTCAGTTCTCTATGTCATCATTTTCTTCTCTTTGTCCCTTGGTATCTACTGATTACTGTTTTTAGTTTTGTTATTCCCAATAATGTCATAGCTGTAAATCATATATAGCCCTTTTGCAATGGACATATTCTGAAGACTTATTTATATGCAATTAAAATTCCTTTATATCTTTTCATGGCTTTATAGCTCAATTTTATATTTGCATATATTATTTGTACAATACAATGGATTTCAATATTCCCATACATACATGTATTTATCATATTCACGTCCCATTTTACTTTTAATTTTTTGAGTTTTGGTGTATATTGTGGTACATATGTTTAGTATGCAGGTATGGGCATCTGTGCATGTACAAGCAGAGACTAGAGCAGTGATTTTGTGACCCTTTAATACAGTTCCTCATGCTGTGGTGAGCCCAACCATAAAATTATTTTTGTTGCTACTTTGTAACTGTGAATCATAATGTAAATATCTGATATTCAGGATAGTCTTATGTAATCCCTGTGAAGGGGTCCTTTGACCCCCCAAATGGGTCATGACCCACAAGTTGAGAACCACTGGTCTAGAGGAAGTCATTATTATCTTTCTGCACCACCCTCTGACTCATGCCTGTAAGATGAGGTCGCTCACTGAACATAAAGCTGACCATTCTGATAAGATTGGCTGGCCAGCAAAATCCTGGAATCTATCTAGGGTTACAGGCATATACAGCTTTTTTATGTGGTGCTGGGATCCAAAGTCCTAATGCTTGCATAGCAAGTGCTATAACTCACCGAGCCATCTCCCTACTCACCCATTACTTTGATAGAGAATCCTGACTAATAAATAGTGAATTTTCTAATTCATGGATCTTGTCTTCCAACCCTGAAATTCTCTCTTCTGCTTCCATTTGGCAAAACTTTCCATGGACCTTCTTATTTGGCCGAGTTTTTTGCTTCCAAGACTTACGACTGGTTACTTTAAAATGCCTGTATCCTGTCTTTCTCATTCACATCTTTTACTGTCTTCCTTAACTTGTCCAATTATTCTTCTGTATTTTTCTTGGAATTAAATTAACTAATCTTTGAAAAAAAATATTACTTTGAAATTTGGAAGATGGATTTTTGAGACAGTCTCAAGTAGTACAGTCTATCCCTAAACTAACTAGCAAAAGTTGACCTTGAACTAATACTCTTGACCACACCCAAGTGGTGCAGGGATTACAAGTGTGTGCCACCATATTTGACTCTTTTAAAGACACTTATTTTTTATTTATGTGTATGTTTGTGTGTGCACATATGTTAGGATGTCCCTGAAGGCCAGAAGTGCTAGATCATACTGGATTTGCAGGCAATTGTTAGACATCAAATAGGAATGCTAGGAACCAAATTCTGATCCTTTGCAAGAGCAGCAAATGTTCTTAATTGTTAAGCCATCCCTCTAGCCCTATCTTTTGAATTCTTCATCTAGATTTTATCCACGTTAGTTACTTTTTGATGTGGTTAAACACCACAACCAAGGCAACTTATAGGAAGGATTTACTTGGGTTTATCATTCCAGAGAGATAAGAGTCCATCATGGTGAGGAAATAACAGGCATGGGGGCTGGAGCAGCAAGCAGAGAGAATGAACTGGTAATAGTGTGTCTTAAACTCTCAAAGCCCACATCAGTGGCATAATTCCTACAACACAGCCATACCTCCTAAGCCTTACCAAATAGTGCCACCAACCAAGGATCAAGTATTCAAATGCTTGAAACTATGTGGGCATCCCAAACTATCAAAATCCACTTCATTATCTTTGAAATTGGTTGTTCCGTGACAACCTTTTTAGGAAATAGCTTTGTTTTGTGTCCCAAGATACCAGGTTGTCATGACATGAATATAATTCCAATTGGATTCAATACGGTGCAACCCTAACAGGTTGGCTTTCTTTGTATGTCTCACAAGTGGGATTCTTCTAGTAAATCAGGCAAATGTGTTGTAGACAGCAGACAATAATGTATATACCCTTTGCGATTAGTCTTGTCAATAACAGGGTAATAAAAGGATGTAAGATGAACCTATGATGTGGCAATGTATAGGTCTGATATCTAATCTTTTGTTGGGTTTCTCTCCTTTTTTCTGTAGAAACAGGCCTTTAGGCTCCTAATAGCCATGTCTACTTTGATCCTGGAGGTCATTTAAGGATTATATATCCCTTATGGTTTTTTAAAAATTGTTTGACAATTTCATAAACATATATAATGCATTTCAATGAAATCCACCCCTATTCCTTTGCCTCTTGTCCCCGCCCCCACGCACACACACTTAACTTTCAATGGCTGTTTTAACCTGCTGAGTCCACCTAGGACTTCCAGTATGTGTGTGTGTGGGGGGGGGGGGGTGTGAAAGGCCGTCTATTGAGGTATGGGTAGCCTCTCAAGAGCCACATCCTTCATGAAAACTGACTCTCCTTTTATTTCCTATTCTTTCAGTTAAACGTTTGTTGAAGTTTGAGCAGGGGTAGGTTGTAGATAGAACAAATATGAAAAACATATAAAAAACATTTAGCTGTGCTTAAAGTTTAACTCAGCAAGAAAGCATCTACACAGCCTATTTAGAATGTCATACTGGATCCCCAGCATCCTGCAGAATAGGCAAAATAAATAATACTAACAAAGCCTTTGTGGTGGCATGCACCTGCGATCCTAGCACTGGGGATTTTGAGGGGTAAGGAAATTGCCATGAGTTCAAAGCCAACCTTGGAAACACTATGCAGCAATCCACAGCTACCTAGTAAGGCTCTGTTTGAAAATGAACAAATAAAACTGGGATGGATGGCTTAGCAGACTTGCTGCTTTAGCAGTGAACACAGGTTTGGCTACTAGTAACCACACAGCAGGTCACAACCATCCACACCACCAATTTCAGGGCATCCAACACCCTCTGGCAATCAACAGGCATGCAACCTGGTGTACATACATACATACATCCAGGCAAAACACCCATGTGTATAAAATAAAATGTATATATTTTTAAAAGTATAAACAGAAATGGCAGAAAATTGGAATGAAGATACATATATACAAACAATTAGCTATTAGAAAGATACAGGAGAGGAAAACTGGATTCAAAGAGCAAAAGTGAAGATAAAATAAACAGTAAAAGACACACAAAAAGATAACAACACAGCTGGGTGGTGGTGGCGCACACCTTTAATCCCAGCACTTGAGAGGCAGAGGCAGGTGGATCTCTGAGTTCGAGGCCAGCCTGGTCTACAGAG
This sequence comes from Cricetomys ansorgei, assembly GCA_026225945.1. NCBI lineage: Eukaryota > Metazoa > Chordata > Mammalia > Rodentia > Nesomyidae > Cricetomys > Cricetomys ansorgei. Next base: position 4,173,103 of record JAMJFZ010003268.1, read on the forward strand.
TGAGTTCCAGGACAGCCAGAGTTAACAAAAAGAAAAACCCTGTCTCGGAAAAACAAACAACAACAACAAAATGACAACATGAAAAGATATCATCTGTTCTTAAATAGAACACAGTATCATTGTTCCTTTAAGAAATGTCTTTATGGAAAATTAAATATAAAACAATAGATTAGAAAGGAAATCAGTGGGGTTTAAAAGTAGACTACAATGCATTTATAAACAAAGCAGTGTGGTACTGCGTTAACAGAGACAGACTTGTGAAACAAAAGAAAGTCTGCAAACACAGCAAGTACATAGGGAACACTAATGAGTAATAAATTTGACATTTAAGATCAAAATGGGCAAAAATGACCTTTTAAAAAAATGGTACTTAGTAGTCATTTGGAAAAAGATGAAATTATGTATTGTTCATACCATATGCAAGCATGAATTTAAAATGAAACAGAGACTTTAATCAAGAAGTTGAACCACTTAAGCCCCCAAAGACTTAGAAATTCCTATCTAATATGAGAGTAAGAAAAACTTTTAAATTATTTCTCCAAAACTGGATGTTAAAAAGAAAGGTTGCTATCTATGACCACATGGAAATTTCCAAAATCTCATCCTTCTACTGTTATGTCTCTCTCCAGCACTTCATGGATGTAAGAAAACATGGGATATTTGTCTGGGTCTGATTTGATTAGCACAATGATCTCTAGCTCCACCTATTTGCCTATATATCATTCTTTTCTTTATGCCTAAAACTCCTCTCCCCTGTCTTCTTCCCCCCTCGCCCTGTCTCTGTGTGTATGTGGAAACTGGGGGAGACTGGTGTAGGGACTCATGCGTATATTCTTAGTACTTGGGATCTAGGGCAGGGGTACCAAGGGCATCATCATTAGGTACATAGAGAGTCTAAAGCAAGTCTAGTTAGTAGACATAATTAGGTTGAGGTAGATACTCCAAAATCTGATTTTTTAAAGAAAATATGTAGAATTCACAGAAAATAAATTGGACCTTGAACAATGTAAAAATGCTCAGCTTCATTTACAGCAGCAAAAATAAGGCTTGACTCTACAGAGATCTTTTCAGTTATCAGATTGCAACTATTAAAAAAGATGACATTCTATCTGTTGGACTGTAGAGAAATAGGCACTCCTATATTCATCACTATGTCCAAAGAGATGATTCAAATTGTTTCAACCTCTACAAAGAGGAATTTGACAATACACAACACAGCTATTTGTCATTTTAAATAGCAATTCTGTTTCTAGAAATTTGCACCGACAATATACCCTTAATAAAAAATGCATAAATACATAGTTAATCCACATGCATTTGCCTGCTGGTAGAAAGAAATACACAAAACATTAAAAACTAGGTTTGCTTACTCAAGAGTAAGGAGAGGAATGGAGTCTAACAATGAAGAGAAGGAGTAAGAGGTGAGAATTCTCTAGGTATGTTCTTCTGTGTAGTTTCACCTTTTAGAATCATCAGTAGTATTTCAAATGTGCAAAAGTAAAATCAACAAGGATGAAGGAGGATTCCAAGAGGCAATACAAACAGAAGCAGATGAGCCTACATGTATTTCATATGGCTAACAACGTCCTATTCCACACAACGGTGATAGTGACAGAGGGAAAGTAACACCATAGTAGATGGGTAAGTGGATAGATGCATACATATGCTTGTATAGATTTCCAGATCTGTCCTCTAAGGTCTCTAGAAACAGTAATAACAGAGCACCAATGAGAATGTGAAGTTTCCAAATACTATTTTCTAAGCACCACTCTTAAGAACTGAGGCTCTATGGAGAAATGGCTCATATGGGGGTGAGGTAGGAAAACACGTGATGAATCTGGAATATCTTGAAGTATATCATAAAGTAATAAAATGAGCAAAGACAGACACCAGCTTGAAAGGACACTAACTGGTCACATCTTGGACAAAATCAGTAATGACATTATAAATTATAACCATCGAATAAAATCTTCATGAATTCAAACTAATATAAACAAATAATAACTAATTCAGGCAAGAATCAAAGTCAAAGCAGAGAATAAGTATCAGAGGAATGCTCAGCCAGAAATGGGACATCTACATCACTGTTCCCCACAAACCTCAGGGGTCATTATAGAGGAGGGGCAGAAAGATTTTAAGAGCCATGTCAGGAAGGACCAAAGTATCTTCTGGACATGACAGGACCACTGCCCTATGAAATCACAGAAGCTATTATTTCCTGCATTAGACCTGCTCATGAACAAGACACTCAAAACCCCAGCATGGAAGGGGCTTCAGGAGCCCCCACTTCAAGCTCAGTTGCTATGGGCAACTGATGGCTTCTAGCAGAGGGGGAGTCAAGTTTTCTTTATGGGTGTGGCTCCTTGTAGGTTGACAGTGCTCCAGTGGATATACCACATTCATGAGCATATGGGCAGCACAAATTCGACTCAGTGGGCTATTTTTAAAAAAAGGACATAAAATCAGGAGTGGGAGGTAAGGTGCATCTTAAAGGAATTATGAGTTGGGATGAATATTGTCACAATACATTAAATGCATGTATGAAATGCTCAAGGAATAAAAATATCATATTGAAAAGAACAGTGAAAGATAAACACAGGAAGTTACAAGATACACACAGACTCAACTTATCCTCTCACAATGTACTTGTATTTCATGCGTATGGATGTTTTGCCCAAATGTACACCTGTGTACCACACGTGCCTGGTGCCCATGGAGGCCAGAAGAAGGTGTCAGATCCCCTGGAACTGGAGTTGCAGATGATTATGAGCTACAAGCTATGCTCGGTGCTAGAAATCAAATCCAGGTCCTTTGAAAGAATAGCCAGTTGTTTTAACTGCTAAGTCATCTCTTCAACCCCATTTAATTATAAAAAAGAAATTATAGCAATTTCATCAGCTCCACCAAGTAAATCAAAGTCAAAATCATTAATAATGAAACTAAACATCATGTGCCTACTGATAATAGTGCACTGAGAAAGATAAATAACAACTGTAGTGTTCTTCCGTTAGGTGCATCTGGCTAATTTAATAAAGAGATTCTAGATGACCTAGTTTGCTATCTATTGGTGTGACAAAGACCATAACCAAAACAACTTTGGGAAGAAATAATTCATGTCACCTAACACCTAATAGTCCATTACTGAGGAAAGTGAGGGTACAAACTCAGGGCAGAAACTCAAGGCAGGAACCTGAAGGACAGAACTGAAGCAGAAGCCAAGAAGGGAAGCTGTTTATTGGCTTGATCCCCTTCTTTCTTATAGCAACCAGGATGACCTGCTTAGGAATGGTACCACATATAGTGGGCTGTGAAAAATCATATCAATTACCAATCAAGAAAATGTACCACAAACTTGCTTAAAGGCCCATCTGATGGAGGCAACTCAATTTGACATTCACTTTCCAAAATGACTCTACCTGGTATCAAGTTGACAAAACAAAAACCCAGAATTACTGACCTGATGTCAACCTGAGACACAAATACATCATTATTAAACCAATAACGTTTCCTTTCTGACTTATCCTCAAGATCTCATTTTAATATCATAATATAAAGCATAGCATAACTTTTAATGTCCAACAGTCCTGGTTGGACTATCTTGGTATCTCTATTGCAACTCAATTTGCACCTTCATCAATGGCTTCTCCTGAGCTCTCTTCAGGAATTCTAACCCTGCTACAGGGTGCCAAGGACTCAGCTTCTCTTCATGACCACTTCAATTCTGCAGCTCTCATGCCAACAAAAAAACCACAAAATTTTATACATTACCAAGCTCAGTTGCTAGCTTGAGATGCAGCCTTAGCCCCCTGTAGATCACAGCTCTGTGTGCCAACCATGAGGAAATACCTCACAGATTTCAGTTATGCTGCTCCCTTGTTAATTACTGCTGATTTTCAGTCTCAACTAACCAGCATTGATTGTCCCAGTAAAACAAAGGTTTCATTTCAGTGGTATTGGTTTTTGTTAATCACAGCTGATTCTTAGCCCCAGCTTATCAAAACTATAGATTCTTAATATAGTATATCATTTGAACAGCCTGATAAAATCTTTGAGGAACTCTTAAACTTTCTAAGCCAGATCTACATCATCTGCTCTGTTTTACACATTCTTACCCTAACCTTCTAAGCTCCCACAAAACATACCACTAAGCTCTGAGCATTGGTGGCTTTTCCAGCCTAAAGTTCCAAACATTCCCAAGATGGTCAAGTCTGTGTTAGCAACACCCAACAATTCTTGAGCCAATTTTTGCACAAGTTTGCTTTCTACTGTTGTGAGGTCTAGATTATCAATTGTTGGCTTTAAGTCCTGGGCAAATGCAATCCTACTCAGAAAGTCCTTTCCTATACCTGTATCTTATATGGTACAGCCTATGTGTTTTTCCCCCTTACAGTTACTTCTTATATCCACCAAACTTGCTATGTAGCCGAAGATGACTTTGAACTCCTGATCTTCCTGCCCCTGCACCCTAAGTGGGATTATAGGTGTTACATCATGTCCAGCTTCATCGTCATAGCAACAAGGCCCCGAAAAGAAAACTACATGCAATAACTAAATTGAACACAGAATAGCAAAAATACTAAATATTCTAGCAACCCCAATGCAACCACATACTAAAAACTATTCAACATGATCATGTTGGATTTATCACAGGCATACAATGATGGCTCAGCATATGTAATCAATCAATGCAGTGCCCTACATTAATGGAACAAAGGACAAACCGTATGATCATCTCAACAGATGAAGAATGTAACAGAATTATACATCGTTTCAAGATAAAAATCTCTCAACAAAACAGGAAGAGATGAATGTTCCTTAACACAATAAAATCATATCAAATAATGTGAAGTTGGAAGTATTTTCTCTCAGATCAGGACAAGATAAGTATGCCTATTCGCACCACTTCTATTCAACATAGTTCTGAAGGTCCCAGCCACAGCAGTGGGATAGGAAGACAAACAAACAAACTAACAAAGGCATCCAAAATGGAAAGGAAAAAGTTTAAATGCCACTACTCGAAGGTTTTTATAGAGAAAACCTTGAAGAAGCCAGTGAAAACCTGTTGGAGTTATTAAACAACAGACTGACTAAAAAAGAAGTCAAGAAACAATCCCAATTTACATGAGCTATGAACATACTAAGGCAGAGCCAGCAAGATGGCTTTACAGGTAAAGGTCTTTCTTTGTTATGCCTGAGTTCAATCCTCAGAACCCACAGTGGAAGGGGAAGAGAGAACCACCTCCTGGAAGTTATTTTCTGACTTCTGCGCATTTCCTTTGGCATTCATGCACTAATATGCATATTCATATTCATTCTCTTCCTCCCTCTCCCCTCTTATACACACACAAACACACATACCCTATCCCCACCGACAATAATTGAATTGAATTTAAAAACACTTAAGACGTTTAACCAAATAAGTAAAAGACCGTATATACTGAAAGTGATATCAAACCGAGTAAAGAAACTGAAGACACACTTAAGTATAAATATATATCAAGTCCATGGACTTGAAGTATTAATATTATTTAAATGCCCATACTGCCCCAAAGCAACAACATAATCCATATCAAAATGCTCATGATTTTCACAGAAATGAAGCAACTCTGACATTTGTATGGAATTACAAGAGATTCCAAATAGTCAATGCATTCTTAAGAAAAAAAAATAGTAAAGTTGAAGATACACACTAGCTGACTTAAAAAAAAAAAACCCACACAACTACAATAATCAAAATAACATAATACAGGCATAAAGACTAATGGAACAAAATGGAGAGTCCAGAAACAAATGCACACATTTAGGGCTGGCTGCCAAAAACACACAATGGAAAAAGAACAGTCATTTCAGTAAGCAAAGTTGGAAAAATTGGATATTCATTCATCTGAAGATGAAACTAAAATCATACCTCATACATCATATAAAAAAATATACAAATGGGGTCGGGGAAATGTCTCAGCCATCAAGAACTCTGGCTGCTCTTCTAGAGGACCCCAGTTCAATTACCACTACCCACACAGCAACTCACAACTGTCTGAAATTCCTGTCCAAGAGGATCCCATGCCCTTTTTGGCCTCCTCTATGCACGTGGTGTACATACAGCCAGGCAAAACACACATACATAAATGAATAAAATTAAACAAATTTTAAACAAACAAAATAAGTAAATAGATTTACAAAGTATTAAAATGAAAAGGCCAAAAAGCCTAAGAGAAATTCTTCTTTGAGGGAGATGGCTAAAGAAACAAGTTATCAATTAAATGTAGTTTGGAATATCTGCTGCTTATATAACATGTTGTCCATTTAAATAACAATATGTACTACTGAAAAAACATTAAGAGATTTTAAAGTATTCTCACCACTATAATAATAACAACAACAACAATAATAATCATAATGCCTGTTAGTTTGGTTTACAGATTCCACAATATATTAACACTTCAGAACATCAAGATGTATATGGTAAGTGAACGTTATTAGATAAACTATGTAGACCATGCTGTTCTCAAACTCAGAGACCAACCTTTTGACTCCCCAGGTCCTGTGATTAAAAAGCATTTTCTACCATGCTTTTAAGGATTTGAATAGTAAAAACCAAGATTTAAGTAACCTGTTGTGAATGCTTTTATTTTTAATACTTCCAAGTTACTGGATAGGCAACTATTTTCCCATCTTGTCCCACCTACACATCGATTTTTACATGCAACAGAGTAATTTATGTTGTTGTCTTGACCTGAAATTCTCAGCCTTAGCTCCTTTACTCCCCTGTCATCTGACCCACCTCTCAACATTAAAGATGCAACTTAAACAGCAGCTTTCATAACTGGCAAAAAGTAGACACAAACAAATGTTTTGTCTAGTGAATCGATCAACTGTTCTTTATCTTTACAATGAAATATTACCCAGGAATAGAATGACCTGTTCACACACAAAACATGAATATCAAAAATACTCCAAGCTAATTAAGTGTATACACAAAAACAATACTAGATGACTTCATTTATATGACGTTCTATGACAGTGAAATTTAATCTATGGAGAGAAACTTGACAGCTGCTGCCTTAGAGGATAGAAGCACAGACTTTCTGAAACTTTCTGAGTGTATGCTCAATATCTTTAAAAGGACTTGGGTTTAAACACTTTAAGTATCCATCAAAACAGATGATACAATCCTACTTTGCATATTCATCACATATAATTTTGTGCCAAATAGAAATCAAGTATCAAGGGCTTAGTTGGAGTATTTAGGAGGTAGTTTGCTTTGAAATCCATTTGCTTTGAAATCCAGAGACAGCTTTCATTAATGAATATATACTAATACAAAGTACAAAATGTGTTCACCACTAATAGTTTTCTAGTTTGTTGTATGTGCTAATTTTTTTCATGATAAAATGTTAGAGGAAAGTCAGTTGTCTAACAAAAAGGCTTTCTGAGCACATCTCCTACTATGAGAGCCTACTGTAGCACTCTGCATGATGTACTTGGTCCGGTTAGTAAAAAGTGAGTGTTGCATCTGCATCCTAACTCCTAGGAACTGCATAAAATGTCAAAGTCTATCTTGAGGCTCTTTGGATGTCCAGCCAAGCAGCACTGAATAGTCAAAAAGATTTATTGATCTCAAGAGATATATAATGCAATTTATCATATAGTTTTCTCTAAAGCATATGCTTTATGCTTACTGATTCTATTTGGTGAATCTTTACAGCTACCAGAAAATCTATCTAACCTGGTGCCCAACCACATGAATTCTTTTAAAAAATAAATTTATTAAGTTTTTGGATGTGTGTATGCATGTGTCCATATTTGTGGCAACCAGAAGATAATTTGCAGTTTATTCTGTCTACCATGTAGGTTCAGATCAAACCTAGGTTATCAGGCTTGGCAGCAAGGGCCTTTACTCACTAAGCCATCTGGCTGGCCTACTTTATAAATGTTTTTCAAGTTCTCTTTGTGGCAGGACACATTAAATTACTCTTTATTATTCCAATCTTCCAACTTTCAAAATCAATAGTAAGCTTTAGAAGGGCTCATAGTATAGTAGAGGCAATGTTTATTCATACCACTCATTTTTATAGCCAAGTAGATTCCTTAAAGAACCATGGCACAATGAATACTATGCTATTTTATCATTATGCATTTTTGTGTGTTTCCTAGCAGTCTATGTATAGTCCTGGTTAGTTTGTTATCTGACATATAGGCCAGGCTGTTCTTGAACTTGCAGTGATCTTCTTGCCTCAGCATCTGGAGTGCTGGGATTAGAGGTAGGCATGAGCCAGCATACCTGACTGCACACATTTCTCAATACCACATAGTATCAAGTTTGTGGGAGAAAAACACAGCATGATAGTCTGGGTCTGAATCACCAGCCCCATCATTTATTACCCATACATCCTTCCATAAAGTTTTGCTAACTTTGCTGTGATTTTCTTCACCTCCTCTTGATCTGTAAAAATAAGGGCATGAGGGATAACAGACTGTCTCATTTCATGAAGGTTTGTGAGTGTAAGCCTCTTAAAACAACAGCCAGCAATATTAACTACAATTTTGTAAGTTTAGCTCAGAACTACCGATGACAAAAGACTCCTTGCACAATTTACAAATCAATCAAAATGAACAATGTACACCAATAATAATGATTTTAAAGAGTGTAATGCAAATTTCTTCACAGAGAAGAACAATTTTAAATAATGAATGCTTTTTCAAATGCTGGCTTTTACTTCCATACCATGAGCCCATTAATCAAAATACATTTATGTAAGGACTCCTTGCTATATTTTTGTCCTAGCATTTATTTCAAACTTAATGATTTTATTTTTAATATTGAACTGTGAAGAAAAACAAAACTTTTTCACACATCTGGAACATCAGGCATTCATATATATCCTGAATGAACAATGTAGGCATTTCAAAGTGTGTTTAACCTACACCAGATAAAATACGAAAGCAATAATGGTTACAGGCTTCTATGTTAAACAACTCAAATAGGGATTTAGTCACATTTAAAAATATGTGATTTATTAAAAATATGAACTGGTGATGTGTTCTAAAAATAGTCCCACTCAAACACATTAAAGTGTGATGATAGATATAATTTGTAAAGCATTTCGAGCCATACTCCCCTTTTGGTTACAAGAGATAAAGCATACAACATACTGTAGGTTTATTTTTATTCAAAAAGTTACTGTCTCAAGACATAAATACAAATCAGAAAACAGTACAATTAGGACAATAGAATGTGGAGGACAACAGGTTAGAGTAATATATAAAACATTTTTAGCTGGTTGAAAACAAAGCTGTAAGAACTGCTTTCACAAAGAAATACTCCTTTCAAGAGTGAGAAAAAAAATCAACTTAGGTTTAAAATCATATATACAGTCCTCTCAGCAGTTCTAGGAAATGCAGTGGTGTGTAAAAGAACATATGCAATACGTTTGCACATAACAATGTTTGTTGATGGAAAGTATGTTAGACAAGTCTGGTTTTATTTGTTAACCATGAATTAATAAAATAAGTGTATTTTGTGGTCTTTCAGCTAACCTATGGTTTTTTGGCTACCACAGCCCAATGCTTGTTGATTTCCTGACTTGAAAAACCAGAAGCCTTTTGGTATTCACACATCTGAAGATATTCTTGTATTGCAAGCATATTAAGGCATGGAATGATTAAAATAATATACCTCAAGAACTGAGAGACGACTGACAAAAGATAGATATACATGTAATATAAGTTAATATTTTGTTTTAAATGATGTCTAGCTGCCTAAGCCTCGCAAAATGAGTTGATGTCAAAATGGCAAGTGGCCACTTTCTGTTTTAAACTAATTCATTTGTGAAAGGACATAAAATGAAGTTTAAAGCTTAGCTTTCAAAGAATATTATGGGTTATGAATTCTATTATCCCATCTAATTTACATACACAGGAAATGTACTGTAACCTGTTAGAAGTATCTTTAACCTGAAGACTGCTTGCAAAGACAGATAGATAAAACAATATAAAATACAAATTTAAAAATCATTTTAAAGCATGAACAGTCATGCTTTCTATTTTTAAACATTGTTAAACTTTCAATATATTTCTGAAACCTCATAATTTTAAGTTGGAATTTAAAAGTAAGAAAAAACTAAACAAACTGCGCAATTATAAAATCAGCACCAATTTATATATATATATAATTTTATTTAAAATTTAGATCCCTATTCCCACACTCTAATAAGCTGTATAATTTTTGTTTAGAATTTTTCTGCAAACATACTACAATAAGCTTCTTTTATTTGGAGACAAAATACAGTGGCACTACTGGAAGAAATATCACAACATTACATTTTTATCTTAAAGGACAAGCAAACTTTCAGGGCTGATATGGGATAAGCATGTTTGAAACTGGTTACCTTCTGGCAGTTCACTGCATCTGGATATTTCTGAAAAGTATACAGAAGCTCTTGGATTTTAAAAATATCTTAAAATACATTTTAGATGAAAAAATTGTAAAAGTTCTGCTTATAAGTTTAACTTTTTTCCACAATTACAACAACATTTAAAACAAAGTTTTGTTGATTGATGTTTTAAGCATTTAAATTTTGAATGCTAAAAACAATACTATCCTACAATTTCGGGGTCAGGGAATAAATTCATCCTCAACTTTTGTTTTGTGGATGTAAACAGAAATCCAGCAGAGGTCATCATTATTTAGTACAACCAGTAAATAAATGTGAGAAGATTCTTATCTGTACCAAATACTTCTTCAGATTGTTATATTTTTTTAAAAAAGCATGAAATAATTCCTTTAAAAGCCAACTAACAGCGCATAAATAAAATATTTACTTTCTAAGAAAAACTGTAGCTTATCATCAAATTGTTTACTTGTCCTTTACTTTTTTCAGGCAAACAAAACTGCCCCTCAATGCACTTCATCTTGGTAAGCATAAGCATGTTATATTCTCCTTAGAGAAAAATCTGTACAGAATTTCACTGTATCTACCACACTTTATTTTAAAATTTCCTCTTCCACTTAGAAAATGACTTCACCACAGATTTAAATGTGTACTGGTATTAAAACATTGACACCCCAAGAACCTAATGAGAGAGGAAAAAAAAATCTTGTTAAAATAGTCATTCATTTCTTAATTGAAAAAATCTGTAAATATTATAATACTTTATCATTGTTATATTAAATGTTAATAAAACCACTCTGAAATCATCTCTTCAGATAATTACAAAATAAAGTGATCATTAATAAATAATAAATAAAATAACATTACTATTCATTACAATACCAATTAACTCACAAACATTAACTAAGAGTAGGGCCTCTGGCATGATAGTTTTATAATCCTCCGAAGCCTGAACTCAACATTTGCTGAATGAATAAATGAATGTATCTCCCAGCATATCCTTCTAGCAAGGCTTCATTGGAAAAAAATTAAGAAAGTCTTGTGAACTTAGTCATTTGTACCCTCAAGTGGGTAGTTTTTTTTAACAGGTATCTATCTGAACATGAAAACCAAAAGAAAAATCTAAGAGCAATACAGATATGTAAAAAATGAAAGGCTTTCTTCAGAAACTCTGGTCTGAATTTATAAACAGACGTATCTGAGGTGAAATCTGAGCAAAGCAAATTAAATGCATATTAATTAATTAATTAATTTTTAATTCATTTAACTTTTTAGAAAATGCATTCCAATTAGAAAAAATAACTTGTCACTAAAATGGAATAACTCCACCTTTTTCACTAAAGCAACATATAACGTTTAATGTATATACTATGTTAAATGTTTCTATTTAAATTCTAGCACTTAGTAGATCAATCAAGAAAAACTTTAGATTACTATAAAGGAGCAAGTGAGACCTGCTAGCAGGGCAGAAGGAACTGAGATTGAGATCACTACGAGCTCAGACTTCTCACTTGAACAGAAGTCAGAACACATCATGAATTGTTTTCATCTCAAGGAATTGTATATTTTTAGACAAGTAAAATTAGGGTCTTGTAGCAAATTATCAAGTAAAGTGGTTGGATTCTCATTAATCACAACAACCATACTTCTCTTCCCTTGTCTTAGAAGTCTCAGGGTTCTCTTGTTGGTTAGAGTCAAAAGTCGGGGGAATAGAATGTTTCCATTAAAGAAGCTTAGATGATGTTTAAAGGTTTTTTTCTAGCCAAAATACTCTGACTTTGAATAAAAAGAGCTCCAATTACTGATGAAGGGTAAATATTTGTCTGAGTGTTTTGCCTGCATGCATATATGTGTATCACATGAATGCCATGTCTTTAGATTCCAGAAGAAGGTATCAGATTCCCTGGAACTACACTTAAAGGCAGTTGTGGGCCACATGTGTGCTAGGAATGGAATCCAGGTCCTCTGAAAGAACAGCAAGAGCTCTTAATCTCTGAGCTATCTCTCCATCCCCACTAGTTAATTTTTAAGGTAGAGTGTGTATTTTTCAAACCTAGTGACTAATCAGAAAGCACCCAACACCTGACATTTATTTTGTTTTGTGCATACTGGCTTACAACCAGATTTTTCCATTAGAATACTAAATTAGATTCATTATATTGAGCTCTCTTTTTCTAATTTTATGCTATAGATAATTCTAGTAAGAGTAGCTTAACACAAGTGACACTAGTGATGCTTTTGTGACTTAGCACACTATACCTACTTTTGATGTCAGCACTGATAAACAATCAAAGTGCAAATATTAAGCTTTGGAGTGTTATCCAAATATTGGCAGAAAAAAAAAGTCCGTTATCACAGAAGATAACCCAATTTTGTTTCCTGGTGTGAAACCAACTACACTATTAAACTAGAATCCTATATGTATGCAACTCCAAAACAATATGCTCATAATTTGGATACTACCATTCCTAGACAATGTATAGCCTGATGTATCTGTATCAAGTGCTTTGAGTTACTTCACTAAGAACTAGAAAATCTTAGAACTGGGCATTAAGGGATTCACATTCCGGTTTTATTATTTTGATAACATTTATCATAGGTTGGATTATTCTCTATTTATGGTTAAGAAAAAATTTACATTCAGTTTTTCTATTAATCCTGTTTCTTATGTTATGATTGAGACACTATGAACTACATAGATATTTTTAAAGTCCTGGGAGTTTAAAATAAAGAGTCAAAGACTTCTAAAGGTATCCAAATCTTTAAAGATTACTGAGCACAGTTATGTGACTGCTGCCATCATGTGGTAATGCTATAAAATTACATATATGGGTATATGTGCTCATGTCCTTATTTCATTAGCACATGCATCTAAGGCATTATCAAATTTATATAAGCTACTATCAACTTCCAATATTCAACATATTTTAGAATTTGAAAATTTTCTATTAATAAATATTGGGCTACAATTTGTTTTACATCAAGTTGTAGTTTTCTTCACATGTTAAATGTCAAAACAATTCTATGACTGTTTCTTTATTTTAGTACTCTGACAAACTTTTTATTGTATCCATAGTATGCAATAAGGAAACAAATACTTAAGGTCATGGCACTAGATAAAACACACGAAAAATATGGAAAGCTCTAACTGCCACATTAATTTTGATTATAATTAATTATTTCAACTTCCTAATCATTTCTTGCTGTTTCACACAAATAAGATCTCATTTTAGTATTAGTTAAGTAAATGTGTCAGTAACTACAATCAACTTAATACTCTGATGCTTTTAAATATATTTAAATATCATATAATTCAATATACATTTAAACTATATTATTATGGGTAGGTTAGGTTGCCTCTTGCTTTGGAGCCAAAAATTCAAAGAATGGTCCACAAACCTGAAGCATCACTAGCACTTGTTAAAGAACCATAACCTCAGGCTACACTCCAAACTATCAAGAGATAAAAATCTAGTTCTCTGGATGATTTAACTGCACATTAGAAATTGAGAACAAATGATTTTAAAAAGGGCTGAGAATCTAGCGCAGTGAGAAGGCATTTGCCTAGCATGTGTGAGGCCTATCGTCAACTACCAGCACCACACACTCAATAAATAAGATTCTCTGGCGATAGGCATCTACAGATGCTTCACTGTAAGCTTTCATGTCGTGCAACCAATTATTAATATATTATATGACTTGGTTTGTCCAAACATTTCCGAGATCTGTCTGTAAGCAAGGAAATGGGTGGGTGAAGGATAACGCTACCTCGGAAAATAAAACAATGATTAGCCAAGTCAGGTATAGGGATGAAACAGGACGAATGGGTAAACTCCAAAAGAGAAATCAAAGTTATGTCAATTATTTGACAAAATTAAATAATTCTCATGTTAGGCAGAACTGCCACTGCTTCAAGGACTGCGGTCTATTCAGGGACCAGGACATGTAATAACCTATCTTACTATACCAGCATGTTAATTATCACAATATGACATGCATGAAGCATTAAAGGAACAGAGAATAAAATACCTATCTGGAGAAATCAGCAAAAATATTACATACGAGATATCTCAATCTCGCTTTTATTATCGAAACCCTTGTTCAGGTACTTATTTTTTCCTTTTGAAACAGTGTGGTTAAGGTTGGCCTTGATCATATGATCATTTCTCAGCTTTCAAAGTGCAGAGATCACAGGTGTGTGTTACTACTCTCAATTATATGTTATCAGTTTTCACCATGTCTTTATATTATTATTATTATTCCCCTATTTATTCTAGCCACCCATAGATACCAAGGAATTCTTGTTGAGGTACAATTCTGATTCATGTCACTCTCTCATTTGAAATCCTTCAACAGGCAACCAAAACCTACAGGAAAGGTCTAAATGCTTAATATTCAAATCATATAGTTGGTCAAGAATTCCAAAGTACTTTTAACCTTTTACCACTACTGTTTCAAGTCACTGCCAAAAAATTGATTTTAAAATCCTGGGGCATATTTAAATAAAACCTACTGATTCATCCATAATTGAGGCTGGATCAAAGAAATCAGGTTTCAGTTCTGTTCTCTCTCGTCTATTCTTTGATGGAGGCTAAGGAAAAAAAAAAGAAAGTTGATGTTTGTTTATACCTATAAACCAGAGTAAATAAAAAAAATCAATATTAATGCCATTAGTTCTCTGAACGGACTATGTGATTTTCAAGCAGACCTCAAAATACTGCTTGCCAACCTCCAACCCCCCCGCAACCAGAATAGTTTTAAGCACAAAAAACTTCAGTAGTAGAAAATTAGTCTTAAAGTAATAAATCAGAAACATATTTTTCACTTTACTTTCAAAAAATATACTTCTAATATCATTTTCCTTGAAAGGCACCATATAACATCACTCTAAAGAGAAACAGCATTTCTTCCTCTCAAGGACAATACACAGTACTACACTAAATATCACAACCACAGGGACTTAGCTTGTTATAAGTTCAGCTTTGCCAATTTTAGGATTTCTTCTCCATGAGTAAACTAGTTTTTTAAGTTTTAATATTGCCAATCATCTCACAAAGTTGAGTAAGATTGTTGACAAAATGAAATATTCATAAGCATACATGAGCCCTAACCATATGTAAATTACTTTTAAAAATCTTGTATATATTTACCTTCTCAAATTTCAAGTAATTTTACCTTACATCTAACATGAAAGTTTACCTCAAAGGTTGCTATCAAAAATATACTATATTTAACAAGGAAAAGTTAGAAAGTGATATGATATTTAACATACTCATAATACTTTTTAAAATTTTAGTATGTAAGCATTAAGTATTACTTGATTTTTGTAGTCAAATTAAAATAAGCTAAATAAAATCCTTAATAATCCTATATATTATTAAAATCAAATGTAAATACACATTTTTTTAAAATTTCAAGCTCTGAGAATTAAAAAAAAAGCACTTCTTGCTTTCAGAAAGTTAACTTTTTGTTCAACTTCGCAACCAAGCTAATAATATGCCTTGAGAACATTTAAAACTTATCTTTTTGTTTTTCAAACAGGTTTTCTCTATGTAGCCCTGTCTATCCTAGAACTCACTCTGTAGACAAGGCTGGCTTTGAACTCAATAGATCTTCCTGCCTTTGTCTCCTGAGTGTTGGGACTAAAGGTATGCTTCACCACAGTCCAGCTGAGACCATTTAAAACCATTTACTCAATCTGTTCCCCTATTGTGTATTCAGCCTATTTAAGTTTAACTTGACTTTAAGAAAAGAATGTAAACAATACTATTGTGCCTTGAACTTCTCAGGTAATCAACTTTTTACAAGCTAACCTAAACACATGAACTTTAATCTTTATGTATGCTTCCATGTCCTTAACCTAACAGTGAGAGAGAGGGGGAATAAGGTGAGTGTGTGTTGTGGTAATCATTTCCTGAGAACAGTCAATGGGTTGAAATGAACCTCAAAGAAAACAAATATCTACTATAAATGTTCAATATAGTTTGATAACATTTGTTTGTGGTTTGGGGTGCTATTCTGGATCACTTGAATTCAGTAAAACTAACCTCTTCCAAAAATTTTTGTAAAACAGAATCTCTGTGCTCTTTCATAAATATATAGCAAAGTCCTTTGTTAGACAACACAAGGCTAGATAGAAGATATGGGGAGAGAAGTAGAGAATTCAAATTTGGGCTCACTCTTTGTTTAAACTAGCACAGAAGGAAGAATCCTTTTTCTTATGGAGTGCAGATGTACCATCCTAAGATCTAGCACCTCACCAACCAACCGCACACATGCCTCAATCCCCACTTACACACTTAAATCTCAAAAAGGACTTTAACAATTTTTTAGAAATTGTTTTTTATCTTTCTCTAAGAAATATTAACTTTATTTTCAAAGGATTTAAACAGGAAAAATAAATCTTACTTCTAGGTGTTTCTTACCAAGTCTATATCCATGGTGTCAAAGTCCATTCCCTCATTAAGATCCTCAATCCTTCCTTCTGAGGACATCATAACATCTTCAACAATTGGCTCTTCATCATCTTCCATTAGGCTTGTACCACGCCGACTAGAGAAATATGAAACAAGGTAAAGATCCGAATCCATGTCATGACTATTAACATATAGGCAGCAAGTATATAGGTTTCTATATTTGAGTATAATGGAAAATGATGAAATTAAAGGTCAGGGAGAATGATAAGGCACTGATCATGTCATCAATGGTGTCAAAATCTTCATGTTCACTTGATTTAAAATGCTAACAATTTAAGTTTATTCTACCTTACTTTGATACATTTAGTTTGATAGTTCTGGTATGCCATATACAACGTCCAATGAGAATTTTCCACATGTGAACATAGCAGATACCTCAAATCCTTTTTGAAAGTAGGCAGGGTACAAATTAATAAACAAACATAAAACAGACCACAGAAATGACATTTTCAAAATGCATATATTCTGATTATACAGAATGCTAATGTTAATCATTAGTTATCTATTCATTCAGTGCCAAATGTGTACACTAGCCATACATTCACTCACACATTCACATAATGCCTACTCCACAACCGGCTTCTATTGAGCCCTATGGATAAAAAAAGTGAGTAAAACATGATTCCTGCCCTCAAGGAGCTTACAATATACTCTGGGAAAACAGATAAACCTGACAAAATGAAACATATTACAATATGTGCATCAAGTACCAGAAGAGATATTAAAGAATTAATTCTGCCTCATATAAAAATGAACACTTAATGCCAAAAGCTGAATTCCTCCACACTGTGAAATTCAAAGTCAAGAAGTTATATTAAAATGGAAAAATAACATCAAAGACAAAAGCTCTGTGTGTGTGTGTTGTTGTTGTTTCTCCAAATAATCACAGGGAAAGTAAACTAAATTCACAAATTAGCCCAGACAAGCATAAAGTAGGCAGCCCAATGGTGAATGTGCATGTGACTTCTTGCTTTCCAATTTGGCTGACATTACTGTCTTTTCTCTTTCAAAGATCCCTTAGATCCCAAAACAACTCACCAAAACCTAAATTATTTAATTAAATATTTTTAGTGTTTACAATACTGTGGTAGATCACAATATTAGAAACAGGATCTCTCAACAAATATGATAATGTCAGGCATAATAGTTCTGGTTAAGAAAGACAATTTTATTTTATTTTTGTGGAAATAAAAGCAAAGGCAGTCTCTGTTTTGCAAATCATATAATCAAAAGCCATCCATTCTGTATTTCCTTTACAGTACACTAAAGGTATATGTAATATAAACTGTGGAAGAAAATGTAACTCAGAAGTTATTTTAGTTACAGGGTAGGTATCATTAAGAAAGAAAAATTATTGTAAAGCAAAATCATTTTAAGGTTTTAGGCAATAGACCATTAGTGGTACAACCACCAAAAGAACTCTCTGGTGATAGCTTTTTAAATCAGACAATTCCTTTTAGTTGTCGGAAGAGATTGCCTACAATCAAGAACCAAATCAAACTGCAAACAAAAAGAATAATGAAAATGGTACTGAATAATGAGATGCTCTAGACCTCCAAGATCTTGGGAACTGGTACCAAGTTTTTAGAGGGCAAATGTAAACCAAATAATTCTATAACAAAATTCTCAACTGTGTAGATGGTGTTTAACTGGAAGCTAAGAAATCGGCTGTAGAATCAAGCATGAAGTAAAATACAAACTAAGGACAATATTGCAAGAGAAATGGGACAAAACTAAGTGCTAGTGTAGATGATGAGTATAGGAGATACACTGTAATGGCACATACTTACTGCCTCAACAGAGGTTCTTAAGACCACTACAGAGATAACTAGAGTGAATATTTACATGCCACCATTTATGTGGTGAATGATGACTTATGAAAACATGAATTCTTAAAGAATAATAACAAAATAAAACAAAATATAAATTTTAAAATAACAATTACTATTTCCCAAGTTTTAAAAGAAAAACATTTGTTACAATGCTTTCAGACTTCAAATAATTAGAACAACATTTTGCACTGTATATAAAACATGATGAAGTCTATTTACCAACAATTTCATTTATAGTCACAGCTAATGAAGATTTCTGAAATATTTATCAAGTTCTCATACAGAATACAGTAAAACCAAAGTAAGAACATAAGCACTGAACATTTATTCATTCCATGACCATCTGCTTAGTATTTTCTATGTCAAGCTCTAAGAAGTATGGATGAGGTCCCTGCCCTTGAGGAGCTCACAGTCTAGAGAAATGGACAAAATTGTAATACACAAAAATTCCAGTACAATATGGCAAATGCTGCAAGAAATACAAATATACAGTGTTATCGGATCATAGACGATTACAGTTTCACTTTAAGTGACACTTGAGCCTGTTTTCAACATGGTTTTACCAGTTTCCAGGTAATGAGATGTTATATACTAAAATGGAGGCAGGGGCATATTTCCAAAGATCTTGCATGCCATGAACTAAGTAAAGAAACTGAACTTTATCCAACAGGCAATGGGGAGCCATGGAAAAGTTCTAAGTAAGGAAGTTACATGGTAAGATTTTTATTCTAAAATTTTAATTCTGGATGGTAGTGTGAATGATGGAGTGGTGGAAAGTGTGAAGGGAGAGGTTTGGTGAGCGGATAAATGGGGGGTTTGAGGGAAGAAAACCAGTTAGAAAGCTAATTACAATAGTTCAGGTGAAAGATGAGGACCTGAACTAAGGTGGGAATATAATTAAGATGTAACACAAATGTATTTTTAATTCTGTGTACCAAAATAAACAAGGATTCATATTTATATTTTTCCAACAGATCAATCTAAGATTGATTGGTCCTTTGGCTAGCTAGTTAATATTTGACTTAAAACATTTTATTTTTCTGTTGGAAAGACCAAAATCTAGTTCCTTGATTATTTCAGCTTAGTTACTCTAGAGAGTTGCTGAAATTGTAGATACGGCACACATTAAAGTATGTTAAGATGAATTAGTGAACTTCCTAGACTCAGACAATAAGGCACTCTCACTTACATGGCATGCTGAAGATTAGTTCGCAGTTTAACATAGCTCATTGCTGCTCTCTCCTGCTGTTGCCTTGCTTCCTCTTGTTGTCTTTGAGCTAACATCCATGTTACCTGCGTGCTTCAAGGAGAATTTTATTCTTCTTTTAACTTAACTTTTTTCTATGTAATTAATAAAGTTCTAGTATAGAAAATGATCAAATGTACTTACTTATAATCAAGAGGAGTTTGATGGTGTTCTGTCTGCATTGGATAAACACTCATGAAGCTATCCTCAGGCCGTAATCTTTTAGGTTCTCTCATAATAGTGGAGGTGAGCTGTGGTGTCTGCATCATAACAGGAGTATGCAGTGTTTGTTCTCTGCTTAACCACATACTATCACTACTACTGCTTTCTTCAGCTGAAAGAGAAAATTCACAGCAATGAAGTTTGGCTACTACTTGTAATTTATATGGCGTCCAATTCATTTAAAATAACAAACATCTGGTTGCTTTTCATACACTAGTATTGGAAACTGGGCCACACAAAGGTGTATGTCCCGCCCTGAACTTACAGCCCATTTGTGAAGACCAGGTAAACAATTACAACATAGTATGGTAAATACTAGGAGAAAAGGAATACAGAGGGCACAGGAGTAGTGACAGAGATTAGAGACAGCTATCCAGATGCAATGGCTAACATAAGTAGATAGTAATTACACTAGGAAAGATTTTCTAGGCAGATCACAAGAGCACTGAGGCATAAAACAGCAATGACTGAATCATATTAATCTGTTGATATTTGACCTACAAAAATGCACATTTCTTATGATTGAAACTAAAAGCCTACTACTATAGGGATGTGAAGATTAAAATAAGGAAAGGTTAAGACTAGATAAAGGAGCAGGATTCAATATGTGGTCAGGTGCATGGTAGGTAGGCTGCAATACCAGCACTCAGGACAAGGTGGGAAGAATAGAAGTTCAAAGTCAGCCTAGGCTACATAGTGACAATTTGTTCTCAAAAACCAAAGCAAACAAAAAAGAAATTAATATGTGAGACATATTGTGATCAGGGTTAAGATGACAAGAAACTATTGCAAGCATTTTGAAGAAAGGGAAACAATTTGGTGAGTTACATATTTTAGTCAATGTGGTAGTGATGTAGATGGCAGACTTAAGAATAGGAATGATAATGAATAACAGGACAGATAGGAGAGTAAGTATGTGGCTCAGGGAAATCCAATTTGGTACAAGGAATGGAGATTAGTAGGAGGGGTGGTTTTGAGGCTATAGGATGTGTAGATGGCTGAGCTGGTCTTTAAGACCTTAATGTCAAAAGAAACACATTTCTATATGTACATTAAGTAGTAGACTATAAAAAAAGTTACACCTGTAATCTAACCCCCAAAAACATATATAGATATTCACATGCTGCCAAGTTAATAGTAAGGTAAAATTAGTTTCTGACTATGAATTTGGAGGAAAACTATTTTTCTACAAGGCTATGTGTGTGTATGTGTGTATACACACTTCATGCCCATGTTCAGTTTTAAAAACAAAAGTTTTGAGGATAAATGTACTAACACCCAAGTAATCAAGGGATTAGACATAAACTAAATGTTATATAATACAGTAAGGAGTTCTACTATGTTCGGGGTCATTTTCCATTTGTTTTGCATTCATCCTCCCTTCCACTAATTTATTAATAGCAATTTACAAATATCTATCTAAATACCTAAAAAGATCACTTACATTTTCAGTAAAAATTTTGTCTAATAATCGATTTGTAAGATGTCATATAAACATCAATGTATAAAAGTGTTGCACAGACTATAAAGGAGTAACTTGGTGACTCAACCCAAATTTTTAACTATTTAAAGAAAGGCTTTGTAAGACTTACAATCACATGCAAGAACATCCTTTTAATTTGCTAATTCATCTATTAAAACTGATACCCCTTATAGTTTCTTATAAACCATCACATCCCAATTTTAGGATTCTTTCCTGTAGGGATGCTAGGACTTTATAACCAAGTCTAAAGCTGGACAAGGTGTAAGTATAAGGTTATGCTTAGACAAAAGATACTGAAACCATCCAGCAATCAAGTTTCAGTAGTACAAACTTGATAAATGAAGGCTAATAATTTATGTGGCAACTTAAATATGTGATGCCATATTTCTCTGATACCCTTTACATTAAGTTGCCAAGGATTGAGCTAGACATGGTGGTACACTTCTCTGAGTTCTAAGTCAGCTCAAGACATATAATGAGACTCTCATCTCACAAAACAAAACAGAAAACTGACGTTAAGGACGGTATCCCTCCCACTGGAATCCCTACGATTTCTTGGTCAATAGAACATTACAGAAGCTCTATCACTCTAGTTTCCAGACCGAAGCCTTACACTGAAGGCTTCCACATCCTGTCTTCCAGAGTAATAGCTCTTGGAGCTAAGTGAGAAGCTGATATGTAGACATTACAAAAGGGTTTTGAGAGACAGTACACATAAAACCAGATATGTAAATGAAGATGCTCCAATACAAAGGGAGCTACCAGTCTTTAAGCCAGTAGTTCTCAACCTTCTTAATGCTGTGACCTTTTAAAACAGTACTTCATGTTGTGGTAATCCCAACCATCAAAGTATTTCCATTGCCACTTCATAAATGTAATTTTGCTACTGTTATCAGATGTAATATAATGGACTGAGGTGACCCCTGTGAAAGGGTCATTTGAACCCCCAGAGGGGTCGCTACTCACAAGTTGAGAACTGCTGTGTTTAGTTAGGCCTTTCTAGTTGGTGTATCATATCCTCGCTATGCCCTAAGTCTTAAGACATTTAATTCCTCAGCAATGATAACTGCAACAGATCCTGACAACTGTACTAAATTGAGAGTTACTGAGGAAAGAGGAAAATTTTCTCTAGGTCCACATTGAACCACTTTTGGGATGCTAGGAGCCCAACACCAGGAAGCATAATGCATCCCTACCTATGAGAAATATCAGTTTTAATTTCTATCAAGTTCTTCACAATCATTTCATTATTTCTGAATAGAAATTCAAAGGTTACATTATAGCTTTTTGAATCTTTTGCTGCAAACAAAATGATCTGATCTCATAACAGAACCATTTTCATATGCATGCGGTACAGAATTGTGATTAAAAATAACCATCTGGACTACTTCTCATCTGAAAAGGGCGAATGTGTCTGAAAGAGTTGACAGGATGACCGTGTGTATAAAATGATAGCATGTTTATGCATAATTGATACATTGTATAAGCTGTTATTGAGTGTCACATATCACATGAAAAGCAAGGTGAATCTTAATGACAATTTAGTTGGTAAACAGAAAAATTAAAATCTCAACAGTATTAACTACATCCTTACGTAGAGCAAGTTGCATGCCTTCAACCACTTTCCGTTTTCCTGTAGATGGTTTTGATTTTTTACTCCGTACAGTTGACCCCCGACTGCTCATGCCACTAATGACTGACATGGTATCATCATCTCCACCAGCTAGCAAAGAATTTCGGTAAGACATCAGAGGAAGCCATACATCTTCTCTTCGGAGTGACATCTGAAAGGTCATAAACTTTTCCAAATAAACGTACCTTAAAAAGAAAGAAAAACCATTAACTTTGATACACAAAGCTGCTAGCTCAAACAAGCCTTACTTTCAAGAGCCTGAGCCTAATAACTTCACTACTTCATCTCAGCCTCAGTGGCAATGAAGAGAAAATTTGGCAATCAGAAACCTCACACTGAAATAATTGGGAGTATTCCAGCTTAACATTAGTTGACATCTGTTATATCCTTGGTATTGGCAATAATCATATATGTTCCCTATCTACAAAATTTCAGCTTTGTGGAAAACACATAACTGTACTTGAATGCAAATTATCACAAGGTTTTTTATCTGACATCAAAATTTAACTAACATTCACATGATTTCTATGTGCTAAGCATTTTTCTCAAGTTCCTTTAATTTTACACTTTTGAAGAAAACAATCTCTCCATTTTAGATGAAGAAATAGACATGCTAAGAAAAATTAATGTGCCCCTAATCATAAAAATGGCAGGATCATCATGATTTAGATCCCAGAATGTGACACTAGAAGTTAAGAAAGGCTACATTATGTTTAGATAACCTTATCAACTAACTATATTGTATAATACAAATATTTGTAGGAATTGTAATAAATAATTCCAATCAATTCAGATTTATCAGCATATGAAAACTTAGTTTAAAATAAAAGCAAAAACAAAAACAACAACAGCAAAAATACAAAAAACAAAAACCCAAACTGCTTTGTGGTAACTGTTCAATACGTCTTTTTAAATACAATACACTTCTACCATATTTAATATTATAGTACTCATAACTGTAGCCTTTGAAGTAGCTACCAGTCCAGAAACCAATACCATCTGAGATGAGACTCAAAATAAACTAACTAGTAGAAAAATTAGATTTCCATGCCCACATGTCCCTTAACAGAATATTAACAATAAGGAGCCTCCAGGCTAGGGACATGGCTCAATGGAGTAAGAGCACTTGGACTGCAATCATGAAGACCTGCGTTCAAATGCCCCAGCACTTATCATGTATAAAGCTGGGCATGGTTGCAAATGCCATAACTCCAGCATGGGGGAGTAGAGACAGGTGGATTATTAGAGAATGGTAGACAAAGGGGCTGAGAAACCTTGTCTCAGGGGAGAAATGCAGAGACCTATAGAGGAAAAAACCCAACAGACTGCTCTGGCCGCCACACATACATGCACCTATACACTCACGTGTGTGCATCACAAACAAGACAATACACACCTCCACAAACAAAAATGAATAAATAAATATGTAGCTCTCAGGGAAGCCATTCCTATTTCTTGGCTTCTCCACCCCTGGGTGTCCACTAAACTAAGCCCCATGTATACATTTTCAGAATACTAACATATAAGTTGTCTGCACCATCATAGCATAGTTTTGTACTTTCCTATTTGAATTCAACATTATACTTTTAAAAATCTATCAGATTTGACAATACCATAACCTAAGCCATATTGGTGCATATTCTAGGTAACTGAGAGGTTATTTTGATATTTTCCATAGTCAAACACTGTAACACTCACTGTTCTTTTAACAATCCTTATTGTATGCATGGCTGAAAGATTTTATAGGTTATGTATATATGAATGAAGTGACTGGGCCTATAGATAGATAAATAAGCTAAACTTTACTAGGTCATGTCAGATAGTTCCAAAACTAATCATGTATCAATTTATTTCACCAATAATGTATAAAGTTTTATTGCTTTACATCCTTAAAAAATGTTTAATGTTACTAGAATTATTCATTCTTGCTCATATGTTACATAAGAGAAGGCATTGTTTAATCTGCATTTCTCTGATTAACAGTCTAAGAATTTTGCTTTGAAGGGCAGAGTCCAGTGTTGGAGAGATGGCCCAGGAGGTAAAGAAACTTGTTGCCAAGGCCGAGATGATCTGAGTTCAATGTTAGGGACCCACAGAGTAGAAGGAAAGCACAATCATTCAAAAGTTGTCTTCTGACCTCCACATGTGTGCTGTGGCCCATATGCATGCGCATACACACACAATATAAATGTAATTTAAAGAAAAAAAAGCAGAAAGTCTCACTATGCTGCCTCATCTGGTCTCAAGTCCTTCTGTCTCACACCCACAAATAGCTAGGAGAACAAGCACCTAAAACTTTATCCAGGCAATGAAATTTTTAATCACAATAATATTCATATACAATAAAGAAAGCAATAATACAGTTGGATCTTTGTTACAAATGAATGTACTCATGGAATCTATATACTTATCAAGATGCAGAATATCCCCATGACCCCTGGAAGTACTTAGCGTCTCTCTTCCAAGTCAATAAATCCAAGCCTCTAAGTAACATTTAGTTTTGTTTGCTTTAGAATCGAGTACAAAATCCATAGTGAGTTTTCAGACAATATTAAACTATGTGGTATTTCTGATTTTCTACCCTCTTATACATCAAAGACCAGGGAGAAAGTATAAGCACTAGAAACTCTCTTATAAGTCACCATTTTAGGAAATTATCTCAAAGAAATTTTATCTTTAAATATTAAATTGAAGGCAAGAACAGTTACAGAAAAAAAACAGGTAGTTTCGATTTGTAGCACAGTTACTTTTTCAAGATGCAGACTACCTAGGATGAATGAACCTGATGGATTTTCAATATTACTGTCCTTTAGTTGGCCTATATTGAGTATTCAATAAAGAACTAACATTACACCTCAAAAGTCACAACAATACTGAGAGTGAAATTCATCACACTGAAGTGTAGTACTGTGCACAGAATATATATTACTAAAAGTTATAAAACTGATAAAGTGAAGTAGAAAGTTTTTATAAATTAATATAATGCTACAGATGTGTTTCAGAAAAAAATAGAGTTTAACAATTATTTCTTCAGAATTTCAAACTAAAACTACATTTATAGCAAATACATACACTGTTCTTTTATCTTGTCGGAGCAGTTTAGAAGAAAATTCACTGAGGATATCAAGAAATGCCAAATTTAAAGGTGGATGGCTCTCCCCTTGTGGATTAGGCTCCTTAAAAGCAAATTCTATACCATCTCTGTAAAGGAAACAAAAGAATGAAAGTATTATGATGCTTACTTATTTGCAAATATTTCAAAATATTTAAAAATCAAAAAGAATATCATATAATTCTAACACAAGCCACACAAACCACACACACACACAAACCAGTTAGCCACCAGCTAAATATGGTTTGGTTTCATCTTTCTTTTGTGTGTGTATATGTGTGTGTTTGTGTGTGTGTGTGTTTGTGTTTTGACATTATTTCTTTTTGTAACATAGACTGGCCTTGAACTTGTGATTCTTCTGCTTAGGGCTCCCAAACGCTGGGATTATAGGAATGGGCTAAAAATCTCAGCTATATTCTTTACTCAAATATTCTTTCCAACAAAAATATCCCCAAATTCTTGCACATAATAATCAGCATATACCATGGCAGTAGTGGTGCATGCCTATAATCCCAGTACTATGGAGACAAAGGCAGGTGGAGGCCTTTTATGAGTTTTTATGAGTTTGAGGCCAGCCTGGTTTACAGAGTGAGTTCCAGGACAGCCAGAGTTACAACAGAGAAACCTTGTCTTGGGGAAAAAAGAAAAAAAGAAAAAAAGGACTACCTTAAAACTGAATAATGCCTACTTATAATGAATTGTTTAAAGCTTTGAAAATTAAACTCTAATCAGGGCTCATTTTAACCACATTAATGTCACTTTAAATACCACAACTGATCAAGATAACAACCACCCATTGTGCTCTATCAAAATGTAATAGGGTAGGAAAACAATGAAGACAAAATTAGGAAAGAAAGCAGGCTATTTATCACATAAAAAATACACTTCTTATAATATTACTCTATGTATGGTTCTTAAATTTTACCTAAAATGATTGCTAATGTATTAAAGGCATACAACAAGCTGAAGTAAGAGAGTGAATTAAAGCTGGAGAGGGATGGCTAATATGAATAAGACCAGTAAGCTGTATGCAATTCATGTGACAGTGCACAAACAATCCCAGGGCACACTGGCCAACCAATGTAGCTTAATGAGTAAACTCTGGGTCAAGACAAGCTTACTTAGCTATTCTGAATAAAGGAATAGACACAAAATAAATTCATGAAAACACAAGCACTGTATAAAGTGTTAGGAGATTGATTACTTGTGTAGCATGGCAATGGCTTCTCTTGTTTTCAATTGATCAAGTCCAAAAGTTAAAGCAAATCGCCGAGCAAGTTCTTTTATGCCACTAAATGTTGAAGATGATCTATCAAAATTATAGCCATTCTCTTGAATCATCTCATTAAAAAGCTGTTTGGAAAGAAAGAAGGAAATGTTATATTTTTGACAAATATGGATTAACATCTTTTAAGCATATTTTCCAATTAAAATATAAAAGAGAAGTGATTAATACTAGAGTGATGATACCTGAAACACACATTTTAAAAGTCATGATACAAATGGGCACAATTGTGTCTCATCATATATTTACAATAAAGAAACCATTATTGGTGTTCCAAACACTTTAGATTTTATAAAAATACCAATCAGTTGATACTAATTGGGTATAAACACACATAATAACATAAAGAAAAAAGAAAACTGCTCAGAGTATATTAGAATGATCTTACTGGAAGTTTGTGAGGTAATGAGTGAGTTAATTAGCCCAACTTAATAATTTCACATGTGTGTATAAACTTCACATAATATATTTTATCTACTAGCAAGGATGAATATTTTGTATTGCTACTTTTATGAATTGTTTGTCATGACCTCTGCCCAGTTTCAATTACTACCTCTTTGATGATTGACAGTTAATTATGTTAACTAAAGCTGATACTCAAAGTCTTACCTGCTGCAAGCTGAGAATAAGCGTCTTAGCACACTGAATTTTGTCTATTTGCCTTGTTTTACTCATTGTTTCTTTGATGATATCTCCATAATCATTATAATACTAGAATAAGAAATGGATGCAAATGAGAAGTTAATCTCTTAAAATATTGGACAATAAGACAAAGTTTATGATAATTATAGAAACACAAAACATAGTATGTATTTGTACCTTCAAAGACAGAAAATTCAAAACAGTATTGAAGGTTTAAGTTCATTTCTAAAACATAATTCTTAACTTGAAACTCCAAACTGTTTCAAGTTTAAACAAAGGCAGCAAGAAATAAAGCAGTAACTAGGTAATACTGAGTTTCAGAGGTATACTAAGTTTTCTTCAAGGATAATATATATAATCAGAGTTAGTCTCATTGCTAATAAGATGTAGACCAACTTATTAATTTGTTTTATATAAACAAATAGCCTATGAACAACCTAAAAATGTCCATTATATTTTACATATATGCATTTTTCTAATTAAAGCAGTGGTTTTAACACCTATAAAACAGCTATCAAAGATATCAGAAGAATATGCAGGAAAAATGTGCTGTTTCTTGAGTAACATCTCAGTGAGTAACTCTGTCTGGCCCAGAACTAATCTATGTAGACAAAGCTGGCCTCAAACCCAGAGTTCTGCCTCTACCTCCTGAGTACTGACTGTTAGTACAGGCAAGAGCCACCACAGCCAAATAATATTTACACATTTTTGAATTTGCCAGTTCTACCTCTTAATAAAGTTGAGGAAAGTACAAATTACAGAGATAATATATTCTCCATGATGGAGAAAAATTGACTTCAATTCAGAATATCTAAATCTAAAATTTTCAAATTTGTTTAAAAACATTTATGTGCCTTATTGTAAAAATCATTCTTCATGCCAAATGATGTAACTTCCAAATATAAACTTTAAACTTCCACTTTAAAATGCTAAACCTCTTTCATATAGTAAAATATTTAAAATAGAAAATTAATTTGGCTTGAATAAATCCCGTGTTTTTATTTGTAGAAACACTGGGTGTGGTGGCTCAGGCCTTTAATCCCAGCACTCAGGAGGCAGATCGAGGTGAGTTAGGCTACAGTGAATCCCTGAGAAAAGAGACCAAGACACAAAGACTTCATTTTTTTTAAACATTCAAAATTTTTTTTCACTTGAGAAAATACTAACAGCAACCTAACAATTGAGTCATATTCTTTTAGTGTAATTAAGAATATTCTTTCAAGTCCTGAAAAACAGAGTGCCTCACATCTATCTTTTGAAAATTATGAATAGCCTCTAATTGCTAGAAGAAGAAAGACATCATCCTATTGTCTCCATCATAAATGCAATTTTTGATGGTTACAGTTAACCTAGTATGGGTCATTTTCTAACATTCAAAATGTAAATAATCAGAAACCAAAATGTCCATTAATTGGATGAGCAGAGATATGAGAAAACGTCATTTAAAATGTTTAATTCTTTAAGAGAAGCATTTATACCACACAAAAGTAATTTAATATTTAAAAACATTCAATGGTGCTCACAGTCAATCCAATATTAAAATTTTTTTAAGCATGAAGTAACTATCCTACTATACACTTTCAACCTCACCTTCATATACTGCTTGAAGATATCTGCAGCTGTATTCATCTCCACAACAGTATATACAATTAGCTTACAAAATGCTGCAAGTAAATTTCTCCTCTTGTGTAACGCTTCAATTTTACTGGCTTCATCCTCTTGCTGTCCATCTGGGGGGGAGGGAGAGTTGCCAATAATCAATCCATCTTGTATTTTACTTTAATCATATTTTTAACTTATACCAAACACTTATCCTCTTATTGGAGAATTTGAAAAGGGTAAAAGAAACATTAAGACCAAGGTTAAAAGTCACAACTACTCAAATATACCAATATACTACATTTTTGAGATATCAAATAATCATCATAAAAAAGGAACAGATGTAATGAGCAAAAGGAATTGGTGTATTCTTATATTTAGAGTATAAGTGCTAAAGTTTCCTTCATAGAAGACAAATTAATCTCAGAAAAGTTCCTATTATTTCCAAAAATGATGTCACCTCACTATACTTCTGATTCTTTCTTACACATTCTTGTTTATTTACTTAGATCTCAATAAATAGCCATGACTGTCCTAAAACTCCCTAAGTAGATCAGGCAGGCCCAAAACTCAGAGATTTGCCACCATATTCCTCCAGTTTTCCCTATCCAGAGAAGGAAGTGGAGATAAGAGAATAGATGAATTTCAGAGTGCCAGCTAGCCTGATACTGCAAAGGTGAACATGAACAACCTATCTCAAAGTGTGAGGACTGACAATGTGAGGCATTTATGTGTGTGCCCAAATTAACAGATACAGTAATATAGGCATACACCCACACACAAAGAATTTCCCTATGACCAGATTACAAATTATGGCATACAAAAGAAAATTAAAAGACCCCTAGTGTTTCAGTTTTGTTTGGTAATTAATTCTTTAGAGAAAATTATCTTTTCAATATCTTTATTAGCCATTTATATCTTGTGAATAATTGGTTGGTCTATATCCTGTTAGCCGTTCAATAGAAGATTCCGAGTATCCAAAAAATGCCTCTGGTAATCTTGACACATGATAGAAAATTATCTACCGCAATTATTTTGGGTGCTAAAGACTGAAAGCAGAGCAAGAAGGATGCTCACCACACTTCTATAACTGAGTTACACCTAAAAACACCAAAACAAAATTTTAATTTAAGATAGACCATCAGCAAAAGTTTTACCCTAAGTATATGCTCCAATGTGTTAAAGCTGCTTGCACAGAAACTTAAAAATGTATCATTTATGTTTTTAAAAGATTATACTGAATGTTATAAGCCAACTTATTCTTCATGACTATAATTACAACAAATCATTTTTGCATTATACAATTTCGGTCATTAGTTATTAATGAACTTGAAATAGACTTCTTCCTACAGACTAAATTGGCCCAAAGAAGAGTTTTAAAACTCTGATATGTTTTCTCTACTTCATGCAAATAATTTACCTCTTCTATTATAAAACTTAAAAAATTAAAAGGAATGCCTAACAAGAGACTTTCAGAAGTGGTAGCTACCATTATTGTTATATATTGTCAATGGATCACCCTAGGATATATTTCCTATTTAACTGTCTAATATGATATGAATTACAAGTCAAATATCTAATAGTCTACACCAAGCAATAAATGACAATTTTATAACAATGAAAATTCATCCCCCCCTCTCTCTATATATATATACATATATATATATATATATATATATATATATGTATATATATATATATATATAAGCTCTTATACTTTTTTCAAGTAAATAAGTGTATTTATT
The DNA here is from genome assembly GCA_026225945.1 of Cricetomys ansorgei. Classification (NCBI taxonomy): domain Eukaryota; kingdom Metazoa; phylum Chordata; class Mammalia; order Rodentia; family Nesomyidae; genus Cricetomys; species Cricetomys ansorgei. Next base: position 4,204,769 of record JAMJFZ010003268.1, read on the forward strand.
GCAACAAGCAATAATCAGGGCAAATTAAAAACCATCAAAATGTCTAACATTATGAAATGTAAATGTATAGTGATTATTCTTATGCTGCTCAGTGGTTGAAATGAATAAATTGTAGTTACATGTTAATACTGAAAAAGTAATCTCAAAATTAAAAGAATATATTGTAAAACATTCAACCTAACAGAATTCATATAGATGTTAGCAACAGAAAATTACTTAACAAAAACTTCCAAGTAAAATGGAAATGCATGATGACCACCCAACTTAGGACAGTAGTTATTTCTAGGTTAAAGGAAAAATAATGATTTGGTGAAGTGACATGAATCAGGGTTTTACTGCTTTCAAAAATATTGTGTAAATACAGTTATAGTTGACAAAGAATGGTGGATGTGGTACAAATGTATGTACTTTATATTTTCCCACAAGAGTAGGATAAATTTCATTAAAGGAAAGAAACAGGAAGAAAAAAGCAGTTCCAAGCACTGAAGATGGAAAAAGTTAATTCTAGGAAGCTCTACAACACTGAAGCTTACTTTTATTCAATTTGCAATGAGGTCAACACAGTCATCAACTAACAAAACTTGCATATCAAAACCTTTCCATCGTATTCTAGAAGTCAACTATGACTGTGAATACAAGTTTTAAAGAGACTTATTCATCTCTTCATATGTATTTCAGATGTCAGCTTCTATCAATGTTGCTGACCAGTTCAACTTCCTTTACATAGCCACACTAAATTTATACATGCTGCCATTATCTATAAAAACACATTAAGAATATTTGATTTCAGACACCTTTTACACTTTAATTCTTGAGAGGAAAGACAGTCTCATTATTTTTTTCATATCAAGGCATCTAGCAAGCGGTTGAACAGTAAGTATATAGAATTAAAGTATACCTAAACCAACAGCTGTGAGTGAAAGGTGAAAAACTGAAAAGTACAAATGTTCAGGATATCCAACTTTCAACACTGTCATCTACATTTGCGCACATGGATACCTATATCCTGGGATACATGCAGCTTGAGTATCAAAGGGTAGACACATCTGATAAGATTTACTAGGTGGATTTTTAATCATACTTTTGGTTACTTCGGGATACAATTCGGAAATACAGTTGTATTCTAGGTGTTTTTATGGGCCTTAAGCCAAATCTGGAATTTTTTGTTTATTTACGTAGGAACTGACTACAGTGATGACTTAATATACACATAGAAATGTGTTCGTGTTTTATTTTCCTTCAAATGTAATTTTAAAAAAAGCAGAAAAGAAGATACTAAATACTTCTTGGTTTTCTATGACCTCATATTCAAGTAAGGGATCTGTCAGTACAACTGGAATATGAAGAATAACCTAAAACAAGGCTGAGTGCTTTGATAGTTGAATTGTGATTATTCTGTACTGCCTCCAAAGACAAAAGTTTCAAAAATTATTTCTAACATTAAAGTCACATGAGCAATTACAAAATAAGAAATTCTATAATATATATGAATATACAACAAAAGTCATATAAATGTCTTATTTTCCTCAAATTATCTGAATATGGGCCTTAGCAATTTTAATCAGTCCTCACAATTGTTAAAGTGATTCAGTGATAGTGATTCAAACTAGAAACAGAAGAGTTAGTACTAGTGAGAAGCATGCCTCTAACTTGAAAGCATATACTCTGCAACACCATATACCCTTTACAGTACTCTCTTATGATAGAAACAGTGTAGAACACACATACACACACACAACGAGATGAGGACATAAAATTACCTGCACTATTACTATCATCATCCTGTTCAATGAAGACATGATCCAAAATAAAGCTGAGCAACTCAGACTGCAATGAAGAATCAGGAGTATAAACTAATGGCTCTAACATGTCACGCCCTCCAGACATAATCTGATGACTGAAGATCATCAAAATATCGCACAGAATAGTGAAGGCCTGTTAACATAAAGGAAAAAAATGTAATCAACTTTCTTACCAAATGTCATAAATAAAATACAAGAATATATTTAGGTTAGGGGAAAAATCTAATTTTCTGTATTTGAAACTACTGAAAAAATTCAGTTAGTGTTTTCTTAGAATTTTAAAGTTGAAAGCTTTATTTTTTAAATAATCACTACTACTGCTAGTACAATACAAGCAACAATTTCGTATGTTCTTTACTTTGTAGCAACATCAATTGGCTATATATGTCATATACACACACAAACATGTCACATTCAATATAAACTATTAAATGAATATACCTATTTTATTATGTGCAAGTTCAATATATTGACTTTTTTTTTAAGCAGAGCATATACTTTTAAGAATATATTTTACACACAGCATATAACACAAATACTAGAAATTTCTTAGTATTGAATTTTTCATAGTTTTTTTGGTTGTTAAAAATGTTGCTTAGAAAAAAGTGTAGCTATTACTAACCTGTTCCTTAACAGTAGTATTCACGTTGGTCAAGTAATGCTGACATATCTGACAAAATACCCTCATCTGTTTCTTTAACCGCAGTAAGTCCTCCTTGAAAAAAATTTAACATGAATGTTTTAAAATATTTTATAAACGACTCAGTACTTCTTTAAAATGCTTGATAACATAAACATTGAAATTTATTCTTCATAACAATCATTTTTTTCAAATTTCCACAATGTGCATGTAAAAGTAAAAATTTACAAATTTCTAAGTACTACTCAAAGGACTCTAAGTCAGCATCCTACAGAGATAACCACACATCCATGTTTACTATGTCACTATTCCAGTGATTAAGCAGTGGAACCTGTGTAGATGCCCAAGAAGCAGTGAAAAGGTAAAGAAAATGTGGTATATGTTCTTAAAAATAGTCATTAATAGAAAAAAAGGTGGAGCTGGAGATCATTGTGTTAAGGGAAATAAGCCAGACTCAGAAAAACAAATATTCTAGCTTTCTCTTATATGCAGCATAAGAGAAATCTGTTATATATATAATAATAAGAAACTTGTTACATATATGTTGCTTCTATAATTTCATGTATATATAATTTGCATAAATGAGTTTAAGTGTCAGGAAATAGCAATCACACAACAAAATGATGGTAGTCTATACTGAAATAATAAACTCCATACTGAAATAATATTTAGACACAAATTACAATTGCAACTCAGTTGCTGGAAGAATAAAGGAAGGAAGGGAGAATATGAAAAGATAATACAAGAAGAATAGAATGCGAAAAATGCATGTACATTTTCATATACATATAGATTTAAATACACACACTCATATATGCACACACACAGACATGAAAATAGAATGAGGAATATTTATTTTGAGGGAGGAAGGGGACCATACAGAGTGGGGCAAAGAAATATGATGATGAGCTTAGGACCAAGAGGAGGGGATAAATAAAGGACAATTGTCCTAGTTTGCTATAGCTGTCAACTTGACACAATTGGGGAATTGCTCAAATCACAATGGCCTTGCCATGTCTGTGAGGAACTATTATCATTGATAATTTATGTGGGACGCCTCAGTTCCACTGTGGATAGTGCTATCCTTGGGCAAGTAGTCTTGAACTATATAAAAAATAGCCAGCTGAGCAGAGAAACAGAGAGTGAGCTAGTGAGCAGTATTCCTCCATGTTTTCTACCTCATTTCCTGCATTAACTTCCTTCAATGATGCACTGTGACCTGGATGTGGATGATAAAATAAACCCTTCTCCCTCAAGTAGTTTTTGGTTATGGTGTTTATCACAGAAACAGAAAGTAAACTAGAACAACAATGTACGTCTGAGTGAAAACATCACAAAGAAACTCATTATCTTGTACATTACATAAAAGAAAGATTAACAAAAAGCAAAGAAATATAGAAAAACTTAAAAATTAATGTGTACATTAATTGACAATATCTGGGAAATGATCTGGGAAAACTTATATAAATTATATATGGCTAACTTTAATGAAAACACCATCTCAGAATGCTTACAGTAAATATTCATGACCCAGGATCACTTTATTATTTGAAAGTAGGCAATTCATAGAAAAAATAAATAGAATGGCACCTTGCATTTCTTATTTGAAAGGCTGATTGTAGACCTTGAAAACTTAGTCTAGTGGTAATAACAAACCTTGAAATGTCCCTTAAATGTATACGTAATAAACCAATAAATGAAAGAAAATTGAAAATAGAAAAATTCCTTCTTCAGGAAAATACTTATATACAGACTAATCCTTAACTCCCAGAAACTAGTTAATATTGAGAAAAATGAGTCCAATTAATATTATTATCCTCAGTTAAAACATGAAACATGATCTTGGGAGTTTAGTTCAGTAGCTTAGCGGACTTGTTCTTGTAGAGGACCAGGATTCGATTCCCATTCTCACAATCATCCATAACCCCAGTTCTAGGGGACTCAGCAGACAAGAAAGTGATACATATACATGCGTGCAGGTAACACATTGATACACATAACTTAGGGGAAAAAACTTTAAAAAATATGAATTTGAAAAACCTTAAAGACTACTAATAAAATGATCTCAGGACATACTCAGGCCCTAATGTAATCTAGAAAAAGTTGGTTTATTATCTTCAGTTTAAATAATCTAATCACACTGTAGAAAGGTTCTCAGTCAGGGGTATTTTTTTTACAAAATATATCTATCTTTTAGGGCTGGAGGGATCAGTAGTTAAGAGCACTGGCCGCTCTTCCACAGGTCCTGAGTTTAATTCCCAGCACCCAAATGGCAGTTCACAACCATCTATAACGTGGATCCATGGGATCTGATACCCTCCTTCTGGTGTACAGACATACATGCTGACAAAACAGCCATATACATACATACATAAAACTTTTAAAAATTTTAAGTTCCTAGATCTAGTAAACAATTTGGAAGATGTGCAAAGTCAAATTTACATGTGAACAATCTTTAGTTAAAAAATCATACCTTGACATAAAAATATTTAATGTTCTTTCACTGAATATACAAACTAGAAACGTGACTACATATAGTAGATTAGTAATAAATATAAATTCACTGGATTGATTTGCTTTTCCTAAAATTACAAATGTCCTGAAAATAGTAAATAATATTTAGTAAGAATACTGCTGAACCACCACATACCTTTGTAGAACTGCTCTCAGTTATCTTAGCAAGCTGCCAAAGGATTACATAGTGAGTACACTGCAGTGCATGAATAACAATCTATAAAAAAGAAACAGAAGATTAGAGGTGAAATTTAACTTGCAAACTTTCACTGTCAAAGTTCAGTATGTAACACATAAATAAATAAATAGATACATAGATAGATAGATAAATAAATAGGCAACCTGCTCAGGCATATCTCCATTTTCAATTCCGGTTTTCAAGAGTTTGTAGTTACAAGCAAACAAATCCCACTTTGAAAGATCATGGGCACTGTAAAAAATCAAAACAAAACACAACACTAAATTAAGTTATATTTAAAAAACTGAGCCTGACCATAATTGTTTCAGATTATAACATGACCCTATCCAGTGATTTCTTTTAAAAGGGAAAACAGAATAAACAAAATAAACATAAAAAAATTAACCACCAAGCTGAGGTTATTTTGCTATAGTTTTAAAAAAACAGAAACTCACAATACAACTTACTTATGAAAAGCAGTGATCCTCTTCAATGTTGACAATACCTGATACGCGTCATCTTCATCAGGTTCTTCTCCCTACGAATATTAATCTCAAGTTAAGAAATACCAAAATAAGCTGGGTATTGTGGTGCCTTTAATTCCAGCACTTAGGAGACAGAAGCAGGCAGATCTTCTAACTTCAAGACCAGGCAAACTCAAACTCTGTCTCAAACACATACCCCCCCCACACACACACACATGCATACAAACATTCAAAGAGAAATATTGAAGTAAAATTGTTTCTCAGCCATTTAGTTATGTATCAAGGGAAGAACTACCAAAAAATAAATACTAGGCTACTGAAATGATGACACCATCTTAGGGGGGAAAAAAAAACACCACAAAATAAGCTTCAGCAATCAAGATTAATATATGCCAAATTTAAGATAATGTGGCTGAGTCAACATAAGATTGTAAACAAAGACACATAATGAACAAGAGAGAAAAACAGAATATTATTCTTCCTTCTACCATTATGTAATGCACACATAAAACTATTTTAAAATTTTCCTATTTCCAAGTACTAGATGCACTATCAATAAAGAAAAAACGCATTAGATGACAAGCAAGATACCACACAACACCTAAAGACAAAAGCTAGGTAAATCAAAAATAGTGCTCAAGACAAAGAAATATCACACGAAGCACACATAAATGAGAGAAATTCTATGAAATATACTAGTCCCAACTGCTAGCATTTTGGAGAATTTTTATGAACCTTATCATCTAGGGTACTGAAATCCAGACTGCTCAAAAATACATCATTTTATACTTTTAATTTTTCCTGAAAGTAACAAAACTTAGTTAACAAAGTATTGTCAATTTAAATTTAACTTGTCTTAACTGCAGTCATCCACCCTCAGTCAAGAGCAGAACCATTAAATGTATTTTAACATATTTACACAATCCTCCAATTAGTAAACCTTAAACTTATAATAATGTTGTTACACATTTTATATAAGACAGGAGATTTGGAAATTATACCTAAATGAGTGATTTAAAAGGTGGTATGTAAAAAGTTTTAGAATGAAGCTCTGGCTGTGCTGATATTCACTATGTAGTTTGAACTGACATCAAACTGAAATCAACCTTTCTGTCTCAGGTTCCATAGCACTTGGATTACTATAATTGTTAGTCATTACACCCACTCTTGTTGCTAGACATAAAAAAGTTCACAATTTCTAACTGATGTGAACAATTATCAAGAGTGAATGTGTGCTGGGCATAGTAGCACACACCCTTTAATCTTAGCACTCCAGAGGCAGAAGAAAGTAGATCTCTATGAATTGGAAGGCAGCCTGGTCTATAAAGTAAGAGCTATCTTTTAAAAAAAAAAAGGCTAAAGGAAATAGTTTGACAATTATGCCTTCACTTAGTTCAAATAAATTAAAACATATATATCTACTTCCAGAAAAAAAATCCACTAAAAATACATGTATATTTGAGTGCCAATTCAATGAGCCATACATAAAAAACTCCCAAACCAGCTGGATGGTGGTGGTGCATTGCCTTTAATCCCAACAATCAAGAGATAGAGGCGATGGATCTCTGTGAGTTTAAGGCCAGCCTGGTCTACAGAGTGAGTTCCAGGACAGCCAGAGTTACAACACAGAAACCCTGTCTCTTGAAAAACAAAAACAAAAACAAAAGAACACACAACTCCAACAGTGACCAATGTAGCAACTTAATAAGGAACTATCAAGACCACAAAGGCTTTCCCTTCATCAGTCTAACCTATTATCTATATTCTAATTGCCACTTTTTCAGCTAAAATCAGACAACTATCCAGTTAATTTCTGTAGAACAAAAGGGGGAAAACACTATAGTTTTATCTTCATGATCTTTTTTATAATACTTTTATTAATAATTTGATTTTCACACAATGTTCTCTCAGTAACACCTTCATCCTATTCCTCCCTGTTCCACCCTCCCACCCCTGTGCCCTCAACCAAGAAAAAAAAGGAAAAAGAGAAAAGGAAATTAAGTCGTGCTTGTGTGGCAAGAGTACATAGATAATGCCTTTACCATGACTTCATGTTTTCAAAGCTGCAAACACTTGCCATTTTCTTACTTTAGTGGAAGAGTAATGGCAATTTGATGATTCATAGAACTAAAAAGACTCACCACTAGACTACCATGAAGACTAATACTGAGTGACTCAGTTACTGGAAGACAAGGGTCTAACAGACAAAATACTTGTAATATATATACCTCTTGCAGAAAATCTTCAAGAAGCCGATTAAATTTATCTGCCAATTCATCTATCAGCTGACTTCTTGAAATATCTACTCTGTTGAAGATCGTGAATTCTTCATTACACAATGCATGGTAAGTTTTAGAACATGCTTCCAAAACATCTGTGTCTGTGTGCTTCTCTACAATATTTCGGATCTGGCGCAATAAGGCATCCAAATGCTGCAAAATAAAATTTATTTCATTAAAAGTAAGGTATAGGGCTAAGGATATGGCTCAGTGATGTGCAATTGTGTGCAATGGTTGCCCATTGTGTACAAGCCCTACTAAGGAATGTACAATAGCATACTGTGGTTATACCATACCACCAACTATGACAGTTTCCAAATATACTGAATGTAAAGTATGAGATAAGTATTTTCAGACAGTTTTCTAGTTTGAGTAAACAAATACAATGATAGACCCACATTTATTGCTGCAATTTCAATGAAAATAAGATTATCTATATCACAGGGCTTTATAACATGTATGTACAAAGAACTCTCAACAATTATTGGAACATATTAAGTGTTTCATAAATATAACAAATTTATTTTGCAATGGTTACTGTGAGATAACTCATGACAAATATCTATAAATGACCATTGATATATAGTCACACAATGTATAAGAATGAAAGTATAGCTATAGGCATAAAGCAAAAGGGAAGCCGTTTTGTATCATTCTCTAAATCCAAATGCTCTAAAATATAGCAGGGCTGGAGAGACGGCTCAGCAGTTAGGAGCACTGACTGCTCTTCTAGAGGTCCCAAGTTCAATTCTCAGCAACCACGTGGTGGAATATATATATGAATGATCTAGTAGATATAGGATCCCTCTAAATATTACAAAACTTATTTATAAGAAAACTGTATGATAGGGTAAATTATCATAGCATTTTCTCCCCTTAAGGTTTTACACACAGAAATTATCTTACCTTTTCTAATCGTCCAGTGGTGTATATCTCCAAATCAAAGTACTGAGGTAACTGCAACAAATTGGTCACCTTTTCTGCATCTACAGAGTACTTTTGAGGAAAAAATATCATGTTAAAAACAATACAATAATGCTAAATAAGCATATGCTGTGCCATTTTGAGAGATCAGTAATCTATAAATGACATTAAGTTATGAACACAATCTTACTTTTGCTAGTAACTGTGGAAGGGCCACAGCAAAAAGTTCGGTGATTTTTGTTCTGTCATCCAACTGTGTCTTCTTCTCCTTTGCTGTTAGCACCTAAAGTTAATACAAAGATTTTTATAAACATCTCAGTCTTCAAATTATAATTAAGACAAACTAATAACAATATTTTTAAATGATGAATACAAAAATTTTGAGACAGAATTTTGCATTATCATAGCCCACATTGGCCTCAATTCACTCTTTTTCAGCCTCTCAAGTGGTGACATCAATAAATGCCAACATACCCAGTCAAAAATCCCTAATATAAAACTTTTGCTCTAAAAGTAATACAAAACAACTTACTCATTATTAAGGTGTGGGGAAGCAATTGGGTACAGTGGTATACAGTACTCAGGAGGCTAAAGCAGGAGGACAATAATGAGGTCAAGGCTATTCTGAGCTAGTTAGTGAATACCAAGCCAGCTAGCCAAGGCTACAGGGCAAAACACTGTAGCAAAAAAATGAAGTAAATAAATTTAGGTGAAAGCCACATAAAATAACAACCCCATAAAATTGAATCAACATAGAATAGAGATCAAAATCCCAGTAGAGAAAAAAAAATGGTAGAATAAGAGAAGCAGCACTTCGCCAAATCCTCCACAAATCTAGAAGAAAACTTTCAACCTGTGACTTAAAAAAAAAAATAGGTGAGTAGTATAGAATGGCAAAGAAGGATAGCTGTGAACAGCAGACTTACAGAAGACTTAATAAAATAACTGTTGAAAATTACATTCATAAGGAATATTACAGAGTATAACACAGAGAGCTCTGAATATAAGTAGTAGGGAATGGAGAAATCCACCCTCACAAACTACCACTAGATTAAATAAACCAAAGAGAAAAGAAAGCTCCAGAAGCAAACTTTTAGATGAAAACCCAACAAGTTACATGCTGAAGGTTCCAGAAATTACCAATTGCCATTTTTCTGCAACAGTTTCCCTATGAAACTGGACAATGAGGGAGCAGACACTAAATCTCTACAGTTAAGCTTCTTGGCTAGAAGAGTAGAAAATACTGTACAATAATTTCTCCAAAGTCCAAAGCCATTCCTCACTCCAAAAGACAAGACGAGAGCTATAGAATCAGGTGAAAACCCAGGAACTGATTTTAACTGAAAATCAGTGGAGAATGCAAACTCAAGGTAAGTCTGCAGACAAAGTGACTCAAGTCTGGCTAAGAAGAAATTTCCAACTACAATGGTAAACAATATGAAAGGAAATGGGATGCTCAGATTCTGAGGTAACACCCTCATAAGTAAAGGCTAACACCAGGGTAGAAGTTCAACCCAATGGGCAACAGGTTTGAAATTCACTGAAATATATCTGAACAGACAATCAGGTTGAGCAGATTTCAGCTGGAAACAGGCTGATTATCCTGGCAGAGGATAAATGCATAATACATCTCACTCTTCCATATATTTAGTTATGATTTTCTTATAATTTTAATGATCTTTAAAAATTCATTTATCAGCCAGACAATGAGGGCGCATACCCTCAATCCCAGCACTCGAAAGATAGAGACCAGCCTGGTCAAAAGAGTGAGTTCCGGGACAACCAGAGTTAAAACAGAAAAATCCTGTCTCAAAAACATAAAACTAACTAATAAATAAATAAAATTAATCTAGCCTAACAATTTCTCAACTCCCTGCTCCTAGTTACTTCTCCCTCCTCCAGTGTATTTTTCTGTTTTACTAATTCCTGGACTTACCAAGCGTATTTTCTTCTTTCTATTCGTATCTTCAGTAATGAATAACCTATTCTATTCTATAACCTATTATGTCATTGATCCTTTATGCTCCAACAGTTACTGGATTTGTAAAAGCAATCGTTTCCAACTATAACTCTTATGTTCACACCAGGCCTGTCCATCATTAGATAGAGTAGCTATTGCAATTAATGTTCTCTTGAAGTAGTCAAGCCCTTTGCCCGAGCCATGAGGGTTGAATACTACAATCTAGTCCTACTAGAACATTTAAAAAAATGTAAACCTGAAAGAATAAAATGATTCCATAAATAATCTAATACAAACAAATTCCAATGCAGAAACAAATTATACATGAAAATCCAGGGCAACATGACTCCCTCAAAGTCATCAATCTCACAGTAATAGTTTCCAAATAGAGAGAATTGGATGAAATACCAAAGGATTTTTTTTTAAAAAATTATAATGTTCAGCAAAATCAAAGAGAACACAAATCAATTCTGCAATGATTCAAAGACAATAAGCAAATGAATGAAATAAATACAATACAGAATAAGAATTCAATAAATATTGAAACAATGAATCAAATTGCAATATTGGAAATGAAAAACCTGAAGTAGAAAACTCAGTGGAAAGAATCACCATATATAAAGTTGATCAAGTGGAAGACAGAAACATCATGATTTGAAGACAAAATAACTGAATCAGAATATAGTGCAAAAAAATTAACTAATTAAGAAATTTCAAACAGAACATGTAAGGTGAGTGGGACATCATTCAAAGATCAGATTTGTGAATCTTGGGCATATAAGCTCAAGGAATAGGAAACTGATAAAAAATCATAAGAGAAAATTTTCTGAGTTTAGGAAAAGAGATTTCCATGAGATACAAGAGGCATTTAGAATGCCAAACAGACAAGAATAGAAAAGAACCTTCCCATGTGGCATTATAATTAGAATACTTAGTATATAAAACAAAGAGAAAACAATGGAAGCTGTAAGACTGAAGCATTAAATCATATATAAAGACAAACTGAAAAGGATAACAGCACTGACAACAAAAATCTCTAAATGTCAGGGCATGGAATAACATATTTGAAGCTCTGAAAGAAACAACTGCTAACCCACACTACAGTATCTAGCATTGTTAGCATACTTATCTGAGGCAGAAAGAAACATTTTCCACGATAAATACAAACTAGAAAAATAAATACATCCAGAACTACAAAAAATAACTTGAAGAAATCTTACACATGTGAAAAAAAACACACATATCATAGCAAAAAACAAAATCCACTAAAGAGATAAAGAAGGTATGATCATTAAAAAAATGAGATTATAGGAATTAATAGTATCTCTAAGCAGTAACTCTGAAATGTTAATAACCTCGATTCCCCAAACAAAATAGAATACCAGATTTGATTAAAAATAGGACCTATTTATTTTCTGCTTCCAAATACACAGCTTTGCAACCAACCTAAGTGGTAAAAACAAAAAACTCGGGGAGAAAATTTTAAAAAAATAAAAGAATTCTGAGTAAATGGAACTAGGGAAAAAGGTTTAACTAACCATATTAACATTGGACAAATTAGACTTGAAACTGACATTAATTACAAGAAAAAAGTCACTTCATATTAAGGAAACAATCTATCAAGATGATGTAAGAACTTGGCACATATAGATACAACACTGGTGCACGCAATTTCAATAACCAACATAACTAGATGAGGAGGAAAGACTAACATCAACACAGTAAAAGTCGAGAACTCAACAGCCCACTCTCACCAACAGGTCATTCAAAAAAGAAAACTATAGGTCAATCATACTGAAGACCATACATGTAATGATGAATAAGATTCTTTTCACAGATGCAAGGATAATTTGACATGTGCAAATAAATAAATACAAAAACTCTGAAGAAACTTAAGGGTATATGGGACATATCTCAACACAATAAAGGCCAATACAACAAACCTACAGTCCAGGCTGGGGACGCTCAGCAGGTAAAGGTGCTTACCACACAAAACTGCAAAACTTGATAGAGTACAATCTTTGGAATCCACATAAAGGAAGAAGGATATAATAACTGATTCTACAAAGTTGTCTTTTGAGGTCCAAACAATCATCATGGCATATGCACCAACCCGTATACAAGAATAATAATAAAACAAAAAGTGACAGTCAACAGTGTACTAAACTGGAAAACCCATAAAGCATTTCCAGTAAAATAATCAATGAAACAATGAAACAATTTACTCTTATTCAATATAATGCTTGAAGTCATAGAGCAACAAAAAAGAGAAAGAAATAAAAGGTATACAAATAGAAAAGGAGTTAGTCAAATAGTTTGTATTTGCAAATATGATCCTGTATGTAAAACACCCTTCACAAAGATTTCACAAAGAAACCTCTCTTAGAATTGATGTTTTAAGCAATACAGTAGAATGCGAAATCAATATATAAAACTGAATAGCTTTCATACATACCAGTAACAAATACATCTGAGAAAGAAATCAAGAAGCAATCCATAATAGTTTCAAAAAATTCAAAATACCCTACCTAGAATAAACCTAGCAAAGGATGTCAGAAACCTCTACAATGAAAATTTTTAAACAGAAAGAAATTGAAAAGTGCTAAGAATAAATAACTGTTACATGCTCAGTCCTAAAGATGACATCTATATCACTCCCTTCAATGTTCAGGAAACATTGTAGAAGAGAGAACAGAAAGAATATAAGCTGGAGAATGAGGAAGAATGCTGTACAACTTTGTTTTCCCAACACAGTATGGTCAGTGTACTCACAGCAGCTGTAATTACTTGCACAAGACTGGGTCCCTGGACATTCCATCAGGGATTTAGGAGGAGCTCATAAGGAACTGCTCCTCCTGGGAGAGCTACTCTAGAGGGTATCAGTAGATAGAGAAGGGGGAGTCATATAGCTCAGTGATATAACCAGTCACTTAGATAAGTGGCCTCAGCTCAGGCAAATATGCCCCTATCATGCTCATACAGGAAACCCTAATGAATAAAGTGACCCACTCAAAATTAAATAAGACATGAAAGAGGAGGGGGATTTGTTGAAAGGAGTTCAGCAAGAACTGGATTGAGACGGGTAAAAGACATCATATACATGTATGAATGAGAAATAATAGTCTTTTAAAAGGTAACATTTAGTTGCATTTAAATGAACAATCAGAATCTATCACAATGAAATGTGTTCAGGGCCAATGATACCCAAGCAGTGGATGTAATCAGCTTGATTAAAATCCTTTTCTATTTGCTAGGAATCTGAAGCCCACCAATTGCTTTGCCCCTTTCTCATCTTTACTGTATGGTGACAAAAGCCTCTCATCAATAATATTGTCTATTTTGGCTTAATAGTTAAACTCAAATCAATTCCTGGGCTGGCTGGGAGAGGGACACTGCCATCATAGCTCTAAGTAATTGTAAACTAACCTTCAAGTTTTGGCATGTGTAGAACTATTCATGCTTTCTGTAGACAAAACATAAAAACTTATTCTCAGTTACCCTGACTTTCCCATGGAAACAGAGCCATAGTTGTGATCAGAAACGAAGAGTCTAGACAGTAGGTCAGCAAGCTTCAAAAATCAAATAGATGATTCACCCCTGAATGCCTGCCTCCTTTAACAGTGAGTATGCAGACCAAGGATCAGCTATTCATTAAAAACTATTGTGTTAAGACTACTCACTAAAATTAACTTTGAAGATCAGAGGCCTGCATCTGGGAGGGGATGGACACTCTTGAATTGGTTCCTTTTTTTGATGTATGCTTGACACCTACAGAAAAGTACCCTGAAGTTTTAGCTCTTTTAGCAACATCAAAGTCTTTGTCTGAAGGGGAGCCTTGTAATTTTTTCCCCAATGTACACATTGTTATTTTGCTTTCTCTAATTCTTAATTTTTCTAAGTACTAAGCTCTTTATTTATTATGAAAAGAAACTCATTATCATATATAAGCTGTGTTCTATGTGTGTCTTAAAAGCGCTAAAAGTGTAACATATTGGGTCACATAGAAGAATGAACTACTGCGTTAATTTTTCTTAATTTTCCTTCAACGGTCCGTTTTCGTCTGTGGAGAGTTCATGGAACTGTATTGTGGGTGAAGACTGGTCAGTAACCCGCAAAATGACAAAATATTTATAGGTAAAAGACAAATGGCAGAATATTGTACACTAATTTTAAATGGAATACATACATATATATATATATTTAAAAATTCTAATACTGAAAAACAATGAGATTCAATATGTTTAAGTAGTAAAATGGTGACCAGAAAGCATGTGGGAAACTGACTAGAGGGAAACATTTCCAATGTGAAAATGATTGGCTTTTTGACATGATTTATTTTATTTTCTTTTATATTTATATGTATTTTCCCTAATGTATATGAATTATTATTCTAATAAATTTAATTTATTATTAACAAAAAGAGATTGAGCCAGGCATGGTAGTAGACATCTTTAATTCTAGCATTGGGAGCCAGAGTCAAGTGGATCCCTTTGAGTTAGAGGCCATCCCATTCTATAAAGCAAGTTCCAGACCAGACAGGGCACTGCACAGAGAGATCCTGTCTCGAGGAAGAGGAAGAGGAAGAGGAAGAGAAAAGAGAAAGGAAGAGCAAGAGCAAGAGGAGGAAGAAGGGAAAGGAAGAGAAGGAAGAAGGGAAAAGAAGAAGGGAAGGGAAGAAGGGAAGAGAAGGGAAAGAAAAGGAAGAAAAGAGAAGAGAGAAAGAAAAGGAATTGAAAAAACTCACTACAAGATAGAAAGACTTTCTATCCTCTTGAATACCAGAACTAAAATTGTAAAAATGGCTTTATTGCCAAAAATAATCTACAAAGTCAATTTAATTTCCATCAAAGATTATAATGATCATTCTTCACAGAATTGAAGAAATGAAGAAAAAGAACCTAAAATTCTCATAAAAGCACAAATGGCATTAAACAGCCAAAGCAATCCTGAACAAAGAAAAAAATGCCAGAATTATCAACACACCGATTTTCAAGATATACTATAGAGACACAGCAACAGAGACAGCACAATATTAGTACAAAAACAGACAACGGTGTGGAATTGAGGTCTCAGAGATAAACACAACTATAATATAAACACACACTTATAACCACCAGATTTTTGACAAAGATGCCTCAAAAATACAATGCAGAAAAGATAAGCATCTTCAATAAATGGTGCTGAGAGGACTAGATACCCACATGTAAATGACTCAAGCTCTATCTGTATTTCTCAATACAAAAATCAGTTCAAAATGAATCAAAAATGTTAATTTAACACCTGAACATCTGAAGGTATTAGAGCAAAACAGAGACAACAGTTCAAAGTATGACAAGGTCTTTCTGAAAATGACTCCAATAGCTCAGGAAATAAATAGAAATACACAAATTAAAAACTTCAGAGCAAAGGGAACAAGTGAGTGAACTGACAACTTGCAGAATGGGAGAAAAACTTTACTAGATACAAATGTCAAAGAAGACTAATATAAAATTTAATCAAAAGAATATTTTTAAAGAGTGACCAATAAATGCACTAACTTGATGAACAGACAGTTCTCAAATCATAAAGTACAAATAGCCAATAAACACGAAAAAATATTCAGCACCTCTGACCATCAAAGGGAGAAAAATTAAAACAAGACTGAGATTCCATCTCACCCTAGTCAAAATAGCTACCACCATAAAAACAATTAACAAATGCTGACAAGGATACAAGAAAACAGGAACCCATATATGGTGCTGTAGGAAATATAATACGCGCATTATGGAAAACAGTCTGGAGGTCTACCATCAGGCGGACAGATAAAGAAAATGTGACACATATACACGAATGATTTCTCTTCAGACATAACAAACAAAGGTATACTAAATGCTGATTCAACTGGAGATACTAAAGCAAAATGACAGATTCAAAAAGGTTATATTGTATCTTTTCTTTCATTTGTGAATCCTAGATTTTATGTGAATATAAGGCAAAGCAAGACTATCTGGGGACACTAATGAATAATGGCAGGTAAAGAGATGGGAGGGTATGCCAAAGCATTTGATCTACTTGTATGAAAATATCTTTATATAAATTAAAAGCATCAAGTGTGAACAAATAAACACCAATTAATTTATTTTTTAAAATTCAAGACAATTACTCAAATCTACCTTTGGATAGAAAGAGAAATAGTTAAGAACATAAAACATAATCTTTAGAGCTTACATTAATAATGATATTTTAACTTACTCCAGGTTGTGGGACATGAGACATAGGTAATCAGTTCAGAATTCTAATTTGCTACCCGTAATTAGAAAAACAGAAATAAAACATAAAAATAAAACAAAACAAAATGAAGAAAAAAAAACAGAAATAGGGGCTAGGGGTGTAGCTCAGTGTAGAGCACTTGCCTAGCATGCACAATGCCCTGGGTTCATTCCACGGCACTGCAAAAAAGATGATTAAATAATTAAAAAATAAGTAATGAAAACAGAAATAGAACAAAATACACAGAATGTATCACATACTGGTTCAGTATTATTTCATGAAATTTTGCTACATACAGATACACATATTTGCACGTCACAATATAAAAGCACATCTTGGTGGTTTACATATCAAACACTTCAAAGTCTATGGAATTGCAGGTATTTGTGAACATCTCAATAAAGCATTAACATTTGATCCCTGGAAATAGGAATCATTTCACAGTAATGATTAGTAACATCTGTTTTATTTCTAGTTTCATATTATAATAAAATATAAATCTATAAATAAACCAAAATACACAAGTGCAGTATTCTACATGTACACACTACATTTGGTTTTGAAGATAGCGTCAATTAATGCCATCTCATGTATCAACAAAGAATCATACATAAAATAAAAGGATCTTATGGAAAAATGAAAATTCTCAAATTGCTACTACTTTAGAATTTACTTATAACGTGTGTGTGTGTGTGTGTGTGTGTGTGTGTTTGTATGTATGCAAAAGTAATTAGAAAAGTAATACAAAGAATAAAGTACTTGTGTTCCATGGTCAAAATGTCTATTTTTTTAAAAAAATGATACCAAAACTAAAGAAACGAAGTTCAGAATAACAAAAACATATTGGCATACCCTTTTTCCTGTCCCTCTTCCCACAGGAGGATGACATTCAGCTGCTTGTCTAATAGTACAAAGCATTATTTCAATCAAAGCACTCTCTTGTCTGTCTGTTAGAGCTAAAAAGGAAAATCAGAAAGAGTTAACCTATTTCTTTTCCAGATATGCCTCTTGTAACTATTATGTAAGTTTCTTGTGCCTATGAACAGGAACTGACCTAATGTACTAAAGAAAATCCATTATTATCACAAAAAAAGATCAGAACAAGTTAAATCTTACCTTTCTGAACTTCAGAATTCTGAAGTATATATTCATAGGCAAAAGAAAGTACGAACCCAATCAACAGACACACAATTTTTAATATATTTTAACATATACTCAATACATATAAATATATTGAGACAGGGTTTCAAAATACAGCCCAAGATAGCCTAGAACTTCTTATGTAATCCAGGCTGGAATAAAATTCATGATCCTCTTGCCTCATCCTCCCAGGTGCTGGTACTACAGGCATATGCCACCACACCTGGCTAAAAGTACTAAATCTTAATAGATATTGCATGTTTTAATAACACACAATATTCATATATATGAATGAGACAGAGAATGTATTTTAGGGCTAGTATTCATTCAGTCATGTACACAGCCTTGAGTTTGACTTCCCACTGTTAAAAACAATTATACAAAAGTACAATTAATACTTGTTAATAATAATTAATAATTAATAATTGTTAGTATAATACTAACATGCTAGTAGAATGAGCAAATCTTTTCTAAATCTTTTCTGTGGACAAACAATAACAATTCAATATCCTTACCTTCCTCTCCACTAAGTGGCTCTTCTAACAACAGGCTATTCATACATTCCCAGTCTTTCAGTAGCTCAGTAGCACAGTCCCACATGCTATCCACAAGGTATGCTGCATGCTCATGTAACTAAAATTTAAAAACAACATGTTAGACAAATAGCTTACTACCCTGAGGATGAAAGAACAGATTCATAGTCAACACCATGTTAAAACACTTAGAAAGCAATCAAATAGAAGAAAGAACAGTGAAGAAACTGCTATAGTTTGCTAAATAAAAGTATGCTTTTATAAGCATTACTACCTCTTAACATATTAACATAAAGGTTATTTTACAAAATGATTAAATACATACTTAGTGCTTATTTGGAACTAATATTACATCAGTTAACTTTTTTTAATTCTTAGTTATACTAAGATTTTACTGTAACTAAATGGGAATGATAATGGTTAATTAAAGCAATAAAATACATTTTTTTTCTTGTTGATTCAATTTATAGGGATACAATTCCCTTCATTTTCTAAGTAAAAGACTAGTTTTCCAACTTGTTTCAAGAGTTGAGTTAATCGTGGAGCCAAAGTTTTTGAAGAACATTATTTATTTCTCAAACGTTAAAAAAGGCATCTGTCATTAACACAGAGGGAATATGTGCAGTAATTACAAACTGAATTTAGCAATATTCAAAAAGGACCATGAGATTACAAGATTTGATAATTTAAAAAATGTAATTCAACACATTTATATAATGACAGGCAAAAACAAACAAATATATAATATGAACCCTAAAAGAAACTGAATTTTGAGCCCTTCTAAAACATTTAACAGAAAGAATATTAACTTATTGGAGACTAATGTAAATTCATTTCTACAGTAATATTAATACAAGACATGAAGCTGGACATTATGGCTTGCATGTGTGATCGCAACACTTAAGAGATTAAGGCACAGCTAAGGCAGTGGTGGCACACCCCTTTAATCCCAGCACTCAGGAGGCAGAGGTAAGTAGATCTCTCAGAGTTGAAGACAAGTCTAGTCTACAGTGTGAGTTCCAGGACAGCTACAGCTACACAAAACCAAAAATACCTACTTGAGGCTAAGGCATGAGGATTTGCACAAGATCATACTGCATCTGAGCTACATAGTGAGTTACAGGCCAGTCTAGTCTACAGTGAGATCTTGTCTCAAACAATAACAACAATAATAAATAAAAACATTTGAGAACTTAGAATGTTCTAGGTTTTTCTTTTACAGGAATTGCATCAGCATTATTTAAGAAATTATTACCTACTTTTTAAATAGGAAAGGGAGGCTTAGAAAGATTGAGTAACTTAACCAAGATCATTGAATCAGTAATGAGAGGAGTATAGTTACTAATGTGGTTTTCTGGTTCTGAAATCCTTATTCCGAAAAATATACATAAAACATAATTGTTGAATACCTATCTTATTAAAATAGAAAGCACTTCTCTGCTGCATTCAGTATTTGGTTATCTGTAAGGTTTTAGATATACATAATTTTAATACCTTTTTAAATTAGGTATAAAATAAACAATATAAACTAACCTCACTTTCTAAGAAGAAAAAAACCAATGTCTTAACAAGGTTGGCATTTGGACCTTGTCTTCCTCTTCTTTTCATTATTCCATCCTCTTCTGGATCTCTACGGCTGAAGAGCCTATGGGCAAAGAAAAAAATGTACTTGAATACTGTAGTTGCTAATCACAGAAATTAACTATGTGTTCCATACTTAAGCATCTAATGACAGAATAATGTAAAACTGGGTAGGTAAGCATTAAAATATCAAGCAAATAATGGATACAAAACTTTTCATTTCACTTTTGATAGTTCTTCTAAGTCCACTGATGTCTGAAGTTAGTAACACTGAGCTATAAATTCTTTTTGGAAATCTTACATTATTTTATACAATTTCTTCCTTTCATGAAAATAAAATAATAACTGATCTAAAATGTTTATGTACAACTATGATAAATATTTTTCTCTAAAGTGTAACGTATTTTCTTTTCTTCTTGGAACATTATCTTAACATAATGGCATTTATCTAATGGGTAGTGTTGTTTTTCTTTAGAAACAACAAAGGAGAACTAATGTTGGATAACAATTTACAGAAAACTACAGTGTGCTTACATTATGCAAAGTGAATATCCTAATAGTCACTACACATCAAAACTTTTAATACAATCTTAACAAAGATAATAGCCTAGTTTATATGACTGAACTCTTTAAGTCACTATATAATATTTGCTGAATGGTTTCTGTGATCGTATAATGAAAGAGCTTTATCTGAAATGTTAAATATCATAAAAGTAAAAGAGTAACAGGAATATAAATTTACTTTTTATAGAGAAATTCTCCAGCTGCTACTGCTACTGGCCGGTGAGCTGAATAAACCAGATGATAGACGTTTTCACAATCTTCTGCAGTAAGAACTTCTTCACTACTCCTGATGAGAAAGAAGCAATAACAGAGATTTTTAGCAATATCAAGACTCTATCAAAATCTTATGCACTTATTTTCACAAATTTATGTTAAAAATAAATAGAATTTATTTGAGTTTAATCTTTTGGCAAAACTTTGTCCCCAACAAAAATGCTCAGTGTGTCATTAAGATCAAAGACAAATGTCTTGATGCACAATTAAGAATGAATATAGGCTAGGTATGTTGGCCCTTGCTTGTTTTCCCAGCACTTGAGAAGTACAAGAGGATCAGAATTTGAAGGACATCCTCAGCTATACAGGAAGTTCAAGATCAGCCTGGGTTCAATGAGCAGAGACAGGGAAGGAGGGAAGGAGAAGGGGGCAAGCACACAAAGCAAGTAAAGAGTGAATACAGGCAATGATAATTTTAAATGGTTAAGAGAATTTGTGTGTGTGTGTGTGTGTGTGTGTGTGTGTCACAGAATCTATATGTCACAGAAAATATGTGCCTATCAGAGGACAACTTTTAAGAGTCAATTCTCTGTATTTAGACAAGGTCTCTCTTGTTTCTACTGCTACACTACATATTCAAGGCAGCTAACTAGCCTGTATGCTTCTGGCGGATTTTCCTGTCTCTGCTTCCCATCTCACTATACAAGTGGTAAGTGGATGTACCACCACATGCAGCTTTGTTTGTGGACTCTGCACAATGCACTCAAGTTGTCATCAGGCTTATTCTTTTACCCATGAAGGAAACTCCTGGCCCATGATCTAGTAAGATTTTGTTAGACTTTTTCTTTAAAAAGAGTGAAAATGAACTTTATATCTTGGTATGATGTAACTTTTTGTAACTACCTAAAACAACCTTCTTTATAATTACTGCAGTGTGGTACATCTCATATAAATAGGAGTAATATCACCATTTCACAAACTATTGTAGTCAATGAGATAATCCAATAAAATACCAATGACAGTCACTGTTAACATTCTAATTTAATCTTTCTTCTATCAGTACTTAAATTCTATCACAAACAATATATATGATAGAATGTGGGCATTTTAAATTGATATATTTTGCTAAGATATTCTTTAAGGAATTTATACCTGCTTTTAAGGAATTCATATCTACTTTGGTCTCTATTGCTGTGATAAAATACTGACCAAAACCAACATAGGGGAGGAAATGGTTTATTACACCTTAAAATCCATCATAGAGGGAAGCTAAAGCAGGAACTTAATACAGGAACCTGGAACTGAGACCGTGATGGAAGGCTACTTACTGGCTTGGTTCCTCCAGCCTGCTCAGCTACTTTTGTTATACAGCCCAGGACACCTGCCTAGGAATGCAGTGTCTACATGCAGTAGGCCCTATTGATGTATCAATAAGCAATTAAGAAAATGCCTTACAGACATGCCCACTGGCCAATTTGACAGACACATTTTCTCAATTGAGGTTCTCTATCTCAGGTGACTAAGGTTTGTGACAGGTTGACAAAAAACTAACCACCACAGACCAACTCATTCTCTTCCAACACTGTGTACGGGTTTATTTCTACATAATACAAATAGCCCAGTATATTACTAAATATATTTTAATCTTCCCCAATGATGTTTTTTAAAAAGTGAAGAAATCTCATTCAAATGTGATTTCCCTGTAAAAGGCTAAATATATTTTCATATGGTTAAATATCTAATTTGTTTGGGTACAAAAATCTAATCTATAACTTTTGACACATTTCTTATTAAATTTCTGTACTTTTAATTGATGTATAGATATTAGTGCCCTGGATACAAATATCTGATGTCCTATTCTAACATTTGCTTTCCAGGTTCATGACAAAAGTATTTTGAGGTTTTTAATAAAGCTCAATGACTGATTGAAGTGTTTTGGGAACTGAACTAAATACATAACACATACTAGGCAAGAAGTACACTATATAGCTACATTCTCAGCCCTCTTTCTACTTATTTACAGACACAGATGTCACATAGTTGTTTCACCCTCTTTCTGCCTCAACTTGTAAAGTGGTGGGATTACAGGTCTGTACTACCACAACCATCTGATTAGGTTGCCAAAACCTCTCAATACAGCCTACTTGTCACAAAAGACATTTATTGGCTGTCCTTTTTTACCAAGGAAAAGCCACCCTCATCCTACAGTAGAATCCTGATGCATTTGTATTGTCTCTATTTCTAGTTCATTTATTCAAGCAAAAGCACCAGAATTTTAAAGTTACTATAATGTTACAAGACTTAAAATTCTATTGGGCTACTCCCTACTCTTTTTTAATTAGAATTCTCCTGGCTTACTCCATTGCCTTGCAGAGCTAAGAATGGAACTCAAAGCTTTGTATATACTAGATAAGTACTCTAGCTCTTCCACTGGGTTATCCTAGTCCCAGTGGGTAGTCTTAAACCATAAATTTTCAAAATGAGTATCAATTACAGCAACTCTTTTTGCCATTCTTACTTACAAATCTTAACTAGAAAGATTTAAGGAGACTACAGATCTTTAAGTATTGTTTTGCTTAAAAAGCTTTCCCAACACAAATCTTTTATATCACTTAGTGAATTCTAACTTTTTTTTTCTTGAACAGGTCTCTCTCTCTCTTGCTGTTGCCCAACCTGGCTTACAACCCAGGCTCAAAAAATCTCTCCTACTTAAGCCTAGGAAATACTGGGGAATATAGGTACATGCCACAGATTTCTTCTTTTATACATTTTATTTATATGTATAGTAAGTTTGTCCAGATATTGTTTGTTTGTTTGTTTATGTAGTTTTACAAGACAGAGTTTATCTGTTATAACTCTGTATAAGTAGAGTGATTTTCTTGTTCATTCTCAGGTGTTTTGTTTTATTTTTTTATTTACTTGCATGCTTGCTTTATTCGGGACAGGGTTTCTCTATTTATTTACTTGGTTTTTTGGGAAAGGGTCTCTCTGCTCTAACTCTGGCTGTCTTGGAACTCACTTTGTAGACCAGGCTGGTCTCAAACTCATAGAGATATTCCTGCCTCTGCCTCCTGAGTGCTGGGATTAAAAGCATGTGGCACTACCACCTGGCCATTCCCAGGTACTTTAATAAAATACTTTTATTATTTTTAAAGTGAGCAGACTGATTTTTAAGCATCCCAATCTAACATCCAAGTACTTGCTAAGATATAGAACATGATAAATATTTCAGAAAGCAAAAGACTGTTGAAGAAGATGTAGAGGAATTGGAGCTCTTCATACAATGCTGGTGGAAAAGTAGAAAGACATAACCATCACCGAAACACTACGGTGTTTCCACAGAAAATTAAACAGCAGGCTTAAAATGTAGTCCAGTACTACAGGTACATGCCTTACCATGTAAAAGGCACAAGTTTCAATTCCCAGCAATTTCATCCCCACCCTCTCCAAAAGTCCCAGAGAATTACTATGCCATTAAGCAATTTATTTTCTGGGTACACACTAAAGAACTGAAAGCAAGGTCTCAGATATTTAAACAACTATGTTTACAGATAAAATTTTAACAGCCAAAAGTTGGAAACAGCCCATTAATAGGTGAATGGAAAAATGTAATCTGCTATATGCATATAGTGAAACAGTATCCAATAAAACAGGAGAAGCAATTCCTGATACATGTTTATGTATGACATAATAAAAGGACAATTATAGCTCCACTTCCATGAATGGCAGGCAAATTCATCCAAGTGGAAAAAAAGAACTGGTATGAGAATCTGGCAGGAGAAGAATGAGGAATTATATATTTAATGAGCACAGTTCCAATATACAATGATAAAAAAAGTTCTAGAGATGATCACAGGTAACAGTTAACTAACAAAATAAAAATCCCTACTGCCATTGACCCTTATGTTTAAAACAGTCAAATGGCACTTCTATATATTTACAGCAATTGTTTTTAAAACATAGAAAACATTTATAGCACTATTTTCACATATTAATAGAATATGAATCAAATTCAGACTTATTCACCAGTAGTATAGAAGCACAATACATTTCAGTAAATGTTCATACTCTGAAAATGTAGCAAAGTACAATACATACTTTCTTCTGTGCACTGAAATGTTTAGCTTTATTTCTACAGCATCAAGTCCAGCTAAAAAAGAGAAGACTCTCAAGAGCATTACAAGACATGAATCCTCAGCTCAGTTACAATTTCTCAAACTCAATAGTTCCTTCTTCCTGTGTGTTCTGAACTTCAAATGAAGAAATCAAATTTGTAGGCAGAATTGGGTTTAGAGTAGTTCACACCTATAGTCTCAGGTAATTAGGAGCCTAAAGCAAAAGATACATGTGAACCCAAGAGTCTGAGACCACTCTGAGCAACATAATAAAACCTCTATGTCTAAAATGAATGAATGAATGAATGAATGAATGAAATTTCTAGCCTAAAATGTTATGACTGAAGCTATTCAAATTTAGGCCTAAATGTACGTGAATCAAGTATACATTAATGTATTATCTAAATATCCATATATTAGTAATATATGACAAATATATACTTACTGTAAAACAAGAGTGAGTAACTTTATTGCTTGTACTGCGACATCATATTCTTTGTCAAGGGTCATAGAAACAATTCTATCCTAAGAACAAAAAAAGTATTTTTAAAGGAAACCAAGAAGAGTATTTCAATCTACAAATAATTTTTAAATACTTTACTGAATACTAACCTTGAATCGACTGGTAAATAGTTCCAGTTTGGAATTAAGTTCTTTGTTATAATAAAGCCCTTGTAGAGCAGTAAGACATTTGAGTCTTACTTCACCTTGCTAGAAGAAATAAGACAAGAAAATACGTTCAAACCATGTGGTTCCAAGCTCAAAACTGAAGTATATATTTTCTATTTTAAAACTGTAAACAGCATTTACTAAAAAACTGTAATATTTGATAATGAAAAATAGCCATCAGCACAAATATTTAAAATTAAGCAGTCACAACATTACTGTTTCTATAGGTCAGTTGATAATATTTCTAAAAAATTTCGAGCAAAACTATTGTGAAAGGTGATAGCAGAATATTTCACAGCAAGCAATATTTAGAAGAATTACATACAGGAAACTTTCTCTAAAAGCTAATGAGGCTTAAGAACGATAGTTTAAGGGAAAAATATGTATTAAAGGTCAGAAGATGAATTGTAAGGATAATTTGACTAAGATACATGTTTATCAAGAGAAGATAAAAATTAAAGAGAAACTGAACTGTAGGGCTGTGACAGAATACTTGCTTAGCTTGTATTTGACCCTCAGTACTGTAAAACAAAACTAAAGAAAAAGTGTAAATATTTAAGACTCATACTATAACCTCTTCTTAGTGCTCTACAAAATATCTCACCATCACCACCTACATAATCTTAGTATTTCAGCACAAAAGTAAAATTGGTGGTGAGGATGAAAGCAGTGTCTAAGACTCAATAATCCAGAGGACTGTGTTACAGTAGAGACCAAATTTTGACAGAGCAGACAGAAAAGAATAAAAGGAAGGTTTCAAGGGATGTGGCCTAAAATATGCATGCATACATGTATTTTTTTAGTAAGGCTATCTCTCTGTATTCCTAGCTGTACTGGAGCTCACACTGAAGATCAGGGTGGCCTCAAATTCAGAGAGAGCCTCCTGCCTCTGCCTCAAGAGTGCCGGAATATAAGGCATGCACCACCATACATGGCTCAGATATCTAATTTATACCCAAGATCTGCAGATAATCATACATATGTACAGAAGGAGTCAACAGGGCACATCTTACCTTATCATGCATAGTCCAACCAACATATTTTAAATAGCTGTCATTAAGGAAGGCATCACTATACATCTTCATCCAAATGCCAATCTCTTCAATGCATATAGCTCTGATTTCAGCTATTGCATCCCTATATGGAGGAAGGGCAAGTTATATAATCAGTGCTACTGTACTATCTGGCATATGGTCCATTCACAAGATGTCATGTATTTCTCATCTACTAATAATATCCTACCATGTTTAACTACTGTTAAGAATTAAAAAGAACTGACAAGAAGCATGGCTCCAAATGTCAACACACTTAAAGCCTAAACTCGCAAAGAAAAAACATAAATATTTAAAATGAAACCAAATTGCTTCATCACCTAGTCAGTTAAAGAGCCTGTCTCATAACCAAACCCTATCTTCACCGTTTATTCTAGAGCATATCCCAATCTGCTAAGATTGTGTTCAAAAGATAACAGGCAAACTAGAATATCTAGATCAAAATCTTCTAAGTATAATTATACCCATAACACTTAGACTAAATGTATTCAGACCACGATTCTTTTTTTTTTTTTTTAAATGGAACCTCAGTATGGTACCCAGACTGGTCTCTGATGTTTGGCTCAAGAGACCCTATTGCTTCCTATTCTTGGAACTACAAAGTATGTGTCACCCTACTTATCTTTTACTAAACCATTTTGAAATCATCTTCTGTATAGTGGTGAGTCACTGAACGCAGAGAAATAACACTAAGAAATTTTTAGGAAACTGGAATAATCAATAAACATGAATATGATGAGGGAATGAAATAACAGTGTCAAAAGAAACAAAAAAAGCAAGAGTTCATATGGGAATACTATAAAACATGCATTAAGTGGACTAAGTAGAAAGTTGAAGAAATTAAGTTGTATAAAAATGGTACCCATGTTTGTGAACATGTTATATATACACTGTACTGATTACCTCTTTCATCTGCTAATTCAAAAATAACAAAAGAAAGCATCATATTTTATCCAAAGTTTCCCAATGAAATTAAATAGAAGAGTTAGGAATTAGCATGAGCAATCGAGCAACACAATATAACCAAAAAACAATTAAGTCTTTTGTACTCTAACTGAAAAATAGAGTACCTTTCATTGGCTGAACTACATCAAATCAGGCAGAGCATTATTACCCTTCTTTCAGATAGGAAACATCAAGGTCAGAGCAGTAAAATAAATTTCCCAGACCTACGCCAGGGAAGAGCTCAGTCTGCAATATTTCTTACTATAACATTCTTTCCATTAATTTATACTGTCTAAAACATTAAAAGAAAAAAAGAAAAAAAGAAGGGAAAAAAAACTGCCTTGACTTACCGGTATCTATGTACAAACACTCCTTTAAATATTGCATTCATCATATTTTCTATTTCATCTTGATTTTCCTGAAGCTACAAAGAAGAAAACACCACTTCTTTTGAATTGCAAAGGATCACAACAAAAAATAACACTTAAAGGTTGTTATAAGTAACAATAAATATAGGTTTTACCAATATATGCTGACTACATCTTTTTATTCTATAGAACAAAAGTTAACCATAGAGAAAAAAAAGTTGTATATCAAGTAAATAACATCCCTTGATTCCTGAAAAATATGATTTAATATCTAAAATTTGGCTGGTAGATTAATTTTTTAATGCTCATGAATTTCTATTGTACTATAAATGTATTTCTACTGTATGAGCATTTGTATCGAACACATGTAAGAATTTTTCATTCTTAATCTTATGAAAAATGAGTCCTATGAACTAGAGCCTGCTCAAAATATTTTTAAAATAAGGTAAAATAAGTAAGCAAAAAAATGTATTGTTACTAAATTATTCTCAGTTAAGAAATATTCACCTGAAATAAAAAAGTAACATTTAAAATCTTGACTAATTTATTCCTTATTTACATATATCTACTCACGTACATTTTCATTTTGTAGTTTGAGAGTTAAAGAAATACTGTTTTAAAATCTAAGGATAAATTACATTTTCTATTACGTCATGTGATTTTCTAGAAAATACTTTTCTTCTCTCTATGAGTAATCTTTATTTCCAAATGATGCTAAGATGGGTGTATATTTACATCATTAACACAGTCAAGCTGTAGAGTAATTTTTTGATTTGTTAAATAGCTATAGAGTAAGGATATACATCAGCAACAGAATATTTGCCTAGCATACCAGCTCTTACATGCCAAAAAAAAAAAAAAAAAAAAAAACAAAGAAAGGGAAGGAGGAGCCTGTGAAGAAAAAAGGAAGGGAGGGAAGGAGGAATTGGGAGAGGAAAGAGAGGGAAAAATGAAGGAAGGAAGCAAAGAAAAGGCAAGAGAAAGAAGAAACAAAACAAACATAATCCTAATCTAGAAAGGGGCTATTTGTGATTGAATCCAATTCCCACATGCTACAAATGCCCTTATCACTAAGCTATATCTGTATCCTGTGGAGTATTTGTACTGAGAACAAACTATTTGAGACAAGGTTTCTTTGTCTGTTTTAACTCTGTCCTGGAACTCATTCTGTAGAATAGAGTGTCTCTGCCTCCCAACTGCTGGGATTGAAGGTGTATGTCACCACTACCTGGATGTACTGAAATTTTAATTTCAAGGGCTTGAAAGTTTTTCTGCTCATTCTATGTTAACAAATTATCCAAAAACACAGACATACTTTCAAGAGATAAAATATACTTCACATTCAGAACAAACCTATCAATAAAATGTATTAAGTAAAATTAGGTACAGATGCATCAATTCTTCATTTCAAATTACATGAAAAAGAAAAAAGAAAAACATAGGTGTGCAGAAAACATAAAAAACAAATTTGTCCTCCGTAAATCTTTTGTTACTTATCATACTAAGTAATAGGTTTCATTATGGCATTTTCATGCATAATTTCTTTTCCTTGTTTTGCCTCCCCGCTCTAACCCCTCCAACTATCTGCCCCCCATGCTTACTAATCTATTAGCCTCACCACTCTTTCTAGTTTCATGATTCAACTACATACATGCACTAATATAAAATTTTAAATTTATATAAAAAGAGGTATTTTCTTTTTTCCTTTCTTTTAATTTGTTTGGTTGGTGGGTTGGTGGTTTTTTTGGGACAGAGGTTTCTCTGTGCAGCACTGAAAGGCACTTTATAGACCAGGCTGGCCTCAAACTCAGAAATCTGCCTTCCACTGCCTCCTAAGTGCTGAGATTAAAGGTGTGCACCAACACCACCTGCCTTGTCTTTACTTTTCTTAACTTTACTGAGTCAAATAATCTATTTTTAGCTTCTATTTCCTCTTCAAAAAAAGAAAAAAGTCCCAGGGTCAAGTAAGTAATCTATAGAGTATCATGACAACTATTTGAATTTAACTACATTACATGTTATTTTGATTATGCAAAATTTTAAATCACATTATGAGATACAAAAATAGTATATCAACATTGAAGAAAAAAACCTAAGTTACAAATGCAACATCAAAACATTTTATTTATCATTGCTTAGAATAAAATTAAAAGTGAATTTCTTCATTTGAAGCTGAATTTAGTGAGGAGAAAACAGTGTTTCCTACTATACAGAAATAAATTACTTAAAAATCCAATAAATCCAAGCAGTGATGCCACACACCTTTAGTCCTAGCACTTGGGAGGCAGAGATAGGTGGATCTCTTTGAGTTCAAGGCCAGACTAGTCTAGAGAGTGATTTCCAGGAGAAACCCTGTCTTGAAAAAAAAATCCAATAAAATCTTTAAGTGCTTTTAAAGAGGGAATTCACATTAACTATGAAATCTCATTTGATTTATCAATAAGGTGAGGAAGACAGGACTGAGAATGTCAGTAATATGAATAATGCTAAAGCTTAGATAACTTTCCACACCAATCCAAGTCATCTTACTCAACTACAATACCTAATACACAGAAAATAACTTTAAGTCAGGTGCATAAATAATATTTAAATTTTCCTCAGAAGTGGGGTACTATAGTTCAGTGGGAAAACATATACTGGTATTCATAAGGTCCAAGGTTCAATCTTCACCACCAATAAATATATAAATAAAGCCTTTAAAAAGTTATGTGATCCTAGCAAGTTATAATTAATGGTAACCACTTGGCTACAAATTAGTAGTCTAAATACCTAATATTAGTTTACCTCTTTACGTTTTTGTAGCAGGAGTTCTAGCCTTTCATTTGCTCGTTTTCCAATCATTTTATTCCGTTCTGCCTCATACTGTCTTTGTGTATTATCCATATTAATGCTAAGATTTAGTGCCACATTTACCAAAGCGGTCATCAACTTCATAGCTAGGTTGTAAAGGAGAAAATGTTGAAATTAGTATAATAGATGCAAAATTGTATGAGCAAGATCAAATTAAGAGAAATTAAGAACAGTTACTCTTCTTTTTGACAGATAAAAAGCATACAACTACAAATGATAACTGTTGACAACAGCATATAATGTATACAGAATATTGTATGTCAGTAAACTTCCTAGCTTACTTATCATAGATCAGATTATCTCCTAATCCTCACAAAATAAAAACAAAAGAAACTGAAACTCAAGGAATTAAGAAATTTGTCCTTGGGCTAGGGAGATGGATCAGCAGTTAAGAGCACTGGCTGCTCTTCCAGAGGACCCAAGTTCAATTACGAGCACCTATATAGCAGCTCACAGCAATTTATAACCCCAGTTCTAGCGAATTCAAAGCCCTCTTTTTCCTTCCTGTATTACATACTTCAGATTCAACTGAAATTCAAACAATGTTAACTGACTCCATACTATACATAACTGCCACTGTTCTATAAAATGTTTCCTATAATGATTTTTAGAGATTGTGATCACTGTTCGAAGTAAATTATAGTTTATAATATAGTCACTTTACTATCCCTCTATCTAAAGTAGGAAGAATAAAATACTGCTTTAAAAAGAAGTTTTGAGAAAGGGACTTACACTGTTGCCCAGGCTAGCCTGGGATTGACTATGTAGGACAAACTGTCCTCCTGGGATGAACTACATAGGATGGACTGGCCTCTAACTCATGTCAATCCTCCTGCCTCAGCCTCCTGGATGAATGAATTATAAATACAAGCCACATACCCAACTTTAACTACCTCACATCATATTTCTTTGGGTTAAAAAACTTGAAAGAATTTCTTAAGTAGCCTCTTTTAATTTTCCTGTTATATATCATCATAAAGACAATGATGAAATTGTAACGATAGATATGTACATATACATACATCACAAAATGCAATGACAATTAACATAATGCTTTTTTATGAAATGTCCTCTAAATCTCTACCTTTTGTTATGAAACTTGGAACAAGACCACTTTTGCCTGGGATTTTAATGCACTGATCATTACCCCAAAGATTTGGTAATTGTGTTCTTTCTTTACCATATTCCAGACCAAATGTCATACAGTACATTGAGTGATTTAACAAAGCAAAAGTATGCCTTTATTGGCGGCTATTGGCTTTGGTTAAAAGAGATAATCTCCAATTTTCTTCTGTAAGCTATTTAACAACCTAAAAATTAAAAATAAAAATACCAATCAAGTCCCAGTAGTTCACAGTTGGCAGAAGAAAGGGAATATTAGCTTAGTGGTCACTATATTTTAAGAAAAAGTAGCACCCATGATGCAGAGGCGAGCAGATGACTGTGACTGTGAGGGCAGCGTGGTCTAGATAGTGAATTCCAGGCCAGTCAGAATTATAGTGAGATGCTGTCTCAAAAATATTTTTAAAAAGAAAAAGGAATTCACATTATTATTACTTGTTTCTTCCTTTGATGGCAATCTTTGCTGTCTTTAACCAAAAGGAATGCCCAGAAAACATTTCAAAATACCAACCTGCCAGGGTGCTTGTATGTCGAAATGCTCTGACTTGTGAATCAGACAATCCAGTAAGAAGTGAAATGACAGTGTCCATCATGTATTCATCATATATGATACTATATTGACATTGCCTTACTAATACACCAATGAATTCACAAAAACTGGACTTGAACTTCTTCCACTGAGGACCAGCCATAGTTAGTGGATAATCCCCACTATCCTAAAAAAAAAATGTTTTAAACAGCAATTTATTTCAAGTTCATGATTTAGTCCATTTGCTTTTAAAGCACCCTAGGCAAAAGCATGAAAATACTACTTCGTCTTACCTTCTTTTTCAACAATAAATTCTCAAAGAAAGCCAAAGAATATGCAAAAATAGATGCATGCCCCTTTGAACACAGCCCTTTTATTTAAGATGAAAGTAGCCATTTTAATAGACTTCACTTTAATCAATGAAATTAAATATCAATTATCGAGGTTAAAAATATTAAGTATTCCCTCATCAAAGTAGAACATTCTTCTGAAAAGTACAAATATCCCTACTAAATTTCATTACAACCAAAAAAAACTAAACATATCCCCAGATTCAAAATAACAAAATAATATTCTCAGCCAGTTAAATAGAATACATAAATCAAGTTAAAATTTTTCTTATTTTCAAGATACCAGTCAATAGACATAAACAACCAAATAATTTAACAAATGCAAGGCTGTAGCTGTAGCTCAGTAGAACACTTGCTAGCATGAGTGAAGACTTAAATTTAAATCCAAACACCAAATAATAAAGCAAAATTAAACAAATAAGAGAAAAGGAAATGTAGTTACTATAATCTTCAAAGGCCGGCACTAAAGTTTTCCTTTGTACAAAAATGGAAGTGTTCATCATTCTGAGCTTGAAATGATATTCTCCACAAATTATTAAAAATAAGTCCTAGGGAGAGGTTTTTGCTCAGTAGTAGAGCATGTGCACAGAGTTAAGGCCCTGGGTTCCAACCATAGCATGTGTGCATATATAATATTTACATAAATACTTAAAATAAAGCAGAGATCAATTATATACATAAAAATTCTAAAGGGTCTCCAATAAGAGAAAATGATTTAAAATTAAGTTGTCACTGCAGTTTATTGTTTTCAATGTTTACCTTCAAAACTAATTTTTTTAACTCATGCTATATATAAGTTTGACTGTGCTTGAGAATAAGGCCCTGGTATACTCCATAAAAAAATTTCCATTCATTGATTTTTTTTTTGACAAAGGAGGATTAAATTCAGGGTCTAGATCATGTTAAATGCATATTCTTGCCACTGAGCTACCAATGAGTTCATTTAGTTGAATATACTGAAACGTAGTTGTGAACAAATTGGTTTGCTGAGATTTTCTTATCATATTTCAAGATGATCAACTCGAACCCTTGTTTGCTTTTAGTAAGAAGGTCTTTACTGAAACATTTACTATTAAAAGTATTAAATAAAAATACCATTGGTCATAAATACCTTCCTGCTACTAAGGCACTGATTAATAGCACTTAGTGGCATCAAAACCATTTTAACAACTCATCTATCTCTTAGAATGATAGCTGAAAGCTTTTTCATTAGACACAGCAAGAAAAAATGAACAAATAAAACAAGTGAGAGGAGAGTTGCTACTTGAAAATTCAAGTCATTTAGAAGCATAAAACTCTTGGTGCTGGAATAGAGATATGAATAAAACAAACACAAATTCCTGTCCTGAAGATTTCATTTAGTAAATCTACCAATGGCTTATTGGTAACAATACTTCAATGACATCACTGTGATAATCAACTCCAATAAGTACTATTTTTTTGTTATTACAGTGAAAATGTTTTTAATGTTATAATCTATACATTTATCTTTTCTGATATTTCAGAATATTATATTCTAAATTATGCTCTTTCTTGATTTTTATTTGAGTATTAACAAGTTATTAAATTCTTGATACATGCAAAAAATTAAAAATGGCATGCAACTTTCAAACATTACTCGATGCCATATTCGGGACAGCCTGAAAAAGAACTATTATCAACATTTACAGATAATAAGACTAATGCTAAGACATCTTAACCTGAGGTTGCATAGCTATCATTTAATTAACACCATAGGTAATATCTACAATATTAGCATTTAAAAATATGTACACCAGGATCCACACGAATAAAATTATTAAAACATTTAGAATGTTACCTCATCAAATTCTTCAGTCATTTTTCGAATTATCTCAGAGTTCTGCATATGTCTAAACATCTCTGCTGTAACAACTCCTGAAATTTGCAAGTATCAGACATTAATATATGGAGTGATAAAAAATTACAGAAGAGTTACAATAGCACATCTAAGGAGTCTATATTCACAATAATGGCATAATTCTTAACTCCACACTGCTGACAGGTTCTTCCCAGCACAATCAATTCTGAACATTACTACCTGTGTTACTCTACTCATACTATGATATGGTCTGATACAACTGTTCCCCTCTACCCTTGAGGACTAGGACACCACAATTCTTGGGTACCTACGTTCCTCATATATGTGTCATATCTGAATAGAACCTACCTATAACATCCTGGCTTTTAGATTATTTTTATATCTAATACAGTGTTAAAGCTATGGTTGCTATATTTTATCACTGTTTAAGCAATAAGAACAAGAAAAAAATTCTGTACCTATTTGGTACAGGCACATTTTAAATTTTTCTAAAAAAATATCCAGATGTGACATCTTTTATCTATAAATAACTGTATTAGTTTTGCTTCTTTAACATAAACAATCAATGATAACATCTAAAAACTTCAACAAACATGAAGATAGGGGAAAGTAACAGGCACAGTTCACTTTAATCATGCTCCTTTATTAGAAAATACTATGCACCAAAACAACTGTATATTGACATCCTTTAATCAGGCTATTGATAAGTGGCACTAGCAAGATGTAGGTCCAGTAATCTAGTGGATGTTAAAAATTTGTAAAGGTATCTTCAGCAATAGGGTACCATTGTCAAGTTCTGGAGGTTAACCGGGAGCATTGGCAAAAGCCTGTAGTACTAGAGGCAGTAGGGGTGCTGT
Source organism: Cricetomys ansorgei (assembly GCA_026225945.1). Classification (NCBI taxonomy): domain Eukaryota; kingdom Metazoa; phylum Chordata; class Mammalia; order Rodentia; family Nesomyidae; genus Cricetomys; species Cricetomys ansorgei. The sequence goes on from JAMJFZ010003268.1 coordinate 4,240,528, forward strand.
TGGCCAACAGCACCAAAAGAAATAATCCATTCATAACAATGGGCTTTCTATTTCTTAGCCTGTATACCCTGTGTTGTTCAGTACGGGCACTGCTGACCCACTGCAAAGTATCTCCATTTTAACTCTTTTTAATGTACCTGTGCAAGAGCATGCAAGTCTGCCTGCGTCTTTCCTTCCCTCTCCCACCGTGTGTGTGTGTGTGTGTGTGTGTGTGTGTGTGTGTGTGTGTGTATAATTGAGGTTCTACAAAGTAGGTTTCCATTTTTTTTTCTAAAAGCCTTTAGTGTTATCTACTCTTCCCTATATTTCCTCCTTTATCTTGCCCTACCCTTTCCCACCTAATTTAACCCTTCTTATTCTGTTATTCCCTTCTAATCCTTTATACCACTGTGTACTGACCTGGAAGATTCATCCATATTGGGTAGTTTTCATAATGCTACAAGGTGCTATATGTGAAGCTGATAGAGAAAATAATTATCAATCTTACCATCCAGAAGATGAAGCCAATACCTGGCACTATTATCAGACAAGGAACTGATGGCTAGACAGGTCATAGGCCTTAGGGGGTAACCTACTACTATCATTCTGCCTAAAAGACACAGTATTAAAGTAACTCCTAGTGACTTCTCATTATACCCACATATTAAATACTTAGGGATGGTGATCAACATAGAGAACTACCAGCCAAGGTACAGAGAATAAGAGACTACAGAATGCTTAGCCCTGAATCAGACATATATACCAATTTCCTTCCTCCCAAGACTTGGGTATCATTGTGTAAGAGCAGGCAAAAAGAACATAAGAGACAAAGGTAGCGGATGACTAAGAGAAAACAGTGTTTTCTGTACACGGCAGAGTAGCTGTACACTCGCAGTGATTGCAGCATGCACAAAATCTGGGAAAGGGAAAATTGGTTTTCTCTAAGACTGTAGCCTAGTGGTTTTCAACCTTTCTAATGCTGTGATCCTTTAATACAATTCCTCATGTTGTGGTGGCCCCCAACGATAGAATTATTTTCATTGCTACTTCATAACTGTAATTTTACTACTGTTATGAATCGTAATGTAAATATCTGATATGCAGGGTGATCTTAGTTGACACCTGTGAAAGAGATGTTCAATCCCCAAAAGGTTGTGACAGGTTGGAACATTAGGTTACTAGGAATTCCTAGTAACCTGACCACATTCCAGAGGAAGGCCAGACATTCAAGAATATTTACATAGCACAACGTAGTTTTGATGAGTTTCAACAGAACGACAAAAAAAGGAATATAAGTTGGGAGGGTAAGGAAGAGGGGATAGATCTGGGAGAAATTGGAGGATGTATGTTCAAAACACGTATGAAATTCTCAAAGATCTAATAGAATAAAATAAATAGAAGTATAAATTTGATGCCTTAAATTTTGAAAGGAAGAAGGAAAGGAAAAATCATTAAAGGCAGAATACAGAAAATTCCCCAATGAATAGTAAGGCCGATTCCCATTTCATAAGCTCCCTCCTCACAAACCACATGATAGCTAGAAATCCAAAAGTAAGCAGAAAAGCATCAAAGAGCAAGAAATATATAGATGCTGCAAACTCCAGGCCCTGAATTCTGAAGCAGTTGTGAAGCCAGCATCAAAACATTAGGATACAGCCTACTGTCTGAAAATGTGTGAGACATGAAATGAAACTGCTGAACACTGGTAAAGAAAAAAGGGACAGGTGACTAAGACAGTGGAAAAAAATCAAGCAAAACACTGGACTGGCCACAAAATTAACACCGGAGCACCCTGAAGTCACTCTTAGTCCAACCAATGATCCCTAAGTGAATGAAGCAATTATCATACTACAGTAAAATAAAAAAGGAATGATCCTCATAACTCTAAGTCTATAATAATGCTTAAATTAATTGACTATATAACCCATTTACAAATGAATCCTACCAAAGTAATTTTTTCTGTTAACAAACTGTTACATGAAAATTGCCTAGATGTAAAAGAAATATTACATCAGTGCCCAAATCTACACGATAACTTAAGTTTTCAACACTATAAAGTTATAGAAACCTTAACCTCATTCTATTAAGTATCCAAATGTTCATGAGCAACTCCTTATTTACAAAATAAAGCAATACCACACAAAGGATGAGGAAGAACATTTTGAATGGTATTTTGTTTTATAACTATAATTCAAAAAGTCAACTTAGCCACAGAGTTTTCAAACTAGACTAAAACAGATAAAATACTCAATGGCAGCTATTTTTACATTAGCTAAGTCAAGTCAACTAAGGCAGCTATCTGTCCTCTTTTTAAGATAGGATTTTAAATTTCTCAAGATGGCTCTTCTGCAAGCCTGTAGTCCAACATAACCAGGAACAGATAGAAGGAGTACTTAAGCAGAGTTTTGATGCTAACCTGGACAACATGAGGCTGCATCTCAAAAAATAATTTTTATCCTTCAAACTAACCAAGTTAATGACAATATGACGATCACAGACTGGAGAATTAAGTGTATTTATTTCAACCATCACAAATGAGTAAGATTTAATACGTAGGCTACATGGAATGTTCTGATGAGCCACAAATAAAATGTCAGGATTACTTGTCTCTCAATTAAAATTATTGTATTTTTAGAGATACTGCAAAATGAAAAATAACACATTTTATACAATTTTTCTCTATTTAAGTGATTAATTTTAAAGATATCTTAACTTTTAATTATATTTTAAGCCACTCTTTCCCTCCAGATTTCTAATCTTCACACTGCTGGTAATATTCTCATTAAAAATCTAAAAGCCCTAAGAGTGTATAAAACATTTCTACCTATGTATCTTTAGAATTTCAGTGAATATCAAAGAGAAAGGAACAGATAGCAGAAGCTATCCATGATCTTGACTGATACATTCAATGACCCAGATGAAAATGTATGTATGATACTCCAACATACACAATTCTATTGCATTGCTAAATGTCTGTTAATAAGTAGTTTTGTTCTAGTTAAGAAATGTCTGTATTTTGTTCTTTCCCCACTCCTAATTCAAGATATATCTAATAAAGTAAAAACACCATAAAATTTTAAACCTATAATAAATAGTAATTTCACTAGAAACTTACTGGCATCTATGAGTTTTAATCTCTACATTTTTTATTCCATACCATAACATCTGAACCTATATCTCATTATTTACCTTCTCCCTTTTTATTGCATTTCATTTCTAAACCAGATACCAAAAACAGGAAATCTAATAAAATAGCAGACATTATAAATTGCTAAGTTTTTAGATAAATTTCACAGTGAATATACCTTTGTCAACACACTTTCTCTCTCTGTTGCTTTGTTCTTTGCTTTTCTCCTTATACATTTTGCACAGACATAATGCAAATAACTCACTATCCTGACATTATTTTCCATGAGAAGGGATAACATTTCTTAAAGAAGTAGCTATTTGAGAAACTTTTGATTTTAAAATAAATATATCTTACCTTTGCAGCCTGAACACTGAATAAAAAAATTGATAAGGTCAAGAAGTGCTATATCCCGGTCATGCTTGTATGATTCTATCCAATCATCTACCACCGACTAGAGCAGAAGGAGAAAAAAAAATCATTAGTTGTTAATTGTTGGTCTAAGAAGCAATTAATTGTAATGAAAGTCATAAAATTTGACATTATATAGTACCACATTAATACACATTCTTATTTTTAAGTTGAAACTTTTGATTTTAATTTTAATAGACTCAAATTCAATAAAGTAACTAACAACACAAAATAATCATCTACCCACTATTCACTTATAAATGAAATAATAAAAAACAAAAAACTGTGCTGATGAGATAACTCAGCAGGCAATGGCCCTTGGTACCCAGCTTGGCGATCTCCAAGACCCAAACAATATTAAGAAGAAAACCAATCCCATTCCCTAGCAGTTATACAATGACTAGCACAGGCAAGCCATGACATATATAAATGCTCCTGTGTGCATGTACACACAATAAGCACGTGTACAAACATACACAAACTTTTTTAAAAATTAAGAATTTCAGAAACCAAAAACAGTTACAGCACTCAATTCTATTCTTTATAAAATAGTTTATACAGTCTTTAGATATGTCTTGGTGAACTTAATAATGTCCTAGAAAGTATATCACCCTCACATTTTCAATCTGAAAAAGGAATTCCTTTTCACAAGTGTCACACAAATATTTTGTGTTTTTACTAAGGCATAAGTACATATTTGTGTAAGTGAATATGTGCAAACACACACACACAAACTTTTAAAAATGCAAAGTTTTAAGAAACAAAAACTAAGTTATAATATTTAATTTTATAAATAATAATTATTTCCTTGTGACGTTAATAATATCCTAAAAACTGTATCACCGTCAAATTTCTGTATGAGACAGTAAATGCCTCGTTTTTTAAATAAGATACTATAAATAAAATCAATTTAAGCCAATTTAAATGCACAAAAGTAATCAATAGTGTTTAGAAAGAATGACTGTGGGTGGGGAGATAAAGAGAAGCTATATTTTAATTATCACATACTGTACTAAGTCCTACTACTATATTCATACTGTACTAAATCCTACTACTATATTAAATATATCATTTTAAAGAGGTAAAAGCTTGAATCGATGAGGAAATATAAAACAAAGGCTTTTTCCTTAATAATTTGGTCCCTAATAATACCATGTTTGTGAAAAAAATGCAAATTAAATGCTAATAGAAATAAAAAATAAGACAATTCACAGATCTGGATATCAGATATCCAATACTCCAAATATTTATCTCAGTGTAATTCCTATCAAAATTCCAGGTGCTGTATTTGCAAATATTAACGCTGATCCTAAAATTCATAACTACAAAGGAAACTAAATATCAAAATCAGTATTTTAGAAGCAAAATTATCTGACCTGGGGAGATAGCTCAATGGGTAAAACGTCTGCCTCACAAGCTTGAGGACCTAACTTCAATCCCAAAACTGATATAAAACCTGCCAGGCCTGGTAGTGTACACTTGTATTCCTGTGATTGACAGGCAGAGAAACAGAAGAATCCTTGGCAAGTCTGGCCTAATAAGCTCCAAGACAATGAGAGACCCTGCCTCAAAGGAAGCAGACAACATTCCCTGGGGCTGAAAAGTCCTCTAGCTCTGCATATATTTACCTTATATATGTGCACACGCACTGACATGTGCACCTGTACACATACAAATACACAAATATGTACACACAAAAAAGGGAAAAAATTGGTAGACTTATGCATCATGATTTTATATCTACTACAAACACAACAGTGGAAAAATATAGATTCGTGTAATAACATCTATTCCCCAGAAATAAACCCTTATAAAATTTTCAACAAGTATCCCAAGACAATTCAATTGGGGCAGGGGGTGTTAATAGATGATTCAGAAACTGGACACCCTCATATAAAAAGAATGAAGTTGGACACTGCTTTGTTTCATACATACACTATTTAAATTGATCAGACATCTTTAGAAAAAAGACAAAAACTGTTGGGCAGTGGTAGCACATGCCTTTAATCCCAGCACTTGGGAGGCAGAAGCAGGTGGATCTCTGTGTGTTCGAGGCCAGCCAGGACTACAGAGTGAGTTCCAGGACAGCCAGAGTTACAACAGAGAAACCCTGTCTCAAAAAACAAGAAAGGAAGAGAGGAAGGTAAGGAGGGAGGGAGGGGCAAAAACTATAAAACTCTTAGAAGAAAACATAAAAATGGACTAGTCCAAAAAAGTAAACACAAGAAAAGTGAATGTGATTTATTGAAAAGTGAAAACTTGTATTTCAAAGTGTTCTTCAAGAAAGTGAAGGAGTCCACAGAAGGGAGGAAATGTTTTTAAATCACATACCTGGCAAGGTATTTGTACACAAAATATATAAAGAACTTTCACAACTAAGTAATTTTTACAAAGACAAGGTGGAAACTGGAAAGACAGCTCAGGTTAAGAGCATTTGCTGCTTTTCTAAATGATCTGGGTTTGGTTCCAAGCACCCACATGGTGCCTCACAACCATCTGTAATTCCAGGGGATCCAATGCCCTGTTCTAAACTTAGAGGGCATCAGGAATGAATGTGGTACACTTACATACGTGCAGACAATACGCTCACGTGAGCAACACACACACAGGGAGGACAGAGTGGGACAGAGAGCCACGCAAACATAGTTCTGTAAAGGTAATAAGTAAATGCCCAAAAAACACATAAAAAGATATGTTTATTGGAAATATAAAGAAAAAAAACAAAAGATAACCATTTCTTGCTGACTAAAATGGTTAAAAACTACAGTAACAAGCATTGGCAAAGCTGTGAAAAGATAAAACACTCCTAGCAGGAATGTAAAATGGTAGCTGCTTTGGAAAAACATTTCAGCAACTCCTCAAAAAGTTAAATATAGTGTTACCATATGACACTGCAATTTGACACTCAGGTATATATTACTCAGGAGAAATTAAAACACATGTCTAACCAAACACTTGTGTAGCATTATTCAAAATAAAAGAAAGTAGTAACAAATCAAATGCGTATGAATGTAGGAATGAATAACTAGTGAATGTTCATACACTATATCAAATAACCAATAAAAGAAGAATAACCAAATAAAAGAATAAAGTCATAATACATGCCACAACAAGGATAGCCTTTATACAGTTATGCTAAATAACAGAAAATACCATAGTCTCTATGACTTCATTCATATAAACTGCCCAGAACAAGTGAAGATACTAGTGGTATCTTCATATGCAAAGTATATACTAGTGGTACCTATAAATAAAGCAGACTGATGGTAGCCTAGTCTGGGGAAAGGAAAAAGTTATTGCTAGTGGACATGAGCTTTCTTTCTAGGAGACTGAAAATGCCCTAAGACTAAATTATGGTCATAGGTGTACTGTTCCATATACATCTAAAAACTACTAAAATTAAACCTTAAAAAAATTCTTCTTACTTCTCTAATCTGAATCTGGAATTCTCCCTTACCCTGAAAAGGTCCATGTGTTAAATATTAAAGGCTTAGTCCTCAATTTGGATTTAATGGAAGGTGCTGGAAACATTTGGGAACCTAATTGGAGCCTCAGGCAGCTGGAGACATGCCCTCAAAGGAAATTAAGGCACACCAGTATCTTCCTCTGTTTACTGACTGCTGTGAGGTAAACCAGTTTATTCCATTTTATTCCTGCCATGACATGACACATGATCACAGCCCCAAAGAAGAGGAGGGGACAACAAATAACCACATACTGAAAACTTTGAAATTAGTTCAAATAAAATTTTCCTCATGTTATGTTGATCGTCCCAGGTATTTATTACAGTAATGGGCTTACATTTAAGTTATTTTCAATATAACAGTGTGTGTGTGTGTGTGTGTGTGTGTGTGTGTGTGTGTGTGTGTGTGTGTGTGTGTATCAACCAACTCAATTGACAAAAATATTGTGATAATTTAAAAGCATGGTTTCCAAGTTTTTAAAAACTGTCACCTAATAAAACATGAGGACTATGCCTTCTTTCCCTACAACAGAGTGAAGGAATAAGTAAAATTAGGTCATAGGAAGGCACACAGCAGCACTGGTTTCTTGGAATGTTAGGGGATAGGCTACTACTATAAAAAACCCAAGTCACATAGAAAGGTTATTTCAGCCTCTGAGTTACCAGACTATGTGCCATGTATGAGTAAAGAAACTTCTCATGATTGGACAAGTAACTGTGTTACTACCAGACACTCAGTAAGTACCAACAAAAGTCACATAAAGCAAAGACAAGTCTTTCCTATATAGTTAGGCCTGAATTCTAGAAGCATTTCTATGGTTGGGTAGTTATAGAATAATGGTACACTAAACAATATAGATAGAAAAATGTCTAATGAGATTTTAAAAAGAGACCACCCCTGAGCAATAAATAGTTCTTGAAATTCAAGTACAATTTACAATAGGAATGTAAGTTTTTCACAATTTAAAAAAATGTGAAAAAAATGTAGGCTATTACACTAAAATGGTTTAAAAACACTTTGGAGGTGGTGCTGGCTATATACTGCAGGCTGAGTTGGAATTCATCAAGTAGCCCAACTAGGCCTAGAACTCAAGATCCTTCTGACATAGTCCCTCAAGTGCTAGAATTGCAAGTGTGTTCTATCACAACAGATAAAATGAAATAGTACACTAAGAACATATTCAGAACTGAGCATGGAGGCACAAGCCTTTAAATACCAGCACTAGGAAGCCTAAAGCAAGATAGTCACTAATTCCAGAACAGCCAAGCTGCACATTCTGTCAGATATCACTCACATTACAATAACGGAATTTCAAGAGTAAGGTAAGAATAAAAGGTACGTTGGAAAAAAAAGACAGTACTTCAAAATAGTGACATTTAGGGGCTGAAGAGATGGATCAGAGGTTAGGAACACACACTGCTCCCACAGAGGACCTGAGTTTACTGCCTAATATCCAAATCAGGCAGCATTCAACTACCTGTTACTCCAGTTCCAAGGGATCTGATGCCTCTGATCTCCTTGGGCACGGGCAATCAAGTGCAGACACACACACACACACAAGAAACACATGCATACACATAATTAAAAATAAGTTTTTAAAAAGACTGATTCCTTTTAATTCAGTCAGTCCTATTTGATTGGGAAGAAAGAAAAAGAAACTATTCCAAGCATGCAGAGAAACATAAAGGCCTGAGAACAGAACACATACTGTAGCTGAAAAATAGAAAGTATGCCATAAGGAAATCTGGGCTGCAACTTTTGAGTAAGGAAAAACCCAGTTTCTAAAAAGCAGACTTCCTTGATCAAATTTGGCCTTAGGAAAGTAACACAAGAGGAAAATACACATAAGAACTCAGAGGTGGACAACAGCTTCAGGGCAGTCCCTGGGGAGATAACTAGAAATTTCCCCTGGAGCAGGCAGAACAGAGTCTGTTCAGGTTTTTATTTTTACTTTTTACTTATCTTTTTCTTCTCAGTGCTGGGGCCAAATCCAGGTCCCTGGGCAAGTTAGGCTAGTCTAAAAACATTTGACAATCTCAAATAGTCAACAAAAGCCCAGAAGGCTAGGAAAAAAATAGAAGCGTCTGCTTTGCAGTGACTGTGAGTTGAAATTTCTGGTGATCTGTGTACTTCCTACCATTTCAACCCTGTATGTGCTGTTGGGACAGGAAACCAGTATTAGGAAGTCCAGCAGGGCTTTAGAATACAATTAGAGCACACAGTCCTCACAAAAGGGATTAATGTTCTTATTAAACAGGCCCCAGAGAGCTGCCTTACACCTTCCACAAGAGAGGACAGAATGCAAAAAATATTTGTCTATAAACCACAACGAAGGCCAACAGAAATTGAAATCTGCCAGCACCTTGATCATAGATTTTCTACACTCAGTAACTCTGAGAAATCAATTTCTGTGGTTTATATGCTATCTAATCTGTGTTATTTTGTAGCAATACAAACGAACTAATATATTGATATTAAAAATAAAGACTATCAGACAGAAAGCCTGGATTTTGGTATTAGTCAGTGGTAGAACACTTGCTTTAGTATGTACAAAGTCCAGCGATTGATTTCTAGCACTGAACAAAAAGAAGTGTGTGTGTGTGTGTGTGTATTAATGGGTTTAACTAATTAAAACAAATTTATAGAGAAAAAGAATATAAAAAAACAAGAAAGTAATGAAATGGAGTACAATACACTGAGAATAACATATCCCATTTGATAAACTAACACAAAAGGATATGCCAACAGAGGTGAGTAGATTTTAAATTAATAGAATAACTAAATAAAATAGTATACATACCATGAATGACAAACAACTCATCCCAATACAGAAAAAAACAAAGTGTACACAAATTATAATCTAAAACATTAAACCACAAAATGTATAAGAACTAAACATTATTACTATAGAAAAATTGAGCTACAGAAGATAAATAAGAATGCTATGAGTTGATCTGTTATGTTCCCTGCTATTTGAAATTGCTAAAGGCACAAACGGCTAAGTATTTTCATTTTGCGTATGTGGGGAGGATACATACAAGAAGTATTTTAAAGAAAGGAAATATCAGGGCAGTACTTTATGTGTTACTAGAGTTTAAAATGCACAAATAAACTTCAAAGACCATCAAAATTGTTACCTGCATAGCACTCTTGCCCATTTTAACAACTTCAAACAACATCATGTTTTCCACTCCATTCTGTTGATGATGACCATTCATTCGGTTTGGACCAGAAGGAGGTTTACCTCCTCCATTTCCACTTTTACCCTTTTCTGCTGGACCCTTTTTGCCTTTTTTACAAGTCTGCACAAAAAAAAAAAGTTGATTAACTTCTATTACTTTCATTATCCTTGAGTGTTCAAAACAAAAATACCAAGAAAGCTACTGATAAGACATATAAATTATAAAATGATTAAATTGATACATAGAAGAATGTCGTTCTAATATAATAAAGTTACAAGAGTTATAGACTCTGCTTTGTTTTCCATGAAGCTCACATTATATTACAGTAGATCACAGCACAGTCTCTGATGACCTACTGTAGGTCCAAATTTCAACTCTAGTAAGTGATTTTCAACAAGTTACTTATCCACCACACATTACTCCAGAAATTTTTCTTTCCCATCCATGTATAGTGGTACATGTTTAGAATTCCAGCATTCTAGAGGCTGAAACAGGAGGATCGGGAATTCAAGACATAAAAAATTCAAAGTCAACCTGGGCACATGGGACCTTGTTGAAGAAGAGAAAAGAGGAGAGGGGGACGGTGAGGGAGGGGAGGAAAAAGAAAGAAAGAGAAAAGGGATGATTTTCCCAATTTGTAGAGTGGAAGATAAAGCTATGCCTACCACAAAGGGTTGCTGTGAGAATGAAAACAAAGCATTTATTAGAAATATACTCAGTACATAATAAAGACAAAATACTGGCTATTATTATCACTCCTCTGTGGGAAGAAATTTAGCAAATATTACTTAGATCCAAATCTAGTAAATTGAATCTACTGAATTTGATTTAGTTTTGAAAAATGTCATATTGCAGCTTTAAAATCTCTCAAAATATCAACAAAGTTTAAAAATAAAACACCACAAAAATAAAACCATTTCTTTTTTATCTTAGTTTTATCTTAGTCTATCATGCTGTGTTAAGGTACTGAATAGTGGGTATCAACAACCTAACTTCATTCCTGTTGCCCCCTTTATTGCAATGTTGTTGTTTTTTTTAAATTTTCCTTTTATGTGTATGAGTATTTTGCCCACATGTATGTGCGCCCACAGAGAAAAGGGTATTGTCCTGCCAAACTAAAGTTACAGACAATTGTGAGCTACCATGTAGGTGCCAGGAATCAAACCTGGGTCCTCTCCAAGAGCAGCCAGTGCTCTTACCACTGAGTTATTCCTGTAGTCACAGCATTGCAGTCCCAAGCAAGGGTGTGTGAAGAATGTAAATAAAGCTATGAAATTCATTTGTCCTGTATCAACTCTCAAATACCATAAGAATTCAATTAATGATGGCTCTGGGAAAATGATGTTCACTTATAAGGAAGCTGTCAGCATTGAGAGTAGCCATTGCTGAATCGGTGAAAAGGTTTTCTATATAGAGCCACAGAAATTGCTCATAGGGTAAAACACTTGCTGCACGCTTGATAACCTGAGTTCAATCCCCAGGATTCAAATGGCAGGAATGAACAACTCCCTATGAGTTGTCTTCTGACTTCCACAGGAGCAGAGTGACATCCTCATGCATACATGTGTACACAAATACATGTATACACACACATCACACAAAAATATGTACATGAACAAAAATGCTAAGGTTCATTATATAACTTATAAAAATACTCCCATGTTTACACCTTGTTAAAAAAATAGACATTCCTAGAATTTTTCTTTATTGAGAATTTCATATATGTATATATTTTATTCAAATTCACTCTAGCCCTTTACACTTTAATTTTTCCTCTATTCCCCCAACCACATTTCCCTCCCAATTACATCTGCCCTTTGTTTTTTTTTACCATGATGTCTACTTAGTGCTGCCAGTACATACATGAGTATAGGAAAATATACTGGAGCATGGATAGTCTCCCAGGGCCAAATCCCTGGAGAAACCTAATTTTCTCTCCCACAGCTCCTCAGATGAGGGTGGTACATCATAGCCCCTTCTCCATCCATGCTGGCATTTAGTATGACTTGATCATGTGCAGGTCTTTTGTATGCTACCAAGGGATTAATATATTCAACAATTTTACCCTAACTCATTTTCTCTATGTGTGGCTGCATATATGTGTGTGTACCATATGTGTCCTCAGGAAGACCAAAAGAGGGCATCAGAACCCACACCTGAGGTTCTAGACAGCTGTAAATCATCATGTGGGTACTAGGAACCAAATCTTAGTCCTTTGCAAGAGCAGGAAGCAAGGGTTCTTATGTGCTAAGCTCCAGTCTCTCTTAACTCATGTTTTAAAAGCAAGTGCCAAGAGCTGGAGAAAAGACTCAGCTGCTCTTCCAGAGGACCCGGGTTCAATTGCCAGCACCCACATGGAAGCTCACAACCATCTGTAACTCTAGTTCCAGGGTATGTGAATCTCTCACATAGACATACATTCAGGCAAAACACCAATGTACACAAAATAAAAATAAATAAACTATTAGAAGAAAAGCTAGTACCAAAATAAAATCTTTAAAGGAAACATTTTCAGGTCCTGTATTGATGATTTCAAGGTCCCTTGTAGAGACACATGTTCCTATGATCTAGAGAGCAAGTGTCAGCAAACTTACTGTTAATTAACAGTAAATATCTTTGGCTTTGTAGGCCACTGTTCTAATTTTTATTTCTATTGCTGTGATAAAATACATAGGGGAGAAAGGTATTATTTGGCTTAGAATTCCAAGTTACAGTCCATCATTTCAGGGATATCAGGACAGAAATTCAAACAGTCACACCCCACAGTCAAGAACAAAGGAAATTACTTGCTCTCAGCTGGCTTTCTCTTCTCTTAGATAGTTTAGAAACTCTTACCTAGAAAATAATACTGCTCATAATAGGCTGGGTTTCCCTGTATCATTTAACAATCAAGAAAATTCCCCTAGATGTGCCCACAGGCCAACTTATCTAGCTAATTCTTCATTACCATTCTTTTCCCAGGCAATCAAGAAGTGTAAAGTGGACAGTTAAACCTAACCAACATAGCCACATACAAACTATCTCTACCACATAATCTTTATTTTTATAACACACTAAAAATGTAAGCGCTGCTCTTATATCATGTAATTATATTTTAATTTTCTGATCTAGAGTCAAGTATACACATTTATTTCCACAGATACTATGTATATGTGTGTGTGAATGTGTATGTAATACGTGTGTATATATACATATACATATATATATACACATACATACATACACCCTACAGAGGGTCCACAAGCACCATATTCTGGTTTGGGGTTGTTGTCGTTGTCTTCTTGGTGTTGCTGTTTATTGGTAATAGGAATGGACTCAGGGACTCACCCATGCAAGGCAAACCCTTATAAATGGGTTACATTTCCAGTCCTTTACATTATTATTTTGAGATAGAATTTTGCTGAATCATTTCCTAGGCTAGACTTGAAGTAAATGAGGAGCCCATCCTGGAATGAACTTGAAATTCACCTGCTTTAGCCTGAATAACAGATTCGAGGCATATGTTACCATACCTAGCTAAAACCACACTATGCTTTATAATTACTTCAATAAATACATTCTATATTTGTGAGATATTACCAGTTAGTTGGTTATGTTAAAGGAATCAGTCTTTTGAGCCTAAATTATTAATTCGTAATTGTAAAGTAAAAGGCTTCTGTACCACGTAAAAAATTTAAGAGAGAAAGGAAAGAAAAAAAAACCCACAAAGAGTACATTAAAAAGCACATTAAAAAGTAAATAAAAATTGCCGGGTGGTGGTGGCACAAGTCTTTAATCCCAGCCCTTGGGAGTCAGAGGCAGGCCATCTCTGAGTTTGAGGCCAGCCTGGTCTCCAGAAGCGAATTCCAGGACAGCCAGAGTTACAACCCTGGCTCAGGGGGGAAAAAAGTTAATATTAACACAGAACCATATACTTTCAAACTGTGTATCATATGTATAAATAGGCTTGGTCAGTATGCAAAAATAATACAATTGAAAAGCTTCAATGGATCTGCTGTGCCAGAGCAAAACATAGTCACAATGATGTAGTCACATACACCATAATCCCAACACTTGAAAGAGGCCAGCTTTGGCTACAAAGCAAGCTCAAGACTAGCATGGGCTACATTACACTGAGACTCTGTCTCCAAGAGAGATTGGACAGGAACAGAAGAAGAGGAAGAAGAAAAATAATATAAATAAACATGCTAACATGGGTAGTTTTATAATGAAAAAAAACTTTAAAAAAAAAAGACTTTTGGAGGTAGAATAGTAGGCTATCAGGAAAAAAAATGGATTCAGATCATTTAACCATGGATTGTCTCTAGACTTCAGTCTCTAAATATAAAATAAGATTGTGTGCATTCTGTGAGTGGATATGTGCACATGAATAGAGGTGCCGGCAGAGGCAGAGGCAGAAGCATCAGATTCCTGTAGAGCCACATTAACAGGCAGCTATGAGTTACGTGATACTGACTCTGGGAATCAAGTTGGGGTCCTCCAGAAAAGTAGTACACACTCATAACCACTGATCCACCTCTCCAGGCTCAAGTTTTGTAATTTAATTTGATAATATATATAACGTAAAACATCAAAAAACAAACACAGAATAGTGTTAAAATGCAGTTGTTCTTATTATTATAATAAATCCTTGATCTGGCCACTAACACCTGACATACAGCACTGGCTCTATAAAGTTAAATAAGATACATCACAAAAAGAAAAACTTTAGAGGGGCTTAGGATATAATATAATACAGAGTATGTTTAGTGTATATGATCCTTTCCCTAGATAAAGTCCTTGCCACCAAAAATAAGGCAAAATAAAATCCAGAAATGTCTTTACAGTACTCTATTCAGATGCCATAAAAAGAGCCCCTTATCGCAACTTGCAAATAAAATCATAGGCAAACATAGACTAAAGAAAACTATTTAATAATGAATGATCATATGCTGCTCACTAGAATTACAGAAGTTTGTTTTCAACACTTACAAGTTACCATTTTAATTTACAACCCTGTCCTTCTCTCTCAAGATTCTATTTTATAAGAAACTAAGCACAAAAACTACAACAAATGAATTATGGGTACTGCAAAAATATTCCAACGTCTTGTTAAATAATTTATGTTCCATGTATAATATGTGATGCCATGAAATCATTAAAAATTACAGTTATATTCACTGATAAAGTTGTTGAGGATTACCATTCAGTTTCTGGGTGTATCATAACTAGTTTACGTAGTATGGTTCCATTTAAATAAAATTCCATAAGCGTGCATGCATATATATGTGCATTCATATTCTTGTTAGTGTTATGTCAACTTAACACAAGCTAGAGTCATTTGAAAGAGGGGCGCTCAAATGAGAAAATGCTCACACCAAACTGACCTGTAGGTAAGCAAGCCTGTGGTGCATTTTCTTGATTGATGATTGATGTAATATGGCCCAGCTCACTCTGGGCAGGGCCACCAATGGGTGGGTGGTCCTGGGTGCTGTAAGAAAGCAGCCTGAACAAATCACTAAGCTACTCTCCTTCATGGCCTATGCACAAGCTCCTGGCCTGTTTGAGTTCCCACCCTGACTTTCCTCAATGATGGAGTATAATGTGGAACTGTAAGCTGAAATAAAAACCTTTCCTTCCCCATGTTGCTTTTGGTCACGGTGTTCTTTCACAGGAGACAAAACCCTAAGACACACACATACACACACCTTAAAAAACAAAGTACATAAATGATACATACTTTGCCTTTGCCTTGCTTCTGATTTTTTCCTTCAATGTCCTCAAAATCTGTGTCAGAAGAAAAATGTGTTTCTGACTCCCTATAACAAAAAGATAAGCAAATATTTTAAACTTTCTTAGAAAAGTAGATGATGGTTTCAATTTTTCAACATTACCTAAAAAGAAAGACATGTTTGACTCATCAAGAAATCAGTGGACCACAAATAAAACAGAAAGGTTAATGGATGTGGAAAAAGGAAGAGGGTGGGTGGGATGACAGGAGGGGAAGGAAATAAGTGAGGATGTGGGGCAAACATAAACAGAATGCACTATATACATTTAGGAAGTAGTCAAAGAAGAAATTTAATTAATAAAAATCTCAGTATTATTATTAAAGGTAACATATACTTTCATAAATCACACCTTAGAACATTACCAAACATGTAAGACTATAAGACCAATTACAACAGTACTATAAAACATGAGTATTTCTAATTATTTTTATGTGTTGTAAATTTTTAATTTAAACATGAAACTAAACCAATAGTTGAAAAAACGTAATCATAGGAACTGTTACACTCTTTTGTAATAACCAGTTACTTTCTGACCCAAGGACCATACTTTGAGATTTTACCATTCAATATTAAGTAAACTTCATTAGGGAATCTTAGCAACATCTGTAGATCCTCTTACCCCTATTTCACTCAAAAAATTACACATTTATGTATATATCAGTACAAACAGCATTTATTTTTTCTGAAAAACATATATATGCAAAACACAAAATCAATTGAAATATAATGGGGAAGTATGCTAAATGCTCAAAATCCTTAATGACGCAAACAAACAGTGAACTTATCAGAGCATCAATTCTAGCACTAAATAGCAGTGATCTTGTAGAAATAATATCTCGTCTTCCCATCTGTAACACAATATACACAGAAAGAATGAATCTTTCAAGTCTCTTCAACCTCCAACACATAAAACTACAGTCCTAACAAATCTGGCCCTTGTTTTAGTAGGGACAGGGAGACTTAGTATACCTTGGATTTTCTCATACATATAAAAGAAACTGACTTAAATTGAAATAATTAACGTGTAGTTCTTTATATTGTGTGTGTGATCACGCATAAACTAACCCTACCTAATTTGAACAGTTAAAGCAAAATCTACATTGGTATATATGTAACACTGGGTTTTAGAATTAAGCCACCATGAAGTATAATGGCATGACCATTGAAAATGTGTAAATGTCGAGTCAGTTTTGCTTAAAATAAATGGAACCAAAGGGAAAGGGTATCTTTATAAAGCTAATCTTCTCCATCTAGATTTCTTCTATTTCCATTTCTGTTACCATAATAGTGCCAGGTGTCCAGACACTGTGAGGCAGGAATACTTCATAAACCTAAAATAATGGTTAAGATTCTACAAGGAAAAATTACTATTCATCAGTACTTACCTACAAAGTAACTTAAACAATTTACTGAAGATAGTGGGAATCCTAACTATGTCCTATCATGTTGGGAGGAAATGGCCTGTAAAAAGTTATCAGTTCTAAGAGTTGATCACCAAAAACTCAATAAATACTATAATCTTAACTATTAAATTTAAAAGATGGTTGTTACTGATATTCTTTTATAAAAAACTCATATTATGGCAAGGAAATTAAAAACTTGTAAATATCTTCATACATAAATTACATTTTTTTCTTCCTAGATACTTGGGGAATACCAACTATTAGCTCACTAACTGCTAAACAATGGCCACAGAAGAATCAAAGGCTCAATAATATTCTTATTCTTTCCAACTATCCAAACCACAAGAATAAGCCACTAGAAATAAAACAAACATTCTGAAGAAAAGCAAATTTCATCATCAAAATGAGAATTAAGTAGCCCTCAAAGAGAAAAAAAAATTCTCCTAAGTCTGTCTTATTTTGTTTTCTATTGTATTATATTGTTTTCTGACACAGGGTTTCTGTGTATCCCTGGCTATCCTAGAACTTACTCTGTAGACCAGGCTGGCCCGGAACTCACAGAGATCCACCTTCCTCTGCCTCCAAGTGCTGAGATTAAAAGTGTCCACCTCCACCATCCAGTTTCCTAAATATGTCTTAACTCCACTGTTTTCCTGTATTTTAAGACCAAACAAACATTAAACTACCCTAGGTAAAATGACATGTTAATATGTCAACAAAAATATTTGAGATAATCCTTCAGTGGTCTGAAACAGGACTCATCTACTATTATCAGAGAACTGACTCTTCTGCTCTTCACTGTTCCTAACATCTCACATCCCAAGCAAATGATACCTTTATTCTACTCACATCAATTCTCATTATCCATTATCCTATTGCAGATCCGCATTACTTAATGTATTATATAACAATAATCTACCATATAAACTTTCTAATAATATTGAGTCTTGATGTATATAAGAAAATACTTATTTTTTCTTTCTAATTCCTACAAGAATTTGACATTTGAAAGATGGGTTTATTCTTGTAAGCTGGCCCTAATTGTGTAGTCCACCCATGCCCCAAACTCCCAGTCTTCCTACCTCCGCTTCATCAATGCCGAGGTCACAGGTATACACCACTAAACCTGCCTCAATAACCTTTTTTAACAAAAAAGAATTAAAGACTTGGAATATGACTCACTAAAGATGCTGTTTTTCCTTAGAACCTTAAAGCATAGCAAATATGCATTATGCTTAAAATATCAGTTTGGGCTGGAGATGTGACTCAGTTAGAATACTTGTCGAACATTCCCTCAGTTCAATCCTTGCAATGCATAAAATTGAGCATGGTGGTGTATGTCCTATAATCTAAGCATTTGAGAAGGCAGGAGTTTCATGAGTTCAAGGTCATCCTCAGCTACATGGTGAGTTTAAGGTCACCCTAGGTTATATGAGACTGTCTCAAAATGAAAACATAATTTGGGGACTACAATATAACTCATAGTAGAATACTTGACTAGTATGCAAGAAGTCCTGGGTTTAATCCCAGAACCTTGAGGAAAAGTCATACTGTTAGCAAAATCCCAACAGACTTGTAATCTCCAAACAAAATTATTAAGCATTTGAAAATCTACATGCTAACCAAGGTAGAAGAAACTGGCTGTAGTGTACAATAATATCTACTGGCTATAGTAAAAATTTACCCATCAAACTTTTCTACTAAGTCAAATTTCATAAAGAATATAACAGGAAATCATGTGTATATAAAATAAAGCTAAACATATCTATAAAGGCTTACTTTTAATTTAGACACCTCATGGAACTGTAGCCTAATATAAAAAGTTACTACACCCAAGCACAGTAGTATATGTCTTTAAACCCAACACTCAAAAAGCAGAGGTTGACAGATCTCTGTTGAGTTCTAAGCCAACAAGGCCTACATAGTGAAAGCCTGTCTCAAAAACCACCCACACACCCACAACCCTCACCCACATGCACACATATCCAATGACTCCTACAGAGACAAGGTCTCACTCTGTATAGCCCAGAGAGACCCAGACTTCTATATTATATAGAGCTCAAACCAGTCTTGAACTTGCTATCCAGGCATGGTAGCATACACTTTACTCTAAACAAAAAGAAAATACTGTAAGAGATACTATTCAAAAAAAAGTAAATAAAGCAATGGGCAATTATAATAAAAGCAGGCTAAAGAGTATAGGTAGCATTTTTTAAAATTTATTTTATATGTATTAGTGTTTTGGTGCATGCATGTATGTTTGTGTATCGTGTGCATGCCTGGTGCCCAAAGAGGGTGTCAGATCCCCTGGATCCAGAGTTACAGATAGTTGTAAGCGACCGTGTGTGCTGGGAACTGAACCTGGAGGCTTTGTAAGCAGTAAATCCTCTTACCACTAGCCATTTCTTCAGCCTCAAGAGTGTAGGCAACTTTAAAAACAGGATGGGGAAATGAAGAGGTGGGTGAGTCAAGTATTCGAGTATCTTTTCTAGGCCAATATGCATATAATTTGTTTTTGCAAAAAATGACTGAGATGTCTCCACATTTGATTTAATAACAAAACTTAACGCTACAATCTAAATGCTAATGCATGGTATTTGTTCCTTACTAATGGAAAGATTCAGCATTTTAATAATCTCAATACTCTCCCTCAAAAAAGATAGTACTGTGTGGGGATCTGAATGAGAATAGCCCCCATAAGCTCATATGCTTGTTCCCCAGTTACTGGCACTGTTTGACAAGGATCAAGACATGTGGCCTAGTTGGAGGAGGTCTGTCACTGGGGGTGGGCTTTGAAGTTCCAAAACCCCACCTCACATGTAGACTGTCTCTCTTTGCCTGCTGCCTACAGATCAAGATATAAAGCTACTGTTATAGCACCATGCCAATCTGCTTCCTGACATGATGATCATGGATTAAACCTCCAAAACTATAAGGAAGCCTCCAATTAAATGCTTTCTTTCATAAGCCATGGTCATGTTATCTCTTCATAGCAACAGAACAGTAACTAAGGCATACTGCAATACCTACAATGAATTCAGACCTGCACATCAAAAAATAATAGTAGAGGCTGGAGAGATGGCTCAGTAGTTAAAAGCATGTAGTGTTCTTGTAAGTATTCACTTCCCAATAACAACAGCTCCAGAAAAATCTGATGTTTTCTTCTGGCTTTGACAGGCAACTGCATATACATGCATATACCCACATACAGACACATGTACATACACATAACTGAAAATAAAGTATTTGTAGCTACTACAAATTGCGCAATATGTAAATTTCAAAAATAGATTCAAAAATATTACAAAAGTACTAAAAAGTTCAATAAGTACCAATTTAAAATTGAAACTCTTTCAAAGAATACATGCTAACATATATTAAGATATCAAGGAGAAGTAATTTAATCAAAATTACCATGTTAATTTTTTATGGGTAAAAAAACAAGTATTTAAATGTTATTACAAATCAAGGTACTTACTGCAGTAGATTAAAATCAGTTGGTATTTCTGGAGCTGCTATCATTTCTTTATCATCTTCTGGAACACCCAATGTCAGAAATATATTCATATATTTATGTGA
Organism: Cricetomys ansorgei; assembly: GCA_026225945.1. Classification (NCBI taxonomy): domain Eukaryota; kingdom Metazoa; phylum Chordata; class Mammalia; order Rodentia; family Nesomyidae; genus Cricetomys; species Cricetomys ansorgei. The sequence goes on from JAMJFZ010003268.1 coordinate 4,261,444, forward strand.
GTAAAATGACAGTGTGCTTCCTCTAAGAAAGGACAGTTCCTTTAAAGAGGAGAAAATGACATATTCAGTATAAATACACCACAAACATCAAGAAATGTTCATACTCAAAAGCTAAATTCCCCAGTGTCTCTTAATGTATTTTAGTAAATAAGTATTTTGTTCTCTTCCATTTGGCTGGATGTTAAGAACTCTTATAGATCTATAATAATAACACAACAACATAGAGGATTGTATCATACATAACTTTGTTTAAAATTTCTAATGGCTATCTAGCCTGGTACTTGCCCATGCTCAGTCCCCAACACACATCCATTAATCTATCCATGCATATACAAACTTTTATGTGTATGTTCATGTATATATATGCATAAAACACAAAACACATATAAACACTTATATACAAATATATGCTAAAAAGAAACAGAATGTGACTCTCTTACTAAAGTAGTGAAGTCCCTAAGAAAAATTTAAATTATAATATGTCCAAAAAATTTTTAGCTTTTTATTGATAGTGTTCAGACATGGCTAAAAGGAGTTTTAAAAAAATACCTTAAGATATAATTTTAAAATACTTTAAGAACAAGTATTTCCACCCTTCGTAAAACAAACAGCACAAAGCCTAGTGTATTAGTAAAGATTCTTGTCATGATGATGTGTTGTTTTGTTGAAAAGAGAAGAGGGGAAATGTTAGATCTGATCTACTCCCCTCAAGGTACCTGCAATCAGTCTGAATAGCACTGGCCAGGACACATGAGTGTGATCCCCAGCACAACAAATAAAACCAAAAGTCTCAGAAACACAAGAATGCTACTTATAGCTAGTTGTGGTGATATACACCTGTAACCCCAGAAGCTATGAATTTGAGGCCATCCTAGGCTACATAGCAAGACCGTATCTCAAAAAACGGTAACACTTGTTATGAAAATGAATAGAAGTCTGGGCATGAGAAAGGGGTTACTTCTAGCCTTGAAGGTTACAGATGCATCTCCTAAACGAAAGAATGATCTGCTATCAAATGACTTGTATATAACAAAAACGAGGTCAATGGGTTGAAGCTAAAGTCTGAATCTCTTAGTATTAAAATGTAATATCGTCTTTATTATTTATTATTGTGTATACCAGAGTGTGTGTCACATGCGGAGGTCAGAGGATAACTCCTTTCACCTTTATGTAGATCCCAGAGATCAAACCCCAGTAGTCAGGTTTGAGCAGCAAGTGCTTTACCTTCCTGAGCTATAGCTAGTCTAACCATACTATCTTTTATAGTTTTTTTGTTTGTTTGTTTGAAACAGTACCTCATGTATTCTACACTAGCTTCAAACTCCTTATAAAATGAGGCTAACCATGAACTCTTGATCCTCTTGCTGCAATTCCCAAGTACTAGGAATATAGATGCACATCACCACACTTGACCTTTATAGCTTTCAATCTTATGTTTTGTTTTGATTTGTCTTTAAAAGAGAACCAAAGTACTTGGTGGTTACCCGGAGGTAACCAGTGAGATGGCTCAGTAGGTAACAGCACTTCCCATCAAACCTGATGGATGACCTGAATTCAATCCATGGGACACACATAGTGGAAGGAAAAAACTGACTACCTCAAACTGTCCAATGACCTCCATATATACACCATGGCATACATGCCTATACCAACACCCACATATTCCTACACACACATACAGTCAAGTGCATATAAAAAAGTAATTTTAAATAAGTAAAGCTAAATACATCTTTATAAACACTCAAATATACCATACTTGTGAAATTCTAATAACCTTTTCCAATAAAATAGACACAAGAAAAAAAGAGCTGGATGTGATGCTACATACCTATAACCCCAGTAATTAGAAAGCAAAGGCAGGAGATATTCTAATTCCTGTCTAGTCTGGGCTACACTGTGAAGGTGGGCAGAGAAGTGAAAAATAAGAAACGAGAAAAGAATCAAACAATTTTCCCATCGATTCAAAAGTCTTTAAGAAACAGCAATTGATGAACATGTGTTCACAAAGCTACTTTCTAGCTTACACTCTAGTCAGACTAAAAAAACAAAAACCTTTACAAAAAGTACTTATATGGCATGAATGGTGAAGTATACATCTAACCACAGAACTTGGGAGTGGAGGCAAGAAGACCAGAAGTTGAGGGACATCTTTGGCTATACGGAGCACAAGACTAACCTAGATACTTGAGATACTGTCTCAGAGAAAAAGAAAAAGAACATTCTGTAGATAGCAATATAACAAATTCACAGTGCAAAAAATATCGAGCTTATCCTTAACCTGAAAGGCTTGCAAAATCTTAAAATATACCTACTATTAGTATAGTCTCCATCATACCCTAAACCACTATCCCCTCTCCAAGACCCTAACCCTAACAAAATGTCTAGTATACTGTATTTCTGAGGCATGTCATCACATACAGAATATATCTTTGTCTTTGAATATCCTATATAATGTTTAGGAAAAAGTCATTTGATATTTTAAGGAACTTTAAGGCACAGACAAATTCTCAACCAACATTTCAGAACATTAGGGTGGTAAGATTTCAAAAAAATATACAGTAGTCATTGATGTTGCGTCACTGTGTCTCTGAGCACTTCACAACAAACACTGTGGGACTAGAGGTATTGTTCAATAGTAGCACTGAACAGAAAAACGATCCTTCTCATGGAACTACCTATTCAAGAAATATGAAAGAACATTGATTTCTATAAAATCAGGGTCTTATTATATAGCCCTGGCTGTCCTGAAACTTACTGTATAAAACAGACTAGCCTTGAGCTCCCAGAAATCCACCTGTCTCTGCCTCTGCCTCTGCCTCCCAAGTGCTGGGACTAAAGATGTGAGCCACCATTCACAGGAATGATTAACTTACTAGCTAACCAAACACTTTATCGTAACTTTTAAAAAAATGACAAAGTTGCTTTGGAATTTAGAAGAGAACACAGTGAGTAAAATTACCACTGGGAATGCTTTCAAAAAGTCAAACTTTCAGGAATGAAAGAGTTGAGACTGTTTCTTTTTTAAATGTCTATACCTGCATGCAAATACAATTTGCCTTTCCCAAAGACTTACATTACAAACTTTACAAACTAATGTCTTCAGCCAAGTCTGGTGACATAGGTCTGTAATCCCAGCACTAAGATCCACAAAGCAAGAGGATTCCAACTTCAAGGGCAGCCCAGACTTAATAGCTTAGTGAGAAGTAAAAACAGGGCCTAGCAACTGTGAGGTGCTCAGTCTCCACTACACTGTCTCTACACCAAAAAAGTCTTTAAATGTGCTTAAAGAACATGTAATGCTTAAATAAAAACATAAAAGATTAAAAAGCCAATCAATTTTGGGGCTACAGCAGGTTATTAATTTAAAAAAATATGCTCAAAGATCACAAGGTGGAGCTCTCACCCAATATCAAAGAAAAAGTTTGCAGTCTTGATCACATGTAGGGATTCTCTGTAACTACAGTAGAAGAGGTGTCATTCCAACAACTGGGTAGGGAGAGCACAGACATAAAATGAGCATTAAGTCTCCAAGACTATTTTCCTGGTAAAAGCCATCAGCAGCAACTAGCTTCTGCTTTTTCTTATTAAAGAGTAAAGTCACCACATTTGTAAATTGAGTGAATACCATAAATTAAGTAAGACCATCTCCTTTAGGTTCATGGGCATACAATATAATTCCACTCCATCTACACTTTAGTTGACCATAGTTTTACTTAACCTAGAATAAAAACGCTCCCAAAATGGTAAACAAAAAAGTTCCATAGAACAATCCTAAATCTGAAAATGGTTAGAATTATTCTCATTTACAAGATGAAAATTTGTACACTCTCCCTTGAAACCACCAGACACATGAGACCTTCAGTTCGGTATATCCGTCCAGCATATATACAACATAACTGCTATTCACTTAGCAGCTGCTCAGCTATCAAGATCCACTATCTCAGTATCACAGTGCTTTTTCAAAATACTCCTGTGTTTAACTTAGTAATATCCCCACAATGTGCAACTTTTTTATTTATTCTATTGCCATCTTCTACTTTATTATTATTGATATTAGTCTATTTGCAAAGTAAACTATTTGCAATCTATTTATAAACTAAACTTATGTATGCATAAGTGGAAAAGCACAGTACTAAACACAGAGTTCACTTCCATCTCTGTTCTCAGATACACACCGAACATCTTAAACATTGTCCACATAAAATAGGGTGGCTATTCTACATTGCTAGTAGTTTATTAAATACATTGAAATAAAAAAAGTTGACAACAAAGCAACAGGCCATTTTAGACATTAAAAAAAAACATTAAATTTAAGAAAATAATCTCAGTAGAAATGTTTTTTAATAGAAAGATACTATAAACTTGGGGTGAAACATAGTGACACATGTCTTTGGGAGCTGAGGCAGTAGGATCATGAGTTGGAAGCCAGATTAAGTTACATAAGGAGATGTCTCAAAAAATTAGTAAGAGTAAAAACTTAATGAGCATAAGATTTCAATATATCTATATTTAGTGTATATTTCCAGGGTGTTATTCCCATTCAGATTATAAGTTAAATTTAATAACAAAAACATCTTCTGGGCCTGGGTTGCACTAAGAAGCAGGGTACTTGTATCCATCTGCAGCAACACATACACACAGAGAGTCAAAGAGACAGAAAAAAAAAATTCCACTTCTGAACATAAGAAACTAATTACTGAAGCATATAAACACAAATAAATAGAAATAACTATCCCTTAAACTACAGAAACGAATTTGTAAAAGTCACTTAAATTGTACCACCAAATTGAAGCACGTAAAAATCTGGTATTTTGTGATACTCTTTTTTAAAAGAGTAATTTTAATTTTTTCCTTGAAGAATAATTGTTTGAAATGTCCTACATGGTCCAAACAGTGAACAGTCATGACTAAAAAGGTCATTGAGAATCCATGTTATTACTGGGGAACGTGGTAAAGAACACCTAAGCAGTTGGTCTGTTAATTCTATCACTAAAAATCTTCAGCAGCTAAAAGCTGGCATGTTCGTGTATACTATGTCATCATCTTATCTTAGGGTTCCTCCCCAAAAATCACATCCTCTACTCATTGATATCATATCTAAGATATGCATACACTCTTCTACAATTCCACTGACATTATAATATAAGCACTGAAAATTACAAATTACTTAAATGTCCAAGCATGGATTAAGTGGCTGTACATCATTGTAAGTCATAAAACATTCACACAATGAAACTATGACTTTGTATCAATGTAGATAAAAATGATACATTTAAAAACTATACACTATAAATTGCATGTTATAGTAATAAAAGAGAAAAAAAGAAACATGAAATAGGAAAAAGAAAGAAAAGGCATAAAGAGCTAAGGTATCAGAGTGACCAAAATGTGAGTGTTTTTTTTCAATTTTTAATTAACAATCTTACTGTTAGTATGAGAAAAAAATCAAATTATGAAAGAGAATTTGTACTCTATCAAAATTTCCACAAGGTCCAAACACAGTGGCATAGCTTGTCATCAAAGTAACCAGAAAGACTAAAGCAGAAGGAAGAAGGAACACAAATTTAAGGCCAGCCAGATATACAGCCAGTGGGAAAATTTTAAAGCTGAGGGATTACAAAATTATGCTGCTACAATCTTCATTCCAACTTCAGATCCATAGTCTTAAAAGGTTAAACATACAGCTAGGTGGAAGAGGGCATGCCTTTAATCCCAGCACTCTGGAGGCAAAGGCAGGCAAATGTCTTGAGTTCAAGGCTAGCTTGATCTACAAAACGAGTTCTAGGACAGCCATGGCTACACTTAAAAAAAAAAAAAAACTCTCAAAAAACCAAAACAGAAATAAAAAAGTTAAACATTTAAAATATGCATCCTATCATAAAATTTTCTTTATTGTGCTTGCCAAGGATAGCAGGGGTGCTGGATATTTAACCAAGGGCATTGTACCTGATAGGCAAGTACTCTATTGAGGTGTTATCTCCACTCCAGCCCAGAACAGAAACTTCCTTACAGATGACTAACAGGATCAAAGGTATGTTCCTTCCCATTGGCCTAGCTATGAAGTCTGCCATTTAATCTGATGTTGATAAAAACAGGAAAATTACTACCAATTCTATGTTAAATGGCATATGGCAGCTTTGAATACAGGGTAAGAAATGAAAAGCTAACCATTGAAGTTAGATAGAAATATTGACCTTTAAGAGGAAAAAGAAATGTACTGCCAATTGGATGATTAATAACCTTTAAATTTTATTCATTTAAAAAAAATTCCCTCTAGTGAGCTCCCTAATTTGTACCAAACTCTTCTGAGTAAATAAGACTGAAAAGAATGACCAATTATACAATGACAGCATGTACTCTGACCAGCAATAACTCTGAATCTAGAAGTTTCTTGATAACACACTATAGTTACCACACACATCATTCTTGAATACAATTCTTTTCTGCAAATCTGATCAACCCTAAGGAATTCATAAGGGTAGCTCATGATCTAGAACGCAGGAACAGATAATCTGGAGAAGATATGCCTTAAAGAAATCCACAAAGAATCAATGGCATCTCCTAACATGAGAATAATTCCAGTATCTACACTCGCAGTCTTTAAAAATAGCAACAGGTAAGTTAAGACTCAAAAGGAAAAGACTTAAACTATAAAAGAACTAAGTAAACAAACTAAATAGGCCAAAGGCCCCAAGAATTCAAAACTAACTTTTATGAATCTAGAGACCATATTTGTCTCAATGCTTTGTAGGGGCATTTTTTAATCCTTTTAGGTCTTTTGCTTATGCATTATGGTTTCTGCTTTTTGTTTTTATGGGATTTCTGTATGTGCAAATATATGTGTCTCAGCATCTGTATGTATTTCTTATACTTTTCTTTGGCTTTATCCTCTGTTTGTTTGTTTTGTCCTATTCGCTTTTTTAAAATTTTATCATATTTCATTATTTTTTTAGATGTCTGTTTGTTATTTAATGAGAGAAAAAAAACAGGTATAGATTTGGGTGTGTGGAGAGGTGGGAAGGATCTAGGAGGAGGATCAGAATATACTGTATAAGAAAATTGCTTTTTAGTAACAAAAAGAAGCTACCAGTTATTTATTCAGGGTATCAAAAAGTACTGAATTGTAATATTGAATGTGTCCTAATAATTTGCATAATGATGTAGACACCATTATAACTAAGATATAGCTGAGTAAGTTAAAAAACAATAAAATGAGTGTGTAAAATAAACCACTTTACAGAAGATAAGACAAAATTTTAGGTTTTTAACTGTGTATTTTGTTTTTAGTTACTTGGGAGTGTGTGGCAGGGTTTCACTATATAGAATGGCCTTTAACTAAAAGAGATCCACCTACCTCTGTGCCTCTGCCTCCTGAGTGCTGGGATCACATGCATCTACTGCTAGGTCCAGCTTAGTAAAAGTAATTTAAAATTATTTTTTTTAATTTTAGTTTAAACATATGGTGTTTTGCCTGAAGGTCTGGATATGTACCATATGCATACAGGAACCTGTGAAGTTCAAAAGAGAGTGACAGATTCCCTGGAACTGGAGCTAGGGATGGTTGTGAGCCACCATGTGGGTGCTGGGAATCAAACCCAAATCCTCTGGAAGAACAGCAAGTGCCGTTAACCACTGCGCCATCTCTCTAACCACTACTTACAATAAAAAGAAATTTTAATAATTTAATCCAGAAAGAAAGGAAATAATTATACAAACACCCATATATTAATGTGAAAGTCTACAAATTATTAGCAAATCAGAATTCAATAGGGATATTACACTCAAAAAAGGCTATTAGAACACCATAACCAAGCAATGCTGGTTCCAAATACACAAATATATTACATTGGCAAATAAGAAAAATTACTGGAAGAAAACACATGAAACTAGCAAGCAATAATCAAAGAGGGAAGAAAGGAGAAGGGGAAAGGAAGGGCAAAGGAAACTTGTTATTTTGTAACCTCTAGTTGTTTTTTATAAGAATGTATTTGGTTACCTAAAAATATTAGTCTGTAAAAGCAAAATAATGTAACACATTAACAGAATAGAGGACAAAAAAAACCATGACCATAGCAAGACAAAAGGCATGTGACAAGGTTCAATATTGGTTTGCTGGGGGTGGGGGGGTCTCAACAAATTTAAGCTACAAGGAAACTGGTGAGAAGCTTACAGCTAACACTATCCACAATAGCAAAGGACTGAAAGCTTTCTTTGAGATCATAAACAAGCCAAAGATGTTCACTCTTGGCACTTATATTCAACAATATTATTGAAAGTGTCAGCCAAAGCAAATGGGCAAGAAAAACAAAAATCAACACACAAAATTCCCTTTACTTCTATACACTAACAAAGAACAACCCAAAGCAGAAATTAATAAAATAATTCCATTTTCAATAACATCAGAAGAATAAAACACTTATGAATAAAAACAACTACGGAGACAGAAGACTTGTACAATAAAAATAACATAATTGCTGAAAGAAGATAAAGACAAACACAGAAAGACACCTCATATTCATTGTTTGAAAAACTTAAATTGTTATATTCAGAATACTTAAGGGGGTCAATAAATTCAATGCAATTCTTATCAAAATTGGAGCAACATTTTTTACAAAGACAAAAAATATTCTTCCTAAATTTCATACAGAATTCAAAGTGCCCCAGGCAGTCAAACCAAGTTTGAAAAAGAACAAAGTTATGGGGCTCATACTGCTTAATTTCAAAATATGCTAGCAAACTGGGCACATTACAGCACTCTGAAGCTGAGGCATGCAGATCACTGTGAGTTTGATGTCAGCCTGATTAGAATTCAGGCCAGTCAGGGATACATAGTTGAGATCTTGTCTCAAAAAATATAGTACCAAAGACCTTATTTATATGATGTACAACAATAACCAAAACTGTGCAGTACTGACACAAAGACAAAAAGAAATCAGTGGAATATAATATAGAATCTAAAAATAAACTCTCACATATATGACATGAAATGATCTTCTACGAGGGAAAGGGGGTGATCAACAAATGGTGCTTGGAAACCAAGAACCATATACAAAGGAAACCAGTTGGACTCTTACCCATTCAACAAAAATGAACTCAAAATGGATTAAACATCTATGAGACCTAAAACATAAAATTCCTACTAGAAAATAGAGGGACCCACACAAAAAAGCTATGCATGGGTCTGAAGAAAGAGCTCAATGATTTAAATACTTACTGCTCTGACAGAGAACCTGTGGTCAAAAAAGTGCTTGTTGTACCAGCCTGACACCACCAATTCTATGGCAGAAACCCACCTAAAGGTGGGAAGAAAAGAATCAACTCCAAAAAGGTCTCCTCTGACCTTATATACATGCTGTGGCACACACAATAATAAATTTTATAATTTTTTTAAGTTGATCATGTTGGCATACACCTATAATCTCAGGGTTGAGAAGCAAAGACAGGGGCTTTCCTGGCTTGTCAACACAGACAACTTGGGAGCTCCAAACCAGTATAAGACCCTGTCTCAAAAAAGGTGTAAGTCACTTGCAGAATAACATCTGAGGCTGTCCTCTGCCCTCACGATATATGTGCACACTTCCACTTACATAATACACACACAAAAAAAGAAACATTAGTTAGGATATGGAGAACTATGAACCCCTTGCACTGCTGGAGACTTTGAAACAACGTCCTTAGTATTTGAAAACAGAGATACCATATGACTCTGTAATCTCACTTCTGTACATACGTAAACTAGAAAGCAGCCAGGTGGTGGTGGTGCACATCTTTAATCCCAGTACTCCGGAGACAGAGTCAGGCAGATCTCTGTGGGTTTAAGGCCAGCCTGGTCTATATAGTGAGTTCCAGGACAGCCAGAGTTACAGAGAAACCGTGTCTCGAGAAACAAAAAAAAAAAAAAAAAAAGAAAAAGAAAGAAAGAAAAAAGGGGAAAAAACAGAAAGCAGATGCTTGAATTTGCACACTCATCTTCATAGTAACACTACTGACAATACTCAAGAGGTAGGATGTAACCCAAATGTCAACCCACAGATAAATGGATAAGCAAAATGTGCTATATACATACAATAGACTATTTACTAGTAAATCGTAAAAAGGGAACTGTCACATAACATATAACCAGAATGAACCCTAAAAACGTTATGTTAATGAAAAGAGCCAGTCACAAAAAGACAAATACTACATGAGTCCTTGCATAAGCTATATGATGTAGTAAAGTCCAAAAAAAAAAAATGAAAGTAGAATAGTAGTTACCAAGGATACAGGAAAAAGGACGTTATTTTATGGGTTTTCAGCTAACGATTACGACAATGTAAATTTTTCTGAAAATGTACTCCTTACAATGCAAATATACTACACAAGACTGTCTCCAAACCATATTAACAAAGATAATTCAATAAAGATATTAAAGTATTGTGTTATGTACTTAAACCTCACCAGAGACTCTATATTTTGCCCTGTAACCCATTATATTTTCACTGTCTACCTATTATCCACAAGCATGGATCATGTACTTTAGTATATGCAAACAAAGCAACTCCCAATCTCAGATCCAAGATGATTGGACTTCTTAAACCTTCTCAGAGCATCTGAAACCAAAAGGCTACCTAATTTCTAAGCTACCATAAACACTATAAACCAATTAAAGCATCTTTGAAAACATCCTCAAAGGGACTATCTGCAGTCTAAAACAGGAAGGAAAGTAACAACTCAGCAAACATTTACATATTATTTAAATAAATAGGCAGTAAGACTGATGTGTCTATGTTTTGAATAGACCTAAAGGTGTGTGACAGTGAACATGAAACTATAACCACAGAAAGATTATTACAACTCTGAAATTATGACATTCTTGGTTGAACCAATGGCTTGATTGCAAAGTCATTGGTCAGGAAAAGGACCATTTGAATTAGAAACTCTCTTACAGCAAAGCATGTGTTGTAATGACCTACTATTACTACTACTACTACTACTACTACTACTACTACTACTACAACACAGTTATTAAATAAGATAACAAAACCAGGAAAAAAACACATAAAACATTCTTCATATGCAAGGATCTCTCATAAAACACATAAAAGATTCTTCATATGCAAGGATCTCTCATCTTACTCTAATCTGTCTGTGGTTCTGACTTTGGTCAGGTACCCAAAATGCTCTTTTTATCATGATAAATATCTCTTCCTCCTCCACCCATCAATGATTGTGTTTAGCTCTCCTGATTAATAATTCTCAATTTAAAAAAAAAACACAAAGGCTTTTCTTCTCCAACTGCTTCATATAAATTATTCTGTTGACATTTACGAAATATGCCACTTATATATCATTTTCTTGAATATACTTGATTGTGTCTCCACACAGGTTAATCTCATGTAACCTCCTTTGGCTAACCACAACAATTTACTACTCTGTGAACATTAATCTTGATTGTCAACTTGATTGGATAGAAAAATGTTAAGGAGATTAGCAAATCATGCCTCCAGGTGTGTCTGTAAGGGCATTCCGGAGAGAATTAACTATAGGAGTGGGGAGGCCCACCAAGGAGGGAGGCACCATAGAGACTGCAGCCCCAACAGGAATAAAAGAAGGAGGAAGCATATTAGAGCAGACATTCTCTCTACCTCTGTTTTCTAGTTGCTATGAGGTGAGGTGCTATGCTTCCTTATGCCCTGCCTACAATGTGTTGAAACTTTGGAAACTGCTAAAAACAATTTTTCTCCATTATCTATGTCACCTATTTTGTCAAGGGGATGAAAAGATAACTAATGCATATCAGCAACTTCTCATCTGTGCATTCCAATCCCCAAATCTGCAGAGCAACAAGAAGAGTTTGTTCAGTGCTATGCACATTTTTAGCTTAGTTACCAGAAAATCTATTTTGTAGTGTTCATAACTTACAAATCATGGAACAGTTCAGAAGTCAATATAGGAGATTCAACTCTGGTGCCACAGCAAATGACTACTTTCACGAGTTCCATCTACAAATTATTTCTTTAAAAAGCATCTACATCATGAGAGCTTCTGCTATGTGGTCTAGCTATAATATCAAGGTTTTCATGAAGCAGTGTTATCAACATACTACCATTCACACAAGAAAAGGTTACAACAAAACAAGTGTGTGTGTGTGTGTGTGTGTGTGTGTGTGTGTGTGTGTGTGTAAGTATCTGCATTAAAATTTTTTGAATAGGGGCTGGTGAGATAGCTCAGTAAGTAAGTAGGATGGACGAGGAGGAGTGAGTAGTTGTCCTAATTCCAAACAAAGGCCATGGCATGCATGGGAACACAAGCACTCCCACACACACAATAAATTAAAATGTAATTTAAAACAAATGCTAACTGGTTAGAGATGTAACTCAGAGGCAGTGTAACTTGCCTAGAGCCACAGGCCCTAGGTTTGTTAACTAGCACAAACCAGAAATGGAAATTAAAGAAAGCAGGAGGGGGAGACACTAGAGAAATTAAACAAGAAATATTTATAGTGACCTGTAGGACACAGTAAATGATAAAATGAGTGTAGGGTACAGAGTCTATAGAAGACTTCTCTATATACTTTTCCACATAGTTTTAAAGTTTTGAAACAGGAAAACAAATTTCTCATTCAACAAATGAAACAACTTTTCTGAATCATGTGTGTCAAATCAGATCTTAGATGAGACCACCGAGGAAGCACTTAGTATATCAAATGACATTAAAAAGGCAACGTGTTTTTATCCGTGGGAGCATGGATTCTAAAATCAAAAAAGAATGAGAAAATTAGATCTGGCATTGCAGACAGTGGTAGATTTATTTATACATATAAGGTCTTCGGTTTGATCTCTAACACACACACACAAAGAGAGACCGAGAAAAAGGAGAAAGAAAGGGAAAAAAATGAGCTTCATACTATAGTTTTGTTATAACATCTTCTAAATCTACTTTATGCTATAAAAGTTTTGAACTGGTGATATATAGCTTACTGGTAGAATGTTTGTCTAGTATTCCGGAAGTCTTGAGTTCAGTATCAAGCATTATTTTTAAAACTAATCAAAACTGGGCGGTAGTGGGAGGTGCAGCCTTTAATCCCAGCACTCTTGGGAGACAGAGGCAGGCGGATCTCTGTGAGTTCAAGGCCAGCCTGTTCTACAGAACAAGTTCCAGAACAGCCAGGAACTACGTAGACAGACCCTGTTTCTAAAAGCCAAAATTAAACAAATAAATAAATGATCAAAATTTAAGTATGAGACAATTAACAAACAAATGTTTTAAACATATGCTAAGATTGAAAAAGAAATGCAAATTAAAGACAATAATCACTATCCCTATCGCAATTACCAAAATTAAAAAGTGACATCAAAGCCAGCAAAGATAGAGAAAACAAACAGACCCCCACATATTCCTTGTGGGAACCTAAACAGATACAACCACTCATGCAAGGTTAGAAACTTCTTTAAACACTGAATATGCATTTACTATAGTAACCAGCAATCTTACGCCGGAGCATTTATCCACACAAATGAAACCCACTGCTATACAAAACTGTGACACTTTGAATGTAATAGCCAAAATTTGAAAGAAATTATAATGGGCTGAATTGTGTCCCACACAAATTCTTCTGTTGAGGTCAAGAGTTTTAGTGCAAACCTATAATGTCAGCACTTAGGTAGGATTATGAGAAAGGAGGAGGATCTCAAATTCTAGACCAGAGCAGGATACAGAGCAGGACTATGTTTCAAAATAAATTCATAGGCTTAAGTCCTAATTCCCAGTACTTTAGCATGTGAAGTCACTTGAGGTTGGGGGAGGGGGGAAATAGCTGTTACCAAATGGAAATGTGGAAAGCACCACATGAAAATAAGGGCAGATCTTGTCACATTAATAATAAGCACTTTGAAAAAAATTTTAAAAGAAAAATGAATGCAGAAGAGGGTGATGCTTCCATAAACTAAGAACGCCAAAGCATACTGGCAAGCTGCCAGAAACTAGGGAAAGGCATAAAACATAGCACTCAGAAGGAACCAACTGTGCCAATACATTTATCTGGACTTCTGGCCTCCAGAATAAATTTCTCACACTGGCTCATCCATCTAAATGTGTAGGTATCCCCTAAAAACTAATTCAACCACTTCAACAAGTGAGTGGTTAAAACAGATTATAAACTGTTGAAATGTTAATAATTTCGATAGATCCCAAGGGAACTATGCTGTTTAAGATCACACCTCAGATAGTCCACTGAATGATTTCCATTTATCTGACCATCCTGAAAATGTCAAATTATGAATAAATTACAGTGGTTAACAGGGATTAGAGGCAAAATAAAAAGACAGGTAGATGATTGTAATAAATGAGTACCATAAATGTTAAGATGGAATGGGCCTGAATAATGAGACAGTTGTCACAATCATCTATCTACACATGTAAAAAACTTGCATACAACTGGGGCTGGAACATACCTCTGTCAGGGGTCCTAGGATAAATATTCAGCATTACAAAAATTTGCATTGAATACAAATACAATCACATCGATGAAATGAGTAAATGCATGAGATTGGTAACATCTGAGTCAGCTCCAGATATTTTAATATACTGCAACAATTTCAATTACTGATGTGTGTGTGTGTGTGTGTGTGTGTGTGTGTGTGTGTGTGTGTGTGTGTTTTGGGTGGGGGAGCTGAAGTGAGTTCTCACTAGTAGCTCTGGGCTCTGGCCTCTTTCTTGCTCAGCAAGACCTGAATTCAATCTGATCTACACAGAGAGAGAGACACACACACCATAGCACCAAGTGTGCTTGTGGGCATATGCACACATATTAAAGGAAATTCCTTTTTTGAAACAAAGTCTTACTGTGTAAACCTAATTAGCTTGCAACTCACTTTATAGACTAGGCTTACCTCCACCTCCAACTCACCTGCCTCTATCACCTTAGTGCTGGAATTAAAAGTGTACAGTATCATCCTCGACTATAAAATGCATTTTAAAAATTTCAAAAATCAACACTGTATTTTTAAAAGGCTACACAGATATTAAAAAATGAACTTTTCACTAGGTGTGGTGGTGCATTCTTGCACCCAGCACACAGAATATAGGAGGATCTCAGAATATAAAGTCAGCTGGAGGTTATAGAGCAAAGTCCTGTCAATCTACAGTTTGGAGGGATTTGTTTGGTTTTTTGTTGTTGTTTGGCAGAAAAAGAAGATGGAGGAGAAGGGGGGAAAAAGAGCCAAATCCCTAGGCTGACACCATCTTCTGCACATTTTTCTCCAAAATTTATACTTGTCTTATTAAGTTAATCCACATTAATAGCTGTTCAAAACATAAATGGGATTATACTCATAAAATACTCCAAATTACTCAATTTTACCATAAAAGGTTTCATTTCCTGTTGTATTTAAATAGACTATCAAAAACTACCACATAGAAATCCCTGAAAATATCTTACATCTTCAATAGATGTAATAAAAATTATACTAATCAGTGCAAAAAAAGAAAAAGAAAAAAGGCAGTAGTTTCCTTAAAATTGCATATACAAAAAGATCACTAGAAAAATCTTGAACAAAAAATCTTCAACAAGTATATCTTACCACTAATTTTATTCTAAAGCAATAATTTGTAGCCAGTAATTATACTTACTGAAGGGGACTTCTAACTCTTCCCATCTGTAGGTTTCTTTATATCTATAAGAGAGCAGCTCTCTCTTGGCCTGGGTGTATGCAATGATAGAATACTTGCCTATCATGCACAAGGCTCCAAATTCAATTCCCTCCACAGGTCAAAGGAGGATGTTCTCATATATTCTAGCATGCAAAAGAGCCATATTAGATGCTTGTTTAGATAGTCAAAGGTTCCACATCCAGGTACTCACTCTGTAAATCTGTAAGTTTCAGCAATCTATATTATTCACAACCTCCCACCCCAATACAGCTTCTAAAACTGTACGCTGCATAAAGGAATTCAGAAGTTATGAAGAAGTTGGCAACAGTAAAGTGTTTCCAAACAATAATGAAAATTCAAAAATCAAATGTGTAATGAATCCAAGTTGTTTGATAGCTCTTGCACAAGCTGCAATGCAAGACTTCATGGTAGCCTTGTGTATCAACAGGAAATGTACACTTTGCAGTGCATGCACTTATGCTATGCAACATTAACAAACTGCTTGAAACATCACTGCACAGATTCAATATTGCACCTTACGAAGTGTAGTTTGTACTCCTACAGAAACATAATGTTTTAATTATAGAAAACAAAGACTTAATATTTTCCTACTGTCATTGCTTTGTATCTAAGTATCAAATTAGCATATATTTGGATTGCACTATTACAAGGTTTAGTTTTTAAAACTTCTGTTTGAGTTGCTAGCTTTTCATTTTAACAACTTAAATGAATTCAGCCTTGAGATTAGGTCAGAATTTCCAACAATTTCTTACAGTTTACTTTTTCATAATTCTTCCACTTTGTACTATGTATTTATGCAAGGAGGCATTCTCAGTATTGACGATCATACAAAAATCAAAATACTGATCAACTCTGAAAACCAGTGGAGATTTTCTGTCCTGAAATATCAAAGTCATTCAAAATTTAATTCTTGTTGAGCAGCAGTGGCAAATGACTTTAATCTCAGCACTTGGAAGACAGAGGCAGGCAGATCTCTGTTGGGGCCAGTCTGGTCTACAGAGTGAGGTCCAGGACAGTCAGTTATAACAGAGAAACTGTCTCGAAAAAATTATATAAAAATAAGCAAATGCCTTCCATTAGTATGTTAATTTGCTAGTTTCATTAATAAATGGTGTGTGTGTGTGTGTGTGTGTGTGTGTGTGTGTGTGTGTTTGTGTGAGAGAGAGAGATAGAGAACTAATTGGGTTAGGGGTAGGATTTTTTTATTTAATTTTATTTTATGTGTATGAGTGTTTTGCCTAAATGTGTCTGTGAATCACATGAGTCCCTGGTACCCACAGAGGCCAGGGATCTCCTAGAACTAGAAAGCTATGAGCTGATATGGGTACTATAAATGGAACTCTGGGTCCCATACAAAAGCAGCACAACAGTGTTCATAACTAGTGTGCCATCTTTCCAGCATACCCCCAACAATTGACTTAAAATAAATTTGATTTATAATCAGTGAATGTTTGATATTTATATCTATCTACCTACCTACATACCCAGGGTCAGGCAAAAGGGGGATACAGGTGGGATAATGTTAAGAAGCCCGCCCTACTATAGATAGATCCAACCCTCACTTTAAGTACTGCAAGTCATGGAATCAGCAACATATGATATATAGGATGAGCCAGTTTTAGAGACACTGAAGTCATGAATAGGAAAGGAAGCAAACACGCTTCCCCCTTTCTACCCTGCGCCACTTAATCATCTGAACCTTATTCACTCAAACGCCAGGAACCCACAGCTCAATGATGCATTTCCCCAGAATGGCCTTAAGAAGCTTCCTAAAGACTAAGCCACCAAAGGCCAGTAAACCACTTTTCTTCCTTCAAGACAGAAATATGTTTTTTTTTTTTTCTGAAAGGTATTATCCAAGTTTAAACTTACCAGGACTAAAAGTCTCCAGTCAGAACCAGGTGCGTAGTGGCACATATATAATCCCAGCACTCAGGAAGCAGAAACAGAAGGACTGCCAAAATCTGAGGTCAATCTACTCTTATAGGGCCATTTGTAGGCAAGCCAGGACTACATAGTAAGACTTTGTCTCATAAAAAACTCTGTAAACTCATTTCATATAATTTTCAACTCCCCTCTGGAATAGATCTTACACCACTTATAATATTCTACATGAACACTAAGTTTCTACCAGAATAACCTAAACGTTTACTCAACTAGAAAACTGCTACCAGATAAAAGAGTATAGTGTTATACTCTATACTGGGCTGAGGAGTTGGCTCAGCAAATCAAAGCACTAGCCACGAAAGAAAGCCCAATGACTGGAATCCAATCCCTGGGACACACATTAAAAGCCATCTGTGTTGGTATGCATCTATAATACAGAACTCTTACAATGAGCTGGAAATTTCACCAGCCAGCTAGGCTAGAGTATACAGTGCAACAAAACTGATAAACCCTTAATGGGGTGGAAGGTAAGAACAAACTCTCAAAAGTCTTCTTTGGCTGGGTGTGGTAGTACAGGCCTTTAGTCCTAGCATTTGGGAGGGAGAAGCAGGTGGATCTCTTGTGAGTTAGAGGCCAGTCTAGTCCACAACGTGTGTTTCAGGACACCTGGAGCTATACAGTGAGACCCTGTCTTTAAGAAAAAAAAGTTGTCCTCTAACATCCATACAGCACATGTACACATAAAAACACACCAATAAATAAAGAAATATTTTAAAGAGTATATTATTTATGAGTTTAAGAAAAAGACCAGCTAATCTGTTCAGGCACATACTTTTAACAGCACTAATTTCCATTGACATGCAAATGTCTCAACTTCCCAAATAACTGGGACTCCAAACACATACCACTATGCCCAGTGACCAATCTGTTTGGATGATGACACTGAATTTTCAGCTCACTTCATAATTCCAAGTAAACTTTGTATTGTAAAGTGCTTCTTCCTATCTCTGCTTCTCCAGTCTATTAAGCAAAATTGCCTTTTACTTGAGCTCCAATCTTTTTTTTTTCCAGCTTAATTTAGTTGGTGGTTTTTTTAAGGCTAATACAAATCAGAATTTTACTTTTTATCCTAATTGGTTTTTTTAAAATTTCTTTAAAGTTTCATACTGCTAGAGAGATGGTTCAGCAGGTAAAGGCCCTTGTTGCCAACCCCGATGACCTGTGTTCAATCCCGTAGTCCCAGGCAGAGATAGGGAAGAAGCAAATCCTACAAACTGTACTCTGTCTTTTATAAAGTTGCTGTGGCACACGGGTGCCACCCCCAACAATAAATAAAATATAAACAAAACTGATTATTTTGTACGTTTATACAACATATATTAATCACATTTACAAACACCTTCCCCTAGTGCCACCCCCACAGCATCTTACTCCCAATTCATGACTTTTTTTTTCTTTGCAGCAGGGTCTAACTACGTAGGCCAAGCCGGCCATGAATCTCCTGCATTTTCATCCTAAGTTCTGAGATTTGAGATTGCAAAATGCACCATCAAGCCCAACTGTCATTTTTTAAGGTCTATTTAAAACCTTGGCTGCTGCATTTGTTACTGGTATTCTCCTAACCCAGCTAACCCCTATCCTACACCAAGCCCATTGCCTAGCTGCCTTTCTAATAAATATAAAAATTATCTCTGTTCATGAATCTATCTTTACTCTAGCCCCCAGGGAACTGCTCCCTTTCAAAAGTATTGCAATGATCAAATACACAAAATTATAATTTCAATTCAAATATTAAATGCCTCTACACAAGCACTGATAGTTGGATTTTTAAATATCCACAATCTTCTAAATATAAAAACATAAATCAAGGATTTTAATGGTTAAGTCTTCAGAATGAAGTACACTGATGTCTGCAACTTACAAAAGTCTGAAGTAAATTTTTTAAAAAATAGACAATAGGCCAGGCGGTGGTAGCACATACCTTTAATCCCAGCATATGGGAGGCAGAGGCAGGTGGATCTCTAAGTTTCAACCCATTCTGGTACAGAGAGGGAGTTCTAGGACAGCCAGGTTTATACAGAGAAACCCTATCTCAAAAAACCTAGTAACACTAATAGTAATAGCAATAATAATAATAGCAATAATAATAATAATAATAATAATAATAAATAATTTTGTGTTTGTGTAGACTGAACTGAAGCCAAAAATTCATTTGGCCATTTCATCTATAATGATTAATTCTGAAATAATGCCATTAAAATACATGCTCAGATGCTGGGCATGATGACAAACACCTTTAACCCCAATATTCAGGACGCAAAGACAGATCTCTGTGAGTCTGAGGGAAGCACTGTCTACACGCAATTTCCAGGTCAGCCAGGACTACATAGTGAACCCTGTCTTTAAAAAAAAAAGCAGTAGTAATTGTTCTATTAACAGAAAGTATTCCTTAAATCACATGCCCATGAGCTTCCCATACAACAACAAACAATGTCTACACTAACTTAAAGAAATAATTATACAAGTTGAGTATGACATTGGATACCTGTAATCCCAGCACTCAGAAGGTCTGAGGCAGGAGACTCACAAGTTCTAGTCCAATCTGTTCTAAGCAATACCTCAAAAATATTTTTAAAATAAACAAAACAAAATCAAAAACTTAAGTTTTGTCCCTTACTTTGTTCTTTTATATAACTTCATATTTTATTAAAAGTAAAACTTTTTTTCTTTTTAAAAAATGTTTGTTTAAATGAATAAAGAAAGAAATGGGGACATGTTTATCCATACTGTTCTGATTCATTTCACTTAATGATACTACCTTTGTGGAGAAGGAAAAGGATGTTACTGGATGTTATCCAGAAACACTACCTTAGGATTTTATAATATCAGCACATTTTAGTGCTACATATTTTGCATTTATAAGCCCAGTCATCTCTACAAACTACAAGAATGATTACCTCCAATCACTTGGAAAGGCAGAGCCAGAATTTTTCACTTTATACTTTTTTGTACTTAATTTTTAACATGAGCTAGGATCACTATGTTTCCAAAATTAATGATATAGTTACTTCTTTTTTTGAAGGAACATACTCTAATATTTGAACATCTTTTAAAGACCTGAGGACCATGATTCTCGGAAGCTATTAAATCTTTGGGATACTCTCTTTTGTAAAATATACAACCCAGGAAAGACATTACAGGAACTCTTCTTAGTTTCACCTACAATAGAACTCCCAAAACATTAGTTTGAAACAAATGGGACAGAAAGACAAATCAAAGGAATCAGGGAGACACAGACATAGACACACAGAGATAAAGAACCTCATCAGTTTAACAACATGCTTAACTGCAACTCAACTGGACACTAAAAAAGTACTCAGGTCAATTTGCAAACCACAAAGAGACCAAGGCACATAAACACAGGCAACCCTTTTTTTTAAGTTTCTGCTAAATTCAGAATACAGGTAATGCAGGGTGCAGTGGCACACACAGTTAATCCCAGCACTTGAGAGGCAGAGGCAGAACTCTCTGTGAGTTTAAGGACACCCTGGTCTATATATAGAGTTCCAGGCAAATCAGTGCTAACTAAACCATGTCTCAAATAAAAATCAAAACAGAATACAAATAAATTATAGATAAATAAATTATGTACTATGCGTAATAGTACTCACAGATGAATAGAGAAGGGAATCAAACTAACACTTTAACAATTTTTTTAAGGAAACGAACACAAATGCTATAAAATATATCAACAAAATATATGGAGGAATTTGGGAGGATAATAACCGTAAAGAATTTGTTTCGCTGATTGACAAAGACAGGCTACATAAAAAAGAATGAACAGAGAAGAGTATAATAGATGCTTCCCTGCAAAATAATTAAATGGAGCATATATCTAGGAATTAAAATGCTTCTGAACTTTTACAAAAACATACTGACATAAAAAATACATAGATAAGGCTACTTATTAAGGTCATAATTTTTAAGAACAATAATAACCATAAAATCCTATGTTATCATAGGAGTATGAGTGGAATGATAATATGTTCTAAGAGTTTACCAATAAAGAATAAAGAAAAAGGCCAGTTCATGAGACTATTAAAGTGTCCCCCAAGTATAAGAAATAACACAATGTACAACATCAACTAGATCAAGTCTTTTAATACATTAGTGCTTAATATTTTTCCGTGTATGCTACATAGAAATAATCTAATTTGATTTCCCTTTATTATAAAACTAATAATTTAGAAAAAAAATCAAAACAGACTGGGAGTAGAGGTCAGTGCCCTGGGTTGAACCCTGAACCCACACATATACATACACACATACATTCACATAGCATTCCAATAACCTGGATAAATCGCTTATTTTTTTCACCCAGCCTGTGCTCATATATGCATGTCTTTTCAAAACTATAAGTACTATAGCTCAATAGAAGAGCATCTTCTTAGAATGCACAAAGCCTTAAAAACTGTAACTACAAAGTGAATACAACGCATAATTTTTTCTATCCATGCAGATTTCTATTCTCACTGTAATATTCCTAAGAAAGTCTAATAAATTCTATGAAATCCCATTTAATGTGATAATCATTTATCATCAAACATGAAAATCACTAATACTATATATAGGTTTTATTTTCATTAGCTCAAAATCAAGCCACATTTCTTCTAAGGATCTTGATGCAAAGTAAATTATTCCATGCAAACTGCTATTCGTATCACTTGTGTGAACGTTATCTAGAATTATAAAACTTTTGATCATATTTGCTGAAAATCTGGGATGTTAATTATGACTGTCAAATTGGTTAGATTAAGAATAGCTAGGGGATTAAAGAAGCACACCCTGGGTATGCCTGTAAAAGTGTCTTCATAGATTAATTGAGGAAGGAGGCTTCACCAGGAATACTGACTGTGGTACCATTCCATGGGATAAGAGAACAAATACAATAAAAAAGAAAGAAGAAAAGGGTAGTTAACTGCCAGTGTCTCCTTTTCTCTCCTTCCTGGCAGACAAAAGCATGAATTGTTCTACTACTATGCCACCTGCTCTTCTCTGCCAATCCTCCCCACAGCAATGGACTGAAATTTCTGAAACCATGAACTAAAATAAACCCTTCTTCCCATAACTTATTTATGTCAAATATTTTGATTGTACCAAAGAAAAAAATTCAAATAGAAATGCTTTCCTAAAGTTTTCATATTGCTTATCCCTTTCTATTCTATAATGAAACATTTCATCTCTGCAATATTTCATAAAATCAGTGTTAAGCATAGATGTGACACACATTTAATATACTATCTGCAATTATTTTAGAGTAGATGATATCCTGCTCATTTTTCAGATGAGAAGACAAGAAAGTTAAGTAATTCCCACAAGGTTATAAAGTTAGAAAAGCTGTTACAGCACAAGGTCATACAGATAGAGATGTCATAGCTGGAAGCCACATAGTAAAGAAAGGTGCAAGGATTCTAACTTAAATTTAGTTGGTGCTAGAGCTTAAGTACTTTCAACTATTTCAAACTTACTCAAAATAAATCAAACTGCTTTGGAAGCTATTCAGTATTATAGGTACAAACATGTACCAGAAAACTATTAAGAAACATAATTATCGTAGTTATTAGTCATTTAATTAATCAAGCATTATGCACATCTCAAGGATCAAGGCACGAAAGATTAGAAAGAATGCAAGACTGATCTGGGAGATGTAAGATGGAATCCTGGTTCTGCCTGCTTATTAGCAATATTGAACTTCCCTAATTCATGTGTGTATTATACACATGAAAAGAAGTTTTGTAAGGCTCTTTTCGTGCTCTAAAATTCTAGTTATCAAAGCATAGGCCCAAGCCAGGAAGCACTGGGCATATGTCTAGGGCTTTTTTTTTTTTTTTTTACCAATTCTAACCCTGTAACCTTAAAAAAAGTTTAAATATCTCAAGACCTCACTCCCTAAAGGACTATTACTCCAACAGATTGGAAAGTCTTGCATGAAGTCCATACTGTGCTAGAACTATGGGAGTAGGCCAGCAAGACAGAACAATGAGTAAAGGCACTCACCTCCAAATCTGGCAACCTGAGTTTGATTCCTGCTTTCACGGTGTAGTGAGAGAACTAGTTCTTACAAGTTGTCCTCTAACTTCCACACATGCCCCAGAGCAGGTACACATACATATATCCCCAAATTTAATTAAAAAGTTTAACACTATGACAAAACCTATTACATTTGATAAAAAGGCATAATGAGCAGCATAGTCAGATTTCTGGCTTATGCATTACCTTCAACACTAGAGAATACAGTGCAAACATATATCTTCTCACCCAATCTTGCAAGATAGTGGCCAAAAAAAGCAATATACTTTTAACTATTCTTTTCTCACCACCTTCCAACAGCCTAACTTCTTCAACTTGCAAAAGAAACTTGTCTATGTTTGGAAATACTACACTAAATCAGTTTCTTAAAATAAGCATAAAATCTTTTCATAAGGAAAAATGCTAATCACCATCGTTCTTCAGATGAGTTTAGACATAGTTAGAGAAAAAGAACTATTTAACAGATTCCAGATTGTGGCACTACCTTTTCTTCATATTTTATGTATGTGCGTTTGTTTGATTTTGTTTTGAGTCAGAATCTTATGTTGCCCAGGCTGCCTTCATTCACGATAATAGCCAGGGCTGACCCGGAACACCTGATCTTGTGCCATACTGGAGATCAAGCTTAACGCCTTACATATACACTGCAATACATTCTACTACCATCATGCTAAATCCCCAGCCCTTGGCTTTTTGCAATAGAAGAGTCTTACTATGTAGTACAGGCTGGCACTAAACTTGGATTTCTCCTGTCTTTTCCTTTCAAGTGCTATGATTAGAGGTATACGGGTCACCACATACAGAAATTTTGTTTTCTAACCTTAGCACAGCTTCAAGTTCCTCATCTCAAAGGTTTTTTTCTGCTTTTCAAACTGACTTCAAAAAATTCTTGGGGAGTTCTAAACCTTCAGAAACGTGGTTATATCACAACTAGAACTAAGTTTATTAAGATTATTTTAATTAGTATTCACAAAAATATATACATGAAAAATTCACTCATTCAACCAACAGATATTGAATAACTACTATGTATCCAGTTACAGCAATAAACAAGCATTTCTAATCAAAGAAGTTTAAGGTATAGCTGGAGAAGTCAGAAGTACAAAGAAATACCAAACACTGGTCAATGCAAACATGAAAGTAAACCAAGGTGACAGGGTTGAAAGGTACAAAGATCAATTCATTATACTGAAACATATAACATGTATTATTATTTTAAGTAAAACTATAAATAATGCAGTTACATCTCCTAAATAAAATAAGCCTTAATTAAGCCTGTCGTGTGTGATCCCAGCACTGTGGAGGCTGAGGCAGGAGGCATGCCAGGAGTTTGATGTCAGCTTAGGTTACATAGTGAGTTTCAGGTCAGCCTAAGCTACAGAAACTCCATGTCTAAAAATGATGCCAATGAGCCAAGTTTACTTTATCCTCCCTCATGACTGAAAATAATTGTCATTATCAAGAAACAGGCTAAATTACCAACAATTTCATTTCACTATGGCCTTCATTGTTAAAAAAAAAACGGTATCACAAAAAGAGAAAAAAAAATCTGAGTTTTTCCCCCATACTGGTTCTCTTAAGTTTTATTTACAAAATATTTGAACTCAACTCATCCACTAACTCAGTGTCCACTTGATCGCCACTTAGCCAGTGGACCAGACAAAGAAATGGGTAGATTATTGCAGTTTTTCTTAACAGATTGTTTTCCGTAAAAGGAAATGAACTAAAAAAAAAACATAAATAAGGCGAACAGACATTATAAAATTATGTGCGACCCCAATTTAAAATAGTTAGATACATATGCTTAACATTAAAACACATAAACACCAGTAATTAATCAGAAAACTACTATATACTCATAATTAAAAGGCCCTCAGGTTAAATTGAAGTGTTGTCAGTCACATTCAAAATACTCTGCTGAAAAACAATAAATGATCATTCTAGCTAGTCAAGAAATATAAATTAAACAACTCTCAGGTACACTAACAAATACTTTAAAAATAACCAAAGGGCTAGAGAAATGGCTTAACTGTTAAGAGTATACACTGCTCTTACAGTGAACCTATGTTTGATTGCCAGCACCAACACCAGGTCGCTCACAACTCCCTGTAACTCCAGCTCCAGAGAGACTTGACGCCTCTAGCCTGTTGTCATCTACACTCATGTACACAGACTCACACAGAAACTCCCACATACACATAGTTTAAAATAATAAAAAAAATAGGGCTGAAGAGATGGCTCAGCAATTAAGAATATATATGATTCGTGCAAAGGATCCAAATTCAGTTCCCAGCACCAACATGAGACAGAACACCACCCTTAACTCCAGCTACAGGAAGATCTGAAGCGTCTAGCCTCTGTAGACACCTGCACTCATTTGCAAATACCCACACACAGATGCACACACATATAAGCAATTAACAATAAAATCTTTAATAATTATAATAAATCTGTTTTTACATGAGCAACTCTTATTTTACAGGTGAAAAAACATATCCAAACCGGGAATAATATGGTTACAAGCTCTGGATGGCACTGTAAAATGGTTACAAACCTATTACAAAACCCATTTTTGTTACCAAGAGCTTTAAAAATATTCAAGCATGGCTATGCTTGGTGAGACACTCCTTTAATCTCAGTATTCCAAAGGGAGAAACAAGTGGATATCTGTGCATTGGAGGTCAGTCTAGCCTACATAGTAAATTTCAGGCCAGTTAGGGCAACTCAAAGAAACCCAGCCTCAAAAAAAGTATTCAAGCTAATTTATAGTGTAACTTCAGTTCTAGGCATACAAGAAGACACAAGCTACTTGTAGAGACAATGATATCTCAAACAGTTGACAGGTAAGTTCACAAGGAACACAATTAGGTAGCTTGTAACACGGCATTAAACAAAAGCGTGTACACTGCTATACCTCACACATCAGTGTTCAAAAGGAAATTTCAAACCAGGGTGGTAGGTATGTATGCCTGTAATTCTAGCACTCTGGGAAGCTGACGCAGGAGAACTGCAAGTTCAAGGCCTAGGTTGCAGAGAGAGTTCAAGATCAACCTAGACAACTTACTTAGAGAATATTTGAAGGGGAGTCAGGAGGGGATACAGTTCAGTAAGAGAGCATTTGCCTACCATGTTCAAGGGCCTAGTTTCAATCCTCAGCACTGAAAAAATTTTAAATGGAATCTCTGAATACAGTAAAAGTTCAAATATGGAGGGAAGGAAGAAGATATTTCCAAAGTGTAGGCAATTTTATTGGAATACTGAAAAGCATTTAGACAGTCACATAACAATGCTTATTTCTCCTTGTAACACTAAGTCATAACCATAACTGCTTAATTAGCATCATTCTACACACTAGAATATACATTTCACAAGGGCAGGAACCCGGCCATTATTCATTGCTAAATCCTCTGGGCTTAGTATAGTTCCTCTCATACACTACCTAATCAAGTATTTGTTGAGCAATTACATTTCTGGGAATAACCACAAAAGAAATAAAAGCAGGGATGGGAGAACTGAAAATAAAGCTCATTTGGAAGATGGATTGGTCTAGCATACTCAAGGCTCTTGGTTTGAGCATCAGTACCCCCCCATCCATGAAGGGGGCAGGAGCAATACATATGAGTAAAATTCACAATATCCAAAATACAAAAGTAATCCAACCATCAATCAACTGATGAATGAGTAAACTAACTATGGTATAGATATACAATGGAATATAATTCAACCTTAAAAAATGAAATTAATATATATGCTACATCACAAATGAACTCAGAAGACATGAAGCCACACGAGCAGACAAATACTGAATGACTTCAGTAATAAGAGATACCTAACATAGTTAAATACAAAAGCATAAGGGAAACAGCTGGTAGGAGAGTGAGTAGGAAGCTAAGTATTGCTTAATAAATACAGTGACACAGTACTCTGGTTTAGTTTTTTTAAGATATATTCATGTGTACAGTGTTCCATGCATGTATATGGATCATGTGCATTCCTGGTGCCCAAGAAGGTGAGAAAGGACAATGGATCCCCTGAAACTGGAGCTACAGATGTTTGTGCACCACCATATGATTACTAGGAACCAAAACTGGGTCCTCTGCAACAGCAACAAGTGTCATCAACTGCTGAGCCATCTCTCCAGCTCTGGATTGATGTTTAATACAGGCTGGGTGATCTCAACATAACCATACTACTGACTCAGTCCCCAAGTTCTGGAATTATAGTTATGTACCACCACTCCTTGATAGATATGATTTTATGTAGAGGAATATTTAACCTTTTAATCCATCAGCATGGCTGCTCTAGGGTAGAAAGAATGTTGTTGGTACATACCTTTAATCCCAATATTCAGAAGGCAGAGGTGGTGCACACATTTAATCCCAGCACCTGGGAGGCAGGAATCAGAGCTCGGAAAGAGTCAAAGACAGGTAGTGACTTCTGAGATGAATCAGAGTGAAGGACAGGCAATGTGACAAATCAGAAGCGTTAGCAGAGTGAGAACATGCCCAACGCTCAGGATATAAAAGCAGGATCTCAGCTCAGAGAACAAGGAGTTAAAGAGGTAGCACAGAGGGTGAAAGGCAGAGAAAGGACAAGACACAGAGACAATGAAGCTGTACAGCTGAGGATAAAGTAGAGAAGTAGAGAGGCTGACTGAGGCAATATGGGGCAATGAGTGCTTAGAGACACAGAAGCAGTCTGAGGAGTCTGAGGCAGAGACCCAAAGGCAACTCAGCAGAATTCAGTATCAGACAGAAAGAGTGAGTCAGTTTGAAGCTGAGCAGAGCAGTTCAGTGTGAGGCAGTCAGAGAATCAGCCAAAGTCTGCCAGGGTCAGAAGAGTTCAGTCAGAAACAGTCAACTGGCTCAGAAGAAGCTTGGAGAGGAGTTTGAGCCAGAACAATGAGTGAGTTGAACCAGAAGAGTCAAGAGTTCAGAGAGTGCTAGTAGGGGTGGCTCAGTCAAAGGTTGAGTCTCAAAAGTCTAGATTGCACAGAGCCTGAGGCTGAAGCCTTCCAGTTCTAGGTTTAAGATTAGATTGTATGGAGGCTGAAATGCTCTAGAGCTCCAGACTAGGACCAGGGATTGAATTAGATGAAAGAATAAATGGCTTTTGCCGTCAATCTATAATCTACAATTTTATAAAGGGATATTGAAAATGTTCTGGAAAGATGTAGTGGTAATGTTTATGTAAAAATGTGAATATACTTATTGGTACTGAACTATAGATTTAAAGTGGCTGAAATGGGTCAATAAGATGGCTCAGTGAGTAAAGGGTACATGTACATGTATGTACACACACAGACAGAGTTAGAAAGAATAATGGCTGGCGATGCTTGGGATTGGACCCAGAACCTGATGCATTCTAGGCAAGTGCTCTACCACTAAGCTATATCCCTAGCAATTTCATATATATTGACATTTTTTTAAAAATTAGAATAAAGAATTATGAATGGCTTTTCATACTAATAATTCCTTCAGAAAAATAAAAATTTCTTTTTAAAGATTTCTTAATTATTTGTGTGTGTGTGTGTGTGTGTGTGTGTGTGTGTGTGTGTGTAAGGGTAAGTTAAATGCATGTGAGTACAGTCCCCTCAGAGTCCAGAAGAGGGCAAGAGATTCCTTGGAGCTGAAGTTACATGTAGTTGTGGGCCCTTCTTTCTGATATGGGTGCTGGGAACTGAATTAAAGTGCTCTTCAGGAGCATCAAGTGCTCTTAACCTATAAGCCATTTCTCCAGGCCCCAGAAAAAAAAATTCCTAAGACATTCATCTCTAGCTTTATTTCAATCATAGAAAGCTTTTCTAAAAAACTTTATACAGTTTTGGTTTTTTTTTTGCAAAAAAATTAAACTGGTTTCCTATATACTTATTTCACATAGAATTACAAAGGGAAAAAAGAAAACCTGCTTTCCTTTTCAAAACAAGACTCCAGAAAGTTCAATATTTGTGAAAGCTATGCTGAAGATGTCAAATTACAACATTACATTACAATAGCCTGATACCATTTGTGTATTTTTCAGTACAATCAATTCTTGGACTATACACACAAATACAAATGTTTCACACAAGGTAATTCCAACAAAATTCCACTTGACATTTATTTAGAGTGCATTAAATCTGATACACTCTCCCTTCCTATCTCTGACCACTTTTCAACCTAATTCTTAGAGTAACCTGGGACTCACTAACCCAACTCCCATGAGACGCCACACAGGAAAAAAAAAAGGGTAACTATTGATAATATTAACTTTAAAGGTAATTTAACTTAACAATCTGAAGAACAGTCTATACTGTTATTTATTTTAAAAGCATCCCCCAGATAGAAGAACATGCCATAAGGATTCTTTTCATCTGAAATGCTTATGAATTTTATGTTACATTAATTCTAGACTTTCTCACTTCCTTCTGCTCAATTATAAAGTTTATACACCTGACCCTTTACTTTTTAATTTTAAGTTCTTTCCTCTATTAACTGTCTACTCTATGGATACAGAACATCCCCCAATATGTTAACTCCTCCTCAC
Source organism: Cricetomys ansorgei (assembly GCA_026225945.1). Taxonomy (NCBI): domain Eukaryota; kingdom Metazoa; phylum Chordata; class Mammalia; order Rodentia; family Nesomyidae; genus Cricetomys; species Cricetomys ansorgei. Next base: position 4,291,597 of record JAMJFZ010003268.1, read on the forward strand.
ATCTGTACTGGAACACTGGTGCATACTATCAGTTTAGGGTTGAAGTATGTAACATTTTTCACTCAAAAATGTAAACATTTAGATGTCAGGGTGCAGTTCAATATTACTACACTGTTCCAACTACATAAATTACAACAAAAAATGTTTTAAGAAGCACAAACCCAAAAAAGGATATACCAGCAGACATGAAGATACATGCAGATCTCTGTGGGTTCAAGGTCAGCTTGGTTACATAGTGAGACACTGTCTCAAAAAACCTTTAAGACTTCAGCAGACTGTGCTATCAAAATGTTAATGAACACATTTTTCATTTCAACACATTATACCTCTATAATATACTCACATATTCAAATTGTCTAGGAATCTATGTCTATACATTGTTATTTTCTATTAAGATAACATGTTAAAAAAGCCAACCCTGACTGTTACACATTTAGCTCCGTTCTAGGCACATCACAAATATACTATAAATGATTATGCCAAGAATCTTTCACATAATGGATTAAAGTTGTGAGGGTCTGGAAAAGCAGCTTTAAAGAAAACCTGTACTTAAAAGGCTCCACAGAACCTCAAAACTAAGCTGAGACCAAATCCTCCTCTTGGAACTCAAGGCAATTCATGATAACAGGAAAATTGTTAAGATTTAACTGTCTTCCCATCTCTATCGCAAGAGGCTCAAGTAGCTGCCTCAGGTCCATTCAAGATTCAGTTAATTTACTTGAAGATCAGCTTGAAAATGAGTTTGATACTACATGAAGCATTCATTCAGCAAATACTAAAGACTTACTTTGTCCAAAGCACAGTTCTAGATATTAGAGTTAAGGCAACAAACAACACTGACAAATAACTTTCCTCTCATTGAGTTTGCATTAATATGAGAAAGCAGACAACCCATTGTAAATGTATGTTTGATGTTGCTAAGAGCTATGGAAAGGAAAAAAAATGGAGGAGTAGCAAGAGACATTATTCTTATGTCATGACTCTAGGGCTCGTCTGAGGTAAGAAGAGGGCATTGGATACCCTGGAACTAGAATTATAGATGGTTGTGAGTCATCATGAGGATACTTGGAATTAAATCCAGGTCTTCTATAAGACAGACAATTGCTCTTACCATTGAGCTATCTCTCCAGCCCCATTACTTTATTTAGCCTCCATTTTCTTAACTGTAAAATGAATAGTATTACTCTATTATATAACAAAGTAGTATTTGACAAGGAGTAGGATTACTATTCATAATCTGAGGGCACATTATCTGTCACACAGGAAAATATTCTGGTCAAGGACTCTTACCTCACCACTAAAATAACCTCCAAGGCAAGTTAAATAGATTCTGTGTGCATCTTAAGAACATGGCAACATCTTTAAGAATGTCCAAACACACTTCACAATTAACATGATTTAAAATATACTCCAAGAAAGCATTCACACAAATGTTCACTTATCAGCAATATGACAGTGTAAAGAACATGGGCATGGCAACCATACCTGTTGGCTTCACATCAAGGCTTCATTATTTCCTAGGTGTGTGCCTTTGGACAAGTTTAAGTGTCCTGTGCCTGAGATCTTCACTAGTAAATAGGAAATATTAACAGTACCTACATCAGAGAGCTGTTGAAAAGATTAAATCCCTGCCCCTTTTCAGTGCCTAACATACAGGGTCATTTAGTGTTAAGCATAAAAGTAAAATGGGGAAAGCCCCATCAAATACTTCAACGTTCTATGGAAAACTTTAGAAAATGCAAAAAATCTGGAGGTGAAGAGGATACTGAGAAGGGAAGCTAAAGATGGGGACAGAGCTGAGAGAGCTTGTCCAGGATGCTCTAAGCTGGTCTCTTTCACAGCCCAAGAGAAAGAGAGAAAAACCAAGTAAGGGAGATGCAGGTAGGCTAATAGAAAATGAAGAAGAAAATAAAAAAACCTGGTACCTTCATGTTGCCTGATTTAGACCAATTTACCTATATACATTATTTGTAGGATTACTGTCCTTCAAGGAACCAAGCTAAGGGCATGAAGGATTGGGAGAGCAATAGCTGAGGGGGAAAATGAGATTGAGTATGATGATACATGTATGAAGATGTCATGATGAAACCCATTACTCTGTATATTAACCAAAAGAAAATATTGTCCTTTAGTGAGATTACCTTTGTAGCCACATATGGCAACAATTTTTTTGTTTCAATTTATTTTATAAAATGTTAGTTCCTTAAGATTAATTCAACTATCATTTAACTGAGGACTAAAATAGTACAACATAAACTTTACCATCTCCTCTATTATCAACTCTGGTTTAGACTCGAGTGATCTTCATGAAAAGTATAATACATGTGCAACTTTAGACAGTAAGTAATTTATCCTCACCAGCTCTCAGCCTTTATCCTTCCTAAGCTTCCCAAGTTGTCTAACTACTTAAGAGGCATTTAACCCTTCTCTATTTAGGATTCTTGTCTCCTCTTATCATTTTCCCCCAAAGAAGGCATCACTGTGAAATCTATAAATCATCCCACTGGGAGGCAGTGTATCATCATAGGAAGAAATGTTCTGAAATTAGGCAGAATTGGATTCAAAAGTAAGCATTTATTAGCTGAATGATCTTAGGCCAATCATGTAACCATTCTGAATTTGTGAAATTTGTGAAAAGCCCATCAACTATTTCACAGGCTATTGTAAGAAGCAAAAATTAGATGTGAAGACGCCTACTATATCCTCTCATGATCTTGTCAAATAAAAATTATCATTAATGAAAAGCCAGCTTAGAGGAAACTTTTTAATTGACTACATCTCTCTTACCATATACAGCTAATGCATATGAATAACAAGAACTGAGAATTACATTTGTAAAAGACCTAAGATTTTAATTCAGCTACCATTTGAGAACCTGTATAGTAATCCTGTACAATGAAACAAGGATTCAAAATCAGATAAAAACATAGCTCCTAAACCGACAAAGGCAACAATCTAGTTGCAAGAAATAAACTTGGATACTCACCAATGCTGAACATTTATACATGTCATATTTACCAACACATCTCATTAGATTTGCAATTTTTCTATAGTACTTTGTTAATTGCCTCAGTACAACTTCAAAGGACCAGGACTCGTTACCTATTAAAAGAACTTTCCTAATAAAATCCCATCTTATCTAAATGATTCCTCTGCAATTTTTCAAGGATATATAGAACACCCAAATCTTAAAAATCTACCAAGTATTTTTCAATTGATGGCAGTACTCTATGCATTAATAAATCTAAACTCAAGAAAGAACATATACACCAGTGGGAAAAAAACCATGTCATCTACAAGTTTGCTTTTCATAAACATAACTGCACACTTCTACATCTCTGAGAGCCATGGCTACACCACCACTTCCTCAATTCTCCTGCCAGAAATAAAGGAATGTCTTTTGGCCTCAATGAGTGGAAGAAGCAGGAAGAAGCATATCCCAGAGGAAAAATATTACAGCTTTGCTAATATTTCCTACGTTTTCTCTCCTGTACCACAGAAGGGAAATTCTCAACAATTAATGTTCCTCACTATCATTAATACTATTTATTTAGGACATAAAACATTTTCTTTTAAAAGAACAGTCTAACTTCCATAAAGTTTGAAAATTAGCTACAAAGCAGTAGACACAGTGACAAGTGAAAATTTCTCTGCTTTATAAAATGAGGAGGGTTAAAGACCTAAGAAAGGGGGATATCATACACCTCAATCTCAAAATGAAGGTTTCTGAGGGGCTAGAAAGATGGCTCAGGTGTTAAGAGCACTTGAGGCTCTTCCAGGACACAGGTTTGATCCCCAGCAACCACATGATGACTCACAACATTCTGTAACTCCAATTCTGGGGGAACTGATTGATACCCTTTTCTGGCCTTGAGGTGCCAAGCATCAAGTAGTGTATCTACATACACACAAGCAAAACACCTATACACATAAATTAATAATTTTAAGAAATTATCATATACATGTATATAACATATTGAAAGTTAATTTAGTACTATATACTCTACTAAAAATTTCAAGCTAATATTACAAGAAACTAATGTTAAAAATTAAAATACAAAAGGGCTGAGGCCCTATCTCCATGGTACATTGCTTGCCAAGAACATGCAAGGCAGTAGGTTCAATACCTAGTACCATTTTTTAAAATATCACTAATCTATCTTTTAAAGCCAGGTGTGGTGGTACATGCCTGTAATCCTAGTACTAGGAAGGTAGACACAGGAGTACCTGTACACAGGCAACTATAGCTACATAGCTATTTTAATGCCAATCTGAGTTACATAAGACCCTGTCTCAAAAACAGAACAAGGAACTGGATATGCCTCAGCAGTTAAGAATACTGACTGCTCTTCCAGAGGACCCAAGTTCAGTTCCCAGCACCCACATGGTAGCTCACAAGCATCTGTAACTCCAGTCCCAGAGGATCCAATGTTCTTTTCTGGCCTCCATGGGCACCAGTCACGTACATGGTGCACAGACATACATGTAGGCAAAACACTCATATATATATATTTGTTTATTTTAATTTATGTGTATGAATGCTTTACCTGCATATATAAATATGAACCATGTGTCTGATACCCACAGAGGTGAAAGAGGTTATCGGATCCTGTGGAACTAGAGTTACCAATTGCTGTAAGCCACTATATGGGTGTTGAGAATAGAAATCTGAAATACAGAGAAGTGCTCTTAAGCACTGAACCATTTTTTTTCCAGCCCCAATAAGTAGAATTAAAAAGTGAAATGAAATGAAATGAATATAAAACGTGAGCAGGGATAGGGACATAGTTTAGTGGTAGAACGTTTAAAGGTCTAGTGTACATGAAGCCCCCACATTCAATTTCCAGAACTGGAAAAAAAAGGAAAAACAAAAAGAAACAAACCACAATTATATATTAAATTTCCATTTTCAAATCACACAGTAAGAACCTGACATAAAGCAGAGTGTGATGGTACATGTCCTTAATCCTGGCACTCAGAAGGCTGAGGCAAGCAGTTCTGAGTTACAAGCCAGCCTAATCTACATAGTGACACTCTATTTAAAAAAATCAGTAGTATTCTGTTGCCCAAACCCTCAAACTTCTAGGCTCATAAAATCCTCTTGCCTCAGCCTCCCAAGTTGAGGCCCAAGTCATTGCACCCCACTAACAAAGCTATTTTTTATTGCTTGTTGCTTTTACACAGAAACCAATTGGAAGGCCTCAAACTTTTGGATAATGGGTAAATAGGAAACAATAAGGAACAATTGGAATAAGGAACAATCATAGAAACTATTAATTCAATTTATTAACCACTAAAAAGGAGCATTCCAAGGTAACACTAGCATCTTCTATTCCGTTTCTCCTAACAATTTTCATAGCAAGATTTTTTAATAACTGCCATTATTTCAAATTAAGGATACTGTGTCAAAAGTGTATTGATGGTGGGTAGAAGGTATAGCTCAGTGGCAGAGTGTTGGCCTAACAGATACTAAGCCCTGAGTGCTATCTCAGACACCATGAAACAAGAAAAAAGCAGGAGTGGCAACAAATTTTAATATTGTCACTTGGGAAACTGAGGCAAGAGAATCACAAGATAGAAGCCAAAATGGGTTACATAACCAGATCATCTTTTTTTTTTTCAATATTCCTAAATACCAACTTCAGTAAAAGACAATTTTTTTTGGTTTTTTGAGACAAGGTTTCTCTGTCATAACTCTGGCTGCCCTGGAACTCACTCTGTAGACCAGGCTGGCCTCAAACTCACAGAGATCTGCCTGTCTCTGCCTCTCAAGTGCTGGGATTAAAGGCTTGTGCCACCACTACCCAGCCAAAGTCAAATTTTTAAAGATCTTTTGCCAGGTGTGGTGGCACACACCTTCAATCCCAGGGATTGAAGGGAAACTAGGGAAGCAGTGGCAGATGGATCTCTGAGTTCCATGTATCAAGTTCCAAGCCAACCTTTGCCTCAAATAAGTAAGAACTTTTATCCATTTTATTGTGATGTTTTACTAATAATATTAAGGGAACAGAGTAAGTTCCAACTGATTTAATAACAAATTCTTGAGAATCTGATGAAATGCACACATAATTTCTTGCATCGCATGCATGAGACTCTGAGTTCAATCTCCAACACCACAAAAAAAAATTCTACATCATGTCCCAGGACTAGGGAACCTCTGTCCCATACATACACTCAAGATTTTAAAGCAACAATTTTTAACTGCACTAATTTTATATATACCTTAAAAACACATCCTGAGCTGGGCTTAGTGGCACATGACATTAATCAAAGCATTCAGGAGGCAGAAGCAGACAGGTGGGTCTCTGAATTCAAGGACAGCCTGATCTACAAAGCAAGCTTCAGGACAGCCCGGGCTACACAGAGAAAGCCTAGGAGGGGAGGCATTCTTGTACATCATTTCAGTGTTCCTAAATCTCCACCCTCATCTATAAACTCCAACTTTACAATTACAAATAAGGTTAAAAACACTTGCATTAAGTTCACATAATGAATCTCAAGATCCTTCTCTCAGGAGGCTAAAGCAGGAAGATTACAAGTTGGAGGCTAACGTGGGCAAATTAGTGAATTCAAGGCTAGCCTGGACAACTAAGGGAGAGCCTATGTCCAAGTGCAATAAAGAGCTGGAGATATAAATCAGTAATAAAGCACTTACCTAGCTTATGTAGTATAAGGCTCTGGATTCAATCCCTAGTATCACAAAAATCCTCTCTCCAAATAACCTTTGCCTCCAGGTCACAATCCAGTTCCATAAATTCCTTCCAGTTGTTTTCTTGTGCAATTTTATCAAACTAAGCAAACAAGTATACAGAAGTACTTAATGGTAACTCAATGGTATTGGTAAGATAGTGTCAGCAATAAAATTCCCAGAAGTGAACTAGTTAAGGGCAATAAAGAAAACAGTCAACGAAATATTAAATATCCAACTGCAGAAACAAAACCGAAAGTCCTCTTAAAATCAAATCTCATGTGGTGGCACATGCCTTTAATCCCAGGACTTGGGAGGCAGAAGCAGGCAGAACTCTGCAAGTTCAAGGCCAGACTGGACTACATAGTAAGTTCCAGAATAGCCAGAACTATGTAGAAAGACATGGTCTCCTCATCACCACCACCACCACCCCAGAAAAAAAGTTTTAAAGTTTTAAAAGCAGAAAGATCAGAAGATCTCTACCACTCACCTATACTCAAGCAAAATATATGTCTTAGTTTACAATAAATACAGTAAGTCCACAACTATACCAAAATCATTTCTCTACATTTGAATTTACATTTGGTAATTGGGCAGGAGGGAGAATACAAAATGCTGAACAGTCCAGAAATACAAAATAACTAACAAAATACCACAAAAGTAAGGAGTGGTGAGATTTTAGGGGGAAGGAGGCTGGGTGTTGAGTACCTTATAAATGATAACAGCACCAGTTCTAGTACTAAGCACCTCCCAAAGAGAATTATTTAGTTTCTGAACTGAAATACACATCTCTCTGAGTTCTAACTCTCAAGTTATGTTGCAGGATGTTTAACTTCAGGGAAGTCTCTCAACTAGAATATTTTCTTTGGTTTGAATACCATTTCTTCCTAGTCCCATATATTACCATATATTTCTCACAGAGACTTTCATGAACCATAATACCACCCTTATTGCTTAATAAGAAAATGATAAAAGGCATGTGAATAATATGCATGGAAAATCAACTCAGATATTATCTCGGTGTTTTTTTAACTAGTTTTACTTAGGTAAAGTTCAAGGAAGTTGCTTTTGAACATTAAATAAGACATATATAATCACCCTAGTCTAATAACTTCAAAACAGTGTACTAGAAATTCTCCTAGGTTTAAAAAAAACACAGAATCTTGTCTTTAACTACTGACCCTGTGCCAATAAAACTTACCCCATAGAACAAAAATAAGCAAACTCTTCAATTACAGCAATTTAAAGTAATTTAAGTCACTTTCATACCCATAGAAATCTCTATAGGGGTTTAGAATCCCTCCTTACCAAATACTAATTGGGCAAGTTACTAGGCCTTCATATCTTTCTTCTTCTGGAAAAGGGTCTATTAATTAGGATCATCATACATCCCAGTTTCTCTGGGACAGTCCTAGTTTATGCTCTTATCCCAGAACGCTCTCTGATTAATGCCCCTCTTACTCTCAAAAGTATCCTAGTTTGGCAGGGTGTGGTAACTCATGCCTATAATTCCAGCACTCAGTATGAAGAGGGAAGGTCAAAATGACTTTAGTTCAAGGCCAGCCTCCATTAGACAGTGAATTCTAGACTAGTGTAGACTACATAAGACACCTTTGCCTGCCCCCAAGGTATTCTGTCTAAAACAAATGAATCATACAGGACAGGCATGGTAGCACATGCCTTTAATTCCAGCACTTGGGAGGCAGAGGCAGACAGATCTCTGAGTTCCAGGCCTCAGCCTACATTGTGAGGTCCAGAACTATCTGGGCTATGTAGAGAGACCCTGTCTAGAAAAAAAAAGAAATGAATTGTGTAGTTATAATACCTAATAGGATTATGAAAATTGAGTGTGTTAATACATGTAAAGTATTTGTAATAGTATCTGGCATATAATAAGAGTTCAGTTAATATTAGTTACTATCAATGTCTTTTTAGAAAAGGTTTTTTAATTATGTAATGAAAGCTGCTCCTACAATATTCCTTCTTACAGATAAAATTATCTATTTAACTTTCCACATTCAATCCTCTAAAACAACTAAGCAGCGCTAACTGCCTGAAATCAACACTAACCAATTTATCAGAGAAATGGCAGTATCATTGATTGTACTCACATTTTATCATACGTATGTTTTAAGAGCTATATCACAATTCTTAAAAAGAAAGTAACTGAAAAAAACTCTGCTTACAGTCCAATCAAGTCTCAATAGTTTAGTAACATCTGTAACCAAGGTTCTTCATGTTAACTACAGAATCCAGAAAACTTGAGTAAATATTTCTGGCATCTAACTATCTTTTTCGAGACAAATTAAGAGAAACAAGCACATTGCATGCAATGGGCACCATGGGTTATAATTCTGTCATGGAACACTAGTTGTTGGTATTAAAGGAATACAAAGAGAAAGTACGGATGAAGACACAATATTGAAACAGTCTAGGTAGGAGAAGGCTGCTCAACACCTGGAAAAATCATTTACTGCAGGATGAAGTTTAAGGGAATGATCAATACAAGGTACATAAATTCAACTCATGGCAATGAAAAGCACTAATACATATACGTTATATAATACATTTTATATATATATATATATATATATATATAGTTTTACCTCATCTTCACTAAATCCAACATCTAAAATTTCTTCAGATAAGAAAAACTCTAAAGTTTATGAAAAACAGGAAAGAATAAAACAAAATAATAATAATAAAATAGATCAGGATACTATGATCTTAAAATCGAAGCATCGATACCTTTATCATTCGGTAAATAAAATAAAAATATAAATAAAAATAAAATCGAACTTAGTTAAGCAAAATGTTAATGAACTTAGTTAAGCAAAATGTTAACTGAAATATAAAATTGAACATAGAAACAGAAACTATAAAAAAAAAAGAGTTTAAAATGTCATTAAACAACTGAAGGAAAATCACTCTATGGAACCAAAGCAGAGTCTTATTAGAATAAACAACTTTTAAATTTTTTTTTATTTATTTAGGTTTATTTAATGTGTCTGAGTGTTTTGCCTGCAGTGATGTACATATACCACATGTGTGTCTGGAGCCTTCAGAGGTCAGGATGTAGGAATCCCTGACTATAGATGGTTGTGAGGCACTATGTGGGTGCCGGGAACCAAACCTGGATCCTCGGCAAGAATAATGGGTGCACTGAGCCTTTTCTCCAGCCCTCTAGCCTAATTTTTTTTTTTTGTTTTGGCTTTTCGAGACAGGACTTCTCCGTTTAGCCCTGGCTGTCCTGGAACTCACTATGTATATCAGACTGGCCTCAAACTCAGAGATCCACCTGCCTCTGCCTCCAGGAGTGCTGAAGTCAAAGGTGTGCCCCACCACTGCCCAGCTACTCTTGAGTTTTACATGACATCATTGAGAGTCTATAGAAATCTCTTTAGTCAAGTCTAATCATGTACTTTCAATTAAAAAAAATACAATCATGACAGCAAATGTCTGTAATCCCAGCACTAGAAAGGTTCAAGTAGGAGGATCACAAATTTGAGGGCAACCTGGGCTACAGAATTGGATTCTGTATGAAAACAAACAAGCAAAGAAATCATTGTGTCCACCTTAACTGGGGAGAAAAGAACAGAAAAATTTCATTAATCTTTTTAACTCATTTTCTCTTCTTTGAAGACAGGATCTTAGAAAGTAGTTTGGGCTTTGTCTGATACTCACTATGTAGCCCAAGCTGGCCTCAAATTTGCAGCAATCCTCCTACATCAGCCCCTCAAGCACTCAGATTACACGTGTCAGCCATTATGCCTAGCAACACTAACTTTCCTGGTGCCTACTAATCAGTATCAAAGAAGTACAGTAAACTAGCCTTAACAACCCTATTCAGGAGAACAATTTTCTGGTAACAGATTACCAAAGAAGCTAAAGATGTACCTTTTTTAAAATTCATATACATAAAACCAACCACATATACATGAAACCACAAAGCCACATTACTTACAAAGAAAAATCAAGTATTTGGCTAAATTAAATGAAAAAAAAAATGCACTTCAGGAGACTGAAAAAGTGAACCAACAATTGTGTTTCTCTGTATCAAGGCCACCCAGAGCACATAAAAACTACCATTTGTGACAGACAAATATATAAAAGAATTACTATACAGGGACGGCATGGAACCACACATGAAAAACCCTGAGCATAAATATTAAGTGTAGAAAACTACAAAAGAAAAATGCAAAGTACCTTTAAAGAGTGTGATTTTATAGCTCCTCTTTTATTCTCCAACAATCACATTTCAATATACACTAATGGTAACTAGGACTACACTAATAGTGCAATGCTAACTGGGACTATCCTTTCTCTTTGCTATTTATTCTCCCTGACTCCCAAAATAGTGCTCCTCTAAATAGCAAACTGTATATTTTAATGTAAACCTTAGGTTCAAAAATAATCTTTCAGCATCAAAATCTGAAGTGTTCATCTATCATGAAGAACTGAAAGCAAAATAAAAATGCTATCCACTGTTTACAATATTCCCTTTGGGCTTCGGTGACTATGTTAAGCATACATTAAACATTAAAATGGCCATGACGTATTTTCACGTCCAACCCTGCATTCCCAAAGAACGAGATTTGACTCTGATCCTAGACCAGGCCACCAGATCCTAGGCCAAGCCACCAATTTTACTTCATACACATGATAAAAAAGAAATGTTGAATTTAATTTCATTAAAATTGTATTCACATTTTTACTTTAAAAATCTAAAATCACCTTCAAAGCTGCCAAACTCGTAATTTGTTTCTCTGGTAGTTAACTACTCCCTCACCACAAGAAATCAAAATCTGATGCCACATCTTTACCATCTACTTAAAAGTATTTGCATAGGAATAAAAATTTGAAACCAGGAATGCGCCTTCTCTTAACGTTTTTTTGTCAAAGCTAATGAGTGAGAACTAATGATTACAGCTTGGAAATGTTTATTCCCAGACTGGGGTGAAATTTTTCTATAATAATTGGGTAATGTACTTTACCAAGCACAATAAATATCCAAGCAAAACAAAATATCCATTGCTTTGGATTCCCTTCAGAACTTTACCATATATTCAAAAATGCATCTAACAGAAAAACAGAATAAGCTTGACACAAACTAATACGAAACTGAAGAAAGCAGGGCACTTACCTTGGACTTTGGGAGCAAATATACTAATTAAAGGAAATCAAGGATCTTAATTTTAATTGTATTTTTATTGCTGATGGCAATGTTAAAAATGTTCTTAAAAGAAAACATTGAAATAGTTTCATATCAACTTTTAAGCAGTTAAAACATCGCATTGTTGGGGAGGATTAATCATTTTAAATGTAAATATTCAATTTCCTATTGGTTTAAAAAGAAGAACCCCCTCTATCCTGTCAGTCTCAGATACCTTATAATACTACAGTTACTTCACAGTGGGAAGAAATGGCTAATAAGTACATTTCTTTTCCAATCCACTTCTCTACCTAGTCATTAAATACCAAATACTGAAACCGAATTCAGCCATGTCAATCTTCCTACCAGGAATGCTCCCTATGGCACCCCAATCCCTTCCACTGTCGCTTACTCCAACTGCCAAAGCCCCTCCTATTAATAGTAAATCCCTCTCATACTGACTCACTGCAACTCCAACTTGATGAAACAGACACCAAGAACATTTTAAATCTACAAATGGAATTTCCTATTTTCCAAAAAGAAAAAAAAATCAAAAGGAAAGTAAAAGTAGAGCACATTCAGACTAAGTTGCATTTAAAGTCTATCTAATTTGTAAGAATTTATGTTGTTTTCCCAATTGTGGCTGTTTAAATATTTTTTGAAAGTTTGTACACTGGGCATTATGTAATTACAGGCACACAAGCCCAAGTTTCTGTGTAAATAATTCAGATATGTAAATATAAAGTCAGTAAATTAAAATGTAAAAACTTGGAAATTTTTCTTCAAAACTCTTCCTCCTCAACTATAGAAATTTTCAAGCACATGCAAAAGTAGAATGAGTTAACAGTGAGCCCTTCTGAACTCATCTGGCTACAATAATCAACTGACAGCCGCTCCTCCTTCATCTCTGTCCTCCTACTCCCCTTATCTTTAAAGAGAATGAAGAGGGAAGCACTCAATAAGGACTCTGAGATTAACCCCAATGCAACAAAAGTATCAAACTAACATGTTAAAAAGTCAAAAATCCTACAATGTTACTATAAAAGCATTCAGCACAACTCCTGGAGAGTAAAATTTAAGAATTCAGTTCAAAATATAGAAAACCATCTTTAAGAACCTTAATCAAGTTAATAAGACCCAAGAAGTACATTTTAAATTATATTTTTAAAAGATAAATAGAAATATGAGGTAAAAATGAACTTCAACATTTGCAATTAGCTGGAATTCACGCAGCACTTGATCTCAAAACGGGGGAAAAAACAGACTATTTAACATAATGTGTCATGAAATTACAATCCAACCACTTGAAAAACCGCTGAACACTTACTCCTTAACTGGTCCTTCTGATCCCTAATTATAGATTGATATCAATGTAGAGAGAAAACCAGGCATTTTGACGTAAGTGCTTTTAAATGTTCAAAATTAACCCCACCGTTCATTGTGAAATATATGAAAGCAAGACTCAAAACTACCTGAATTGTATGTCGTTAAACAGAACTGTATCCACTTTCCAGGGCCGTCCAAAATAATTAATAATAGTAGTAGTAATAATAATAATAATAATAGTAATAATAATAATAAGTTCACATATACCCTTAAACGCAACGCACTGGGCTCCAGACAGATTTAGGAGACCGCCTCCTGCTTTTGCTCCTAACCAATGCGCAGAGAGAGAAGGTTGGCAGGAAAGTGCTGCGAGGACAGTAACAAACACCAGCAAGCTCCCGAGCAGGCCCTGCTAGAGCCAGGAATGACGCACTTCGGTAACCCGACTCTTTCTCCCCTCCACCCCCCCGCCCCCAGCAGCGGTGCTGACACCGCCAACAGCCCGGAGTAGGAAAAAAAAGACAACAGAAAAAAAAAAGGCTAAGCTTGGACCGCACCGGGTTTCATTAAGAAACCTCGATTATTCCTCTTTCGACACTAACCACCAGGACTAAACAGGAAAAGAAGCTTCGTGCTTAAGCAAGTCCCATCATGGTGGTTTAAGTCACTAAATTAAGCTGATAATGAGTCCAATCCACAGAGACATATATACAGGGTGTGGCTGCTGTGAAATACGGCGGTCCGTGGGAGAAAGGGGATACAGAATTTACACTCCAGTGCGAAGGGAAGATGGGGCTTTACTGGGGTCGAGGAGGAGGAGGCGGCCCGCGCATTTTAAGGAACCATTGCAAACCAACACAAGCGTCTCCTTTACTTAAACCTAACCCCACAGATGAAAAGTTTCTGATAGACATAGCACAGAAGCTGGAAATAATCATTTAATCAAAAAACATGACCCTCGATTTAAAAACTACATCCTGAAGAAAGGAGGAGGGAGGGGGGGGGTAGGCAACAACATAAAAAACATCCTAGGCCACTGAAGAGAAAGTCTCCCAGACCGGATGAAACTACTAATGCAATATTAAAAATTCAAGTCGAACACCAAAGCACAAACACACACACACACACACAAATCACACGATAACCCATTACCGTTGAGGATTAAAAATAAAATGACATATAACACCGACGAGGAGCAGAAACTAAATGTCGAAAGTACAGCGGTTTATAAAAAAAAAAAAATACTAAAGGCAAAACAAGACATTCTCGCGACGGGAGGGAAAGGGGGGGGGAGGCCGAAATCAACAATACGTTTACGATTCTAGGCCAGAAGAAAATGGGAACGGGGCTCAAAGTTTTGCGGAACTACTTGATGCTGTTTCCCACACCTTCTCTCTCCCATGGCCCAGCCGACCTTTTTCCTCCTAAGATTGCAGTCCACAGATCTCCAGCTACGTGAGAGAAGAAAAGAGAAAGTCGCCCTCAAGCAAGAAGAAAAAAAAGTGTGGAGGGAAAAACAGAGGCTGCCTACCTGGGGCAAGGATCAGCTCAGTTCGTGCCTTGAGAAAGACAGTGCGGGTGGGGGTGGGAACGAAAAAGCAGCACTAAAACTAAAACAAAAGTGGCGCCAAAACCCCCCAACAAACAGCCTTCCACTCCCGCCCTTCCCCCCCCTCCGCCCATGCCAGGCAGGCAGGGCCCCCTTCGGGGCAAGGTCTACGCGCAGGGGGACCGGCGCCGCTGGACCCCAGCCTATTTCGAAAATTGGTGCCCTAGGAGAACTGACCGAAGTCGGGGCCTCGGAAAGGATGGAGAGATCGATGCCAACAGCTTTGCCCAAGCAGTTCCCCCACCACGCTCTGGAGATGATGGGGCGGGGGAGAGAAGCCGAGGGGCCCGTCACATGAATGTTGTTCCCTCTCTAGGAAGGGAGGAAGAGAGGGAGGGAGGGGAGGGGAGGGAAGGAAGGAGGGGAAGGGAGGGGGGACGAGGGAGGGGTGTGAGCAGAGTAGATTTTCCCTCGCCTCCCTCGATCCGAGGCCCAAATAGACACAAGCGAGCCTGCTCGCCCTCCCCTCCCCCCCGGGTTCCCAGCACCACCATTTTGCTCGCTTCCTTCCCCGCACCACCACAGCGCGCTCTCCCACCACCACCACCACCCCTACCCGGCCGCGGCCTCCCCGGGTTCTCCTTTTCTCTCCCTCCCCCCCACCTCCTGACTACGGATGGCACCCCCACTCCACCTCCGGTTTGGGGGTTCTCTTCCCCCCCTCCCCAGGCTGCTTAAGAGGCCCCGGGAGGAGAGGAAGCGACATAGAGCGCTACGCGGAGGAGCGGAGCCTCCATCTTGCGCCGCTGCGCGTTCTCCATTTTGGGCCACCCATTGGGGGTGGGGGGGTGCTCCGCGGAGGCCCCGAGGGAGAGTTGGGCGAGGGAGGCAAGAGAAAACCTTCAGCGAGGGTAGTCGAAAAGGAGCGTCCTGCGCTAAAAAGCGGCTCCGGGAGGAGGTAGGCAGGAAAGAGCTGGGGGGAGGGCACTGGAAGTTCCTGGGAAGTGTTGGGGTAGCGACTTGGGGGCGGGGAGGAGAGGCAGGGGGGGACGCGGGGGCGAGGCGACGACTCGCTCCCCACCCGGACACAGCCGCTCACTCCATGGCTGCCCCGCACGGGGCTCCAGGAAGCCGAGAGGGCCGCGAAATGGCAACGGAGCGCCCGGCCTCTCTTCTCCCTCCCGGCTGCACGCTCTCCTAGCCCGATCTCAAGCACACACGCCTCACGGTGGGCCGCGCGCCCTCCGGGTGCCCCTCCAAACTTCTAGAAGCTTCGCCTCCGCCATTTTATAACTTACCTCCCCCCTCAGCGTACACAGAGGCAGCCAGGAGACTGTTGGCCTCCCCCACTCCTTCCTTCTTTCTTAGGCCGGGGGCTTCTTCACCCCTGGGCTGGTACAAGATTTTTTTCCCCCTTCCTCTTCTTTACACCCTTGAATTCTACTCAGTGACGGAAGCTCCCGCGGTTCTAGAGCGTTGGGGGGGGGGAGGTTTGAAAGTGGCGGTCGGATCCGGCGGGGTTTTTTTTCTTTTTTTTTTTTCTCTTTCTTTCTTTCTTTTTTTTTTTTTTTCTTTTTGGTGGCGCTTCGGGATTGTTTGGGGTGTTCGCTCTTCGGCGACTTGGAGGCGAATGGAACGCGCAGGCGCCATCTGTCGGCCACGAACCCGCGCCCAGCTCCCGTTGGGAGGGAGCGGCATCTAGCGGTAGCGAGCCGCCATTGCAGCGCGCGCCTCCCACCCGGCACCCTCCTCCCTGTCGCCGACCAATCGCGGCCGAGCGACTCCCGGCTTCGGCGTCTCTGACGCCTCCTGTGAACTAGGCGCCCGCAGGGGCGCGCCGCCGAGTAGGGTAAACAAGGTGGCGTGCCCGCGCCTCTCTTACTCATTCGTTGGCACGCGCTTCCGCCCCGCGCGGACTGGCCGGGGCCGCGGCAGCCTCGGCTGCGGCGCCAGGGAACAGGGAGGCCGGAGGCCGGGAACAGGCTCCGGCTGAGCTGGGCCATGGGAATTCCTAGCCCTGGCGACAGGATCGCCGGACTCCTCCGCCTCCCGCGCAGCCCCAGAGTGGCGACCCCGCCGACCCGCACCCTTCGGGGCTCTCAACACACCCACCCCAGCGAGGGGGCCTCTGGGTCCTTGTTCCCGGACCCCTGCTTCCCTCCGGTCCTTTCCAACGCCCCCCTCTCCCCCGCCACACACAGCACCAGAAGAACCCAACTCTGCCACCTGATCCCAACGTGGTTCAAAGCCTCGCGGTTTTATTCTATTCGCTTTTTTGTTTCCTTCGAGTATGGGGTGCTGATTTTACAAGGAAGACTGGGAGGGGGGGATAATTCTTCTTTTCACCTGCCTAATTCCTGTTCCGAGAAAACGTGGTCTCTATCCTCAAATTCTAGGAGACTTAGGGAACTGGGCTACTAGGCTAGTCCAGCCGCTCAACCAGTTTATTGGCGACTTTGGGGGCGGAAGAGGAGACGTGACCAAAGTGGTGTGAAATCCACATGCGTGGCACAGAGCTGGCAAGGGACCTGTGGAGATCCCCGGGCACTGCTGCTGGTCTTCTGTGGAGGCGGCCTTGCCACATTGTTAACAAGTTCCTTATCTTTGCTCTTAGCCCTCCCCCCGAATATTTTGAAGTGCAAAAGGACCTTTTGCACTCTTTCCGACTCCCTTGACTCTTTATCACCCTTGGGTGTTAATTGTGAGGATTTTTTTTCTTTTTGTCACTTCATTTCCAGTCCATCCTACTGGACTTTTGACTGCCTAGAGCTCTCTATGCAGGCGTGGGGGGACACTGAATCCTGTCCCTGCCAAGCTCCTATTCTTGGACAGGAAGGGAACTATTAATTACAGTGTCTCCATTGCTGTTACAGAAGTTCCTAGTCGCCTAAAATAGTACCAGATTTTTGTTTTTTTTTTTTGACATGTTGATTAAAATATCTTACTCAGTATTCAATTGTTTCAAACATATTTAATAATCAGACAAATGACAAATATTAGGAGCTGAGTAAATGGTGGACATCACACCCAATCACGAATCTCAAATTATATTCCTTCCAGGTCTGCGTCTTATGTCTTCTCCAACCCATTGAGCTTATTGCTCATTTTCCTGCAACTTTAAAAAAAGGAGTTACAGTATATTTAATCAAGTGAACAATAGAAGTTAAACATAGGCATCTAAATATCAATAACAAGAAATAAAGCCTTAGACATTTTTACTTACCACTAAAGCTCCAGGGAATGGAATACTATTCAAAATAAATTTCCATTTCTTTTCTAGACCATCTTTGTTAGAATTTTATGCAGTTTTTCATAGATTCGAGTTTCAGAATGCTGTGGCTAGAACATTAAATAGGGAGTAGTGGAAAATTTACAGTTAAAGCAAAATTCCACCTGAAGTAATAGAAAAAATTGGACTGTGTGCCAAATAATTTTACAGTAATTAATAGTTCCATTGCGCCAGTTGTAAGTACATGATTTCCTGTTTTGTTTTTTACTGTTTTAGTATTAACTGGAAACTTGATTTTTCTGCTCCAAACAGCACACAGCATGTGGTACATTTCCTCATCAGGTTTTGAAATTTAAGTTCTAAGTTGATTGTGGAGCAATTGAGATACTAAAACAAATCTAACCTTTAAATAAAATTAAAAAGTTCCTCTTGCAAATTTGTTTTCATTTTGTGAAAAGTACTACTGAAAATTAGTAGCTGTAGTGTAACACCAGAAATTAACTTTGTAGCAAATTTATACTAATTTTTAGTAGTGTCCATCATTGGCCCCTCTTTTTGCTGCAGTTCTTTCAAAAAAAAAATCAAACCCTAGTAGTACAGTGCTTAGTGTTCCTTCAACCTATCCTAAGAAGTCAAGTTTATTTTGTTCAGGACTAAAAGACCCGAAGAATTCACAGATGTAAAATCATCTTAATCATAATTTTATGTAACATGCCCATGAGCACAAGACTATTTGGAAAGAGTCACAAGAAGAATTATCAATGCTTTATTTAGATTTTGACAAACCCAGAGGATTATCTGTTACAATGTAGTCTGTACATTTCTAGTGACCAGAATGTTTTTTGCCTTAGTGTCATATCCATGACACTGAACCAAATGTTTATAGTCTCTGATAAGTTTTCCTATTCCAGAATTTACCAGGTACTCAACAAGTCTACTTCACAATACTATGTCATGGTCATATTACACACACAATTAGGTTAGTTAATTATGTAATTTTCTATTTCCCAACACTATTCTATACATGAAGCCTATTGATGAACACATTCGGGTCCACAGAAATTCAAAGTTACATCACAATATCATAAACAAGAACAAAATATAAACTATAAGCTGTGAGAAAATATTTCCTATGTAAATGACAAGGCTGATTATCATAGTATACGAGGAACTCTTAATAAGTTAGTGATAAGAATTAAAAGTTCAGCCCGGTAGTGGTGGCCCATGCCTTTAATACCAGCACTCAGGAGGCGGAGGCAGAGGCAGGCAGAATCTCTGTGAGTTCAAGGCCAGCCTGAGTTACAGCAGACTGAGTTCCTTGACTGCCAGAACTACAACAGAGAAACCCTGTCTTGAAAAAACAAAAACAAACAAAAAGAATTAAAAGTTCAGTAGTAATAGCTGGTCGATGGCGGCACACGCCTTTAATCCTAGCACTCAGGAGGCAGAGGCTGCCGATTCTCTGTGAATTCGAGGCCAGCCTGGTCTACAGAGTAGATTCCAGGACAGCCAGAGTTAGAACAGAGAAACCCTATCTAGAAAATCAAAAAAAAAAAAAGTGGAAGAAGAAAGAATACGTGTGTGTGTGTGTGTGTGTGTATGTGTGTGTTCACCTCGTCAGCCACCCATATATATCATATCATGTAGAACTGTATCTAAGGAAAGTGAAAAAGTTGGAGGTAGCTTCTACAATGTGGTCCTGCTTGCATATGCATTAAATCATCTGTGAAAAATATACAGGTCACCTAACAAGAGTTAACTTGTAAGAAAGAGGCAGTTACCATGATTTGCCATATGGTAGACAAATCAGCTTGACACTATCTTAGTAAAGAACATTGCAAGCCAGGCAGTGGTGGCACGGGCCTTTTATCCCAGCACTCAGGAGGCAGAGGCAGGCGATTCTCTGAGTTCGAGGCCATCCTGGTCTACAGAGTGAGTTCCAGGACAGCCAGAGTTACAACAGAGAAACCCTGTCTCTAAATAAATAAATATAAAAAAAATTATACTTTATACATTTGCTACCTTTTAATTTTCCCATTTAGGGTTTGGTTTTTCGTGGTGATGAAGGAGTTTGGAGTGCTTGTTTTGTTTTGTTTGGTCTCAAGTAGCCCAGATTAGAGCTCAAACTCCTAATCCTCCTGCCTCTACTTCCCAAGTGCTAGAACTAAAGGCATGTGCCTCTAGGCCATGCTCTTATTATTATTATTTTTACTTTGTTTTGTTTTTTGTTTTTTGTTTTTTTGTTTTTCAAGACAAGGTTTACCCTGGCTGCCCTGGAACTCCCTCTGCAGACCAGGCTGGCCTTGAACTCACAGAGATCCTCCTGCCTCTGCCTTGTTGCTGAGTACTGGGATTAAAGGTGTGTGCCACTACTGCCCGCCTTATGCTCTTATTTTTAATGAATGTATATTACTTAGGTAAGTTTTTGTAACTACGTTTATCTGGTGTGTGTACGTGCATGTGCATATGAACACTACAATGTGTATATGGAGGTCAGAGGACAACTTGCAGAAGATAGTTCCTTCTGTTCATGCTATGGGTTCTAGGGCTGAAACTCGGGTCAGCAGGACTGGCAGCAGGTGTCTATCCACTAAGCCATCTTGCCTGTCCTTCTGTGAGTTTTATCATATCATGCTCCAAAAAACAGTTTGGCATTTCCTTTTAGGTTTGTTTTGGTTGTTTTGTTTTTTAGGATGTTTTGTTTTAGTTGAGACAAGTCTTTGCTATGTATCTCAGGATGGCTTGAACTCCTGGTATTTCTCTTGTCTGAGCCTTCCAAGTGCTACTATTATAGGCATATGCCACCATACACAGCAGTTTGTTGCTTTCTTATGTACATAGCATATGACCAACAGGCTTTCTCCTGAGCATTTATCCTAGAAAAATAAAAACTTATGTTTACACAAAAACATACACATGTTATGATAAGCAAAAATAAGAAACAACCCAGATTATTCATCAAATGGTGAAATGGTTTAGCAAAGTGTGCATTCACATATGGAATATTACTCAGCAATTAAAATGAACCATAGATTCACAGGGAAATTTGAGTGATTCTCAAGGGCATTATACTTAGTATAAATATAAAAAGGTATTCCCACAAAGTTAAAGGCTACCTGGTGGCTCAGCAGGTAAAGATGTTTGCCGTCACTGGATGGGTGGTGGTGGTGGCACACGCCTTTAGTCCCAGCACTTGGGAGGCAGAGGCAGGTGGATCTCTGTGAGTTCAAGGCCAGCCTGGTCTACAGAGTTAGTTCCAGGACAGCCAGAGTTACAACAGAGAAACTCTGTCTCAAAAAACAACAAAAAAGATGCTTGCTGCCAAACCTAAAATGACCTGAGTTCAATCCTCAGTGCTCACATGGTGGAAGGAGAGACCCACATACTACAAGTTGTCCTCTGACCTCCACACCTGTGTTGTGCTATGTACACATGCATACATGCACAAATAATGCAAAAAATTAAGTCATGTGCTATAATATCATTATATAATGGTCTCAAACTGACAAAATTATAGTTCACAATAGATTTCACAGTTGACGCAGATTAGATTTGGGGAATGGGTATGCCTATTAAGGGGTGACATGAAGGAGTTTCTTTGTGGTATTTAAAACAACTGTATATTCTGATTGTCTTGATCATTGTCTTTGTTAGGGTTTCTATTGTTTCGACAAAACACCATGACAAAAAAGCAAGTTGGGGAGGAAAGGGTTTATTTGTATTATACTTCCACATCACTGTTCATCATTGAAGGAACTCAGGACAGGAACTCCAACAGGGCTGAAACCTGGAGGAAGCAGCTTATGCAGAGCCATTGAGAGGTGCTACTTACTGGCTTACTCCTCGTGACTTTCTTAGCCTGCTTTCTTATAGGACATTGAACCACCAGCCCAAGCATGGAACCACCCACAATTGACTGCTCTCCCCCACCAATTACCAATTAAGAAAATGTGTTACAGCTGGATCTTAAGGAGGCGTTTTTCTCAAGTTTTGTCCTTTCAGATAACTCTAGTTTGTATGTCAAGTTGACATAAGACTAGCCAGCACTATCACTCAAATCTAAATATGTAATAAAATTTCATGGAACTACACACACTTCGTGGAAAATTGGTGAAATTCAAATATGTACATGAGCTAGCAATATTGTGTCAAAGTTAATTTCCTGCGTTTGACAGGGCACTGTTGTTATAGTTACTATTAGCATTAAACAAAGCTGTATGAAAGGTACATGAAATTTTCCCTACTATATTTGCAGGGGTTTATGAGCACTAAACTATTTCAAAATTTTAAATATAATAAAAATATCCAGCCAGACACAATGGTGCGTATGTCTACTCAGGAGGATTGCTTGAGCCCAAGACTGCAAGTCCAGACAAAGCAATGTATCAAGACTTTGTCTGAAAAAAAAATCATACTGATAACAAAAGAAAACAATCTCCTGTTGGTGGAAAGATAACTACCCAATATAAAAGAAATGCATCAAATTTCTAGTTTACAGTCATTTTTGTGAACTTAGAGATAGGACTAATTTCCAAGATCCCCTATCATTCCTTGTATGACTAAGAGCTTGATGCTGTAATACTTAGAGTTGACCTTTGACCTGTGGCATCAACAGGAAATAGCCGTACCTATAAACCTTATCTATAACAAATTACTAACAGTTTTGAAAGACACCTTAAATACAATATTATTTGGTTTTCTGATTCTTCTTACTTTGTATAACATGCAGTCACCCCAGTGAGTTAATGGAACTGAAAATGTATCTATATAGTAAAGTGTTCCCCCACAGGATCTTCCCCCCTTCTCAGACAGGATCTCTCTATGTACCCCTGGCTGTCCTTGAACTCACTCTATAGACCAGACTGGCCTCAAACTCCCAGAGATCTGCATGGCTCTGCCTCCCAAGTGCTGGGATTAAAGACATGCACCACCATGCTTGGCTTTTTCTTTTAAATTGGGGAGTAGGGTGCAGGAGTCAGTTCTCTCCTAGCATGTGGGGCCCTAGGGGTTAGACTCAAGTCACCAGCCTTGGCAGCAGAGTGCTTTTACACTAAACCATCTTAGCCGACCCTAAGTACTGATTATCTCTTATATCAAATACATCTCACTTCTCACCTGCATTTATAGTTAATAGTCCCATGTCCAGTTACTTTTGCATCAAATCCAATCTTGATTAGATTATTGCCTACTTTTATGCTCATTTAATTGTTCCCCTATTTAACTCATTCAATTTCATTTTTTTTGAGATATAGTCTCACTATATAGCCCTGGGTAGTCTGGAACTCACTGTGTAAACCTGACTGGCCCTCAAAGAGATATGCCTGTCTCTACCTCCCAAGTTCTGGAATTAAAAGCATGCCCCATCATGTCTGGTTCAGTTACATAATTTCTTATTGGCCCACATTGCTTCCATTCCTGCTTCTATAACATCTAGGTGTACCTGGAATGCCTGAGGGACAGACGTGGTGTCACACACCTGTAATTCAAGCACTGGAAAAGCAGGGGCAGGAAAAACAGGAACTCAAGGCCAGCCTCTATTACATAGCAAGTTTAAGGCTAGCCTGGGCAACATGAGACACTGTCTCAAAAATTAAAATAAAATTTAAATAAAAGAGACATCGAGGGATCTTCCTTAAATGCCAATTTTGTTGCCAGAAGTCTGGAGTTAGTGTGAGACTTGAGATTCTACGTAACCAGCAGGACACACCTATGCTGGTAGTCTGAAGTCCACACTTTGAGAAATGAGGACATGAAGAACAAAGTATAAAGTCCTTAGGGTAGGTTTTAGTACTTTCCACACATCCAAATTTCATCACTCCTCATGGGGAACTCTGATGGAGTAATGTTTCTATTGTTCAGCCCTCTATTCCCTTTGAATAGCCCAGAGAATAAGTACTCAATGGGTAGTTTTGAAATGCTACAGCAGCCTGCTGGAGGCCCTGGTCCCTGCAGACTTGGGCAGTGAGACCCAACTTTGGATGGAATCTCGTCTTGCTTGGTCTCAGGCTAGTATAGGCCAGGTGAATGTCCATGATTAGAGCCTCCAGAAACCATGGCAATGCTCGTGATCCATGCTCCTACCACATTAGCTGGACTTAATTTTCTTTTATTTGGTCTTTTTAGGGGGGAGGGGCACAAAGGTGGGAGGGTGGAACAGGGAGGAGGAATGGGAAGAGGATGTTATCAAGATACATTGTATGAAACTCAAATTATAAATAAAAGTATTTAAAAGGGCAAAGAAGTTTTTTCTTTCTTTTTTTTGGTTTGTTTTTTGAGACAGGGTTTCTCTGTTGTAATTCTGGCTGTTCTGGAACTCACTCTGTATACCAGGCTGACCTTGAACTCACAGAGATCCACCTGTCTCTACCTCCCTAGTGCTGAGATTAAAGGCGTGTACCACCACTTGTGGGCCAGAAGTTTTTCAATAAACAAATCGCCTTTAAAATATAAGGAAAAAATACTTTTTATGGATATTTTAAAAAATTCAGCCCTGAAAAAAGAAAGAAATGTTACTATAGAGGTTAGTAAAGAAGAACCTTTACACACTGCTTTTTGGGAATGAAAACTGGTGCAGAAACTATAGAAATCAATATGGAGGTTCCTGATAAAACTAGAAGTAGAACTGCCATATGATCCAGCCATAGTACTCCTGGGCATATAGCATAGCATAATCATCCCCAGTTTTATCCATTTTCCAAAGAATACTAAGTCAGCTCACTACAGACATACCTGGAAATCCATGTTTATTGCTACATACTATTCATCGTAGCTAAGAAATGAAACCAGCCTAGATGTTTATCAATAGGTAAATGGATAAAGAAAATGTGATACATACACAGGACGAAGTTTTACTTACCCATACATAAATATGACATTATGTAATTTGCTGAAAAATGGATGTAACTGGAAATCATTATGCTAAGCAAAATAAGCCAGATTCAGAAATAAAACAATCCGGTGTTTTCTCTCTAGATTCAAGAATGTATGTGTGTGTGTTATGTGATATGTATGGGTGTGTATGTAGACATGCAAATAGAAAAGGAACTATGAAAGTAGATCTTACAGAGGAAAAGAGGGTAATGGAATACAAGTTACATAAAAACAGAAAGGGGAACTTTTTGGGGGGACCAGCAAGGGCTTTAGCGAAGGACAAATGAGAGAGCAGACTAAACAGTATAATGAGATATATTTGTTGAAAGTCTGAGAATAGCCTAGCAGGGGTGGTGCACGCCTTTAATCCCAGCACTGGGCAGGGGGCAGAAGCAGGTGGATCTCTTTGAGTTCGAGGCCAGCCTGGTCTACAGAGTGAGTTCCAGGACAGCCAGAGTTACAACACAGAAACCCTGTCTTGAAAGAAAAGGAAGGAAGGAAGGAAGGAAGGAAGGAAGGAAGGAAGGAAGGAAGGAAGGAAGGAAGGAAGGAAGGAAGGAAGGAAGGAAGGGAGGAAGAGAATATAGCTCAGTAGTAGAAGTAGAATGCATGGTCAGCAAATGAAACACTCTGGGTAAATCACAGCACCGAAAGCCATATGCATAGGTGAGTGTGTATTTGTTGAATGACTAAAAGAATGAAGTAGTATCTGATCTTCAGTTTCTAATTCAAGTACAGAAACTATGTCTCTCATTTTGGAAGTCTTCTCTCTACCAGATAGGGGTTTCTTGATTAATTGTTAAAGATTATTTTATGTTTGTGAGTGTTTTGCCGGCATGTATGTACGTGCACCACATGCATGCTTGGTGCCCAAAAAGGTCAGAAGATGACATCAGATTCCCTGGAACTAGAGTTATGGAGGACTTTGAGCCACCATGTGGGTGCTGAGACCCAAACCTGGGTCCTCTGCCAGAAGAAGTGCTCTTAACCGCTGATCTGTCTCTCCAGTCCCCCTACTAGGCTTTTTAATGCTTTGCAAATAATTATCATAATAGCCAACTGCTTTTACATTTATTATAACTATCCTACCTGATATAATGTTAGCATATGGTAGAAAAATCAATAAATTTTTACTACATTGAAATGAGAAAATAAATAATAATCTAGGACAGCACTATTAGAATGTTTTGCCCCAGGCGGTGGTGGCGCACACCTTTGATCCCAGCCCTCAAGAAGTAGAGGCAGGCAGATCTCTGTGAGTTTGAGGCCAGCCTGATCTACATAGCAAGCTCCAGGACAACCGGGGCTACATAGTAAAACCCTTTCTTAAAAAAAAAAAAAAAGAATGTTTTGCAATGACAGTTGTGTAATGTGGGCTGTCCAATGTGGCAACTACATGACACTATTGAATGCTTGTAATGTAGTTAGAACAGTAGGGAGTAGATTTTTTTAAATTTTAATTAGTTTTAGTTAAAGCTTAAATGTAAATGGTCACATGTAGCTAGTGCCTACTGTATTTGGGCAATGTGTGTCTAGAGACTCCTGATTCTAGTTGTTTTTCCTTTGAAAGTATTTACTGAGTGCCCCATGTGGCCCAGACACACAGTACTCTAGAGGTTGGTAATGTGAAGAATACTTGAAGAAGGTGCTTGACCTTACCTAGCTTTGAATCTGTTAAGAAAAGAGAAGAAGGCTTAGATCAATCCAAACAAGAGTTACAAAAGATTGACAGCATAGGACATGCACAAAGGAGAGTGCGTGTGGCATGGTCCCAACAGGAAGGTAAGACTTGACGTGGCATAGTACTCAGTAAACAAACAGAAGATAGAGCACTTGCCCAGAAAGGAGTGTGAACAAAACTGTAAAGTGAAACCTGAATGCCCATCTTCCCCTGGAAATCTAAGACCTATAGTTCATTTGGGCAATAGGGATTAGAGGCCAGGGAACACCCTTAAAAGAACTGGAGGCAATTACACAGGACTGGTGGGAATGCATACAGCTTTATATGTTGTTGAGAATGTAAACTTGTCAACCACTATGATACTATGATATACGTATGCAGGTTTCTCAAAAAAGAAAAAAAAAACACTACAATTAGATCCTCCATATGACCCAGCTATAGCTATACCACTCCTGCATATTTACCCAAAGCAGTCCTACTCAACAACATACCAGAGATACATGTATACACTTGGAGGAGAGGCAGGTGGGAGGCCCAATCATCAAGGTTTATATGCAGCACTGAGGAAGGAATGTGGTACCCTAAGAACAAGAGCTAAGGAAGCCAAACGTTTAAGATATCATTTTAGAATAGTGGCTCTGCTTGATGTACTGGGAAGCTGACGCATGGTGAGGACCGCAGTCAATAAGTAGCAGCGTGTGGTAGTTTGAATGAGAAATGTGCCCCATGGGCTTAGGCATTTGGACACTTGGTTTCCAGTTGGTGGTCCTGTTGGGAGTGACTTGGGAGTTATGGTCTTGCTGAAGGAAGTGCATCGTTACAGTTGGGCTTTGAGTGCTTAGTACCTTGCCCCACTTTCAAATACACTCTCTGCTTCAAGCTTGGAGTTGAGATGTGACGTCTCAGCACTCTGCTCTTACTGCCATGCCTGGTGCTCACTGCCATGCATCCCAGTCTTGATGGAACCATAAACCCAAATACACTCTTCCTTCTGTAGGTTGCCTTGGTCATGATATTTTTCACAACAGCAGAAAGTAACTAATATGTGGTAAGAGTTTAAATAGGTGGAGATTACACTTCATAGCATGAAAACAAAATGAGACTTATGGGGGCCAAGGATGTAGTTTTGTGGTAGAAAATTTGTCCAGCATGTTTAAGCCTTGCATTCTACTCCCAGCACCACGAAAGGGGGCTGGAAAGATGGCTTAGCAATTTAGAGCATTTGCTACTCTTGCGGAAGACTCAGCACCTACGTCGTGGTACACAATTGTTCATAGATTCAGTTCCAGAAGTTCTGACACCCTCTTCTGACCTTGAGACCACAGAAACGTGGTATGCTTACATGCATGCAGCCAAAACACTCATATACACACACAAATTAAAACAAAATACATCTTTTTATTCCATGGACAGTAGAGGCACAGCTTTTAAGAAATGAATATGTCTCTGAGAAGCATATGCCAAACTGGTTCACATCTGGACATTTCAAAAATCTTCTGACTAAATTATTTGAAAAATACTAGACAGAATAATTGATTCCTATTTGCACCCAAGTCTTTAATCACTTAATGCTGGCACTTATCCTACTTATCAGTATTAAGTAGTTAAACACAACATGCGGTTTCCTTATGTAGAAACAAATGAAATGTGCATTATTTCTAGTGTCAGTTTACAAAAAACAACAATAGACAATAACTGAGAGAAGACCTATCAACTCAAACTCACCAACTACTTTAAAGAAACTATTTTGATACAGGATATTTTAAATAGAGTTCAGTACAACCCAGGCTGGCCTCAAATTCACTATGTGTTTGTTCTTACGGAAATGACAATCACAATAAATAAATGTAAAAATGTTCAACCTCACTAGCTGTCAGAAAAACTGCAGATCAAAAGTGCATTAAGATTCCATCTCACCCCAATAAGAACGGCAGTTGTTAAGAAAACAACATGTACTGGTGTGTTTGTGGACAAAGGGGGAATTCTTACACACTATGGGAGGGAAATATAAACTAGTCCAGCCACTCTGTAAGTCCATATGGAGGTTCTTGAAACAACTAAAAATAGATCTGCCATGTGCTCCACTTGTGGACGATTACTCAAAGGACCCCAAGTCCACATGTCACAGAGATACTTGTACATCAATGTCTATTGTAACAGTATACACAATAGCTACCTTATCAAACCAACCTGGGTATCCAACAACAGAGGATACATAAGGAAAATGTGGTATGTGTTAGATCAAAGAAGCTTCCCCTGTAAGGGGATAGGTCATACCTTATGTATCTTAACTAGTACCTCCCCTAAGCTGCTAAACTCCTTGTTTATAACAGCCCCAAGGTAAATTGGAACAATAGGATTAACTTCCTAAAGTACTGCTTTATATCCTTTCTATTGTCTTCCCTAATCTGCTAAGCTTAGAGACTCCTAACCTCTAAACTCAGAGACTCCCTACCTTCTAAAGTCTATCAATGTGAAGAATTCCCTCCATTCTGAGAGGTGCTGCTGGATCCCTACGTTATTTGCAGTTTCCTCCTATTTGAGTGACAAGTGATACTAAAGTTCTGATTATAAGCCAAGCAGTGGGGGCACATGCCTTTAATCCCAGCACTCGGGAGGCAGAGGCCAGCCTGGTCTACACAGTGAGTGTTGAGCTACATAGTGAGATCCTATCTCCAAATAAATAAATTAATTAATTAGTCAATTAATTAAATATTAAAATAAAATATCTGATTGCATGAAACCTGTCTCAGGGCATTCTCTACTGAACCTGGAAACTATTTAAAGCTATGTATGCATATATATAGCTTTAAATATATATAAATATAAATAAATAAATATAAATATATATAAACTTTTCAGCCATAAGAAAGAATGCTGCCGTGTAGTTTGCAGGACAATGGAGGCAACTAGAGATAATCACATTAAATAAATTAAGCCAGCTTCAGAAAGACGTTTTCTCTCATTTGTAGTTCCTGGATTTTATGCAATACAAAAATTACCGTGTATATGACCTGAAAGTAGAAGTAAAACTAACTAGGGTGACAGAGGACTAGTGGGAAGGGAAAGGGTAACAAAAAGGGGGGGAGGGCGACATGAGGAGATGTGCTCAAAATGCAATATTTACTTGTATAAAAACTTAAAAAAGGTATTTCTGAAAGAAAGAAATAGCAATCATTTTGGAAGCAAAATCATATGTTATTCTTAGGCAGCAAAGGCCCTTGTCACCCCACCTCCAAAACAAGCATATTTTGGCTATTTTCCCACAATGCTAGAAGGGATTTCCTTGAAATTAACACTTCTCGTGAACCCCCTCAGAAAGACTCTGTTTTATTGGCTCACGTATGAGCTTATAAATCAAAGATCATATCAACAACTAAGAGGGACACTAAATAGCAACAAAGACTGCTTGAATTTAAGTGCAGTATTTGTTATACATTAACTAAAAACATTAACTAAAATGTTCAAACACCAAAACCTCTGTCAGCATGTTTGCTGGTAGATGATGATAACACCTCTAATGTTAGACACTAGAAATTAATGTTGTGGAAAGATTAAGAGGTGTTAAGAGAGGATGAGTGGTTATTTGCCAAGTACAAAAGGGCTAGAGAGAACCTTCTGAGAAAATATTGTATTCCCTAAATACAGACAATACTCAATTTTATTCTTTTAAACAGATATTCCAGATGCTTCTAGGACAATGAACAAAGCTTGAGTGACTTCTAGTAGATTGTATTCCTGTTGATTATTGTCTTGCAGTTATGTCAAATGGTATCTTTAATCTTCAGAAATGTGAACTCAACTGGATGAGGTACTATACATTCATACTCTCAAGATATTGAGGCAGGATCATTTTTTGAACTCAGTAGTTCCAGACCAACATGGGCAACATAGAAAGACATCATTGTGAGAAGAAAGGACATCACAAGTGACAACACAAGCCTAGATTTCCCATACTTCAGAGCCTGAGTTAGGAAGACAGTGAGCCCCCATTTCAGAACAAAATAAGAAAAGAAAGTAAACCCTGGAGTATTTAGCATTGAATGGGACATTATTTTATTGCACACAAATGATTCTGAAAGAATGTTGGACTGAATATAATCCTTGTGTGTACTTTACATTAGTTCACTGGTGTGCTGATTGTACACTTGGCTTCCTAACTCTGGTCCCATGATCTCCCACTGATACCTCCATGGAAATCAGTAAGCACAGTGTATCAGTGCAAACCATGCCATGCATAGTCAGTTATTAAAATATAAAAAAAATCCATCTGGGTTCTGATTGGTGGCACATACTGATACTCTCAGCACCTAGACAGCTGAGTAGTAGAATGAATAACTAGTTTAAGGCCAGACAGAGCTATAGAGACCCTGTTTCAAATTCAAACTAAAACCCACCAGTGCTGCTAAATACACAAACTAATAATAGTAATATGCTATCCTCTGGAATTATCTTTCAAATGTGTCTGACCAAGAAGAAGGTAAATATGTGCATTATCCTAACTTTGTAATAATTTATCATATAATAGCTTTGACCAAACACTTTCCTTCCAAGTCTCCATTGCTTCACAGGACTTTGGAAAGGTCTCTGTTGGATATATTCTGTCTCTTGTCCCTTCATTCCAGCTCCTAGAACTGTATGGAAGGTACACAGAAAAGCATCCAGAGCTCTCCTTTCTACTTTTAGAGGAGAAATTCAAGAGTCAAGAAATGAACTTCTCACACACCTGCTGTCCTGGATAAGAGTTAGGAGAAGCACCCCCTTCTTATCCCTTAATTTTCCATAAACCCCTCAAGAACAAATTTTTGCCAGGCACAGTGGCACCCCCTGCTCAGGAAATAGAGACTGGTGGGTTTCTGAGTTCGAGTCCAATCTATTCTGAGTATTGGGTTCCAAGGCAGTTCAGGATACATAGTGAGAACCTGTCTCAAAAGAGGGAGGGGGGGAGTAAACAACAACAAAAGAACACATTTTCCAGACTAACTTCAGATATATGAACATCCTCCTCTGCATCCTGGCAAAATTTGGTATGTTTATTTATGTCATAAATAAGAACATCTATCTAATACAGTAGACACTCAAAAATATAAAATTTCATAATCAGTAAGTACTTGTTATAACCAGTAGTTTAGAATCTCTTTGTTTAAAGATGCTTTTGATTTGCCAAGCTATAAAATCTGCCGTGTATCAACAATGAAAGTAGATGGTTCGTTTCTCAGAGAGGGTGATGGGTGCCCAAATGCCTAGGTGCCAAATTATGAACTTCGATGAGCCTTTGGAGTTCCTATTGAAATTTCACGCTTTCAGATTCAAATAAGGCTTGTGGAACACTTCTCAAAAGTCACCTAACAGAATGAAGAAACTCTGTAGTCAGCTATACCCAGAGAAGTGAATCCGTAACACAGGGAGATTAAAGACAGAGACATAGATATAGATTGCTAGGATAAATAATTGGTTCCGATTTTTTTGAGTGCTGGGGATTGAAACCAAGGCCTCCCACATTCCAGGCAAGCACTCTAACAATGACATATGTCCCAAGCTTTATCTTTATTTAAAAATAACATTTTTGGGACATAGAAATAGCTCACCAATAAAGATGATTGCTGCTAAGCCTGACCACCTGAGTCTGATCCCCAGAACTCACATGATGGAAGGAGAAAACCGATTCCTGCAAGTTGTCCTCTGAACTTCAAGTCCGTGCTGTGGCACATGCATGTATATGTACATGTATGTGTATGAACACAACACTAGATTAGATAGATGGATAGATTGATAGATAGAGTCCAATAAAGTTTTTAAATGACATTTTCATAGGCTGAACTCCCAGGTTTAGATCAGTAGTGGAGTGCCTGGTTACTGAACCCTAATGTGGCAAAATATTAATAAGCAAATAAATAAATAATCCCTTTCACAACATCTTTAGGAAAACTATAAAATTTGAATATGACAAGGTTTCAAAAGAACTACCAGAAGAAATTTAATGAGGTTAGTAGTCTATTAAGGTCTCAATCATCAGAGACATTTTTACTGGGGTCTTTATTCCTTTATGACTTGCTGAAGCATTCTTAAGGTTTATAGCCTACCATTCAAAGCAAGTTAAGACCAATAAAACACCCACTTGACAAACTCAGGCTTATTTCCCCGAGAAGAAACAACAAAATAGAATTTGAAAAGACATTCATTTTTACGACTGTTGTGACATAGTGCTCAAAAACCTTTGAAGTACAATGATCAATCAGTATTTTTATACATGATATAAAAATAGTATGCTGGTTGATTGGAGGTCAGGTTCTATCCTTCAGTCTTCAGATAGTACATGAAAATCAAAAGGCAATCGAAGATTAATAAGACGAGTGTTTGTTAAGACATCATTAAGGTTTTGATGCTCAAGAGGATAACTGCAAACCTTAGGAACTCATAAACACTACTGATTCTGAAAAAGATTAGGAAGGATGAGACACGGTTTTTTTGTCCATTAAAAAAGGAAATCAAAGCCATAATTTTTAATGTCTTTCTACATTATCTAAAGAACTCTAGAAAAATTATTATATGCATGTGCACTTTCATAATGGAGACCACCTAAGTGCTAGTCAAAAAGTGACTAAATGGACTGAAATGTATTCATACAATGCAATAGTATTGTAAAATGAATTGGTGGCACAGTATCAATATGAATAACACTCAAAAATATTTAAAAAGCAACCTATAGCATAAAGACTAACACATAGTGTTTATTTTTTAGTGTCGTTCATATATGTATATATATGAATTTATATTTTTTTCAGTCTTCAAAGCAACCTTATAAGGCAGGTACTAGTATAAACTCCCAGTTTCTAGGAAAAGATGAAGCACACAAAGATTAAATAATTTCTAAAAGGTTACAGAGCTAGTAACATACAGTATGTACTACTGCCCGCGCCTGGCTCCAATGTTTGTGTTCTTACTCTTTATTGTTTGTTGTACATGACTATTTATATAAAGGTTAAACTATTTAAAACAGTATCATATAAAATTTATGGTTAAATATGTGGTAAAATATGAAAGCATATATGGAAATGAAGGTATCAAATCCATTATTGTGGCTACTTCTGAGAAAAGGAAAAGAGGAAATAAATAGGAACAGGAAGCTTTGATTCTATCTACAAAGTCTGACCTCCTTTTGAAAAAGGTTTCCTGTAAATACGGAAAATTTTAAAAAGTCTAACAATGCTGAGTGGTAGGTATATAGAGATTTATAATAATATTTTCTATTTTTTCTTACATGCAATATGTTTTAGGGTTTTCAGAAAACAATTAAAGGAAGAAATATAAAGGTATAATTTTGTTTCTTTGTTTGTTTGTTGAGATAGGGTCTCACTCTGTATCCCTGACTAGCCTGGAATTTCCTATACAGACCAGGATGGCTTTGAAATCACAGAGATCCACATGTCTCTGCCTCCCAAGTGTTGGGATTAAAGGTATATGCCACCACACCTAGCCTAAAGGTATAATATTAAACCAGAATATTCTTTTTGGATCTCAAATATAATGAACAATTCATATTGCAATTTAAATATTTATCAAAATACAAAATGTTCTATGATAGTCAGAAAACCTTTTGTATTTCAGTTGAAATACACTTGGATATTTAATAATAGCTCTATGATGGAACCTGAGAGAAATTTGATTCTACAGATAAAAGTAATGAAAACTTCACATTAAAATCTTATTAGCATACTTTCATGTAAGTACTACACATAAAGTCTCTTGAAAAATCATGCCCAAATTTAAACCAGAAGCCCAGACAGGCATTTTGTAATTACTTGACTATAGTACTATTGTTCTAGACATGTATATTCTATTGCTTAAAGAAAATCATATCAAGCAAACAGTTACAGAAGTATCCTAACACACTCCTAGCTTCCAGAAGCTGCACAATTTTACTGAATAATAGGGTGCTTGATGTAACAACTAATAACATTTTTAATTTAAAGATCAAATAATTGATTTAATGTGAAGGAAAAGTTTTACCTCTCTGTTTCCAGACATTCAAGTAGTTACACAAGAAGCCTCAAATCTCACATACAGTTGCTTTTTTTTAACGTTGTGATGGGAGATTTAAAAGGGATATTGAGGATCTTGGGATGTGATTCAGTAATAGAGGACTTCGAAAGGCCATCCCAAGCACCCCAAGAAAACAAAAACACAACAAAAGTTGCTGTTCACAGCTGGGGATAAAACATACTTTATTCTTTATGTTCATGTCTTTTAAGTCAAATAGAAAATCCTCCAAATAGATTTTATGCCAATACATCTTTCTTCAGAAAGACAGTCAAGAGAGCTCTGGATTTTATAAATCTTCATATGAAAAATTTCCCCCTTTTAAAATTTTTGTGCCTTCCCTCACATATTTCAAGGCACATTTTTTCATTCAGCATAATTACCCATATCCTTTAATGTGAGTGAGAGGAATTTTCCACCTGGAATGTTGCTGTCTAGTCACTGTGCCCAGAAATTAAGTTTTCAATGCATCACTTCTCAATGGTTTCAAAAGCAGTATTCACGCCACACTCCTAGGGTCAGACAACTTTGGGCACATACCCAAGTATGTGTGTGTGTGTGTGTGTGTGTGTGTGTGTGTATGTTTGTTTAGTGCATTGGTGTTTTGCTTGCATGTCTGTCTGTGTGAGGGTGTCAGATCCTTTGGAACTGGAGTTCCAAACAGTTGTGAGCTGCCATATGGGGGCTGGGAATTGAACCTGGGTCCTCTGTAAGAACAGCCAGTGCTCTTAACCTCTGAGCCATCTCTCCAACTCCCATCCCCAAGTCTTGAAAGTATCACAGAGTTAATTACCACATTTATGAGAAATTTGTGGCCTCCCTTCTCCTCCTCAATGTGTGTGAGCTCACCCCTTTGTTGTGGAGCTCCAGGAAAAGAAGATGGGAAGGAACCATGGAGAATTGAGAATACATTCAAATGTTGTTCTCCAACCAGCAGTTCCAAATATTTTTATGTTATGATGCAGAATTTCTCTTACTACTCCTGGCCTATACTGTATGTGGCAGATTAAAGACTAAAGTACCTTTTCAATTGTCCTGTATATTAATTGGAAATAATAATACTGTCTTGACATTCTTTTGTTCTTTGGAGATAGGCTTTGTTTGATTGTTTCTTTTTTCCTTTTTGTTTTATTTAAAGGTAGAGTCAATGATATATCTGATGCATGCATCTACCCTCCCTTTTAAGAATCAGAACTTAGAGGGGGAAAGTAGGTCAGTTGATAGAGTGCCTGCCTACCATGTTCAGAGCCCTGGGATTGATCCTCGGCATCACATAAAACTATTCCCAACACCTAAGAGGTGGAAGGAGGAAGATCAGGAATTCCAAGTCATCCGCAGCTACAAACTAAGTTTGAGGCCAATCTGGACTGCATGACTCTTCTCCAAAAGAGAGTCAGAATATGAAAAAGAGGAAGCTGATACGTGCAAGAAGGTTCTGTGGGTAAGAGTCCTTCTGCCATGCCTGACAACCCCACTTCCATGGCCAGAACTCTCAGGGTGGAAGGAGAGTAGTTGTCCCCTGCCCTCCACATGTGTGATGTGTCATCACACACACACACATACACACACACACACACACACACTAAGCATTCAAATCAGGGACAGTGATATGGTTTAGTGCATTTTTGTGGGTAAAAGGCATTGCTGCCAAGCCTAACAACCTGAGTTTGATCTCTGGGACACACATGGTGGACAGAGAGAAATGGCACCTAAAAGTTGTCTAAACATGCATGCCTGACATACCCCCACCAAACACATTAATTATTTAAAAAGCAAATAAATAAACTTATTTTTAGACAATGTTTACAAAAAAAGGACAAACCTGAAGTCTTTGTATTAGTCATGAGTCTCCAGAGTAAAAGAATCAATGTGATATGTATATGTTCATTTGTTGATTTGTTTGTTTTTTGTTTTTAATGAGTCACTTGATCATAGAGCTCTCAAGATCTGTATTACTAAGCTAGAAACCTAGAGAACTTGTTGTACAATTCCATTCTGACAATTAGTGGGTTCCAGAGCATAAAAGAACCAGTGTCTTAGCTGGATGATGGTGGCACACGCCTTTAATCCCAGCACTCAGCAGGCAGAGGCAGGCAGATCTCTGTGAGTTCCAGGCCAACTTGGTCTACAGAGTGAGTTCCAGGACAGCCAGTGCTACAACAGAGAAACCCTGTTGCGGGAGGGAAAAAACAAAACAAAACAGAGCAGTGTCTTGTCTCCAGCAGGAAGCAGAAGGACAAAAGGGGCTGGGGACAAGGAATAGCCCAAGGACACACACACCCAGCAACCTACTTATTATAGCCACACTCCATCAACTAAAATGTGCAGCACCTCCCAAAATATCAACACTTAAGTCCATGAGGGACATTTTATAGGGAAACCATAACAGCACAACCACCTTCACTTTCTCTATCAATTCAAATGCTAATCTCATCCAAAAGCATCCACATAGACCTCAAGCACAGTGTTCGATGAAATATCTTGATCTCCTTTGGCTCAGTTGAGCTGACAAGAAGCTAACTACCACAACCCTCTTGACAACTATCCTAACCCATTCCCCTTCCTTCTTCCCATAGATAACCACTTTGGAGTTTGGTGGATGTCATTCCAGATAAACCCCTTAAATATTTTAACCCAAATAGGCATATAATAGTTGGGTGTGGTGGCTCACACCTGCAATCCCAGCTTGGGAGGCAGAGACAAAATCACTGAATCTGAGGCAAGCCTGGACCATATAAGGAATTCCAGATCAGCCTGGCCTACCTAGTGAAACCTTGCCCTAAGAAAAGGTGTATAAAATGCATTGTGATGTGATGTATGACGTAAATGCTATCCTATCGTACACACCCCTTTTGTGACTCATGCAGTTTTACAACATCATGCTTTCAAAATCTCTCTCACTGGGAATATAGCACAATGATAAGACTGAATTGAACTGTTACATTTTCCCTTTTGTTTTTTCCCTTTGAAGTGATATGGATTAAAATCAGTTCATCCAACATGCTATTAATATTTCTTCCTCATTTTTGTTTTTATGAGATGTACTCTAATGCACACCAGCCTGACCTCAAACTGACTATGTAGCCAGATGACCTTGAACTCCTGATCTTCCAATCTTCATCTCCCAAAGTACTGGTTTTGCAGATGTGCATCACTATGCCTAGTGTATCTTTTGGAAGATTTTTTTCTTGGTTTGTCTTATTACCTTTTTTTTGTTTTTTGTTTTTTGTTTTTTTTTTGAGACAGGGTTTCTCTATTGTAACTCTGGCTGTCCTGGAACTCACTCTTAGACCAGGTTGGCCTCGAACTCACAGAGATCTGCCTGCCTCTGCCTCCTGAGTGCTGGGATTAAAGGTGTGCACCATCACCACCTGGCATCTTATTACTGTCTTTATAGAAATCAAATGTAAAAATTTTCCCTAAACTCATTGTGTCCCTCTCTGGTTTCTCTTTGGAGTAGATTTTTTGTCAGTTCTTGTATTTTTGAGGAGTTGAAGTAAGCCTCACTGTTATCTATTGCCTGCTGCATTCCACAGTCATAATATGTTTTCTTAATATGATGATTTGTCTTGCATTATTCAATTGCTGGAAGTATGTCAGTAAACAACAAATTTATTACCTATGAGCCTCCTCTTTTCCTTTCCTTAATATAATTTGAGTCTTTATCAAAGAGTAAATCTAGTAACATGGACGTTTTTGTCCTTAAAAAAAAGTTAAAACCACAGAACAATAGAAATCACCTATAAATTTGGGAACCATTCTCTCACCCATCTATATATATAGTAAAAGCACGTTTCTTTGCTTTGCCTTGCTCTTTGTTTTGGTGTTAGCAATGGAACCCAAGGCCTTGCACATAGTAAGTAAGCACTCTACCATTGAGCTACATTACTTCCTCAGCTCTCAATGTACTGTAGAGGACACCTGTAAGATTAGGTTCTGGGGATAAAAGATGTATGTGGTGCTGTAGTATAATTTACAACGTTGTATTTGATCCTCAGGAGAGAGGGAGAGAGAGAAAGAGAGAAGGAGAGAGGGGGAGAGAGGAGGGGGGCTGACTGTTGAGTGATTCCTTCTCTCACAGGCATTCACAGTAGGTGGGAAAGACCTCAAGGTAAACTGACAATTAGACCATCATGTGATCAGTGCCATGCCTGAGAGTATAGTATATATAGCAGTTTCAATCGTCATCCTTGGGTCAAGGACAAAGGTTCAAATTTCAGCCTTGTCATTGACTAATTGCCACTGTAAATCTCTACCTCGTGCAGTTAGTATGAGATTTGAGTTAATCACATGACTGACCAGTAGCCATCATGATGAGTTAGCTATGGAGCCCAACAAGCTAGAGTGAGAACACAAAGATTGTTGAATATTGCAAGCAGGCAGGGTGGATCTGTCTCCGAAGCTACAGAAGGTGTGGTCTGGTGGTTAGGATGTACAGAAATTAAAAAAAAATATTGGAGTTGTCTGCAGTCAGCAATGGTGATCTTCTTGCTGGTCTTGGTGTTCCTGGGACCAAAATGCTCTATGGCTCCACGGTGTTCATGCCTTCTTTCACTTTCTCAAGACTACAGGCTTGCCCTCCAGCCACTCAGTATCAGCAATCCAGATGAAAAATTGCAACCCTTTGGCCTACCATTTGCCATGGACAAAGCCTTTATGCTTCAGGATGAAGTTCATATCCTCAAATATCTCCCCAGAGATGAACTTGCCACCAGTTCCATGATGGCATGTGAAATTATCACCCTGGAACATAAATCCTAGAATGAAAGGAGAAACCCTTGCAAACAAATCCTTTTTCCTCTAGTATCCAGAGTGCAAACGTTTTCTTCTGTCTTTGGAATTTTTTTTCAAATAGCTCAAAAGAGACATAGTCCAAGGGCTCACCATTGACCATGATATTAAAGAACATGTTGGTATTGGCCATTGCTGACAGCAAGTGGCTAAAGAGGACAGCAATGTTTGCAGATCAGGTTTTGGTGTGTGTGTGTGTGTGTGTGTGTGTTTGTGTGTGTGTTTCTGAGATGGGGAGTCTCACTAAGTAGCCCAGCCCCGCCTCAAATTTGTAGCAATCCTCCTGCTTCTCGGGTTCTGGAATTACAGATGTGCAACACTGTACCTGGCTCATTGTCTTTTGTTTTCTTTTGCATTTTATTCAGACAGGGTCTCAAGTAGCCCAAGGTGGCCTTGTACTCTCTCTGCAACTGAAAATGACCTTGAATTTCCAATCCTCCTGATCCTTCCACCTCAAACTTCCAAGTGCTGGGATTAGAGGCAGGGTATCACACAGAGCTCACATGGTGCTGGGGGGGGCAGGTTTTAGAGCATGCTAAGCAAGCGCTCTATGACCCGAGCTATATCACAGCTCCTTGGCTTAATTTTTGATGGTGCAATAAAATTTCTTAGCATAGTTTTCAAAATCCTTCATGATCTGGGTTAATAGTTACTTTTCTCACTACTGTGATCAAATACCTAAAAAAAAAAAAAAAACCTTAAGGAAGTATGGTTTGAATGAGAATGGCTCCTATAGGCTCATATGTTTGAATGCTTGGTCCTCAGTTGGTGGAACTATTTGGTAGGATTAAGGTATGTCCTTATAGGAGGAGGTAGTCACTGGCGACAGGCTTTGAGCTTTCAAAAGCCCACACCATTCCAATTTAGTGTTTTCTCCCTCTCTCTTTCACCCTTTCTCCCTTTCTCCCCCCTCCCTTTGGATTAGATGCAAGCTCTTAGCTACTGCTCCAGAACCTTGCCTACCTGCTGCCATGCTCCCTGCTATGATGGTCATGGACTCTCCCTCTGAATCTGTAAGCAAGCCTCAAATTAAATGCTTTATTTTGTGAGTTTCCTTGGTCATAGAGTCTCTTGGCAGCAATAAAAAAGTAACAAAGATGGGAAAGGTTGTTTTGTTTTGTTTTGTTTTGGCTCATAGTTTGAGGATACAGTCCATCACAACAGGAAAAAGATAGCAGCAGGAGTGTGAAGCAGACACTGCATCTGCAGTCAGAAAGTAGAAAGAGATGCTGGTGCTCAGATCACATCCTTTTAATCAGCTCAAGTCTCTACTCCATGGGATGGTGCTACTCACATTTAGGATTGGTCTTTCTTCCTCAGTGAAAATTCCTTTTCTATATTTAATTGTACTTTATGTGCATTGGTGTCAGATCCCCTGGAACTGGAGTTACAGGCAGTTTGAGTTGCCATGTGGGTGCTAGAAATTGATCCCGGGTCCTCTGGAGGAGCAGCCAGTGCTCTTAACCACTGAGCCATCTCTCCAGCCCTCAGTTAAAGTTCTTAATTATAGAAATACTTTCACAGAGTATCATGAGTTGTATCTTCTAGGTGCTTCCAAATTCAGTCAACAAGGAAGATTCACCATCACATCTGTTCCCTAAAATTCATCTTCCTGGCTGGTGAGATGGCTCAGTGGGGGAAGATGCTAAGCCTGATTACCTGAGTTCCACTCCCAGGATTCACATGGTAAAATGAAGGAATCAACTTCCATAGGTTGTTCCCTGGCCTCCACATATGTGCCATAGCACATGAATGGCCACTTATAGATAATGCATAAATAAGATTTAATAAAAAATGTTTATTTTAATAAAAATAAAAACCTTTAAAATTAATCTTCCGAATATAGCTTTTCTCAAAGAAATTACCAAAAGCTGCCCTTTCAGGGCCTATTTCCCTAAACTTCTACTTCCTTTGGGCATTAGGCTGTGAGGAGCATGCCAAACTGTAACAGGGGAAACAGACATAGGAAGAAATAATAGAAAAGCTTGATAAATATGCATATGTACACACTTACATTGGTACATATCACAAACAATGGATGAATAAGGAAGTAATAATCAGCTATAATATTGAAAAAAGTGGGTCTCATAAACCATGTATAGTGACTCATACCTGTAATCCCAGAACCCAGGAAGTAGAGGCAGGAGGATCAGAAGTTCAAAGACATCCTTGGTTGCATATCAAGTTCAAAGTCAGCCTGGACTACATCAAGACACTATCTCAAAAAAAAATGGTTTCAAGTAAACCATTTCTCTTGATGTCTACACCCCTTTGAAATTTGACTCTGCTGCTCCTCACGTTAAGAGACTTAGTTATTCCTCTCCTGTGAAGCTTGGCCGAACATAACACTTGTTTTGGCAAATAAAACATAGATGTGATATCCTGGCATTTCTGAGACCAGGAAGGCTTTATGAAAAGTAGTAGCTTCTGCATTTGTCGTTGGCATACAGTTGCCATGTAAAGAAGTCCAAGCTATCATGCTGAAAGGAGGCCACGTGAAGATATTAGCCTAACTGACAGTCACAGCTGAGCCCCATCAGAAGGTTACCCAGCAGTAGCAGGCTGTGGTCATGAAATCCAAGAAAGATCATTGGAACTGTCCAGCCATCTTACAGAATCTTGTAAAATAGAGCAAGTTGTTTTAATCCACTCAGTTTGGGAGATGTTTGTTACATAGTAGTATAGGTAAGTGTGACAAGCTGGCCATGGGAACGTAAATAGGAATTCTCCAGGAAAGTAATAGATTAAAGGACTAGGCTAGGAGAATGTTATGTACAAAGATGTAGAGAAGTGGCACATGCCTTTAATACCAGCACTCAGGAGGGAGGCAGAGGCAGGCAGATCTCTGTGAGTTCAAGGCCAGCCTGGTCTACAGAGTAAGTTCCAGGACAGCCAGAATTACAACAGAGAAACCCTGTCTCAAAAAAAAGAGTGCAGAGGAGTGGATGAATGGATACAGCCTCTCATCAATGGTGAGTTGCAATTGTTTGGTTAAAGAAAAAAATTGGGGGCTAGAGAGATGGCTCAGAGGTTAAGAGCACTGGGTGCTCTTCTAGAGGACCCAAGTTCAATTCCCAGCACCCACATGGCAGCTCACAACTATCTATAACTTTAGTTCCAGAGATCTGGCACCCTCACACAGACATACATGCAGGTAAAACACCAATGCATATAAAAATAGATAAATCTTTTTAAAAAATGAAATATATAAGATGCAGAGTAAAGAGGAGCTTGGAACGTTAGGTAAGCTGTATCTAAGGCTGGAAGAGAAAAGTGTTACTACCATGTGTAATTTGTGCTATGTGGCACCTCAGGATGTGGCATCATACAGGAGACACATTTCTCCCTTACTGTTCCTTTCACTTGTAAACTGTTTTCTTCCAAACTCCTCAAAGAACAGATCAAGCCATTATGTAGCTCTCTTTGGTTCCATTATGTAGAGATTACTAAGAAGCACTTATAGAACTTAGTCAGCTCCCCAGGAGGTGGGTTAGAGTTAGCTTTTATTTCTGTTTTTTCGTTCCTATTCATCTATGAATGACTCAAACATTGAGTACCTATCATGTCAGGTACTTGGTATTCATAAAAAATAAGCCACCGTTTTTACCTTTTAGTTAGGTGTAGTCTGATGAGACTGAGAAGTACAGCATGCTTAACCCCACAAAAACGGAAGATCTCTCTGTGTCTTTCTCTCTGTGTGTATGTGTGTTTGTGTTTGTCTGTGTGTTTGCTTACTCACATGTAAGGGTGAGTACCAATGTGTGTGAAGGCCAGAGGACCACCTCAGCTATCATTCCTCAAGAGACATTTACATTGTTTTTTGAGACAGGGTCTCTCTTTGGTACCTGGAGCTCACCAAGTAAGCCTATTGGCTATCTGGCCAGCAAGCCCCAAGGATCCACCTGTCTCCACCTCCCCAGTACTGGGATTACAAGCACACCTAGCCCCCTCCCCCCCAACCCCACACCTTTTTTAAAATAAAAGCTGATTCTGGGAATCAAACTCAGGTCTTCATGACTGCAAAGCAAGCTCTTTTACCAGCTGAGCTTTCCTCATAGCCCAGAAAATCATTTTTTTTTCAGGAGGAAATATTATTGTATAAGACAGTATATATTTCATGAGAAACTTTCACCAAGTTGAAAGAGGGTTTCAATTATTTCAAGTCAGGGGTGGATGGAGGCACGTATCTGTAATCCCAACACTTGGGAGGCTGAGGCAGAAAGACACAGAATAACAAGCTAGCCTGGGATACAATTTTGAGACTGTCTCAAAAAGGAGGAAGAAGAGGCAAACTAATTTCATCTGTTTCTACAATAATAAACTCTTAATTGAACAGGCTGGTTTGCTATCCCCGGTTATGGTTGGACATCAACTGGAGTACTTGAATATCAGTGTCAACCTTGCTCCCCAAAAGCCAAATTACA
This sequence comes from Cricetomys ansorgei, assembly GCA_026225945.1. Taxonomy (NCBI): domain Eukaryota; kingdom Metazoa; phylum Chordata; class Mammalia; order Rodentia; family Nesomyidae; genus Cricetomys; species Cricetomys ansorgei. Next base: position 4,335,347 of record JAMJFZ010003268.1, read on the forward strand.
CATGGTTAGACTTCCTTTTCACTTCCTATATAATGCCTTTCTGAAAAGCTCACTTTCTGAGTTGCTAGAAATTTCCTTTCATTTTTTTCTGATAGCTCAGCACCAGTTTTATGTTTTGTAGATGTTTTGCTTTATGTCTGATTTCTCAGCCATTTGGAAGTCTTGGAGTCCATTTCATGATTTAAAAAAAAGTTACAGCTTCAGAATCTGAAGGTCCTTATTACTTCTTTCCACCAATTTTTATATCTATCTATCTATCTATCTATCTATCTATCTATCTATCTATCTATCATCTGTCTATTTGTTTTCTGTTTATTTATTCATTTTGGAGTCAGGGTCTTACATAGCCTAAAGTCCCTATGTAGCTGAAGCTCACCTTGAACTTCCAATCCGTCTGCCTCCACTTCCCATGTGCTGGGATTATAGGTGTACACCACCAAATGTGGACTTTTCCACATTTTTAAAATGTTAATGATATTTTCTTCAGTTCCTTCCACCCAATATTTCTTTTGGATCATTAAAAATTACAGTGTGTAAACAACAGCTAGCGTAACAGGATAACCCTAAGGCTGCAATAGTGGCATACATACCTTGGCAGTAACCAACAGTTCTCTAATTGGGTGTAATACCAGCCAAAGGGACATCATGCCTGATACTGGTACCTTAGTCAAGTACTAGATGTTAGGGAAGTCAAGGTTACTGGAGGAGAATCTACGACTGCTAATTTACTAAATCAGCATAATCCCTAACAACAATCTATAAACATTGTCCTTTTACCCACAGACAAGTATATTCACCCCTTATCAAGGACATTTTTCTTTGCAATTTATTAAGAAAAGTGCAGAAAACCACAACTAACCAAAATGCAGAGTTGTGGAGCCCAGAATCTATTGATAAATCTATAAAACAATTCCCACACCTATAAGGTTCAGGGAACATTGCTGAAGAGTAGACAGAAATATTGTAAAAACCACAGGATCGTGGAGTTTGCTGTAAGATTGTGTCTCCTAGGAATGTCAGAAGCTACACCCATAAAGTCTCACCAACATGATTACCTAAACATGAACTTAACATGGACAACAACAATAAATGTGCTAATGTGGACATGGACATGGATTGGGCACAGGAATTCCAGGGGAGCTCAATGCTACACAAAGAGCTACAGGTAATGAAGAAATACTGAGAGAGTGGGAAAATAGTCTCCCCCAGAGAAGAGTACACCAACTGGTTACTCAATACCAAATGCTCAGTCCTGAAACCATATACATACAAGTAATGTTATAGAGACTGAGCAGGTTGTATATATGTATTTAATACACACACCACCACCACCACCACCATCACTACCACCACCACAACAACAACAACAATTAAAGAAAAGGAGGCCATGAATTTGAATGAGGACAAAAGGTATGGATACATGGAAAATTTGGACAGAAGAAAGGGGAGGAGAAAATGTCAAGGAGGATCTTGCTGCAAAAAAATAGATAGAGGAAAAAAGAGGGGGGAAGGAATCGGTGGGGAGGGATAGAGGACACCAGATCTCCTCTTCTGACCTTTAAGCATTAACAGGCCCATGCACACACACACACATACACACACACACACACACACACACACACACACACACACATACACACATTTGTACACTTACACTCACATGCATGCAATATTTTTAAAGAAATTATAGTATAGGGGCTGGGAAGATAGCTGTCAGTAAATTGCTTGCTGTGTATGCATGAGGACTGGAATACGATAACTAGCACCCATGGAAAAGAGCCTGGCACGCTGGCATGCGCCTTTAATTGCCATGCTGGGGAACCAGGAGGATCCCTGGGGCTTGCTGGCTACCTAGTCTAGCTCAATTTGTGAGTTTCAGGTTCCCTGACATACACTCAAAATACAGTGAGTGATTGAAGAAGACACACAATATTGACCTTTCTCTCTCTCTCTCTCTCTCTCTCTCTCTCTCTCTCTTGCACACACACACACACACACACACACACACACACACACACACCTGTACACATATGCACAGACATTTTAAAATAAATAAAAAATAAAATAGACATTACAGAATTGGTCTAGGGTGTAGCTCAGTGGCACAGCTTATGTTTATTCTCTCACAGCCCTGGGTTCTATGCTCACTGCATGTGTATATGTACACACATATAAAATATAGCCCTTTACAAATTTCTGTAGTGCTAGGGACCCAGCCTATAGTTAAGCACATGCTCTACCACTAAGTCACCCCACTCAGCCCTTTACTATAAATTTTTGATAATATTCCTTTTTAAATACATAATTTTTAGTTTTATTATAATTTGCTCTCTGGCTCTCTCTCTCTCTCTCTCTCTCTCTCTCTCTCTCTCTCTCTCTGTCTCTCTCTCTCTCTCTCTGTGATTTTCAGAAGTCTTTCCTCTCCTTCCCTCATTGGATCCAGGGTTCAAGCTCAGGTCATTAGTCTTGGCAGCAGGTGTCTTTATCCACTGAGCCATCTCACTCTAGAAGAACGGCCCTTCCCCCTTCTGCCCTCTGTTTCAGTTCTATATCAAGGTGTTAGCTTGACTCTACTTAAATTACCTCATTATTGACTCACACAGAATATTTTAATTAGAGAAGGTTTTAGTACTTAAAACTACGGGCTAGCAGATTTTTCCTTTTCCTCGCTCAGGAAAATAATTCCCTAACAGAACATCAAAGGCTAAAAGTCAGATTTCTTTCTCACATTGACCTTATCCACTGGCTCTTTCATTGCTGTAGTTGCTCGACTATGTACTTAAGTCTGAATATGAAATGTCTCCCAGAGGCTCCTGTTTGAACATTTGGTCCCCAGCAGCTGCTGAAGGTCCTTGGAGTGGAGCCTCACTGGAGGAAATGAGTCACTGAGGAAGCCCTGAGGCTTGCTGGACCGACCCTACTTCCTGTCTGCTTCCTGAAGGAGAATCAATGTGACCAGTTTCCTCCTGCCCTGCCACCACGTTTTCCCCACCAAGGTGGAATCTCTTTTTAAACCATGAGCCACACCTGCCTCTGCGGGGGGTGGGGGGAGAACAGAGGTGGGAGGAACTTCTGCCTCAATTAAGTTGCCTCTTCTCAGGTATTTGGTCACAGCAACAACAACAAAAATAACTAATACAGTATTCAACATCTAGACTTGTGCTAGGATGTAACTCAGTGGGGAGAGTGCAGGACTAGTACATCAGAGGTCTCAGGCTGATGATCTTCAGAACTGCCTAAAATTGAGTGACAAAGGCACAGGAACCTGTGATGCAATCCCTGCCCTACCAGCAGTGGAAGCTGGAGGATCGCTACTTCAATCTCATGCTTGGCGTCAGGTGACTAGAGAAGTAGATGAGTTGTCCTCTGACCTCACATAATCCATTCATGCACATCCCACCCCCTCTCCCTCTCTCTCCCCCTCTAAAAAGACCCATACTTTCATTTGTAAATTGAGCTAGCTGTAGGTGTAACCCAGGCTGGCTCTGAGTTCACTGTGTAGCTAAGGATGACTTTGAACTCCCCACTCTCCTATCTCTACATCTCAAATGGTGAGATCATAGGTGTGCACTCACACACCTGATTTTATATGATGCTGAGGATAGAATTTAGGGCTTCATGAATGCCAGACAAGCACTCTATCACACCCCCAGCTTCTGGTTCAATTAAAAAAACTTTCCTAGTCTAGGCATGTTGTTGAATGCCTGTAATTCAAGCAAAGATGGATCTCTGTGAGTTCAAGGCTAGTCTGGTCTACATAGGGAGACCCTGGCTCAAAAAATTATTGAATTTCTCTCCCTCTCTCCCTCTCTCCCTCTCCCTCTCTCTCTCTCTCTCTCTCTTTCTCTCTCTCTGAATAGCATGGTGCACATGTGAAGGTTAGACTAGAGGGACCAGTTCTCTCCTTCTGGTCCTAACAATAAGAACTGTGCCCTCTGAGCCACCTGACCAGCCCTCCTGGTTCATTTTTAATAGAAAATTTTATTGAGACAATTGTAGATTAGCCCACAGTTGTAAAATGCAACAAGGAAAATGTGTACATTTTGTCTAGTTTTCTTCCAGTGACAACATTTTATAAAACTATATATAGCATAATGGGCTGGGAGATACCTCCGTTGTTAAAGTGCCTGCTGTATAAGCATGAGAAACTGAGTTTGACTGCAGAACCCACATCAAAAAGCTATGCATGGCAGCACGTGCATGTAACTCCATGATGGGAAAGTGGTGACAGATGGATTTCTGGCTGTCCAACCAGCATAGCCTACTTAGTGAGATCCAGGTCTCAGTGAGAGACCTTGTTTCAAAAACTAAAAGCAAGATGGACAGCTCCTAAGAATGACATTTGAGGTAAACCTCTGGTTTACACACACACACACACACACACACACACACACCCCAAAAACAAAAAACAAAAACTAAAGTATAAGCTCAACCAGATGTTGATGGAATCTACTGGTCTTATCCCTATTTCCCTAGCTTTACCTACAAGAATTATGTGTGAACACATGTATGTGTGTATTAAGTTATATTTCATTTTTACATTCTGTCAGTTTTATTTTATATTGATTTTCTATATAATTTATGTATCTACAACCCATCAAGATTCTGAATAGGACCAAAAATGCAACTCCATGGTAAGAGTACTCTAGTCTGCCCTGTGTTCCATAGAGGTGGGATCTGTACAGTTTGAGCATCACAAAGAATCTTCTTGTTAAGGGATCAGCAGAAGTGGGAGGGGGAAGACAGGGTAAGGGGAGTGAATAATGTCACAATACATTATATACATGTAAGGAAATGACATATGAAACCTATTATCGTGTATAATATTTTATAAACAAAACATTTAGGAGCTAGTGGGGAATGGTTCAGTGGTTGTTACACAAGGATAAGGACCTGAGGTTGGATTTTCAGAACCCACACAAAAGCTGGGGACAATGGCACACGTCTGCAATGCCAGCCATGAGGCAGTAGAGAAAGGAAGGTCCCTGGGTTTACTGGCCAGCTGATCTAGCTAAATTGCTGAGCTCTAAGTTGGGAGGGGAGAGAGGTAGGGGGGGGAGGGCGGGAGAGAGGGAAGGAGAGAGGGAGAGAGAGAGAAGCAGAAGGAAGAGAAGGAGGTAGAGGTAGAGGTACACAGAGATTGAGAAAGAGAGAGACCTTGTCTCAAAAAGGTGTTTAGGGGGCTGCTGAAGAGATACCTCAGCAGTTAAGAATGCTTACTGCAATCCCAAAGGACCAGGTTTGATTTTGAGCACCCACGTTAGGTGGCTCACAACCACCTGTAACTCTAGCAACAGAGGATATGAAACCCCCTTCTGGCCTCCAAGGACATGTGCACACACACACATATACATACACAAATTATTTTAAAAGGTGGTTGTGGAGGCAAGATGGCTCCCCAGGTGAAGGCACCTTAGGTTAAACATGATCACTGAGTTTGATCCCTGGGACCTGTGTGGTGGGAAAAGATAACCAACTCCCATAGGTTGTCGTCTGACTTCACAGAATAAATAAAATGCAAAAGTGTAAGGTGAAAATTGAATGAGAAAGACAACCAATATCCACTTCTGGCCTTCACATGCAAACACATACATAGGCACACACACAATAAAAACTTGTAAGGAAAAGAGATAATTTCCTGCTTCCTTTATTGTTGCTTTCTTAAAACCACACTCGCCCCCCCTCCCTTTACCTTTCCTTAATCCATGGCAACCTTTAATCGTCTATTTCTTAAATTCTATCCTTAAGAAATTTCTAAAAGTTTTCTGCACATGTGTGAGACATACATAGTGCTGCAGAATTGTAATTAAAGTGAATAAATGCCCACTTACTTCATTTGAGGAAAAATATTTTTTCACTTCATTTATGTATATGCATATATGGATGTTACATCTGGTGGCTAGAGAGGGTGTTGAAACCCATGGAGATGCAGTTACTGGCACCAAACTCAGGTCCTCTGGACGAGCTGCAAGAGCTTTTAACCACTGAGCCATCTCTCCAGCCAGGAAAAAATATTTTCTAAAAGCTAATTCAAAGAGTAAAATTGACCAACTCGAGATGTTGTACTAGTCACGGTTCCCTGGAGGAATAGAACTGGCGTGCATATGATTAGAATGGCTTACACTGGCGGTGGTTCTCAACCTGTGGGTCGCGGCCCCTTTGAGGGCCAAAGAACTCTTTCACAGGGGTCACCTAAGACCATTTACATATCAGATATTTTACATTACGATTCATCACAGTAGCAAAACTACTGTTACAAAGTAGCAATGAATATAACCTTATGGTTGGGGATTGCCACAACAGTGGAACTGTATTAAGGTATCACAGCATTAGGAAGGTTGAGAACCACGTCAGGCTGTTTGTCTAACTATTTCAACAGTGCCTGTCTCTTGATGGAAAAGCCAAGAATCCTGTAGTTGTTTCATCTATGAGACTGGATGTCTCAGCTGGTCCTCCGTCTACCTTGGAATCCCAAAGATGTAGGTTCTAATGCCATCGAAGAAATGCCTCAGTGGCAAGATAGACGAGCTTCCCAATGAGAGTCAGGGCAAGCAGGCCAAAAGCAAAAGCTTCTCTCTTCCTTGTCCTTTTATGTAGCCTGCCACTAGAAGGTGTGGCCCAGGTAAGGATAGGTCTCCTCACCTCAAATGATCCAATCAAGAAAATCCTTCACTGGTGTGTCTGGTTGCTTGGGTTTTAGTTGACTCCAGAGGTACTCAAGTTGACTGCCAAGGTTAGCCATCACAGAAGCAGTTGTAGTTGGTAACAGTAATGGAGCCCTTTAGCAATGGGAACTGGTTTCTAGTTAGGCATGGTTTTGTCATCCCAGCACTTGAAGTACAGAGGCAAACAGATCAGAAATTCAAAGCCAGTGACAGCTACATAGCAAATTCGAGCTCCATGAGACCATGACTCAAAACGCAAATACAAAAAGCAGTAGGCTCTATGAAAGACAACCATTTCCCTTTCCTCAGATACTTCAGATAAAACTTTGGGCTGGGAAGAAAGATAGGAAAAATTCTTGCCTGGAATTCTAGTATCAAAGTTTTTATACACATTCATTACAGACAGCTGAAACTTAGCTTAAGGGATAAGGTTTGATTTTTTTACTCACTAGCTTAAGGAAAAAGCTTGAAGCTTTAGTCACAACTTCCCATTCTATTTCAAAGTCTTTGTGGGGACCAAACAATCCAATTTGAAGGGAAGTTTGTTTAGAGAAAGTGTGCTTCCCTCAAATGTAAAGTTATCACTATGTATCCAAGCACATTACACGTGAGCTTCAGAACGTCTTTGCTTGTCATTGGGGTATTATTCTTTTGTATTTCTCTGAGGTGGGGAAATAGTAAAAGGTGCTTGTGGAAAGGCTTCCTGAGTTAGAGGTCAAAATGTTCCTTTTCCTCACTTGCTGTGTGGTTCTAGGTCTCCCTTCATAAAGCCTCTTATACTGTCTTAAGTCCTCCCTTTTGTTTTCTGTTTCATTCATCTCAGCTCCTTTCTTTCCCCAGCTCAACAACTCAATTTTCTTATTTCAGCAGCACTTTTCTTCTCCTGCTGTGGTGTTATCCACCTAAAGAAATCACCTGCTGTGAGTTGCCACAAAACAAGACTAGAGAAGAATGAGAAAAAGGAGACAAATAAGCATAGCACTTAAGAAAGCAAGTATTGTGCAAAGCAACGAAGGAACCTTTAGGGGTTTTTTTTTGTTTGTTTTGTTTGTTTGTTTTTGTTTTTTTTTTTTTTTTAAGACAAGGTGTATCATCTTTCTCCTGGTCCCAGTCTGGTAAAAGGATAGAACTAGAAAAGATCTTATTGAGTGAGGTAACCCAGACCCAGACAGACAAATGTCACATCTGAGGTTCCTAGCTCCAAATATTCAGACTGTATATGTGAATATACAACATGGAACAAACACAAAATCTAGGAAGGAGACTGTTGTCAGGGTAGAGGGGTTGGGGAGCAATAGAGATGGGAATAGAAGGGTACACGTGATCTGATTGGGGAAATGGGGAAAATGGGGGGCTCTAATTAAGGAGGGAGAGAGAAATTAATACAGAAGGAGGGAAGAGGGCAAAATAACAGCAATGATGTCTGAATCTGAAAATGTCACAAGAAATTATATTAGATATCTATCTATTTACCTACAAAAACCCACAATATATGTAAGTCGGTGTTTAAATATTCATAGATAGCTTACATTAAAATTCCACATCTGGGCTGACAGTGCTCCCTACAAAAGGCAAGGGCCACCTAATAAAAATCCCAATATCAGGCATGAGAAGCCCTCTTTTGAGTTGCAGCTCAGTGCTGTCCAAGAGACTCCCTAAACATTACAGGCTATTGTTGTTGCCATTGGTTGCCCCCCACCCCCAGAGGTAGAGGGTAAGACCCTATTTTGGAAGACACCATGCATTTCAGACATAGGGCCCAGAGGCCCCTGATCTGGAATTAACCTGAATGCCTTCTTCTTGAAGACTAGCTTTCACAGTACCAAAAGTTGCCATGCAAACCTCTGAAGGAGGGAAGCAACCAAGAGTCCTACTCAGTTATTATACCTATGAACCGAAACAATGACAAGCGTGGCATAATAACCCTAAGGGTGCAGAAGTGGCACACATACTTTGGCAGTAACCAACAGCTGTCTAATTGGACTTAGGACTTGTTCAACAAGAGAGAAATCATGCCCAATACTAGAAAAGTACTCAGGACTAGTGAAGTCAAGGATTTTGAAGGAGAACCTACAACCACTACTTTACTAAACCAGCATAATCCTTCACTACATATCTGTCCTTATACCCACAGGTAAATGGAGTTATCACCCCTCAGCAAGGAAACTTCTCTTTGCAACAGATGAATACCATTGCAGAAAACCACAACCAATCAGAATGCAGAGTTGGGGAGACCAGTCACAACTGATACATCTACAAAACACTCCTAAACCTAAGATTGGGAGGATATTTCAGAAGAAGGAGCAGAAAGATTATAAGAGCCAGTGGGTCAGGGAGTTTGCAGTGAGATTGTTTCGCCTAGAGATATCAGAAGCTACACCCATAAAGTCTCTGTAACATAAGTGCCTAAACATGAACTGAACGAGGATAACAACAATAGGCACGATAATGTGGATGGGGAATGCTTCCCAGTGATGTCTCAACCCTAGACAAGGAATTATGGTCAACTAAGGAATGCTGAGAGTAGGAGAAATCATCTTCTCCAGGAAAGAGCATACCAACTGGTTATCCAGTAACAAATAATCAGCCTGAAAACATACATACAACTAACATACAGACTAAGCAGGTTGTGTTTATATATTTAGGAATATATACATTATATATACATAATATACATACATACATGTATATGTATGTATCAACAATTAATGAGAAAAGAAGCAATGAATTTGAAAGAGAGCAAGGAGGGGTATATTGGAGGGTTTGGAGGGAGGAAAGGAAAGGGGAAATGATGTAATTATATTATAATCTCAAAAATGTTTAAAAATGATTTTTAAAATATTTCATTAATTTTTATTTTATGTACATTGGTGTTTTGCTTGCATGTATGTGTGATGGTGTCAGATTCCCTGGAACAGGAGTTACAGACATTTGTGAACTGCCATGTGGGTGCTGGGAATTGAACCTGGATCCTCTAGAAGAGCAGCTAAGGTTTTTAACCACTGAACCATCTCTTCAGCCCTGCAAAAATGATTTTTAAAAAGACAGAGTGTGGTAGTCTGAATGAGATGTCCTCTGTAAGCCTCAGGCATTTGAGTACTTGATCCTCAGTAGGTGAGTTTTGTGGGGAGGATTAGGAGGTATGTCATTGCTGGAGAAAGTATGTCACTGTGGGCAGGCTTTGAGGTTTCAAAAGACTTGTACCATCCCCAGTATGCTCTATGCCTCCTGTTTGAGGTTCCAGATGTGAGCTCTCAGCTGCTCCTGCTGCTGTGCCTTTGCTCTGCCACCCTGTAAGCCCAATTAAACCTTTTATAAATTTCCTTGGTCATGGTGTTTTGGCACAGCAATAGAAAAGTAACTCATACACAGGGTTTCAATATGTAGCCCTGACTAGTCTGAAATGCACAGAGATCTGCCTGTCTCTGCCTCCCAAGTGCTGGGATTAAAGGCATGAGCCACCATGCCCAATTCTTTTTTTAACAGATTTAATTACATTTGTTTATTTGTATGCAGGTGGAGGTCAGAGGACAATTTGGGGAAATTCTGGAAATCCTGCCCTTCCACTATGTTTGTCAGGAGCATCATGTCCTCAGGCTTGGTCACAAATGCCTTTACCTGCTGAGCCATCACACTGGCAGAGGACCTTTTTTTAGCAGGTATGAAGTCCTGAGTTTCATCCTTTGTACTGAAAAATAAAAATCACTTAATTTTTCAAAGGACGAAGACCTCCCTTGGAGTTCCAAAGAGGGGATTAAGCTAATCTTTCACCTTCCTTGAAGTCTGTTGTCACAGAACAGATAAGTGAGCCAGATTAAGTGAGAAAACTGAGAAATGGTTTTCCCCAAAGGAAAACCCAAAGAATTACTGGTCCTTACTATTACTGTGGCCTGCATTTTATTTTTATTTTTATTTTATTGGTGTGTGTGTGTGTGTGTGTGTGTGTGTGTGTGTGTGTGTGTGTGTTATTTGAGAAAGGTCTCACTACATAGCATTGGCTGACCTGGAGTTCCTGATGTAGTCCAGGCTGGTCTCAAATTTGCAGTGATCATTTTCCCTCAGCCTCCTGAGTGCCGGAACTACAAGTGTATGACACCATAAACTGCTACATGTTATTTTAAAGCTAGCTGGTATCAGTGGCTAAATAATGTAGTAGTCACTTGAGAACAGGAATAACTACCTGAGCAGTGTTATTTTGAATACCTATTAAAGAGGAAGCAAGTCTGAGAGACTCGTTGCTGTGTGTAATTATGCTCTTTGAAAGCACGATTCATCCACGGATCTCAAAGTGCATTACCAATCTTAATTATTTTTCATAACACTTCCATGAAACCATTATTCCCTACAGACCAATGAAAATATGGAGACAGAAAGGTTACGAGGCACCTTCAATCATCATGAATCACTCGCTCAGTTGCTACTATTCCCAATTTGTCATCTGAACTAATGAAGCATTTCCAATTGAAGGAGTGTTTTTGAACTGTGCTTTAAATGAATTTTGGCTTCCTTTTTGTTTGTTGGTAGTGGTTGGATGCAAAGGAAGCTTAATTCTTTTTGAGATGAAATGCTGTTTGAATACTTATTATTCAATAGGGTGCATCTGGCAATGTGTTTTAAATACTGAAGATCCATGCCAGCACACACACACAAGTCTATACTGCAATAGCCTGTATGGTGTTGTTGTTTTCCACCATTAGCCTTAAATAAAAAACAAAGCAAAATAACACACACACACATATAAACATTCATACATACACACACACACACACACACACACATGCATACACACACACACACACATACATACACACACACGCATACACACACACGCACACACACACACACACACACACATACACACACATGCATACACACACGCACACACACACACACGCACACATACATACACACACATGCATACACACACACGCGCGCGCACACACACACACACACACACACACACACCACTGCACTACATAAGGTTAAAGATTGGAATGGTCTTAGACTCCTTATCTTTGGTGACACTGCATTTATTGGGCCACAAAGTCATTTGTCCTTCTGTGCTCCTGTTGTGCTGACAGTCTACGCCAGGGCTTCTAAACCTTTTTCCACTCACGACCCCTTTTCACGCAAGACATTTTTACAAAACCTCGAGAATACAGGAATATGAAAGAGGTACACAAATCAAACTTTTACCAATAATAAATCATAAAGAGATTATTAAATAATAATTCTTTTGTATACATAGAACCTTATAATTTATTAAATTTACATACTAAGATGGAGTTGTTTTTATTTATTTTTACACAAAAAAAATTTTCCTAATGTCATGCCATCATGCATTGAATGACGTTTTTAAAAAAGATTCATTTTTATTTTTAAAATTAAGTGCATGTGTGGGTGTGAGGGTATGCACATCTTAATGCAGGTGTCCTTGGAGGCCAGAGGCCTGGGATGCCCCTGGAGCTGGCATTAGAGGCAACTGTGAGATACTTGATGTGGGTAGTAGGAATGGAACTCAGGTTCTTTGAAAGAGCAATAGACACTCTTAACCACTGAGCCAGGTCTCTATCCCCCTAAAAATTTGTTGTGAATATCAGGTCAGCAATTCTAACATCAATTTTTAAAATTAAACATTTTCCTTTAAGTATTTATTAATTTTTATTTTATGTGAATGAATGCTTTGCTTGCATGCTTGTCTGTGTACCCCATCTGTGCTGGGTGCCAGAGGAAACCAAAGGACAGCCTTGCATCTGCTGAAGTTGGAATTACAATGGTTGTGAGCCCGCATCTGGGTGCTGGAAATCAAACCCACGTCTTCTGGGGGAGCTAACCATGGAGCTATCTCCTCAGCTCCTGAAATTCAACATTCTAATGCAACACAATGCAAAAATCAGCTCATCTGATACTTATATGAAAAGGAATAATGGTAGGAAAATACTCAAGTTCTTGTTTTATGTAATTGTACCATTACATCCTTAAAAGAGTAGAAAACTTTTTATGTACAGTAAAAAAAAAAAAAAACGTGATTCATAACACATTAGTTTCAAACCTGAGGCAAGGTGTTTCATGCAGTGTTTATTGGCATGAACAGTGCAAACATTCATGTTATATGCTCAGAAGCAAGGCTGCAGTGGAGTCATGTGATGCAACACAGGTGAGCACTACCCACTTGGATTCATTATACATTCATTTTGAATTAGTTTTTTCTTGTTGCACACTCAGAAACCCTTTACAGTTGCTAAAATTTTCATGACTCACACATTTACTTACATGATCCCATATGGGCTTGTTACTCACAGTTTTAGAAGCTAAGGTCTATACCACCCACTTTAGTGCTAGATCACAGGACATTTGCACTCTCTCTCCTGTGATTCTCTTTTGTAGTTGTTAGCTACTGTGGTGGCTCAGGATGGAAGACACGGAGGCATAATCATAGGTGCAAACCTTGCCAGACCTTAGCAGAGGGAGCCACCGTCCTGGCCAACGCCATGCAGTAGACAGCGGAACCCTAAACATCTGAGCTCAGGTGTTTTTATTGATTCAGAACTCCTCAGGTGCAGATCATAAGCAATCAAACATCTGCCATAGAAAGCCAACACCTGCAGACAATACAAAATGACAAGGCCAGTGCATCCCTTTTTCCAACAGTGCACAAAAACAATTATTTTAAACACAATTAAAAACAAGCTTCCACAACATTTTTTTCTTTCCTTCCTTCCTTTCTTCCCTTCTTTCTGCACAGCATGAGAATGGAGCCCAGGACCTTATATATTCTAAGCACGTGTTATTTTCCAACCCTCTAAGACTTATTTTTTTTCTATCCTACTTCCCAGAATTTCCAGCAAACACATAATACATAGTTTGATTTAATAAGATTAAAGGACTAACAATAGTTTCATTAAGCTCAGTAGACAAAGTAGCTTAACCAAAAAAAGAAATCTAAAGGGTTTTTTTGGGTGAGGGGCAGAGACAAGTGGATCTCTGTGAGGTTGAGGCCAGCTTGTTCTACATACTGATTTCCAGGCCAGCCAGGGTGATATAATGAGACCTTGTTAAAAAAAAAAAAGAGATTTGTTTTAGTTCTGTGTATGTGTGTCTGTGAGTCTGTGTGTGCCACATGTGCACAGGTACTCAATTAAGTTGAGAGAGGGCACCATCTCCCGGAGCTGGAGTTGCAAGTGATTGTGAACCACCTCATGTGGGTACTAGAAACTAAACTTAGGTCCTCTGGAAGAGGGGCAAGAGTCCTTAACCACTGAGCAATCTCTCTATTCCAAATTAGTTTAATTTGAAGATAAATTTCAAATAAGGAGGAATCTATGTAAGATCCGTATAATTCATCCAGCCCCAGAAAAGGTTAAGGTTAACTATGTGATAGTTGCCAAGTGGATGAACATTCTTTTCCTTATGTTTCAACACACATCACAAAATGAGGTTGAGAAAATAATTTCTTTCTCTGAAATTCAATACTCTTTGTTTAATCTTCATTTCTTGAATGTGGCAGAGGGGGAAGAGGGAAGCAGAGCAAATTTAGTATCTTAAACAGATATCCCCAAAGACATCGTGCATGTAAAGTGTCCTAGGGTTGGAGATGCAGCTAATGGGATGCTGCGCTTGCCCAACATATACAAGAGCCCTGGTTCCCAGTCCCAGCACTACCAAAGAGAAAATCAGGTAGCCTAAAAGAGTCCAATAAATGCTTTCAGACCTCTTCAAACTTCCATTGTTTAAGACTGGGCATAGTGGAGTGCACTTGTAATGCCAGCTCCTTGGGAGCCTGAGGGGGGAAGAATCAGCCTGGCCTATATAGGTATTGCAGTGACACCTTGTCTCAAAACAAAACAAATCTTCCCATTTTCCAGTTCTTCACTCAGCCCAGCTTCAAGATGCTGAACTCCGAGTTTCCCTCCAGCCAGAATTCTCTTCCTCCAGTATTTTAAGGCTCCCTCCTCAAAATGTCTTACATTCCCCCACATCATTTCAACTAGACAAACCTCTCTTTGCTCTTCAATGCTCTATGACAGAAAGTCTAGAACACAGCCTGCTGGCACACAGTAGATGTTTTAGTTTTGTTTTAAAAAGAATAAACTGAAAGTGGCAGGGTGCCTGCAATCCCACAACTTTGGAGGCAGATACAGGAGGACTGAAACTTCCAGGCCAACCGGGGCTACACAGTGAAATCCTGTTCCCCTGTGGTACTTAATCTTCACTGTCTCCCCTAGAAGACACACCTTTGAGTGTTTCTGTGGGAGTATTTCCAGAAAGCTTAACTAAGGAGGGAAGATCTAGCCTGAATGTTGAGTGGCACCATCCCATAGCAAGTTGAGCACCAAAATTCTCCTGTGCCCTGAATGCAGGTGAATGCAGGGCAGCCAGTCACCTCCTGCTCCCAAGATTTCACCTACAAGGCACTCTCACCAACACATCTCCTCCATGATGGACAACACCCTCAGTGATCTTAATAAACGCTTTCCTACGTTGCTTTTTGACAACAGCAGAAGAAAATGTTACTAATACAACTGGTCCAAAGAAAATACCTTATAGAAAAATCAATAGTGATTTCAGAATATATTTTTTCATGCTCAGGTTTTAGTTTTCCCACCCCATTCATATATTCATATGTTCATTCATTCTTTCACATAATGTCCATTCAACACGTTATCTGCGTGCTGAACAATAATTAACCCAGTGTCCAGTAATGACCTACTAATGGACTGTGTAATGTCCTCACCACTGGGAACACAGTGACTATAGGTAGACATGCAACAACAACCTGACTTCCAATGTTTGCCTTGTCAATATAATAAAACAGTTCTTTCTTTTTTCTGGTGCTAGGGAGGGAACTTAGTGCTTCAAGCATATTAGGTAATCTGTCATTGACCTACTTCCCCTCAGCCCCCATTTCCAAACTCTTTGTTGTATGGCTTCAAATTTCAGATTTGAAATCGGTGTGCCACCAATGCCTATCATCCCACTGCCCAAAAACTGAAGTTAGAAATTCACTTACATATTTTGGATTTTTAGAGATGTTTTATCCATTTAATCACCTAGGCAGGATAAGGTTTAAGTTAAACCAGGTAGATTAAGGACTCCACATACCCATCTATCACCTTATAATTCAGCCTTGTGGCTTGATAGCATACAGTCAGCCAGGTCTTGCTATGAAAACACAACAAAGCAAAAACTAAGAGCCTGGATTAGGAAGCATACATGTCAGACAGCCAGGCAGCCGATTTAGCTAATCCATGCCAAAAATTAGCTAGAAACAGCTTTACTGCCTATAAGAACAGCTTGACTGGTGATTCACCATATGATTTAGGTGAGTCATATAACCTCTATGTCTAGGGCCTTTCAGCTGTAAATTACATGGATGGTACAAATATAATGAGTGAGAGACACAATGGCATGGTGTTAAGAGTACCGGAGTAGAAGTGAGAGCTCTTGGGTGGTCAAGATGGCTCAGTGGGTAAAGGCTTTTGCAGCCAAGCTTGACCACCTGAGTACAATACCCGGATCTAACATGGTGGAAGTAGAGAAGTACAGAAGTAGAGACTCCCACAAATTGACTTCACACTACCATGTGTGTTCTGTGGCATGCACACCCACACACTTACACATAAGAAATACACAAATACATGTAACAGAAGTAAGGGCTCTTGTGACTTTGCTTCTACTTACCTGCAAGAGTTTTGGTAAGTCACCTAACTACCCTGGGGCTTTTTCACTATTTTCAGAATTACAAGAACAGTCCATTTCAGAGGGAAGTTATAAAACAAAGTAGGTCAAGTACTTTGAAAATTAGTTTTAGAGATGTATCAAGGAATCCTTTGAGAATACGAATTTATCATGCCTACATATGTTTTACATGTTTTTATGGTCATGTTAGAAAACGGATTTGACTGTCCCAAACTTATGTGAGGATCACTACTCTTGTTGTAGTGCTGGGAATTGAACTCGGGGCCTCAAACATACTAGGCAGAGTATATTCCTACGTGTCTATTTGAAGAGCAATTGAATGGCATGGTTGAAGAACATAATTTCCATGATTCTACACAGCAACAATTTCCACAACTCCCCCTGAGCCATTACACATGTTCTTCTGATTTAAACATATGACCACGTAGAGTAGAAGGCAAAGAGAAAATAGATGAAAAGCATTTTGAGAGCTATGAAAATGGCCATGAATGCATTTCATCATCCTACACCCCTGATTAATCAGACACTGGTCCTCAACTGTTTCATTTTGTGTGAAACTAACCTGTAATTAGTTCAATACACTCTAATTAGAGGAATGATTCCTCAGGCTTACAGAGGATTTTTTCCTTTTAAATCTCTTTCATGTACGTTTTCTCACATGCTTCCCACAATCCCATAAGGCAGGCGGAACAGGAATGGCTGTCCTCATGTATTAATATTTTTTGTTATGCTCACTTCATGTAAGTGAAAAATATTGGTTTATAACTAATGTCAACACTTGTCTTTTCCATTAATTCTTATAGCTCACATAAAATATAACATATCTGAAAAGTTTATAACAGAAAGCTAAAAAGTACTGTAGAGTATATTCATTTTAATAATTAAATAAAAATGTAGTTGAAAGAAAAACAGGTTTTTCCAGATCTGTTAGGACATTCTTTTAATAATTAACACAAACTTTTGTTAATTTTTTACCAAGAAAGCCATGATCTATGTTTGAATATTCAATGAAAAATAATTCTAGAAACTTTTTTTCCCCACTTCAGAGAATTAACTAAAAAAAGAAAGACAAAAGATTAACTTTATAGGGGGCTGGATTTGGAGTCCGTTGTTCTAATGTCAGCTACTCGGAAACATCAGTTGGTGTTCATAAACACACTCTAATATTTGATTGCTTCCTATATTCTCTCTCTCTTGCCTCAAGACAATTGTTACTGATCTGGCAGAAGCAGAGTCTTATTTGTGGCAAAATAAATTCCAGTATTTAATTAGAAAACACAGTTTTGATGCCTTAGTCAAAAAAAAATGCAAAGCTTCTTATATAAGCGAAAGGAATTTAAAAAAATTTCCTGGTACCTACTAATGGAATAGAGCTAAAGAAACAACATGTCCACATGCGTGGGGATGAACACAGACGAAATGAATGTACAATGAAAGCTTATTTTAAAAATGTACATTGGTAATTTCAATGTAAAATACATATTTGGGGGTTTGGGTTTATAGCTCAGTGATGAGAGTACTTCCCTAGGGTAAGTGAATCTCTAGGTTTGATCGTGGGAAATGCAAAGACTGTATCTATCTAAATATATGCATGCATATTGACAGTAAAGGCTATTGAAATAATTACGATTTTGAAACCCAGACATTGTGGTGCATGTGTGCCTGTAATCCCAACAGGCCAGCCTGAACTACGTTGGACACTCTCTCAGAAATAAATTAGGTTTTAAAACAAGACTGCTGTTTCAATACACAGATTCTCAATTACATCCTAGGTTTTCTTCCATTTAAATTCTTCTTGGGGGAAGAACAAAATAATGGAAATCTGATTCTCCTGGGTTCTTATTCTTTATTTATTTGAAACCAGTATTCTTCCAATATTTATACAGAAGCTTAAAGTTAACAAGTATAGACTCATGCAAATGATATTCTGCTCTGTTGTCATTATGATCCATATTGTCTTGGAAATCTCAGACAAAATGAGACAAAATACTAAGTTAACTGTCATTTAGCCTTATGTCTATTGAGATTTTTTTATTTTGGTTACAATATAGACCTATGTGTATGGATTTACACAACTCTCATCATCTAAAAAAGACTAAGACCTTTTTATCTTTCTTTTGTGCCACAATTTAAAAATTTCAGGAAAAAAAAACGGAACCGCTAATTATTATGAATTAGAAAGGCCGACTCCTTCCAACTCTGAAATTCTCTCCTTCCAAATTAACGGCTCACATTTCACTGAAGTGTTGGCTCTGTAGAAGTGCAGATCCATTCTGCACAATCTCATCCGGTTGCTGTCATCCACCAGCACTTATAGCTGAGCTTTGAAATTCTTAACTCTTTCATTGCTTGATAAAAAGGTAGTTCTTTAAAAATCATTATTTGTATGTGTAATACACAAGTACACGCACACATATGTGCCCTAGTGTACATGTGGAAGTTAGAGGAAAATATGCAGGAGTCGTTTCTCTTCTGCTATGTGAGTTCTGAGGCTCAAACTCAAGTCATCAGGCATGTTGGGGCCTTTTACCTGCTGAGCTATCTTGCCAGCCCTTGATCAGGGTAGTTTAAGGGCAATGAGCAATTTGGGATTATTCTGACTCAGCAGTGAGTTGCAATATTATCATTACAAAGTTCAAATATATACTGTATGCAGGAGAGCATTTTTTGAACAGGAGATAGGCATAGTGGTTCATGCCTTCAGTCTAAGTTCTTGGGAGGTTGAGGCAAGAGGATTGCTGAGTTAAAATCCAGCTGGGACTAGAGATTAAGACCCTATCTCAAGGTTGGATGTGTTGGCAAATGTCTTTTTTGTTTTTTGATAATGATGATTTTTGACAGTGATAATACTGTCAAAGATTAACTTGTGTGTAGATTAACTTCTACACATAGCCTGAAATACCTTTTTCTTTTTAAAAATAGGGTCTCATGTATCCTCACTGGCCTTGAACTTCTCTTTCCATTCTACATGCTGGGTTACAGACATGTGCCACCACATCTGGATGGAATAGAATTCATTTAAGAACCTGTTTGTGGATTAGAAGGGACAGGGCAATAGTCACTTGAAATAGCCATTTGTAAATTTCTGTCCAGGAGGCCTGTATCATACTAGATTGCTCTCACATTCTGAAACTCTGGCCAATATGTACCCTAATTCAGAAAAATCTCTTTGCTGTCTGGAATGGTTCTTAGACTCATTACTTGCTTGTTAGAATGTGTTTTCTTTTTTTTTACAGTGACTGTAAAATATTTTAACACAAACAGGCTACTCTGGGAGGAGAGTGGTGTTAACTATTCTTTTTTTCCCTGATGTTGGGATTTAAATCCAGGTTCTCGTGTATGCCAGGCAGGCAGTCTGCCACTGAGCTGTACTTCTGGCCCTATTTTATTGCACTTTTTAAAAAAGAACCATTACTTTAAATTATATGTACAATGTATCTTGAAGAGGGTATGTGTTTGTGTGTGTGTTTCACCTGCTGCCTAGCCTGCCAATCTGAGTTGAATTTACCTTAGTTGGTAGAAGCTATCATGCATGAAGTCCTGGGTTTGATCCTCAATGCTACACATACCAGGTAATCCCAGCACTAGGGAGGTGGGGGAAGGAGGATCGCTCATCAACATACTGAATTGAAGTCCAGTAGCCTGGGCTGAAACATGAAATCTTGTCTCAGCAAAACAAAAGAAAATCAAATACAAAGAAGATATCATTTTAAAGAATAGTGCTTTATTGAATAAGTCTTATTCACAGAAAAATAAGCTTTAATCTACAACAAATGACAAGATTATAGAGTAGAAAACAATTTCATACATTTCCATAATGAAAGAAAGATATTCACTAAATGAAAAAAGCCATAAAATTATATTCACAAATATAGTTTTCTGCCTCAAAATACTTGGCATGATTATTCACAACACTAACACAATGACGAAAGAATTGGTCATTCTGTCAGATGAAGTATAACAACAAAAAATACAAAAACTGAAATTACATTAAAGCCATTATTACATCAAATTGAAAATGGAAGTTTGTCAGATAAGTACAAAGTGATAAAATATACGTACGTACACAGTAATCTTAAATGTTACATTAATGATACATAAGCACATAGTAAATGCCAAACATCTGTAGTTACATATGAGAACTTCAGCCTCTAAGAGAACTTTACCACTCAAGCATTAATGTCATATTGTTTAATTTTAAAGTATTAAGGATTGTCCTACTATAACAATTAGAATGTACCAATTAATGTGCAGTAAAAATTAGAGCATAATGGAATGAACAGTTGAAAAATAAACATTTGAGACTTCCCAGGACAAGTAACTGGTATAGTGAGGTTTTCACAGTAAGGGATCTAGCACTAATTAGCTATACAACTTTGAGTAAACTAGCTTTCCTTTGAGCAGTTGCCTCAACGATAAAATGAGGGTGATGGTGGTATAAACTACTACTAAGGTCATTTCTAGCTCTGATATAGTCTGTGATTTTATTATGTAATGACACAAGCTACATTGTGCTAAATGTTTCAGAGCCAAACTGAAATATTAAGGTGGGACTACATTGTTTTTATTAGGAAAACTCAACTGAATTTAGTTAAGAATTTCTCTCGTTTTTGAAAAAAGAATTTAAATATTTTTAAAGGACTGGGCTATTTATTTGTTGCTCTTTATAGTTTCATTATAAGAAGCATCCAGAGAAACTAAGGTGACAAGTTAACAAAGATTATTTTATGTGCAGGTGTGTCTGTATATGTGTATATGCATGCAGGTGCCCATGGAGGCCAGAAGAGGGGATCAAATATCCTGAAGTTGGAGTTACCAGCAGTTGCGAGCCACCATGTGGGTGCTGAGGAACTAAATTTTGGTCCTCTGCAAAAGTAGCAAGGACTCAAGTTCTCTTTCCAGTTCCTCTTTTAAGCTTTAGTCCTGCATCAAGGCAAACCCAAGGAGGGTTCTAAATGTTTTAGGATGAGAGTTAACACTTAGAGCATATAAAATATGTTCTTCTTGAATTGAGCTCCACCATTCTGGAGATGGTTAGGAAATACTCTCATTTTACAGATGAAGTAATGGCTATTTTTTTTTTCTCTTGATGTGTATCTGGGTGTAAGTGGATACCTGCTGTGGTACATGTGTAGAGGGCAGAGGATAACCTTTGGGTGTTGGTGAGCCCTCGCCTTCCCACTTTGTTTAACGTGTCTCTTTGCTAATGTGTAAACCAAACTAGCTGACCCCGAGATTCTGGACATTCTCCTATCTGCTTGGGCTATTGCACCCAGCTTTTACGTGAGTTCTGGGTATCTGAACTCAGGTTGTTAAGCTATTTTCTTCAATGATGGCTACCTTTTTAAAGAGAAGATTTGACTAAAATGCTATCTGTCAAATATTTCTTCATTTTCTTATTTCTTTAATAGCAATGACATCAATCTATCTCATTTTTCCCGTTCTCTTATTCAATACCTAGGTTATCAGAATTAAGCAATGTTTTAAGTCTAATGGGAACATGCAGCTAATGTTGGGGTGATAGCTTCCATTTGGAGAGCTCAAGATATAAATTTTACCTACTAAAATTAAAACAGAAAAAAGCACACATTTAAAATAACAAAACAACAAAATATAGTAACATAGCCAAATCACATTATATTCACTTACTACACTCAACTCACTGCTACCCCTAACTAAAAGGAAGAGGCAAAAATCTACTAGGAAAGGGAATACTAAGCCATTAATCAAATAAACTGTATTTATTTAATAAATGCTAAACACTTTCACAAAAAGTAAGACAAAGCTTTTGATCAACACAGTAAATTACAAATAAAATTAACTATTACAAAATGATTTCAGATTTCACATGACTAATATGTAGCAAAATATGCTGTTACTTCAAAATCCTAGACTGAACTTTATACAGAAAAATAACATTAACACACAGATACTGAGAACTCTCAGGGGTGGTGATTCGGATCTGGTTGTATTTTGACCTTCCAAGTAACCAATTTTTGCACAACATATTGGAAAGGATCCAGTGCTGTTTTTTTTTTTTAAGTATGATCTCAGACCAACTCTGGTAAGTCTCCAACAATTTGATTAGAGTTGAAGTGATGTGATTTTAAGAACCCGAAGCAACAGCATTTTCTAAACAATTCTTAAAATAAACTTGTTAGCCACATCAGCTTCATGAATTCAATTACACAACTCACAAAGACAAAAAAAGAGGTCTTGCTTAACTCTCAGCACACAAGTTTCAAAAGAAGAGTTTTAATGAACTGAGGCTCCCAGAACAAGAACAGCCTTACTCAAAAACAATTCAGTCCTTGATTCCTTGGCTATCAACTAGATTAAACAAACTACCTATGTACTTGTACCAGAAGTGTCTTGGAAAACATTTTTTAAATACTTGATTCCCTTGTAGAATGCTTTAAATGTAAATTTAAATTTAAACCTTAGTCCATTTAGATCAAGTTCAACTTAGTGACTACATAACTGAACCTAAGTAGAAGACAATGTAAAGAACTAAGGATTTTCATGAAAAAAGCAAAGAGAAAAAAGGGGCAGTCATTTGCTTAATTCTGTTAATTTCTATTTAAATTTGCAATTAAGATAATAACACTTACCATAGTAGTCAACAGAGGTTAGGAGAACCTAACAATACTCTTTCTCTTAGAAAATACAACAAAAAGTTTAAATTGTAACAGTTTTACTCCCAAACTGTTCTCTGTAGTAAAATAGACAAGTCTCTACAAGAGGTCTATCATGATAATCGTTTAAGGTAAATCCTGTGATCTATGTAGCATTTTAGTTTTTGAGTTTATTCATATTGGTTCTTACACAAATTGTTAAAATATATTTAAACAACTATTCTTGTCAGTATGTTACATTTTCCAAGAGATTTTAAGGATCTTGAGAGAACATTTTAAAAGTATTTACTACCATTACTAGTCAAGGAAACAAACAAACATGAAATAATCAAAGACTTAACATTTTGTACCATATACATCTTAATCATCTTAACAGTAAAACACATATGAAACTCTTAGGACACAAAATGACACGACAATAACAACATGGAAAGCTGTCACTAAAACTACAAGCAGTGTACAGACATGCTTCTACTTTTAACCTACATAAGCAGACAGATGTTTAAAATACTGGGTTAACAAAGATCTTTTAGTAAAGTGACTTAGGCAGGCTTAAACTAGCAAGGATTAAGGATGAATCCTTACTAATTAATTGGAAGATCTGAGACATATTTTATATTTCATTTTACAAAATCAGAAATATTTATTTTGAAACAAGATAAGAAGACATGGTCTATCTGTCAGAAAACTACCACTCAGAAATACTTTCCATCCACAAAGCAGGTAAAACAAAAACATTTCAATTTCATATTGGCACTAGAAAGTTAACTGGCCTGCCTTCTTGGATTAGAAAAACTAAAACTGAGCGATAAGTAGTTTTGCAGACGTTTGAACATGCCTAAGCCTTTAAATCAGTAAAATATTTTCTAAAAATTCTGATTATAAAAGTAATACATACTTATAAAAACTTCAAACAGAACAAAATGAAAAAAAGTAAAGAGCTCCTATAAGCCCCGCTAAGACCCATGCCCCCACCCCCAGGAAAGAACACATTTAAGAGTGTGATGCATATCTTTCCAAATCTTTTTGTCCTATACAGATACAAAATACACACACCTTGATTTGGCCCAAACTATACATAGTGTTTTGCCATTTACATTTTACATTTACTGTATCTTTGTTGTCTTTCCATGTCAGTACATGCTGGTTAGATGGTAATATATCATTGAAATTCTTTTGGGAGATGGCAAAATCATTTAAAAAGTCATTCATACAAGTATGTTTATAATTTCAAAAGAAAATAGACAGAATCCTAAAACACAGAGACAAACATCTAAAAACAATGTTTATCCTCCCACTAGTGTGGAACAGTTCATTCCCTGTTCATAATAAACAAGTGATTGGGCAGATTAACACAAATCCCCCTGCTTATACAGAACACTCCATTTGTTAAGCTCATTTGAAAGGAATGAAAAATGCAGGTGATTAATTCTCTTACACGTAGAAATCAAGTCAGTGTACTATAGTTACACACAGTGAAAAGTTATAATATAAAATCCTTCTTTGTCCAAGGGTTTCAATTGGATAAATGATACAGCTAATAACCTGAAAGATCCAGAAATTCAAAGTTTAGACAGAAACAGTGCTGTTAACATTTGTTTCCACTTGGGAGCAGATGCTAATGGAATGCAATGCTGATTACTTAAAGTTCGCTCACATCACACATTCAATTAGAATAAGAAGAACATAACATGCCTACTGTGGTGCTGGATTAAGACATAAAAATTTTTTGCTTGAACGTAATGATTGTGTAGCACATGGGACATTTGTCAACTGCTTCGGCACATTGTTTACAAGTGACCAGATGTCCACAAGGAACAAAAACCACAGCGATATTTCTATCCATACAGATTTTGCAAAGCTTCTCTTCTTGTAGGCGCCTTAGCTGCTCTTCAGTACTAATGTCTGCACAAAGAGAAAAACAACATATACTAGTTTTCGGTTTTGTTGTTTAAATTCATTGAAACATTGAACCCTTCCTGTGTGCCAGACACTCAAATTCTGGGAGACATGAAAATGACTCACACATAGCATGAATTCTTAAATAGCTTGTATGCTAGTGGGAGAGGCTGTGAGCTGCAGCTAGAGAGGAAAGTACAAAGTGGCAAGTTCTATAATAAAGCTACAAGTTCTTCTGTCCTGCTGGTTGGGGAAGGCATCATGAGGAGGACAGCAGTGGGGTGACATTTAAGCACAGGCAACTATTTACCAGGCAGAAAAGCCAAGATGAAGTAAAAGTAGTAACCTATCAAAAGGGAATGGCTAATTCCAGAAAAGGATCCATTTGAAGGACACCTCTGCAGTGGGACAAGCTGGATTTGATGTTTAGAAGTGAGGGCTAAAGAGAGAAAAAGGAACTAAAGTTCGGTTTGCTAATGTGTCAAGGAGACATGATAACCACTAGAAATATAAAAGGAGGTAGAAGAAGCCTTACATTTTCAGGTATATTTGAGATGTTGGCAGTGTATCCAAACAAAAATATATTTGGGTACAATTAGCATTTAGGGGATATGGATGCAGCTGCATAGTAGAACCTTTGTCAAAACAGATTTTATAAAATGCTAACAAATATCCACAAAACTATGATTTGTGGTTATATATGATAACAGCAGCAGCAATCAACAGTAATAGAGCATAAATATTATGTGTTAGGCACTACTCCAAATACATTACATATTTTAACTATATTTGTAATCTTTGTATACTAATGGTTTATAAATCTGACCTCAAATGAAAATTATTTGAAGTTATTTTTTTCTTTGGTGTGTGTGTGGGTGGGGAAGTAGCAATGCTGGGAATGGAAGGCCAGATGGAGCATACCATCCATTGTACCACGTCCCTACCTCTTGTGGCATTTTTTAGAACAAGTTTTCTTCCTTTTTAAAAGATAATTTAGTATATTTATTTCTATTTGTGTGAGCGCATACATTGTGGCACATGTGTGAAAGTCAGAGAACATTTTTCAGGAGCTGGTTCTCTCATTCCACCACTATGTAGGTCCCAGGATCAAACCCAAGTCAGGCCTTCAGGCTTGGAAACAGGCACCTTTACCCACTGAGCAATCGCACTAGCCCTGTTAGGTTCTTCTACTAACTCTACAACTTCTAATGCTAGTCACACTGGCACATGGGAACTACTTTATTCACCTTATCTCCCTACAAAAACATATAATATGTTTTCCTATTTAACTATGTAGCTCCTTAAATAAAAACAAACCACAAACACAGGGTCTCACTATGTAGCCTTGGCTGGCCTGGAACTCAAGAGATCTGTTTCCCTCTGCCTCCTGAGTGCTGGGATTAAAGGTGTATGCCAGCATGCTAAGCATCACTCCTTTTTTATGGCATTTATGTTAGTGTCCAGAGGGAACATTATTTATAAAACACGTTTAGAAAGCAATAGTCTAATTTTGTTCGAGTACTTATTGAACAATTACTTGGGCACTTGATATATAATACATACATACACTTTAGGTACACAATGTTCACAGACAAGTTGGGAACACAAGTAAACAGGAAATTATGATACACTATGGTTATAAAGGTATTAAACAAAGGCCCCTCAAGGAAATTATACCTAGCTTGGGTCATACAGAACATTACAGGAGGCCAGGGCAATGAGAAGACTGTTCTAGGTGAAGGGAATGACTGAAGCACACTCCGAGAGAACATGACGTACAAGAGCATAGGTAAAAATTGGTCATCGAATTTGAGGGACAAGAGGCCAGGTGCAGAAGGACAATAAGAACTGACTCTTAAAGATGTGGCAAACCATGGAAGAGTTGGGATTTAATTCTAAGGGTCCTGAGAGATGGTGAGGCGTTTAAAACTGGAGAGAGGTTCTGTCACATTTGAGCTCCAGAGAAGTTTCTCTGGGTAGGAAGGGGACAAAAGTATTGTTCTACTCTCTTCTTAAGAAACAATCTTCTACAGTCAATGAAAGTTATGGGCTCTGGCTGGATATGGGCCTCATGTATTGGCATGTATAAGATCCTGTGTTTGATCATCAAGACCAAGTTAAAAAAAATTCTTCAGAGTGGTTGTACAACAGTGTGGATGTTCTTAACATTACTAAACTATAAACATAAAAAAGGTTAAGATGGTAACCTTTTTATGGTGTAGATCAAACCCAGGGTCTCTAGGTGTACCAGGCGATTACTCTAACACTGAGAAACATCACCCTTTATAAGATGGTAAATTTTATGTACACATTACTACAATAAAAAATGATCTCTGGAAGCAGCTTATCTGCCATATTTTTGGCTGCTCAGTGAAATAATAAAACCATATTATAACTTAAGTTGTTTTCCTGTTATTTGGTTTTTTTAATTTTAATTTTTATATTTTACTTTTAGACAGAGTAAGTCTCTTGCATCCCAGGCTGGGTCTTAAACTCATTATGTCACAAAAGATGACTTCAAACCCTCCTGTTTATACTTCCCAAATTCTGGGATTCAAGGCCTGTACTACAGAGGGCAGTGGTGGAGCACACCTTTAATCCCAGCATTTGGGAGACAGAGGGAGGTGGATCTCTGTGAGTTTGTGGCCAGCCTGGTTACAGAGCTAGTTCCAGGACAGTCAGGGCTATACAAAGAAACCCTCCCTGTCAGGAGAAAAAAAGGTCTATATCACTGCACCCAGTTTATGCTGTGCTGTGGATAAAATCCTGGGCTATCTGCATGCCATACAAGTTATCAATTGAGCTACATTCTGAGAATACCACTTTCCTTTTGAGACAGTCCTGCTATGTAGCCTAAAATGTTCATTCATGCTAGCTCTTTCTGCTTTAGCTCTAGAGTGTTGGGATTATAAGTGTGCAACACCATGCCCAGAAATTATTACTTCTCTAGGGTTTGATTGTGATTCTATTTTACAAACCCAATGGAATGAAGTCAAATACTGATATCAGTTCTACTTTTTCTCATTAGCCAACATATTGAGGATGACCCTGACTAAAAATTTACCCCTGGTAATTACTCCACACTACAAAGGTGACTATCGTACTCTACATCCTTGTTTATTGCAACTTTTTTTTTTTTTTAATCAGGGTCTCTCCATAAAGCTCTGTCTATTCTGGAATTCGCTAACATACACCAGGCTGGCCTTGAACTCAAGAGATTCATCTGCCACTGCTTCTGCCTCCAAGTGTCAGGATTAAAAGCCTACATTACTACTCTAGGGCTCTTTCTCCTTGTATTTCCCACAAGCCCCCTTTTGAGATCAGAATGTCCCAAGTACAAAGGTTTAGTATCTAGGTAACATGTAATGGTACTTCCTAATATTTTTAGTATATGATTTCAAACTTTGAGACAGGGTCTTATAAATGTTGCTCAGACTGGCCTTGAACTAATAAGTTCTGTGATCCTACTACCTTAGCCTTCAAAGCAGCTGAGAATATAGATATGTTGGGACTAATATGACCAATTTAGGAATTTGTTTTTTTATCCTTTTAAATAACATGTATTTATTTGTGCATGTGCCTCTGTGCACACATTTATGTACACGTGTGCAAGTGCTTGTGGAAACTACAAAAGGTGTCAGATCTGGAGTTAGAGTTATAGGCAGTTGCAAACCACCTACCAAACTCATGTTCTGTGCAAGAGTACTATAAGTTTTAAATCACTGAGCCATCTCTCCAGCCTCTTTCATGTATTTCTAAAAAAAAAAAAAAAAGAAATGTGTGTGGGGGCTGGAGAGATGGCTCAACAGTTAACAGCATTGACTGCTCTCCCAGAGGTTCTGAGTTCAATTCCCAGCAACCACATTGTGGCTCACAACCATTTATAATGGATTCAGATGCCCTCTTCTGGTATGCAGGTGTACATGCAGATAGAGGACTCAAATAAATAAAATACATCTTTTTAAAAAATGTGTGTACGCCTTTCTTCCACTATCAATGTGCCATATGTCTGACTCCTTCTTGCCCCATGTCTTCTCACAATACTTTCAAAATCATGAGATTCCTGGCCAAGAAACAATGTCACTCTATTCTCCAATGGATTTGGATAAAAACTGCTAACAAAGCCAGATACAACTTCAAGAAAAGACAATGGAGACTGAAACTAGGCCTGTAAGGATTCATTCGCACACAATGGTGTGACTGAGAGTTTATGCTGAATGATGGTCATTCACCAATCCTACCAGATAGAGTTGAAAGTTTTAACCTCTGGAGACTTGGCTATGTTTAAACTGAGGGTCTGATTTGCTTTTCTGTTTCATATAAGCTAAATGTTTCTTTCCAATAAAATATGTAGAACCTAAAAAAAAACTGTATGTACATGTGTGCATTTCTGTATTTGTGTGGCTGCGTATGTCTGTATATATGTGTGCTTGCTTGTGTACATGAAGGGTAGACACTTATGTTATCTGTCTCAACTGGTCGTCCACACTAATTTTTGAGAGCGTTTCTCTCTGAACTTGCAGCTCAACAACTGGCTAGACTACCTAGTCAGGAATCTGAGGATCTGCCTGTCTATCTTCCCCACACACCCAGTGCTGGGGTTACAGGTACACACCTGTAACCTGGCTTTTCGGTTAGTTCTGGGGATCCAAACTTAGGTCGTGTTTACATAACATAGCAGTTTACCCATTTAGCTGTCTCCCCATGCCAGTAATTTTCAATCTTGAAAAAGAAATTTATGCCCAGCATGAGGGTACATACCTGAAATTCTAGCTACTTGGGGGCTTGGCAGGAGATGAAAGTTCAAGGCTACTCTATGCAAGACAGTGAAATGCCATCTCTAAATTAAAAAATAAAAAGTGCTTATGTTTTCTTTCAACATTATTTAATGTGTTTTCATTTGCTGTTGATGTTTTCACCAGGTCTTTCTATGCAGCCCAGAATGACCTAAAACTAGTGATCCTATTGTTTTTCTGTCTAGATTTCTCTGTAAAATATAAAGTATTGGAATGATTTTTAATTCAAAGTCTACTTAATAGCATGACCCCTTCATGTTTTCACATATGAAAAGCTACAGAACACTTTAAAAATAAACTGTTTCAGTCACAAAACTTATGTTATGTGTCTACATTTAACATCTGTTGTACCCACAATAATAAAAGCCTCTGTTGTTCTTTGTCTAAAATACTCTTAACAACGTTAATTGTGATGATGTACACCTTTAACCTCAACATTCAGGAGGCAGAAGCAGGTAGATTTCTGTGAGTTTGAGGCCAGCTTGAGCTACTAAGTGACATGGGTCACTCTAGGACAGTCATGGATACACACAGTGAGATCCCACCTCAAACAAACAAAAAGTACTTTAAATCATACTTTTAAAATTAAGGCTGGAATGCCTGTCTGGTGTGTACAAGGCCCTGGGTTCAAGCATCTCATAAAACCAGGTATAATGCTGCATGCTTGTAATCCCAGAACTTGGGAGGTGGAGGCAGGAGGAGCAGAAATTCAAGGTCATCCTTAGCTGCTAAGGAGTTCCAGACAAGCTTCTGTTAGAGACCCTATCTTAAAAACAATATTAAAATGTGATTCTTGGACAAGATCTACCAAGATCAGGTCAATAAACATACTGTCATGTACAGGGGAGAAGCTCATAGGACCCCACTCTTTCCTGAGAACTCATGCACAGTTAGTGGTTATTAGAAACATACTATTTAATGTTATAGCCACCAAAAAAGTACCCCTTAAAAAAAGATGGATGACACATGAGGAATAACACCTGAGGTTAACTTCTGGTTGTTACATGTATGTATGCATATGCACACATATAAGCATACACAGATATTATATATACATAAACACATATGCACCCATGGGACCCTAAGCAAAATCCTAATGAAACTCATTGGGTCACAAAGGATGAAGGGCATAAAATTAGAAACGGATTAGTGGAAGGAATAGGGGATGACTATGATGTAAGTACATATGTACATGTATGAAAACATCAGAAAAATCTATCATTATATATATAATTGAGACATTTAAAAATAAAATGAATAAACTGGTGAATCTTACTTAATCTTTATTAAAATGGACCAAGTATAAAAATATTTTAAGAAACTGGAGAAGTGATGGGTGTGACTCAATGGTAGAGTACTTGATTAACATGTGTCAGGCCCTGAGCTTACCTTCTAGTACTAAGAAAAAAAAGGGGGAAAAAATGGGGGGGTACTAAAACCAACTAAGTTTCTGATGATTTAGAGAATTAGTTAATTCTGTCATGTGTGGTGACAATGTGATATGGACTGAATGTTTGTGTTCCTAACATTCATACGCTGCAGCCTTAACCTTCCACATAGTGATATACAAAGGAAGGGCATTAGGAAGTATGGTCATGTGCTATTGAACAACACATTGGTAAACCAGAGGACATGTATCTGCATCTCAGAAGATCACAAGGGAACTGAAAAATTCACATCACTTAGTGACATTTAAGCTGGTATATGTTATGGCATAATGCAGCGCATGTTTGTGATGATGCTGGCATTAACTAACCTCTTGAGTCATATAAAGGCACAGCATTGATAATGAAACAAAAACTATGTAACTAGTTTACTTATTACCTTACACACTTTATTATTACTCTTTCATATAAATAAAACTACTATAAAGCAATATGCCCTATCATGTCAGCAGAAGCCTCATGGCACACATCTCATTTTTACAAAGTATCTGGTTTGCACCAAGAGGTCACATCAAGTAGTTGACACATGCCATGTATGTTTGTATAAGTATATGTGATGACGTTCATTCAAAAAAGAGACTAATAACACATTTCTCAGAACATTATCTCCACTGTTAAGCAATGCATAAATACAATTAGGTTAAGCTAAACTCACGAGCATGAGAAATTCTGAGGGAATCAGTGTCCTTTTAAGTCAGTGGTTCTGAACCTTCCTAATGCTGCGACTGCTTAATTCATGTTGTGGTGACCCACAACCATAAAATTATTTTCATTACTACTTCATAACTGTAATTTTGCTACTGTTATAAACTGTAATGTAAGTATCTGATTTTCAGATTGTCTTAGGTGACCCCTGTAAAAGAGTCCTTCAACCCCAAAGGGATGGCAATTGATAGGTTGAGAACTGCTGTTGTAAGAAGAGGAAGAAAAACCTGAGAATTAACACTTCTTTGGGAAAACAACTATTGGCAGGGGCACCTTGATTTTAAACTTTCCAGTCTGCAAGAAACCAATATATTTTGTTTAAACTACCTATTCTGTGGGATTTTGTTATAGTAGCCTGAGAAACAAAGAACTAAAGGTATACTTAAAAAACACCTTTATATGCTGAAGATATTTTGAAATATTTGTAAATGATGATATACAGGATGTCTTATATTTACTTTGAAGTGCTAATGGCCATAAAGATAGGAGAAAATGTTGCTTATTGTTGAAGAACAGTTGCTTACCATTGAAGCTGATTCACTGTTCTTTTCACTTATGTGTATGTTTGAAGTTTTTCATAATAAAAGAATAAAAATGTTTATCCTTTGGGGATATAAGAAAAAGGAAAAGAGTGGACTGCAAAATGGTTTTTATCATTTTAAAAAATAAACAATGCATACCTTTTTGCAGTGAAGTCTGACTTGACTCATCCTGTGTATTATCTTTCTGAGCACTCACTAGATCTGCAATCAGAACCTCAAGTGATACATAGTTGCTCCCAGATGTTTGGATCTTTTCCTCCATTGTTTTCTTAATGTCTCTGAAACTGAATCCCATTCGAACAGCTTCTTGTACCATAGAATTCTGGAAGATGGTATCATCTGAAATCAAAAGTTGAGTAGAGAAAAAACAGTAGAGACAAGTATTTTCATTAAGACAACTAAACAGTAAAACAGTTTAGAGCTTTAAGACTATGATATGGTTGAGGAATAGTTCAATGGTACTGTTTGCCTACTATGTGTATTGTGGTTTTGATTTCCAAGATAAGGCAAAACAGGTAAGAAAAGTGTCCAGTGGATGAGGATGGGGCTGTTTAAAGAGTGCTTGCCTAGTATGCATGCAGCTCTGGTGTCCAATCCCCAGCAAGACATAAACCTAGCATGGTAGTGCAGGCCTGTGACCTCCAAAATGACAAAGTAGAGGTAGGAAGACCAGTTCAAGGTCACATTCAGCTGTCTACCAAATCCAAGGCTGTAGAGTAATATTTAATCCTTTAATCTGGCAGTATGGCTGTTCTATGGCATCGTTAATCCCAGTATTCAAATAGCAGTGGTAGTACATGCCTTTAATCCAAGCACTTGGGAGACTGGAAGCAGAGTCAGAAGGAAAAGTGACATCTGAGATGAGTCAGAGTGAAGGGCAGGCAAAGTGATGAATCAGAGGAAGCGTTGGCAGAGTGAGTCAGAGTGAGGATACACCCAACTCTCATGATATAAAAGCAGGCCCTCAGCTCAGAGAGCTAGAGAGGCAGTATGGAGGATAAGAGGTAGAGAGAGAAGAAGACACAGAAACAATGAAATAGTCAGACTGAGGCAGTTAGGGGATAAGACAGAGAAACAGAGAGGCTGACTGAGGCAGTATGAAGCAGTGAGAACTCACAGAAATACAGAAATAGTAAGAAGGCTCAAAAGTTCAGTTTAAACCAATCAGCTTGGAGAAGAGTTTGAGCCAGAATAGTGAGTGAGCTGATCCAGAAGAGTCTGAGTTCATAAGAAGCTAGCCAGAGTGGCTTAGTCAGCAGTAAGTCTCGGGTTTAAAAGTTCTAGATGGTTCGAAGGCTGAGGCCTTCTAGTTCTAAGCTTAAGATCAGATTGTATGAAGGCCGAAAAGCTCCAGGGTTCCAGGACTACAACATGGTGACTGATTTAGTCAAAGAGTAAAAAGCTTTGAACCCAAATCAACATCTACAGCTATACAAGGCCAGCCTGGGATACTCTAGACCCTGTCTCAAAACAAAGCAAAACAATAAGTCTGATGCACTCATATATGAAACAATATAGACCTTTGAGGTTACATAGTAGATGATTCTAATATATACATAAATATGAAACATATATTAAATGTCCAAAACAGGTAAAACTAGTGTCTATCTGGGCCCAGCAGTAAGAAAATGGAGAATGACTGATGATGGGTGGGTATGAAGTTTCTCTCTGGGATTATGGCAATTCAATAGTGATGATTGTACAACCTGGTGAATATACTAAGAAACACTACATTATACTCTGTATCAAATTAGATTTTGCTACCTGAGTTATATTTCAGTTTACAAACATTAATTCAAATCTAGAGCAAGAGTCTCATTTGTCATAAAAAGAAAAGTATGCACTGTAAGGATTAAACATCTAGAAATATTACAGTAGCTTTGTTTCTATGTGCTGGGACAGAACTTTTATATGCTAGATAAACATTCTATCACTGAAACCCAACCCTAGCTCGAGGTCTTTTTGATTTTCCAGAATAAATTAAAAAATATATGCTAAACAAAAATGATTTAACTTTGTTATTTCTGCCTGCTGACAAACCCATACCAAGTAATATAGCATTGTTCTGCATTTCAAACATATTTACAAATGTAAGTAGTATTCTCCTGCCCTGTAGTTCTTGACACACAAAATAGATGATGTTATAACACTAGGGAATAGGGACTCACCAGGTACTCTAAATTAAACTTCTTACTTTTGAAATATGCTGCCTCAACTGGAAAATGAAATGAAAACAAAACAAAACAAACAAAAAACAAAGAACAACAGAACCTGGTGTGGTACTGCATACTTTTAATCTCAGCCCTCTGAAGGCAGAGGTAGGAAGGTGTCTGGGGGTTGAGGCCAACCTAATCGTCACAGCGAGTTCCAGGACAGCTAGGGATACATAGAGACCCTGTTCCATAACAAGAGCAACAACAACATCCATAAATAACACCATCAAGTAGATCTACAATGTGCTGTGGGATTTAGAAGATCTTGTTTGCAGTTCTAGTTTTATTAACAATTTAGAATGTGACTGGGTAGATCATATAATCTCTTTATTTCTTCAGCTGAAAAGTAGGAATAACTGCCAAGGCAGTACTGCTCAGAGTACTTATTAGAAAGGCTCTGGGCTCAACCACTAGCACCAAAAATAAAACATCACCACAGTGTCTGTTTTAGCTGCGTTTGGGTGGGTGGGTGAGTGGGTAGGTGGAGTAAGCATACCTACAATCGAAGCACTTAAGAGACTGAGGCAAAAAGAGAGGTCCAGGCCAGTCTGGCCTACATAGTAGACCACTGAGATGGCTCAGAGGTTAAGAGCAGTGGCTCTTCCAGAGGACCTGGATTCAATTCTGGGCACTCACATGGCGGCTCATAACCACCTATTACTCCAGTTCCAGGGGGCATGACACCCTCTTCTGGCTTCTATGGGAACCAGGCACATGCATAGTAGACATATGTGAAGGCTGAATGAACATCCATACACATAAAATAAATGAAAATTAAAAAACCCAAACTCCCAATATCTTTTGTTGTTTGATATATTTTCTTTCTTCCTTCCCTGCGTTTCTTCTCTTTTTTTTTGGGGGGGGGACAGATTTTAAACAACCTTTAATTAAATACTGGCCAGGAAGATGGACTCTGACCTGGACCATTCTGAGGTTCCCCAATGAGTTCCTAAGAAATGGCCCCTCCTTTTCTTTTTAAAACCAAGGCCATAATATGCATCCCAGACTGGCCATAAATTTGGAATTCTCCTGCTTTAATACTGTGCCACAATACCTGGCTTTCTATTAATGTTCTCACTACAGAAATATCTGATATAAAATTATAAGCACTTCATTACATTCTTAAATTTATAGCAACTTCATTAAACATACTACAATAAACTGGCTGCAGAATTAAACATAGATTTATTTTAATAAGCATATTTACCGATTCTTTTGGTTAGTGATGGTGATTTTTCAGCTGTTCTTACCTAAAATAGAAATATGAATGGTAAGAATTCACTTTAGTAGAAAGCAATTATCTCAATTTGAAAAGTTAATAAACTTAAAACAAATTGGCTTTATTCGAATTTAAAACATGACTATTCACAAGAACATAGCCTGATAGAAGAGAAGGAAGTTAAGACTATTCAATCCAACATGACCACTTTATAGATAAGAAGCTGAGGGCCAATGAGATCAAATGATCTTGGAGGGGAAACAGTAAACTAAAAAACTAATGATAGAACCATCCTGTCAACCCTAGACTCCCATTCCAGTCTCAGATTCTTCCTACATTTTACTAACACTTTAACTACCCCTGTCCTATGTATCAATTCACATACATTTTTACATATTTTTCCCTACTAGGGATTGAACCCAGGGTTTTGTTTATGCCAGCCAGATAAGGTATTAACTGGTGTATATACTCATCTTTATTTTTGCAATTCTTAGTCCTATCTGCAAAGAAGTTACTAAAGAGATGGTTCAAGGCAGCTCACAACTGTCTGTAACTGCTTCACCAGTTCCAGGAACCTGATGTCCTCTTATAGTTTCCTCAGGTACCAGTGCGTGCGCATGCACGCACGCGTGCGCGCGCACACACACACACACACACACCATTTTTTAAAAGGTGAAACTGCCAGGCATGGTGACAGACTCTATTAATCTCAGTATTTAGGAGGTAGAGACATGCAGCCTGGTCTACATAGTGAAACGCTGTTTAAAAAGTAGAGGGTAGAAACTATTTGTGATTGGAAAGTACATTACACAAAAGCCTAATTTCGGAAGGCGAAACGATTTTAGTATTTTAAATTCTTTACACCTATTCTGACCACTGTGATACATGATACATTATTTTACTCTGGTCTTTCCAAAAGTTTCCTTCATAGCTGAGAATTAGAAGCTTTCAAGTTCTCTCCTTTAAAGTTTATTACACATTAATTACAGCAGCTTACCATGCATTTTACTGGAAATCATTAGAAAAACAAATGATATAGAATTTGGAAACATATATTACATAATAGGCAACTTACCAAAGATTCCCCTAGTGAATGGGTTAAATGAATATTATTTATATAGTCTTGCCCCTTCTCATCCAACAGATATTTACACCTAAAAGATTAAAGAAAATTAAACTCTACTAGCTGACAAGAAGTAGCAGTAAAGACAGTCAATCACAAATTCCATTAACTATCTTTTGGGTAAAGGTGAGAACAAACTCCTGCAAACTGTACTCTAACCTTCACTTTTGTACTATGGGATGTGAAATAAACAAATGTAATTTTAAAACCTACCTTTTCACTGTTCCTGT
Organism: Cricetomys ansorgei; assembly: GCA_026225945.1. NCBI lineage: Eukaryota > Metazoa > Chordata > Mammalia > Rodentia > Nesomyidae > Cricetomys > Cricetomys ansorgei. The sequence continues at coordinate 4,372,518 of JAMJFZ010003268.1, forward strand.
CTTTTTTTTGTATATGGTACTGGGGATTAAACTCAGGCCCATGTGCATGCTAAGCAAGCACTCCATCACTAAACTATATCATCAGTTCCTATCCCCTTTCTTCTTTTCAGACAAGCTCTCATGTAATTTAAGCTGGCCTCAAACTTGCTATGTAGCAAAAGCTGACCTCAGACTGCTAATCCTCCTGCCTACATATCTCAAGTGCTGGGACTATAGGCAGGAATAGGTACAAGTCACCCCAGTCTTTTAAAAATACAACTTTTTGAGATAGGGTCTTGCTTGGTTGCCCAGGCTGGCCTTAAAATTTCCATCCTCTGATCTTACCAGACTCCTAAGTAGCTGAGATTAATGCCTTACATTCATTGTTTTTAAGGAGCCACAAAGCAAACTGCTACCCAATTCCTTATCCAGCTGTCATTTCAAGGCTAAAATGATGTTCCTATTACTCAGGCTAATAATATCAATTTGAAAACTTTCAATTTCCAAGCAAGAGTTACTAAAGTATATTGACAAGTATAGTGGCATATGCCTGCAACCCCAGCACTTAGAAGGCTGAGGCAGGAAGACTGATATGAAAACCAAGCTAGCCTAGCCTGGGCTACATAGCTTGACTCTGTATCAAAAAAGAAAAAAAAACAAAACAGTCAAAAAAGTTATTAGCCAGGCATGGTGGCACATATCTGGAAAATACGCACTTAGGAGGTTAACCCCAAAAGATCAGAAGTTCATTGCAGTCTTTCGCTACACAGTGAATTCTTGCTCGCCTGACCTACAAGGTCTCCAAAAAAGAAAAAAAAAAAAAAAAACCACAAAAAACAAAAAAAAGGCAGAGTACCACACAAGAGGCAGAAGAAGGAGGATTGCCACATGTTTTAAGGCCATCCTTAAACATAGGAACATAGGAAGATGCAGGCCAGCTAAGGCTATAAAACAGCAAATAAAACTAAAAACAGACAAAAGAAGCTATTAAATTAGTGCTTAACACTGACGTTTTCTATTCTTCCTTTCTTTTGGTTTTCGAGCCCTGACTGTACTAGAAATTGTTCCATAGACCACGCAGGCCTGGAACTCAGAGATCTACCTGCCTCTTCTTTGCAAGTGCTGGGATTAAAGGTGTGTGCCATCACTGCCCTGCCAATATTAACATTTTTAAAAAAAATTCAAAATAGTTAATCTTTTTTTAAACCATTAGTGAACACTTAAAAACCTTAGTTTTTATTTTCTCACTTAATTTTAAGGTTTAAGGAAGATTCTTTTCAAATGACTGTTCTGAAGTTTTAATTTATATTATTTTAAATATTAGAAAGTCATATAACTTATATAGTTGAGTATTTTATTTTATAGGGGCAAGATGAAAAAGGAACTGAGACAAGAGGGTTTCAAGATGGAGGCCGGCCGGGGAGACATACTGAATTCCAGGCTAACCTGAGCTAACATGACACCTTGTTTCAAATTAAAAAGAAACAATAAATGACATACATCATGATAGCTCTTCAGGACTTCTCATGAAACCATGGGCTTGTGCCAATTGCCAAAGAGTCTATTTCTAAACAAAAAGTGTACATTTTTGTATACTTTACTAAATAAAAAATATACATTTTTTTTGTAATTTGGTGTTTAGAAATGGAACCATCTAAGTATCATATGATATTTGAGCAGTGAATGTTTCGGTTACCAGAAGTCTTAGATTTTTTTTCTGCCTACTAAGTAGGTGACCCCATTTCTATAAACCTGGTGTGAATTTCAAGCCATAGTGAAAGCAAAACAGTTGAGGTGAAAAGTAATTCAAATCTTTCCACTGCACAATGTCCAACTTGCTTATTACTGGATGAACAATTAAGAATCTTACCCCGGATACCACTTAGCATGCTGTTCCCAAGGGTCTTCACTAGGCTTCCAATCTGTGAGCCCTCCTCCACAGTGAAAGCACTTTACTTTATCACCTTCACCTAAGAAAACATGTAAGTAAAAATATATGTATTTGTACAAGTATAAGTTTTCAGAAAAATGCTCATTCTAACATTTAAGGAGTGTTTAAGTTATATAAAATCTCATAGCTTAAAAGAAGACATTCACATTCCATTTAGATATGATCTTTATCATTTGAGGGGAAATTCATACTAAATTCACCATCTCAATATGAGGTACTTGTAGAAGACAACGAAAGTAAAATTGCAGTTTTTATGTAAGAAACTACAATTGTTATATTCTTTCTAGTATATGTCATTTGGGCCATCACTATTATACTTATTTCATCAAACTGAAATTTTTACAAGTTACATTCCAAATGTTAACAACAATAAAGTTCAGCATAAATTACAAGGTAAGTGTCTTTAAGGATAGCGATCTCTAACATGAAACAGTCTTTAAGATTACTATGCTATGTAAATGAAAAAATTTGAAATAATTTATATTTTCAATTTGGCATTATTCAATCATAAAATAAATGGTCAGGCATGTAGATTTAAAATATTCCTGGAAGCCATCACACTATTAGGTTTTCTTGAGATATCTACAGGGACTGTTTTAAAATTCCTCTAAAGCAGTTAGGCATAATACAGGACAGATTTCAAATATGTAGTGTATGCTTTAAAAGTATGTGTTTATTTTTATTTGGTTGGTTTTTTGAGAGGGAGGGTATCACAATGTAGTGCAAACCGCCCTCAAACTCATGCTGATTTTCCTACCTTAGCCAATGAATAGCTGGAATTACAGGTGTGTAGCATCATGCTTAGCTTGATGTCAATTTTCCATGAACCAAACTAAATTCTCTAATGTTAACTCTTTTTATATGGTTGTGGTAAAGCTTAGAGAAAACCCAAAAAGTATTTTGAGTACACAAAGTAGATGTCCAATAAATGGCATCTAGTATTACTATTAGACCCATTATCTATCAGGAATGATACCATCTTTTCTTTCTCAACTCTACCACCCTCTCAAATCATTACATGAACACAGAGCTGACTAGCATATCCTTTTAACATAAATTCAGTAGTTACATTAAAGATTTAACATATGATTTCAGAGAATGATACTGATAATAAGCAATCAGAAGGGCAATGATTTTCTTTTTAGAAGCCCTTTGAGTGTTAGAAAGTAATTTATTGGTTAAGTTTACCTAAAGCATAAAATCCGGCTCTTGCAAGCTGCTCCTTGTTAACTGAGTATGTCCACGTTCCAAAAGTAATGATCCGTGCTTCATATTCTGCCATAGCTGGATTTCTTGGTGAATTTGTTGAATTTGGGAAATTCCTATCAGAACTCACACCAGATTCACTTCGAACATTAACATTCCGGCCCAAAACAAAGAAGCAATTTGGAAAGTGTCTCCTGTGTTCTGACCAGGCACGATCACAGGGTTCCCAATTTTTCAGTTTTCCACCACAACAAAAGCACTGCACTTGATCATCAATTCCTGTGTAGTAGAGTCCAGCACTAGCTAACTCTCTGGGGGTTAAATGGGCATAGTCTGGCCAGTTCTGAAATGACTTCAACCTGGCTTCTTCACTACACATGGCAGGGTTCCTTGGGTATATGGTGTCTGAAATATCTACAACCTGCCCAGTTCTCAAAAGATAATCTGCATGAGTCTCGGATGGCCTGTCAAGAGCAAAATGATTTCTGCTTCCCAGACAGTTTTCAGCTTTGTACTGGCCATTTTGGATACCAGAATTTGTAGACTGTGTGGCATTGTTTTCAAAATAAAAACCATTGATAAATCTGCAGTTTGGGGATATTTTCCTGTGTCTTCCAACAGCTGAGTCTCCATATTGCCATCTACCTACTGCTGTGTGACAACTAAAGCACTGCACAGTATCTCCTTCACCAGTATAAAGAAACCCTGCTCGTGCCAATGTTGATGCTGAAACAGGACTATTACTTGGAAAGTTAGCAAACGTTTTCAGTCTATTAAACTCTTCTACAAATTCTTCATCCTTACTGGTGTCTGCAGGTACACAAGTTCTAGATCCTTCAAAACTGTTAAATGTCATCTTCTCTTGAAAACAGGACTTGTCCACCTTTTCTAAACAGAGAACATTGCATTAGGAAATCCAAAATCCAAAACATAAGGAATATATTTCTGATACTAGACACTAACAAATTGTCCAGTGATTACATAACAATAATGACACAATCACTAAGACACATTTTAATTAGAAACACTAGAGTCTTACATTACCAAACCACTTGAGTTTTAAAACCTAGTGCTTTTGTTTCTTCTTTCAGTGTTAGGGCTTCACATAATGCCAAACACATGCTCTAACACAGAACTACAATCCCAGCTCCCCCATCTTATTTATTGTAGTCTTGGGTATCTATCTTAGGGCCTTTTGCATTTTAGTCAAGTGTTCTACTAATGAGCACAACCTCAGTCCCATTTTCTCTTTTGAAGGAAAATAATATGTAAACAAACAGAACAGAATTACTGATCTTAGTACTCATTTTATATAAATATGCAAACTATGACACAGAAAAATTATAAATATTAAACATGTGAAGTCATTAATTAGGAAAAAACATGAAAGCAGCATAAAATATGCAAATTAAGACAATGCCTAATTGTCATAATGAATCATTGCATATTCAAGGCACCAAACTTTAATTTTTACTATTTTAAAAAATGAATGTTTAGAATGTTAATGATTTCATTTAAAATATATTTTTACTTTCTCGTTTAGCATAAAAATGTGCTTTAGTGGATGCCATTCCCAGAGTATACAGGAATCACAAATTAGACTTGATGCATTTAAAAAAAACAAAAGGAAACAAAATTGGGTGGGTGGATCTGGGAGGACTTGGAGAGGTAGGTGAGTATGATCAAAATTCAATGTATAAAATTCTCAAAGAACTAATAAAGGTATTAAAGAAAGAAAATATTCATAACATTGGTTCTAGTATGTTAAGGATATCAATGGCTTCTCAAAAGTATAGAGTCCACTTTTGCTGGAACTGGACCATTCTTTATTTTATGTGCATGCATGTGCATGCACACACACACCCTACATACCCAAAACTTCCAAGCAGAGAATGGCTTAAGAAACATGCTAAATATTTACAGATATTAATTGTAGTTACTTTTGCTATAAACTTCTGTTGGTCAAAGAACAATCTGTTTAAATGGAAGAAAATTTAGTGGCCTCATTAGAGCTGCCAAATTACAACTATATAATGTTTAACCCAAATAACATACCAAAATGAGTCAGCTGAGTTATGAAAGAGTGGCAAGATCATTTGTCCTCCAACATGTCTAGAAGTGCAAAAAGATGCTAATACTTGTACAAGGACAACAGACATAAATTACAGTCTTCTTAAGCAAAACAGACAGAAAAGCATGTGGTCACCCTAGCTACAAGACAAAACTGGTTTTCCAGAATCTCCCACATTGCCATACTGCCCTCAATATGTGTGTCAAATGCAAAATAAACAAATGGCTAAAATTCAAATAACAGCAAAAAAAATGAAAGAGTCTGATATAAAAATAGATGCATGTCTGGATATTTCTCAAAGGAGGATGTACAAATAGCCAACCAGCACATGAAAACATGCTAATACCATAACAAACACCAGGGAAATACAAATCAAAGCCATCAAGAGGTATCACCTCTTGAAATGAAACATCATACTGTATCCCATACATTTATATAATTACCACTGTAAATTAAAATATATATTTTAAGGGCTGGAGTGATAGCTCAGTGGTTAAGAGCTCTGGCTGCTCTTCCAGAGGACCTGGGTTCAATTCCCAGCACCCACATGGTGGCTTACAACTGTCTGTAAACTCCAGTTCTAGGGGATCTGACACCCTCATATAGACATACACATGGGCAAAACATGAATGCACATGAAATAAAAACAAATAAATCATTTTAAGAAAAAATACTTAAAAAAAAAGAGTACATTGAAGGGCTGAAGCAAGGGACCTTGAATTAGAGACCAGTCAGGGCCACATAAGAGATCCTCTCTGAAACAAATAAAAAACAAAACAAGAAACAAACAAAAAAGAACTAGAATGGTCACAATGCTTTGTTTGCTTTTATATATTACTTTTTTTTATTTTTTGGGGGGGGCGGGATCTTGAGAAGACTTATGCAGAACTTGCGCACTATGTTAGCATAGTATGTCTTAGAACATTAATTCCCTTTGGGTAATTAAAAATGCTTCTCTTGAAAGATGACAATAAACTTCAGACTTGTATGTCCTTGCCAAATTACACTAGTATTCATGTATCCTTTAAAAGCTGACTTTTATCTATCTCTGAGTAATTTTTTGGAATACAGATACTTTTGACTACCATTTCCCAGATGTTTGAAAACATTCCTACAATAATGTTCAAAGTTTTTTGTTGAATTGGCATAAGCTAGATGATTAAAAGATCAAATTCAAAGAAACACAAGACTACTTGATAAGCTAGTGAGAAAAAAATTAATACAGAAATATGCAAAATTTTATACTCTGTTCTTTTAAAAATTGTTGCATAACTAAGGAAAATGGGTAAATGATTTAGAATTAAGTCACATAAAGGCAAACTTCCATTTTAAAGCCTTGGGATTTTAGTTAATTGAAAATTCATTACAAGCCAACATTACATGGCTGCTAAAAAACTCACAGCCTTCAGACTGTGTTAGTGTCAGATATAGAAGATTCACATCCAATTCAGCTACATAATGAATATTACCACCAGTTCTAAACACATTTTAGGAGGGACATCGACAAATTTTCATGTTCTTAGAAAAGCAATCAAGATAATATCACATGAGGAATAGTTGGAAGAGCCAAAGCTATTTATCCCAAAAGGAGGGAGAGTTGTCATGTGCAAAAGAAATCCAAATTCCATGTACCTTTACAGGGGAATTAAGAAATTACTTAATACATTTTACTTATTTTTTGCATTAAAAAATATATGGCAGGGCATGTGCTACAGCACATGTGTGTAGGTCAGAGGACAACTCTTGGGAACCAGTTTTCTCCTTCTACCATGTGGACTCCAAGGACAAAAATTGAGTCAACAGGTTTGGCAGCAACCGCTTTTACCTGATGTGCTCTGGCTGGCTCATAACAAGTACATTTTAGCCCCATACATGAATAAACTTAAAAACAATCAAGTGCAGTATAAAATGATTTGGGTTGCCTTGGAGGTTATGAGTTCTTCCCATCAGTAAAAGTGTAGATTAAAAGATTAAGCATTTTCTTTTTCTTTTTTTTCCCCTAAGACAAGGTAGAAACCTTGTAACTCTGGCTGTCCTAGAACTCACTCTGTAAACAGGCTGGCCTTGAACTCACAGAGATCTGTCTGCCTCTTCCTCCTGAGTGCTGGGATAAAAGGCTTTTGTTTGTTTGTTTTGAGACAGGGTTTCTCTGTTGTAACTTTCTCACTCTGTAGACCAGGCTGGCCTCGAACTCACAGATATTCACCTGCCTCTGCCTCCTGAGTGCTGGTGTTAAAGGTGTGCGCTGCCGCCACCACCACTACCACCCAGTTAAGATAAAGCTTTTCCATTTTTCATTTTCCTGAAGAATGGTCAACATATAATCATGAAACTCACCTTCCCTGAGATGTTTCTTTTCTTGAGACAATCAAAACATATAAAATCTAAGATCTAGTCTTATTTCACAACGACACTTTGTGAAGTTCAATTATTCACCCCATTTCAGACATGTGAAACTTTGTCATTCAATAGGAGCACCTCTCTATGAAACTCCCAAGAGGAGACTAAGAGTTGATAAAGAGACACATTCCTGTAATCTTGGCATTCGGGAGTCAGGACAGGAAGATAGCGAGTTCAAGGAGAGTTTAAAAATAAATTGCCTCAAAAAATAAAAGGAGACTTTATGAGGGGTTAATTCAATGGTGTTGATTTAGGTTACATAGGTTTGAAAAGCAGGTATTTGAACAAACACTACATATACATTGTAAGACATAGAAGCGTGCCAAAATGGAGTTATTAGATAAGCTCAAAGTCAAATACAGGCGACAATCAAGAGAAACCTGGGGGGGCTAGAAAGATGGCTTAGTAGGGAAAAGTGCTTCACCCACAAAGTTTGCAGCCCCAGATAAATCCTGACAACCGATGTAAGGGTAAAGAACAAAACGGTAAAGGCAGCAGGAGACTCCTCTAAGCCCTGTCTAATATCATAAATTTTGGTCAGATTAGTGGGCCTCCTAGCGGCCGCTTTAAGACCTTGTAATAGAGTCTGGCGGAAAACCAAGAGCCTCCCCTTCTGCTGTGTTGTGGTCCCTATTAGGGTGGATGGTGGGGAAACCAACATCAGTATCTACTTGGATTGTAGTAGGCTGGCCAGTGAGACCAGGAACCAATTTCCTGGCCTGGATAATTCTTTTTCCTCAGCTGTAAAGAAAGGCAGTGTAGCTGTGCTAGCGTAGAGAGCAGTAGAATTCAAGGCTAGGTGCCAGCTGCATCTGCAGACACATGCATGCATGGGCTCATGGGCTGTAGGTGCTTACAAGCCTGCCTATCACTCCTAAGGGAGTGCTCAACATGAAACTGTGGTTGTGGAGGTCAAGAATAAGGTTGGCATCAAATTTCACCAAAAAAGAAAAGGGAAGAAAAAGAAAACTTGGACATTTTAAGGAGTTTGTGGATTACTATAATGTTTACAAGAGATCTGTTAACAATTTGAAAATACCCAGGAAGACTTATAACCTATAACTATATTAAAGCTGTATCAACAGCCAACCTGTTTAGGATTTTTATACAGAGGAAAGTAGAAGCAGTAAACAGTAACTTTGATACAATCACGATATTTAGACAATAAAAATGTTTTAACTTGGCTGGGGAGAAGGCTTAGCAGGTAAAATCACTTGCCATGCAAGTGTGAGAACTTGAGTTTGAATCCCTAGAACACACATTAAAGCAGGACAAATAGGGAAAGCATCTGTAATCCGAGGGCTCCTATTGGGAGATGGAAAGTGGAGACAGGAGAGTTTCTGGAAGCTCAAGGCCCAGATAGTCTGGCCTACATAGTAGAAAAACAACAAAGAGACCTTGTCTCAAATAAGGTGTGTGTGTGTGAGTGTATGTACACAGAGAGAGAGAGAAAAGAGAGAGAGAGAGAGAATGTTTTAACTGATTTACTTTGTTCTATCAATCACAGGAAGGCAGTATCTAGTCACTGGTACGCTCTAAGACTTTAGATCTCTATTTTTCTATTGCAGATGTGGATACTCTCCCATAAAATCATCACAGGATTCCTATTTAGAATCACAGCACTAAATATTCCCCAGGATTCCATATCTAGTATAGTTTCAGCTTATGGGAATACAATACAGTTTGTTTCAGGAATTCTGGCTCACAACAGAAGAATGTTAGCTGTTTATATTTTAGAAATTAATGGTTTATGTCAAGCATGACACCTCATGCCTGTAAACCCAACTACTTGGGAGACTGAGACAAAAAGCCCACAGGTTTTAGGCCTGCCTGGGTTGCATACCAATTTTAAGGCCAGTCTCCACTACATGAGTTTGAGGGTAGCCTGAGCTGCATAAAACCCTATGTAAAATAAACAAAAAAAAATGATAGCAGTGATGAAAATCACATCATCACAGAAAATAGTGGTATGCTACTGCCTAAAGGTGTTCCTCAACTAAAAGAATAGAGTCCTTAACAGAAGAAGAGCTTTTAGAGTTGGTGTGGTGGCTCACATTGTAATCCAAGCATGTGAGAGGCTGAAGCAGGACTGTTGTATGTTGGCAGTCCTGGGATACAGAGTTCAAGGACAGCCAAGAATAGGTAGAAAAACTGTCTCAAATAAAAATAAAATGGCTGTAACATATAAAGTGGCAATGTTACACACTGAAATTCTATTCTTTCAAGGCATGGTGGCTCCTAAGTGTATTTCCATAACTGAAGAGGTTAAAGCAGGAATACTGTTCAAAATTTGAGGCCAGCTTGGGATACACAGTGATTTCCAAGCCAGCTTGGGCCAGAATGTGAGACCCTATTGTTTAAAAATAAATCTGTTATCTCTTGGTAATGCTATTACTGATTTATTTTCATTGTACTACTTTTTTTTCTCCACAGTGTAAATTTTATCCAGCGAACGTATTGAATTCTTATCGAAGAATAAGCAGGTGGACTCTTAATTTGTCAGGGGACCATATACAATCCTGCCCATCAGACAGTGTCATATGGCTACTATCCATGTCTAAATGCTTCCTTCATCTGTGAATACATTAACCTAATAAACTGAGTTTCAGAGCCTTGTACTGCCAGGTTTTGACTTTTCATTGAAGACAATTATCATAAATTAAAGGAGAAAGAGGTATGTTCTTTACTTTGTTACTCTGAAATTTTCTGCCAGTTTGTTACTTAGATGACTGTCTAGGAGGAAAACAGGTAAGAGAGGAGATTTTGTATATTGATGTCAAAACTGTTGATCATCAGGCTAGGCAAGAGATGGAGAAGATAATAAAGCTGAAGTCTCAGTGATAGACAGGTCATGTTCCTGGTACCTGCCAGAAAGCAAATACCTTTTGATCCACTGGTTTAAATGGAAATAGCTGAGCCACAAAAAGGACTAAAAAAAATCAGTTAATCCCTGATTTTTACTTTGTTGGAAGGGAGGGATATTTGTCTATTTTTGAGATAGGGTCTTACTCTGTAGATCAGGTTGGTGTAAAACTCACCATATAGCTCATGCTAGCCTTCAATGTCTCCTGCTTTAGGTTACCAAATGCTGGGAATATAGGTGTAAGCCACATCTGGATCTGGCTCATTAGTTTTGGGTTGAAATAAATGGACTTTATTGAAAAGTATTTTTAACTGATCTCTAGTTAACCATTTATGCATTGTCTTGTAAAATATAGAATACCTTTAATCCCAGAACTAGAGTTAGAGGTAGGTGGATCTGAGTTTGAGGCCAGCCTGATCTACATAGTGAGTTCTAGGGCACCGAGGGCTACATAGTGAGACCTCGTCTCAAAAAAAGAAAGAAAACAAAACAAAGATTTAAAAGGCCTATTAAGCACAAAGGTTTATGCCCACCTCTAGTCACAAATGTCCCTCAAATAAAATTGTTTTCTTTTTCATTTTATTCCTCATATACCTTTTACAAAGAGGCAGCTGGTTGAAAAACAATCATACTTAAAAGTCAAAGTATTATATTTTATAGATATTCACAAGCAAAGTATCACACAATGAGCTGGGCATGGTGGCCCATGCCTTTAATCCCAGCAAAAGACATCTGTGTTCCAGGCCAGCCAGAGGTACAAAGTGAGACGGTCTCAAAAAGATTTTAAAAATACATATAATAGACTATGTACTAATCAGGACAGCAGAAATCAGTTCTTTCACAGATAAAAATACTAAGGCATACGGAAATAAAAATTTGAATAAGGCCACACAGCTGTTACTGGCAGAGAATTACATGTTATTCTGATATTCTGTACTTAATTAGATGACTTATTCCAACAGTAGGCAGGATACAGTACTTACAATCAAGTGATCCCATAACATCATGTTAGTGTTCATTCAGTGGATGATTTGGTAAGTGCGTTATACTACCTATCATTGAAATTTCTCAGAATTATTAATTTTTTTTGTAATGCATGGGATGGGAGCAAGGCCCACACACGCAAAGAAAACATTCTACCAGGGCTGTACTCTGAGACCCTGGAATGTAAGTACTCTATTTTATGTTCATGCTAGGAATCTCAAGCAAGTGATGAAACAAATGATTTTGTTTACTTTTGAGACAGAGACTCACATATTCCAGGTTAGCCATACACTTGTTTTAGAGCAGGAGGGTGGTCATAAACTGAAAAAAACTAAATAACATCCATCAATCCATCCATCTAGTGGAGGGGGACATGTGCATTAGTCAGGATACCTTGTAGTTGCTGGTTCTCTCATGGGTCCAAGGGATTTAACTTGGGTTGTCAGGCTTGGTGCAAGCAACTTTATACTGAACCATGTCACCCAGCACTGATCTTGAACTGTTGATCTACCTGCCCCTACCTCCCAAGTGTTAGGATTACATGTATGCTACTATGCATACCTATTTTATTTAGACAGTGCCACACTATGCAGCTAGGCTGGCCTCAAAAGTTGTAATCTTCCTGCTTCAGTCTTCTGAGTACTAGGATGACAAGTGTGTACCATCATGCCAGGTTTTTCAAACAAATTCTTGATGGGAGCCTACTTCTTTCCTTTTCCACTATAAAAATATTCTGCTCTATCTGTAAACACCTTTGTTATCTATACTAAAACATTTGTTATATTTCTCCCATCTAGGTTTTATTTTTATTAAAATCCTTATCCTCCTGCCTTCACATACCAAGTGTTTGTAATATAGGCATGTACCACCAAGTCTAGCTCTGCCTAGGTTTTAACTTAAAAACTGGACAAAGTAATCCACCTCAGTAATGATAATCTAGATTTTAAAAGTAGGTATTTAATGTCTTCAAGTACCAAACACTATCTTGCAATTTTTATTTTCCTTAACGTCATATTATGACTAACTGCTTAACTGCAGGTAAATAATTGCTCTAGTCCAGAAAACATGCTGAAATGAAATGAAGAATTTCCTTAATTTAAGCATGGGTTTGTGTAACTCGATATCCTGTCCTTTTTTCTTGTTTTATCATGTTTCCTTTGATAAGAACTAAATTTATTGAATGTACTTTAAATTTTAGAATGCTTTCATATGTGATATCTGATTTAACGTATAGAACACACTTTAATAGCTTTCATGCATAAAATGGGCAAAGTGTGGTTCTGACTGGTAGACATAATATGACATACGAAAGACAAAAAAAAAAAAATCAAACCCAGTTCTTGTGAGCAATATAATTCTAAAGAAATTACTATAATTATTATTGGCAGAATCAACTGAAGTATAAGAAAATGTGAGGCTTCCTAATTCTTCTATGCTTGAAAAATGTTCTGAAGCATGAAAGTCAGATCATATAGGAATGCACGGTGAGAGGCCAGTCTTGTTCACTTTGAGATAGGATTTTACAATGTAGCCAAGGCTGTCCATGAACTCATGGTCTTTCTGTCTCTGTTCATAGTGAATAATGGAATTACAGGAATGTTCCTGGACAGGCTCCAAGTCTATGTTCTGAGGTCAATAAAATGATTACAGAAATATAAAAAATTAAATTACATGTAAGTATAGATGTCAAGGAATGCATATAGTAGCACTTTTTCTCCATTTAACCAAATAGCCTTTAAAAAAAAGTTTTAGCCAGGCATGGTAGCATATACCTGTAATCCCAGTACTCAAGGAGCAGGGATGGAAGGACTGATCACAAGTTCAAGACTAGCCAATTCTACACAGTGAGTTCCAGTATACCACAGCTATACAATGAAACTGCTTCAAGAAACAAACAAAAAGTCAATCTTAGCCTGGCATAGCTATATCAGGTATATAATCCGGGCACTTAAGGGACTAGGAAGCTAAAGAAGGAAGATTAAGAATTAAAGTCCCACGTGGGCTACAAAGCAGGATTTACGTTAAAATACAAAAAGTCTGAAATCATTGAATTTGACCTCTGATCACCTGAATCTGAGTTACTTATTCCCAGTCTACTATAAGTAAACCTTGTATGTCTCATATTCTTGACAATTACTATAAAAGCATATCATGAACCAGGTAACAATAGCTCTTTTTCCAGACAGGGTATATCTGTTGTAACTCTGGCTGGCCCAGAACTCACTCTGTAGACCAGAGTGGCCTCAAACTCACAGAGATCTGACTGCCTCTCCCTCCCAAGTGCTGAGATTAAAGGCATGTGCTGCCATATGGGGCTTTATGAAAGTTAGAATCTATGCAACTTACTACTTACTCTGAAAGTTTCAGAGCTCCCACAAATTCTCTTAATTATAATAATCCCAGAATCTTTTGTCTTCTCTTTTTTAATCCTATTCTGAATTTACCACACAAAACAAAACAGGCCAGAAACTAGCACTTATACTTCCATAAATTTCAAATTTAAATACTTCACAAGAAGTTAAAAATTAATGCAAGAGGGCAGGGAAGAATCCCAGTACTCAGGACACAGAAGGATTTCTGTGAGTTTAAGGCCAGTCTTGGCTACATAGTAAGTGCCAAGACACCAGTACTACATAGAGAGACTCTGAGTTTCAAAATAATGATGATGATGATGATGATGATAATAACAGCAACAAATTAATACATAAAATTATTAAGTTAAAAGAAAGCAAGTTGGTTGTGGTAGCAGCTACCTGTAATCCTAGCACTCAGGAAACTGAAGCCTGAGTAAGGCAAAGAGAGGGTTCTAGATATATAGCAAGGCCCTATCTAGCTCAAAAAATAAACAAGTTACTAAGGTTTCACCTTGCTCTTATTTTTTTGTCTCTCTAAAATAGAACTGGGGCCTCACAGTGGTGGTGAATACATTTAATCCCAGCACTCAAGAGGCAGAGGCAGCAGTGGATCTCTGTGAGTTCAAGGTCAGCCTGGTTTACTGAGTGAGTACCAGGACAGCCAGGACTATAACAGAGAAACCCTGTCTCAAAACAAAAAAAAAAAAGGAAATAAAATAATTAAAAATATATTTGATTTTGATTCTTTGGAATCAAGTAGCTCAAATCTATATAAATAGGTATAGAATAAAAAATTACATTTTGAAAGATTTTTTCTTGACACAGGAATTGTTCACAACAAAATGCTGAATGAAAAAGAAGTATTACATAATAGGGCCCTAGATTTCTGTCCTATCTCAAACTTCATAAATTTTCTAGAATATTGTCTTTTTAATATAAAATACTCAAAACACCCTTTTATGTTTTGAATTAAACAGAGTAAACATTTTTGTGGAAAAAAAACCCAACACAGATACACTAAAAGTCACAATCCCAAACCTTAGTGGAAGTAAAGCCAAGATCAAATACATAACAAAGTCCCATGGCATCCAGTTCAGGATATTTTTCACTGTATATGATTATTTATTAAGTTCTGTATTAATTTATTTTCTAATACTAAGGTCAAAATCTACAATGACCTTAAACAATGTCAAGAGGCTATATAATACGATTAACAGATTATTCGAGAGGTAAAATTTAAGAACTGACAGCTTATCATAATCTTCTTGCCTCAATATAACAAGGGCACTTTACCATATTCATCTTTTAGTGCTTTTTTTGAGATGGAAGGTTTCAATATGCAGCCCAGGCTGTCCTAGAACACGTTACCTTCCTGCCTCAGTTTCCCAAGTACAGAAGTTACAAATGTGTATCACTATACGTGGTATCTATTCATCTTTAGACCCTTACCACAAATGCATCCCCAATGCAGTGCCTGGCACATTATGTGGAAGACAATAAACGTTGTCTAAATCTTAGGGACTCCCCACCCCCAGAATTTGTTATTTAACTATTAGATCAAGCAAAAACAGTGATACCTCATTATGTTACATTTGGAGTCTACAATCACTAAATATGGAGGATATGCTAAATTAATACACACAATGAAAGTTAAGGGGAACATTTATGTTAAAATTGTATGTGCTAGGGCTTGGAGAGATGGCTCAGCGGTTAAGACCACTGACTGTTCTTCTAGAGGTCCTGAGCTCAACTCCCAGCAACCACATGGTGGCTCACAACCATCTATAATGGGATCAGATGCCATCTTCTTGCATGCAAGTGTACATACAAATAGAGCACTCATAAATAGAATAAATTTTCAAATAAAAAATTGTAAGTTCTATACAAAATTAACTGACACATTAATTATAATGCTTACCCACTGAAATGTGTCTGACTAATCTTTAGCCAGGATTACTTCATTACTTTACTTGGTAGCACCGAATACACTAGAAAGCAATAAAATTACATATGTTCTAGACAAGAATGTAGACCCCAGTTCAAAATCTGCTAATTATAGACAATATAACCCTGAGCAATTTGTTTTCATTTTTGGGTCCACATTAGCCTATCGGTAAACAAGAGAACTGACTTAGCACTGGGGACATGACTAGTCTTATTCTTTTCAGTTCTAGGGACTGAATACAGGGCCTAGTGCATATTATGCAAGCATTCTCTACTGAAACATATCCCCGAATCTCTTGAAGCTTTTACCCCCAACCCCTATTTTTTTTTTCAAGACAGGGTTTCTCTGTTGTAACTCTGGCTATCCTGGAACTCACTCTGTAGACCAGGCTGGCTTCAAACTCACAGAGATCTGCCTGCCTCTGCCTCCCAAGTGCTGGGATTAAAGGCAAGCACCACCACTGCCTGGCTATATTTACTATTTAAAAAACAGTAAAACATGTATGAGGATTGATAAAAGGCGCACAAAGTAAACATGTAAGTACCAAATAATATTACACAGTATCAATTTTATTGATTGTAATTCTGTTTGCACAGGGTCTGACGTAGTCTAAGTTTGCTTTGAACTTTTTTTTGATCCTCTTCCTACCAAATTCAGAGATTATAAGTGTGAACCCTAACTTTGATTGTTTAATATGTGTATGGGTGTTTTGCCTGCATGTGTGTATGTGTGTGTAAGCACCACATGCACGTAGTGCCCATAGAGGTCAAAGAGGGTGTTGAATACCCTGGGACTTACGGATGGCTATGAGATCCCCATGTGAGCACTGGGAATAGAATACAGGTCCTCTTGAAGAGTAGCCAGAGCGCTTAAGCACTGATTCATCTTTCCAACCTAAATTCTGTTTGTGAGGCAGGGGTCTCATTATGTAGCCTACACTGAATTTGAATTTGCAATTTGCCTGCATTGCCTCCACAGTGCTGAGATCGTGAAAGCCACCATGTCTGGCTTTCTTTTCCCTTTCTTCTACTGGTAGAAATTCACTGTACGAACTAGTGGGTTATCTTATATTTTCACAAATTATTTAATGTATTTTGGTCAAATTTTAACCTTTTCTTTGACATGTTCAAAAATCAAACCCACAGCCTTGTACATGTAAAGCAAGCACTCTCTGTACCACACTGAACTACATATCCCAATACAACCTTTACATGCTTAACCTTTTAAAAAATACTTTTTTATTCAAAAAGATCCTGTAATTCAGATTTACTGTAATTCAAAAGATTCAAAAGATCCTGTAATTCAAATGTCAAATCTGATATCTGAATTCTATAGTTTGATACACTATTTGATAACCAGGAAGCTTATCATATTTTTTAAAAATATAGACTAAGCTTTTTTCTAGTTTACATGAATAGGGAGCAATAGTAAAGCCAAAAGAGAAACAAATACCCAAATAATCGAGCCTGTTCTGTTAAGACAACAAGCCACAGATTTTACACTATAAATCACTAACATCTAAACAGGTATGATTCCAAATTTATGTTAATATACATCTATGTAAGCTTTAAAACTTTTAGTAAAATCAAAACTTGTTTATAGTAAAATATTGAAACATATATTTAAGGCACAGGAGAAAAGCAAAGTAAAAAGTTTTCCATCCCTCTTCTTTATAAGTTACAAATGTTAACATTTTCCCTGTATGCCCGTTCAAGGATCCATGTGACCCAATCCAAGTGGATATATGCTAATGTTTCTGTGTAAGTACAAATCTATCTGGCCTAAGATGTTTTTCATTCTTAAGTAATAGAAAACAACCCCAGGCACCATCTTCACATACATGTCCAGCACACTGCAAATGGTGCAGGCACTAAGTAGTAGTATGCTGTACAGAAATGTTAAATACAATATACTTAGTTTTTGTGCTTTGAGGTTTTATGAAGCAACAGGAGTGTTGAGAAAATCTGAATTCTAATCTAACTGGCCTGGTAACCTTAGGCAAGTCACGAGCTCTTGCACTTTAGTTTCTGTTTTGTAAAACAAAAAGGTTGGACCACGATCTTTTCCAACTCTAAAATGGTAAAATTCTAAGATGGCCGTCTCTTGAACTGGCTACCAAAAAAAAAAAAAAAAGAAGGAAAAAGTATTAAGGAGAAAACAAGAAGAATGAAGAAGCACCATAAGAATCTCCAGTCTTACAAGAGTAAATTTCTATGACTCTTTCATTATCAAGGTACAGATGTAATGATAGTAGTGACATAATTGTACTTGACGGCAAAGTAGTAGACTATTAAACTCTGATAGGTTTGTTTCCCCCAGAGCTTCCATTAGCGTTTTTCTTTCTGGAGATGGAGAGAGCTACTGCTTAGTTTCAGCAATCACCACTCCCCTCCCTTTAAAGAAAAAACACCCCACCAAGTCAAGTAAACCAGGGAGTTAAAATAATGAAATTGAAAGTCGAATTGACGTTTTTCTTTCACAAATATGCTGGGGAAGTGACCAAGGCGGCAAAGGTTGGCAAGAATGACCAGCTATTTCCTCCTCTGGAAGCTCTCTGGCCCTCATTCTTTCGGTTTCACACGCCCTTGTCAGAAACTCACCACCCTGCCCAGTACATGCCACAGGCATCCGATGGGGGGGGGGCGGGGAGGTTGATCGTATCTTCTTTTTAATTATTTAACTAGATTTACCTGAGGTGCCACGAAGTTTAAGGAGGCCAGCCACCCTACCCACGGCTTCCAGGGGCAATCCCGGGAACCTGGACAAGGATCCCAGTCCAGCATTCCCCGCGGGCGGGCGGGCGCGGCCTTCCCGCCCAACTAGGCAGAGCTAGCCCAAGCGGAAGGGAGGGGGAAGAAAAGGAGGGAAGGAAAAGAAGGAGGGAGGGGAAGGAGGAGGGGGGAAGGAGGAGGGAGGAGGGAAGGAGGGAGGAGGGAAGGAGGGGAGGGGAGGGGAGGGAGGAGGAGAGCAGAGGAGAGGGAGGAAGGAGAGGGCGGGAAACCCACAGGAGCTGTACCCACCGCGCGGGAAGTAAGCCGGTCCTAACCGCCGAGGGCGATGGTTCCCGAGGGGAGGGTCCCGGAGGAGGGGCAGCCCGAGCCCGGATCAGGCGAACACAACTCCGCTGAGCGGCTGGCCGCGGCCTAGGAGAAGGAAACGGAAGTCGCTAGTGACACCCTCCCTCGGCCTTCACAAGCCGGACCCTGCCCTTAGCGAAAACTCTGAGACCGGAACTACGTGCGTCCACGTCAGGGCTTTAAAAAAAAAAAAGCCACGGGGCGCAGTTCGCCAACTTCCCCGGCCATCCAGCCACTGGCCTCAGGCGGTGCCCCCACACCCCCACCCCGGGAGCTCTGCTCCCGCCCGGCAAAGCCCCTCCTTCTTTCCCGCTCCGCCATCTTCAAACCTACCGCTCAGGCCCGGGCGGCCCTCGATTAGCGTCGCGCCCGCTCCGCGGACCACCAACGTCCTACCGCTTCCCGGAGCCGGAAGGGGGCATCCGGAAAAAACCCAGTCCTCCTCATTATGCAGCCCGACCCCCCTCCCCAGCTCCAAGCCAGAGCCTGACCCAGCGGTTGCACATGCGCACAGGTCACCTCGCAGTCCCCGCCCCCAACTCAAGCGGTTTCCCCTTTTAGCATCTTGGGCTTTCCGCCCCCCACCCACACACAGCTTTTACCTGGACTGTAGGGTAGGGAGTAGGGGAATACAGGTTAGAGGATTAAAAACCAAGGGAGAAGGATCAGAACATACTGAGTTCTTACTGGATACCAGGGACTCTGCTAGCTATATAACGTGTTCTTTGTTATTTTGACAACCATGAAAGGCAGGGCACTCCTATTAAAATCACTGTACTGGTGATTCTGAGATCCTGAGAAGATAATTATCCCACTATCACCCACCTGATAAAGAAGAGAGCTCAGATTAGAATCGGTTGTTTCCCAATAGAGAAAGATGAAAGAAATGACAGGAAATGGACACAAAAAGAATGAGAGATGTTTGGTTTGTGAAGAAAAAGAGAAATAATAGAATGAAGATGAAAAAGAAACACAAAAAGTCTATGTACACAAAATGATATCATGCTGCTAGGTTATTTCAAATACATTTGTAGGATTGTCAGATAAACGCAAATTTAGGTTTCAGGAATTGGGGCTCTTAGAGGCTAGTGTAGTAAGATGATTCTGAATACCATTTCAAAGGAGAAGATGAGTACCATTTGCCTGGTTAAACAAGGCTGCCTTTGATGAAAAGGAACTTGGAAAAGAAGAAAAATGTTTTGGATCCTTAACTTTTGCTAACATAATATCTCTTCTGGTGTAACCTTTTTTTAAAATTATTACATTGATTTACTGTGAGGTCAGAGAACAACTTGAGGAATCCATTCTTTCCCAGTATATAGGTATGTAGGTTCCAGTAATGAACTCAGGTCCTCAGGCTTGGTGACAATGCTTTTACCCACTGAGCCATCTGTGACCCACTGGCCCTTGAGTGCTCTTGCAGCTCTAAAACCACATCTGACTTATTGCAATAATAGTAATTGCAAACAAGGACTGGCGATGTAACTTGATGGTGAAGTACTTGTCTAGCATGTGCGGGGTCTGGGATTCAAAACCCATCACTGCCAACAAAGCAAAACTGCAAGCGAATATTTATCTCATTTCTCAGGGTATTATTACTTAAATATATAAATCAGTAGAACCCCATTTTTTTCTCTTTAGATGGGAGACTTGCCAAACCACCTTCAAATTTATCTACAGAAGGATCAGGAGTTCAAGGTCATTCTCAGTAGCAAGTTTGAGACCAGCCTCAGATACATGTGACCCTGTCTAAGGAAAAAAATATTCCTCAAGCTATCTTCCTTTGTCTTTATAGTCAGTTGGTCCATCATCACTTTGTTTTAAAGAAGAGGCTGGAATCAAATGTACTGGTCTGTGTGGGAGCTGAACTGAGATTCAACCCTGCTTCTTTCTGTTCATAAATCTGCCCTGGTCTGATTTCTCTGTCCTTTCACTTGCTCTCCCTTCCCCCAGTCCAGCTTACATGGGGCTGAGTTAAATCCTTCCATTCTGACTCCAGGATAAGAGTAAATCTCCTTAGCCTTAAGTTCTCTCTCCCCTAGGACAATGTAGAGTGTCTCCTAAGAGAACTACTTACTGTGCCCCTACTCTTGCTGGCTTGCCTGCCTTCCAGTAATGAATTAAACCTAGTTGAACAGACTGCCCCCAAGCAAAGCCTTCTTTAATTCTCTTAAGATTATATTTTCTCATTTTCTGTTATCTTATATTCTTCGAACTTAAAATGTTTTATATGATCTTTATTGTTGTTGTTTGGGGCTTTTTGTTACTTTGTTATTTTGTTTTTGAGACAGAATCACACTAAGTAGCCCAGTCTGTCTCAGAAGTTACTGTGAAGGCCAGGCCAAACTGAAACCAGTGACTCTTATGTCTTAGCCTTCTGACTGCTGGGATTACAAGCAACAGCTATGTCACCTAACTAGTACTGTTTGGCTTTGGCTTTTTGAATCAAGGTCTCATATATCCTAGGCTGGCTGCAAACTTGCTATGCTATCTAGCCTTGGCTGGCTACATATTCTAAGCTGGGCTCAAACTCACAGTAATCCTCTGCCTCAACCTGAATGCTGAGATTGTGAGCTTGAGCCAAGACACCCAACCAGCTAACATTGATTTTATTGTAAAATGTACATACATTTACTATTTTGGCCATTTTATTTTAACCATTGCACATGAATGAAAATGAGGACATGACTGATCCAAGGTTATGGATATTATTGTAGCTATGAGGGAGAGTACAGCCAGAGGCATCTGGAAGGATCCAGACGGAGCCAGGCCATGAGAGCAGAGAGGAGGGGGAGAGCAGGAAAAGAAGAAAAAGAGAAGAGGATAGAGGGCAAGTAGACCAAGAGAGGAGCCAAGGACCAAGAGAGCATGTAACCAAAATGGCAGCTTTATAGAGAAATGAGAATCTGGGGGAAGGGAAGGGAAGCCCAGCCTTTGGCTGGAGAGATTTAGGGTAGGGGGCAGGGTGAGACGTGCTGAGAGGAACCACAGGTTTACTGAGTGAACCTTGTCCTGGGTTTCTTTGGGGCTTGACAGTACATAGTTCAGTGGCATTGAGTATATTCCTGTTATTGTGCAACCATCACCACTGTCAATTTCTAGAACTTTTTCATCTACCTTCATCATTAAATTTAGCACTTTGTTACAGTGTACAGTGTGTTATGTCACACAATCTAGCTCCTTGTATGAATGTCTGATCTCTCCTATGGTATAAGCTCATTTATGGGAAGATTTTTGTCAAACTCGTTTTTGGTAAACCCTTGAAGTAATCTTTTACAAATTTTACAATTTATTCATGGGAGCACATAATGTGTGTGGAGGTCAGACAGAGGACGGCTTACTAGAGTTGACTGTTTCCCTGCTACCATTGTGTTCTGGGTATCAAACTCAGGTCATCAGATTTGTCAGCAAGCCCCTTTACCCACTTCTCCCTCTCTCCAGCTCCTTTTTTAGTTTTTCAAGATAGAATCTCATATATCCCAGACTCATTACAAAGCTGGAACTTTCCTATTTTCTTTTTATTATTATTATTATTATTATTATTATTATTATTATTATTATTAATGTGTGTGAGAGAGATGAGTGTGCGTGCAGGCTCACACATGCCACAGGCACAGGTTAGAGGGCATATTTCAGTAGTTCTCTACTTCCACCATTGGTTCAATGGATCAAACTTAGGTTATTTGGCTGGCAAGATAAATGCTTTTACCTGCTGAGTCATTTGTAGGCCCAACCTTGAATTTCTTACCTTCCTTTCCTCCACCTCCCTATTGCTGGGATTATAGGTGAGCAGCACCATGCCCAGTTCATGCTGTGCTGGGATTGAACACAGGGCTTTCTGCACACTAGATAGGTACTCCTCCCACAGCTGCAGTCCTCAGTTCCTAGACACATCTCTAGTTCCTCCAATCTCACACCCAACCCATCAGCAAAGCTTACTATTGCTATCTTCAAAATATGTCCAGAATACCACAGTTCTCATCAACTTCACCACCACTTCGTCAAGCCTATCCCTCTCCTGGCCTGAGGTAGCTTCCTCATTGGTCATCTCAGTTCCCTCTCTGCTTCATTCACACAGCAGCCAGTTATGCATATAAACCACTATCCAGATCATTTTTCTGCACAGATCCCTTCAGTGACTATCCATTTCACACACACACACACACACAAAGCTAAAATGTATTATTACCACCAAAGGTTATGGTGCCAGACATAACCAACAGTCTTCATCTGTCACTAGTCATTTACTTGCATATGTTTCTTCTTCACAGAATTAGGGCTGGCCTGAGTGACTGACATAATATGGAAGTGGTGATGTGATGGATAAGGTGAAGATGTAAAAAGCCTGTGGTTTCTGCCTAGCTGTCTTGGATCAGTTGCTGTGGAGTAAACCGGGTATGTTTGAATAGAAGGTGTGAAGAAGCTAGGTGTGGTGGTTCATGATTGTAATCCCAACACTCAGGAGGCCAAGGCAAAAGGATTATGAATTTGAAGCCAGCCTAGTCTACATAGTAAGACCTTATTTTAAGAAAGAAAGAAGGAAAGGAAGGAAGAGAAAGAGAAAGAGAAAGAAAACGAAAACGAAAACGAAAAAGAAAAAGAAAAAGAAAAAGAAAAAGAAAAAGAAAAAGAAAAAGAAAAAGAGAAAACAGACTGTTGGTACATGCCTGGAGTCTAGTCCTTGCAGGAGGTGGTGGTGGATGTGGACACAGAGGCAGGAAGACTAGGATTTCAACATCACCCTTGGCTGCATAGGAAGCCAATCTGAGCTACCTGTCTCAAACCCCACTCAAAAGAGAGAATAAGAGAAAGGAGGGATGGAGAGCAAGTGAGCAGACCTAACCTAGCCCAGGATCCAAACAACCATCTTTTCTCCCTCTAACAGCTAGCTGCCACACCTTGCTGACCAGGTGATTAAGACACTTTGAAGAGGATACTTCAGGCCGAAGATTCAGATAACTCCAGTCACTGGAGGTTTGGCACTAGCTCAGTTGGTAGAGTGCTTGCCTAGCATGTATGTGGCCATAAGAATGATCTCTGGTACCACATAAATCTAGTGTGGTGGTACATGCCTGTAAGTCCAGCACCTGGGAAGTGTGGGTGGGAAGATTAGAAGTTCAAAGTTATCCTCAGTGACATAGTAAATCTAAAGTCAGTTTGGGAGACATAAAACCCTGTCTTAAAAAAATAAATCAATAAAATAAACTAAAAACAAAAACAAAATACCCTATAACCTCTTGAGAACCAACACTAGTTACAACTATCCAGATAAACCTCTCCCTGAATTTGTGTGCATTGTTTCTTTTTCTGCTTCCTTTCTTTTATATGTGGGTCAGACAAGTTCAGATGATGTTTCTCAAGAGCTATAGTGATTAGGTTTTTGTTGACTTAATACAACCTAGATCATTTGTGAAGATAAGAACCTCAATTGAGAAAATACCGCCATCATATTGGCATGTAGGCAAGTCTGTGTGGTATCTTCTTAATTAGTGATTGATGTGAGAAGGCCTAGCACATTGTGGGTGGTGCCATCCCTAGGCAGATTGGCATAGGTTGTACAAAAAAGCAAAACTGAGCAAGCCATGAGAACAAGCCAGTAAGCAGCATTCCTCTATGGTCTCTGCTTCAGTTCCTGCCTCCAAGTTTGTACCTTGAGTTCCTGGCCTGACTTCCTTCTGTGATAAACTGTAAACTGTAAGATGCAAAAAGCCCTTTTGTCCCCAAGTTGCTTTTGGTCATGGTATTTATCACATCAATAAAGAAGCAAACTAATACAGGAGCTGCCTACCTGGTTTTGGAGATAGGGACTCTCTCTTTCTGGAGTTCACCCTGTATGCCAGGCAGACTGACCAGGGGGCTCCTGGAAAATCTACCTGTCTCTGCTGTTCCAGTGCTTGGATTACAAGCCTGTCACCATGCATAGCTGGCTTCCCATAGGGTCTGGTATATATAGTGCACAACAACATCTGACAGGATATGTGTTCAGCAGATATTTGTAGAATGAATGAACAGTCATTTCATGACTATTTTAGACCCTTGGTAAATATTTAGTGAGTTGTCCGTTGGGAGATATGATCCTACAAAAGTATGTCTAGGTTCTATGTCCAGGGACCCATAGAAATGTTAAATTGTATATATTGAAAGCTTACTCGTACCTGTATAAGGATATTTGCTTGAAAAATTTTGAAGCTAAGGAAAAAAATTGGAGAAAAGTATACAAGGTACTAGACTGAAACTGTGAAAGTGACAGTGTCCAAGTTAGGCTCGATGGCACACATCTGGAATCTTAGTCTTCCGGAGACTGGAGGGCCAGAAGTTCAAGGCCATCCATGGCTACATAGTGAGCTTCAAGCCAGTTTGAGATACGTAAGACCCTAACTCAAAACAAACAAACAAAACAAAACAAAGAAAACCCTGCCAATGGCCCACCAATGCGAAACATTTCAAACAGAAATTTAGTAAGCTTCCACATAACAGGAGGAAAAAAAAGGATGGTATAAGGATTTGTTGGAAATGAGGAAAAGATAAAATAATTAAGTGAAAATAGAAGCATTTGCTTTGAATAGGAGAAAGGACACACCTTCAGAGATTAAAAGGCATTAGATATAAATAAATGAGAATATTTGACAGTGGTAACCACACATCTGTGGCAACTTGGTTTTACAGAAAGTAAAATTCGTAGTTAGCTGCTGAGGGCAATTGCAAAAGTTTAGCATCAGAACCTTTTTGCAAAAAGTTATAAAATAAAGCCCAAATATTGTAGATAGCAGAATTGCTTTGAGCGAAGGGATATGGCTGGGGTAAACCCAGGCTTTGCCCTTAGTGCTATGTTTTGTGCCCTGTTACAGGAAGAGGTACATACCTGCCAAGGATCACAGTGACATCAGTCAGAGGACAGCCTTTGTGACGATCATTCATGGTAACTGATTGGCACCTACTTGCAGCAGCATCTGCTTTTCTGCCCTCTGGTCTCTCTCTCTCTCTCTCTCTCTCTCCTCTCTCTCCTTAAAGTCTCACACTGTAGTCCAGCCTGGTTTGAAACTTCTGGGACTCCTCCTATTTCAGTTTCCTGAGTTTCTGGAGTTATAAGTATAGGTCAACCACACCCATTCATCCCCTGACTTTTGCTCTGGTGTCTACATAGCTAACCTTTTCCTCACTCCTTGCAATTGCCATTTCCTATCTGTATAGTCATAAAATGGCCTTATCTTGTGCTGACAGAACTGCTCCTTCTCTCTCTGGTCCTTCCCTTCCTTTTGTGGACTTTATTTTCCAGGGAAGGGATCATACAGTTTGGGGTGAGGCCAGAAGTCATCTCAAGCTGAGGGAAAAGTCCACCCAAACTTTCTATATATTAGTCCCATTCTATGGCTATACTCAGGCTATTCAGTGTTCAGAAAGACAACAACCCCAAAACAGGCCAAGGTCAGGGAATTGTCCCTGTGAGTCTGGACTGGGTGAAGGGAAAAGGTACTAAAGTTAAAGTCCACGAGGGAAGCTGGCTTATTAGAGGGTCAATATGGATGATGGGACATGTGTTTAGATAGAATATGAATCAGAAGCCAAAGAGCTGAAAGAATTCATATATAGATTTGGTTTTTTGAGACAGAGTTTCTCTGTTGTAACTCTGGCTGTCCTGGAACTTGTTCTGTAGACCAGGCTGGACTCGAGCTCACAGAGTTATGCCTGCCTCTGCCTTCCAAGTGCTGGGATTAAAGGCATGTGCCACTACCACCATTCATATCTTAAGTGTAGACATCACAGATAGTGTCTGCTGAATGTTCACCATGGTCAAAATGTTATTTTTGTCTGGGTTTTCTTTTTTTGCTTTTTAAAATCATACTTTTATTATGTGATTGTGATTGTGTGTGTGTGTGTGTGTGCGTGGAGTATGTGACAATGGATGTCTGTGTCCAGTGCTCTGGGTTTGGAGGTCAGAATACAACTTTCAGGAGTTGATTCTCTCCTTCCATCTTGGATGCTGAAATTTGAACTCAGGTCATCAGGCTTGCAAGACAAGTGCTTTTACCAACTGAGCCATTTTGCTGGTCCTCAGAATTTTAAAAAGGGTTGAAGATATAACTTGGTGATAAGTGATAAGTGTTTGTCTAGCACATGCAAGGTCCTGGGTTCAGCCCCTAATGCCTGGGGTGGGGAAGGGCATATGGAGAAAAACCTGACTTCACCAGAGTCAACTAGAAAGGACAGAGGAACTAAGCTTCTCCCTAGAGCACAGCCCAGAGTGACTGAATCTGAATCATGTCCTGGAATTAGGAGTGATTCTGACTCACTACCAGGCTTCAGAATTAAAGTTCAAATCTTTTTCTGAGCCATGTATGGACTTGGTTGTATCTCCCCCATTTGTATGTTGGATCCCTGTCTCCTGGTACTTCAGAATGTGACTATATTTAGAGACAGGGCCCTTGAAGAGGTATTTGAATTAAAGTGCAGCTGTCATGGTGGAACCTAGTAAATCCTGATTGATGTCCTTGTAGGAGAGGAGGCCACTAAAAGAAACATCATTGATGCGTACACAGTGACCATATGAGTATCTAGTAAAACAGTGGCCATGTGCAAGCCAAGGACAGAAGTCTTAGAAGAAAGTGAATTTGCTCATGCCTTGATCATAGACTTCATTTTTCAAAAACAACAACACAAAGACTTCTAGCCTTCTGTCCTGAGAGGAAACTAATTTGTATAAGGTATTTTTGTTATGGAAGCCCAAATAGATGAAGACAATTTTTTTTAATCTGGTCGTGAATAGTTCTCTAGAGCCTCTGTCACTCTTTCCATCCTCCTTCCCACTCAGCCCTTCTGAATCCTCAGGAAACTTTATCTGTGAATCTCCAGTATTCTGCTCTGTAAAATGGTACTAACAAATTATGCCTCTCATAGGGTTGCATGAAGAGCAAATGTGATCCTGTATTGTTAAAATATTCTTCATGATATCTGTTAAAGAAAGAGTCTGTCACAATGGGTATAGTGACCACTACAATGAGATCTTGCAGCAGAGGAAGGAAGTTACTCTCAGCTTCAAATATAGCAAGGAAGAATAGTAATACGTAGCTGAGGGACAGGATAGGAGTCAACAAATGGAAAGCTACCAAGAGGAAATGTCCAATCTAGGGGAATTCTTGGTGGAGGCAGGCCAGAGTGATGAGTACAGAATGAAGAATTTGGTCAGATATTGAGGGTAGTAGTTGCTAGAGACTCCGGTTCTTAGTAAAACTAGACTAACTGGACTTAGGACACAACCCAATGCCTGACAGGAGACAGATTCCAGTTTGGTTAAGAGGGGAACCTTTGTAACTATGTAACACAATTAACAAAGTGTGAGCACAGTAAGCACACAGTAAATGTTAGTAGCTCCACTCCAGCCATAAGACATTACTGCCATTCTAGTTTAAAAGGTATTTGTTCCATTTCTATGCCTTATTATGTTCTGACTTGTCAGCTTAAATGCTTCAGTCCCACGACTTCATTTACCTAATTCATAGTCGTCCTTCAAAATGGAAGTTTTAGCAAGTTGTGTTGCTGTACACCTATAATCTCAGCACTTGGGAGACAGACACAGGAATATCAAGAGTTCAGAGCCACAGCCCATCATAGTGGTGCAGGCCTTTAATCCAGCACTGAAGTGACTGAAGCAGGTGGATCTCTGTGAGTTCAAGACCAGCCTGTCTACATAGTGAGTCCCAAGACTGTCAGAGCTACATGGTAAGACCCTGTCTTGAAAAGAACAGAACAAAAAAGAAAGTGTTCATAGCCAATTCATAGCAATTTTGAGGCTAGCTGTATCCCCGAACACACCCCTCCCCTGACACATTTCCTCCAAGACCACACCTACACACAAGGCCATTCCTCCTAGTAGTGCCACTCCCTATAAGCCTATGGGGGCCATTTTCATTCAAACCACCACACTGGGCTACATGAGACCCTACATTAGAAAAGAAACTAATGCTGATGTCTGTTGTAACATGCTTTGATCTGTGTCCAGGGACCCTCTTGTTGGCTCCACCAAAGTCACTGTAAGGATAGGCTTAGGTAGATGAGTGGTAAAGGGCTTTAGGTAGAGGGAGCCTTACTTGAAAACATCCTGAATGCTTGACATTCTTGTAGGTTCAGGATCAGAACATGAATAAAAAGAATACCTGGGGATGAAGTTATAGTTTAAGTGGTAGAATGCTTGTACCAGTGTCATACAAAGCAGGTATAGGCCTTCCACTATTTAGGGGGTGGAGACAGGAAGATGAAGATTTCAAGGCAAGCCTGGGCTATGTGGAGCCTTGTCTCATAAAACAGAACCACAAACAAAACAGAAACAACTGGACCAAAGTGCTTTCCATGGGGCTGGAGAGCTGGCTCCACAAGTAAGAACATTTACTCCTCTTGTAGAGGACTTGAGTTTGGTTTCCAGAACTCACATAATGGCTCACGTGTAGCTGTAGATTCATCAGATGTAGCCCTTGATTCAGGACAAAGGCTTTTATTCTTTTTCTAATTAAATCACCAGTCCTTAGTCCTGGGAGCCCAAGAGTGTTTAGGCCTCTGTACAATTTACTTTGTTTTTCATTTTTCTTCTCTTGTATAATACATACCAACACCCCTCCTACCTTCCTTCCATTCCTCCTAGCTACCCCCATCTTCCCTCTCCTCCTATTATATACCCTCCCTACCCACACCCACTCATCCCCACCCCCACTTCTTCCCATAGAAGAGAGCAGTCCTCCCATGGTTACTGCTCAAACAGGGCACAACAAATGGAACAGGCTGGACACTAGTCCCTACATGGGGGTGGACTAGGCATCCCAGCAGGAGGAAATGGGTCCCAAGGGCAGGCAAAAGCATCAGAGAACCCCCCACATACACTCTAGCCTGTAGGTTCTCTGCAAGAACACCAAACCAGACAACCACATGATATAGCTAGGAGTGTTGTGGGGTCCTTTTGATCCAATTAAACTGACACACAACTTGTTGAAAGAAAAGAAAATTTTTATTGAGTTCAAGCATAAAAAGAAAGAAAGAAAGAAAGAAAGAAAGAAAGAAAGAAAGAAAGAAGGAAGGAAGGAAGGAAGGAAGGAAGAAAGAAAGAAAGAAAGAAAGAAAGAAAGAAAGAAAGAAAGAAAAGAAAGAAAGAAAGAAAGAAAAAGAAAGAAAGAAAGCTGGACCAGTCAGAGGTGTAGTCTGAAATGAAAGTTCAGAGTTAGTACCCCAACTCAAAATTTTACAAACTATTTAAGCTTGAAAACCATAAACATTTTGTGCCGACATAAACAAAAAGTTAGTCATAGTTTTTAACCAATGAGAAACTCACTAACAATCATGGTCACAGTCACCATAACCCAGAAAGGACACATCCCAGTCCCAAAACAAGTACCTGACAATCTTTGTTTTGGCTTTACTGGTGGGCTCTGAAGGCTAGGGGTTTCTCATTTTCCTGGGAACCTGAACACTGTCTTTGTTTTAAAATGGATTTTGCAGTTTAAGGTGGCATTGGTTCTGTCATTTTAAACCATTACAGGAGACCCTGCAGGTTCTTTGCCACTTCAGGCTCTGAGGGACCCCCAAGAGTGCTGGTCTGTTAACTCTGTGGGGCTTGTTCTCCTGATGTCCCAACCCTTCTGGTCGCCAAAATCTGCTTCCCCCTCTCTTCTGTGAGTTTTCCAGAGCTCTTCATGAGTTCTGGGCCTCTGTATCTGTTCCAGAGCAGAAGTCTCTCTGATGGAGACTAGCCTCTAGGTACCAAACTATGAGTAGAACAGGATTTAATTAGAAATTGTCTCCTGGCTATCCAGTCTCTAGTTCCTGGCTTACCCTGCAGAATCAGGCATGGGTTCTCTCCTTTGGCATGGGGTTTTGCCCTTCCCCAGTGGATCCTACAGGGAGGAATGGGTTATAGGTCCAAGGTTTTGGAGCTAGGGTGGTGTTCCAGTTCCTCCACTGGGAACTGATGACATATGAGAAACATACGTCACTGTACAGTAAAGATAAGAAAGGGGCAAAGCAGTTAAGGAATTCCAATTTCCCAACAGCGGAGGTCCAGGATCCTAGTCAAGCTGAAGTGTCCATAGTCTGGGTAACATGGATCCCAACAGTCAGGCTTCAGGAACAGTTCTGCAGAGAAGAAAAACATCGAAAGAATTCATGAATGTGTGCTTTGTTTTGATGTATTTTATGTTTTTTCCAGTCAGGTTGTGCTTTAACTTGTGTTTCTCCATCTTCGGCCTCCCAAGTGCTAGGATTGTAGGCCTGACCCACTATGCCTGGCCCATCAAAATAATTTTAAATCAAAGTTGGCTTTTAGAAAGTCACTGTGACAGCATAATATAGTAAAAGGATTTGAGGGAAGAAATGGAAAGGAATTTAGGAAACTATTATAAGTAACCCTGGAAACCGGGAAGTTCCCAGCAGAG
Organism: Cricetomys ansorgei; assembly: GCA_026225945.1. Lineage (NCBI taxonomy): Eukaryota > Metazoa > Chordata > Mammalia > Rodentia > Nesomyidae > Cricetomys > Cricetomys ansorgei. The sequence continues at coordinate 4,403,761 of JAMJFZ010003268.1, forward strand.
AGAGTAGTAGTGTTTAAAAGATATGGTCCCAAGCTGAGGTGATATATCATTCTATAATTCCAGCAAAAGGATAGTGAGTTTGAGGCCAGCCTGGGTTATATATTAATCTCCAGGTCAGCCTGGGCTACATAGCAAGACTGTTTCAAAGACAAATAAGCAGGAAACCTTAATAGTGAAAAAGAGAACAACACAATTACAAAATGTTAAAAAAAAAAGCCTAAATAGAGATTTCTCAAAAGAAGATAGAAGAATGGTTAAAGACACAGGTTTTAATCCTAGCACCTGGGAAGCAGACGCAGGAGGATCTCTGTGAGTTTGAGGCTAGCCTGGTCTACATAGTGAATTCCAGGATAGCCAGGGCTACATAGTAAAGACTGTCTCAAAAATGTCTCTAAAGGCATGTGAAAAACCACTAATATCAGGAAAATGCAATCAGAACCACAATGAGACGTTACTTTATACCCATAAGAATAGTAACATTAAAAAATATCAAGGGCTGGGGCTTAGTTAAGTGATTGCTTGGCATGCCCAAGGCCCCTGGATTCCATCTCTGGCACTTCATAAAACTAGGCACTAGGGTAATGTAGGCATGAGGATCAGGAGTTCAAGATCATTCTGAGCTACATAGTAAGCTTTCAGCTACCCAAAGATACATGAGACCTTGTTTCAAAAAAATCAAATTTAACAAGTGATGATGAGAATATAGAGAAAAAGAGAACCCTTGTACACAGTTGGTATAAATGTTAACTAGCGCAGACATTGTGGAAAACAATATGGAGGCACAGTTGCTTATGCCTGTAATGCTAACCTTTGAGATGGTGAAGCAAAAGGATTGCTACAAGTTTAAGGCCAGCCAGGGCTGTATAATCAGTTCCAGCCCAGCTTAATCTTTAAGATAAGACCCAAATTTCCTAACATGTCAGGTGTTGTGACTTTAATTCATCAAGCAGATGTCTGAGTACAAGACCAGCCTTGAGTTCCAGAACAGTTAGAACTACATAGTGAGATTCCTCCATCTCAAGAAAACAACAAGAACAAAAAGAAAGTTCCTAACAAAATTTAAAATGTAGCTACCATATGATCTTGAAATTATACTCCTGGGTGTATATCCAATGAAAATGAAACCAGTAATGTTGAAAAGTCATCTGCACTCCATGTTCACATTAACTACAGTAGTATTCATAATAACCAAGAAACAGAAATAACTTGAGTGTCTGTCAATTAGTGATTGGATAAAAAATGTGATTTGTGACATGATGGGACTGGAGATAATTATACTAAGTGAAGTAAGACACATAGAGAAGACAGAATTGATCTCATATAAGTTGACAGAATGGTAGTTAGCAGAGATGGGAGAGAGTAAGGGATTGAGAGAGGTAGGGAAAGGCTAATCAGTGGGTAACTAGGTTGCATTTGGATAGGAATAAGAATTTCTGGTGTGTCAGGCATGATGACATGCCTTTAATTCCAGCACTCTGGATGCTGAAGTAGACAGATCCTTGTGCATTAGAGGCCAGCTGGAGCTACATAATGAAGCCAGCCCTGTCTCAAAACCAAACAAAACAGGCTTTTGAAAGTTTCCACCAAAAAACTGAAACTGATAGAATAGATAGTTTAACCTGATTTAAACATGTATACAATATATTTAACTATCACGTAATGCTCAATAAATATGCATGATTTTTATGCTATTACATATCGGTTAAAAAAATAAACTTAAGCTGGGTAGTGGTGGTGCATGCTTTTAATCCCAGCACTTAGGAGGCAGAGGCAGGCAGATCTCTGTGAGTTCGAGGCCAGCCTAGTCTACAGAGTGAGTTCCAGGACAGCCAGAACTACAACAGAGAAACCCTGTCTCAAAAAAATAAAAAAATAAATAATAATTTTAGCTGGATGTTGAGGCATGTGCCAGTAATATTGACTCTCAGGAGGTTGAAGCAGAGGGTGTCCAGGCCCAGGAGCTAAAGGCCAACTCAAATGACATAACAATATCCAATCTCTGAATAAAAGACTGAGTTACTGGTCAGTGGTAGAGTCTTCACCTAGCATGTGTGGAGCCCTGAGTTTAATCCCTGGTTCTATAAAATATAAAGATATTTTTGTTTTTATTTTGGTAAAAAAGGGTTATTGCCATGTAGCTCCAGCTAGTCTAGTACTTGCTATGTAGACCATCCTGGCCTCAAACTTACAGTGTTCCTCCTGCCTCACATACCTTCCTAGTGCTAAGATTATAGGCATGCAGCACCACACCTGAGTTTTTGTTTGCTTGTTTGTTTAGATAAGGTCTCATACAGCCCGGGGTGACATCTAATTTGAATTCAGCACATAACCTAGAATGACCTTGAACTCCTGATCCTTCTGCCTGTACCCCCTAGGGCTGGGATTACAGGCATACACCACCATTTCCAGCTTAATACTTTGAACGATATGTTAATTCCATAAAAATAAATCAGCTGGGCACAGTTGGGCGTGCTTGTAATTCCAGCACCTGCGAGGTATGCAAGGCAAGAGGATCAGGAGCTCAGGTTTCTCCTCAATACATAGGAAGTTTGAGGATAGCTTGGGTTACATAAAACTATCTTTAAAAAAGAGAAAATAGGCCCAACATGGTAGTATTCATCTTTAATCTCAGCATTCAGAGGCAGAGGTAGGCAAAACTCTGAGTTTGAGGCCAACCTGGCCTACATAGTGAGTTCCAAGATAGCAGGTGCTACATAATAGTGATAACCTGTCTCAAAAAAGCTAATAATAATAATAATAATAATAATAATAATAATAATAATAATGGCCAGAAAGTTTATATAAATTGTCTTTAATTCTAATTCATTTTTCCATTATACTTACCCCCATTGAATTTTATCTTAATGTAACAGGATTTTATGCTTAAAAAATCTATGGATTGAAAGCTTGGCAGTAGTGCACACTTTTAATCCCAGCACTAGGGAGGCAGAGGCAGGTGGATCTCTGTGAGTTCGAGGCCAGCCAGGACTACAGACTGAGTTCCAGGACAGTCAGAGTTACAACAGAGAAACCCTGACTCAAAAACACAAACAAAAAAAAATCTATGGATTGAATTATTTCTTCCCCAAATGTATATGCTGAAGCCATAATTATTATTGAGTGTTAGGATATAAGGCCTTTGGAAATGGTTAGATTTAAATGAGAGATGTGAGAGAGTGTGTATGGCTGTCTTATAATGGGATTGATGCCCTTGTAAAAGGAGATCTCTGTGGGAATCCTTATGCGAGGACACAGGAATAAGAAGGGTGTGCAGAGTCAGGAAGAGCACCTTTACTTGACATCCATTGCAATCATGCCTTTGTCCTGGACATCTAAGCTCCACAACTATGAGAAAATAACTCTTTCAGTTATCCAGACTATAATATTTGATTATGGCAACTAAGAGTGGGGATAATCTTTTACTGATCATATATCACATTTTTTCAGCAAAAATGAATATAAAATGATTCTTTACAATAACATGACATACACACGGAATCTTAGCATGTCAGATGTTGTCACAAGAGGATCAGGAGTCCAAGATCATCAACATCTACACCATGAGTTCAATACCAACCTGGAATACCCATTAGCCCTCCTGAAATCAGAGTACTTTAGAAAATATCAGCAAGTACAAGCTTTAACTATTAGATATTTTTTCTTCTACATATGAATGGATGAATATTACTTGTGGTTAGAATGTAACATGATACAGTTCAGCATCAATTCCATTTCTTGTTTTCTTTTTTTTAAAGTGTGTATAGTCTGTATGTGTGTGTGTGTGTGTGTGTGTGTGTGTGAGAGAGAGAGAGAGAGAGAGAGAGAGAGAGAGAGAGAGAGAAACAGACAGAGAGAAACAGAGAGACAGAGATAGAGAGAGATACAGAGAGAGAGAGCAAGAGTGAGAGAGAGAGAGAGAGAGAGAGTGAGAGAGAAATATGTATATGGTGATGCAGGCCATAAAGGAACACTGGATATCTTGAAGCTGGTACAGTTGTGAACTGCCCCATGTGGGTGCTGAGATCTGAACTCTGGTTCTCTGAGAGACCAGTAAGTGCTCTTATTATTATTTTTTTTCTAGACAGGGTTTCTCTGTTGTAACTCTGGCTGTCCTGGAACTTAGTATATAGACGAGGCTGGCCTCCAACTCACAGAGATCCTCCTGCTTCTGTCTCCTGAGTGCTGGGATTAAAGGTGTGCACCACTATGCCTGGCTTCCAGAAAGTGCTCTTAAAACACTGAACCATTCCCTCAGCATTGTTTTTTTTTCTTTTTCTTTTAAAAAAATTTTATTTTTATTATATACATATGAATATTTTGCCTGCATGTATGTCTGTGAACCACATACATGCCTGGTACCTGCAGAGACAGTGGGCCTTGAATCCCCTCAGCTAGAGTTACAGGTGGCTGCATGTGGGTACTGGGAATGGAACCTGAGTCCTCTAGAAGAGTAGCCAGTGCTCTTAACCACTGAGCCATTATTCCAGCTCCCACCTTTGTTTCTATTTTTATAGTTATAATACATCAAGAGGCCTGTTCAAACACAAACGAAAAGGGGATAGAGTGTTGTAAAGATAATGACATTTAATTGTTTGTACTCTTCACAAATGTTCTGGCAAAAAAGAAAACACAAAAGACACATAGTGATGTATCAGAAATGATACTTTGTAATCTATCTACTTGATTAGACTGTCCCATAAATTTGTTGAAAGCAAATGATTGGGAAGCACTGAAATTGCAAAATATCTGTCACTCATTACCTAGAGATGTTTGCTTTTTTATCAGCTTCTAGGAGCTATACCAATAAGCTTATTGAGCAACAGTTGTGTTTCTCTACTCCTTCACTTGGAGGTGGGTTAATTCGCTCAATATATTCAGATGGCGTTGGAAAATAAGCTATTATTAATTTGAAGCAATCTTTACCAATGTAGAGCTTAAAATTAAATCTGCCTGTCTTCCCTGGTGCCTTGAATACGTTTTCATTAATGACTCAGAACTGCTTGGTTTCGTTCATTCAATTCATGGAAATAGTAAACCTAATAATCTCATTGGCCTACTGTTCAAAAAAAAATCCTGTCACGTGAGATTTACATTTTTTTAACAATCTGACTAAATTTTTATTTCAAATTGAAGCAAATAGTTGTAAACAACTATTACTACTTCATTTATGAATTCTATTTTTTATCAATTTTTACTTTTTAATTTTAATTTTAAAAAATATGTATTATTTATTTTATGTGTATGGGTGTTTGGCCTACATGTCTACACACCATGTGCACACATGGCTTGTGGAGGTCAGAAGAGGATGTTGGGTCCTCTGGAGATGAAGTTATAGAAAGTTACCAGCTGACATGTGGGTGCTGGGAACTGGAGTTACAGGAGGTTATGGGCCACCTGATATGGGTGTTGCAAGCCAAACTCTGGTCCTTTAGAAGAGTAGTAAGCTTTTATAACTGTTGAGCCATCTGTCTCTGTCTCTGTCTCTGTCTCTGTCTCTGTCTCTGTCTCTCATGTGTGTACAAATGCCATGTCTTATTGAGGTCAGAGGACAACTTTCAGGAGTCTGTTCTCCTAGTATGTGGGTCCTGGGCATGGAACTCAGGTTGTCAAGTTTGGAGGCAGGCACCTTTATGTGCCAAAGCCATCTCTCCAGCTCTCAATTCTGAATTCTAAGATAGATGTCTTGCCATGAAATTATTTCCTAGATCAAGGCTCTGCCACCTTCAGTATCTCTTAAACTCTCTCTACTTTATTTTTCCCCATGGGATTACCTTTCAGGAACAGAGAAAGACACAAGACTAAAACTTGGGGAGGCTTTCTCAGCCTCAGTAATATTTGTCCTTTATCCATTTTATATGTTATTGTGAAATATTTTAAACAAATGGAGAAGTTGACAGGCTGGCCTTGAACTCTTGAGCCTCTTGCCTCCTGTTTGCAAACGCTGGGATTAAGGACACTGGCCACTAGGCTGACAGCATGTACACTTTTAACATCAATATATTGATTTGCTCCTTTGTTTGCCTTGTCAGAGGCTTTACATCTGAGTCAAGTGTGATTTAAGAGGTTTAACATGGTTCAAACCTGTGGGATAAGGATGCAGACACACTTGTGAAAAGAAAGATGGGAAAAGGAAACTGAGAATAAGGATGCCACATAGGCACTCTTGAGGTATTTCAGCTTCAGGCATGAGCAAATATGGAAAAAATAAAAAGGCTGGAGATATAGCTCAGTTAGTAGAGCACTTGCCAAGGATGCACAGTGCACTGAGTTCTATGCCCAGCACCTCACAAAACGTACACAGTGGCCTCTGCCTGTCAAAGTCAGTCTCAGCTATGTACCTAGTTCAAGGTCAGCCTATGCTACATGAAACTGCCTCAAGCAAATAAACAAAATCCCACCAGAGTAGACATGGGAATTGAGGATATAGAAACCAAGTTCCTTAAAGTTATCCATATTTCCTTTGTTTTGTAGGTTCGTTTGCTTGCTTTTGCTGCTGTCATTTGAAATAGGGCCTTGTGTCCTGGTTGGCTTTGAACTTGCTATACTCAGGGATAACCATGAGCATCTGATCCTCTTGTCTCCACTTCCCAACTGTTGGCACTGCCAGTGTGTACCACCCTATTCATTTTTTGTTTATTTTATATTTATTTATTTTGCACATGTGGAGGTCAAAGAACAGCTTGTTGGAGTCTCCTTTCTCTTTGTGGGATTCAATGCTTGTCAGCAATTCCCCATTACCTGCTGAGCCCCACCCACACCCAGTTTTATGTACTTTGGGAGCTCCAATGGATGGCCTTGTGCATGCTAGGTGTGCACTGCCAACTGAGCTGCACCCCCTGTATCCCCAGATATGTTTTTTGTTTTTGTTTTTTTTGGGGGGGGTTGGGGGGTGGGGTAGGGTCTCATGTAAAACAATCTGGTCTTGAACTATGTAGCTGCAGCTGTCTTTCAACTCCTTATCCTCCTATATCTGTTCACTAGTGTTAGGATTATCGATGTGTGCCACTACACTAGCCTAAGCTGTCTATCTACTTGAACATCTTAGAAAGTCTTCATATACCTTTAAGTAATATTAAGAATATACCTCAGGCCAGGCAGTGATGGTACATGCCTTTAATCCCAGCGCTTGGGAGGCCAAGGCGAGGAGGCAGATCTCTGAGTTCAAGGCCAACCTGTTCTACAGAAGGAGCTCCAAGATAGCCAGGGCTACACAGAGAAACCCTGTTTTGGGAAGAATAAAAAAGAATATAACCCAGACTTTAAAGCCCTGGTATTAAATAAGAGAAAGTATAAACTGTAAAAGAAAAAAATTATAGATTTGACTGTATTAAAAAATTTAAATTCTGTATAAGATATATACATAAAGTAAAAGGATAATATATTTATAACATGTTAGAGACCCATGATTAGCATCCAGAATAAGAGCTTCAAAAAATAAAAATGTTAAAAGACAAACAACCCAATCAAAAGTGAGCAAAGTGTATGGGTAGAAAATAAACAGAATGAAATATACCTACCATAAAATGTGTTCAGGTTTACTAGTAAGCAGTGAAATGCAAATTAAAACAATAAACTGAAAAGAAATGAAAGTATATATCTGCAAAACATGTCACAGAATGATGACTCATGATACGGGCCAGCCAGATGGCTCAGTGGGTAAAGGAGCTTCCTGCCAAGCCTGATGACCAGAGTTTAATCCCTGGAATTCACATGGCGGAAGAAGAGACCCAACCCTCGAAAGTTGGTCTCTGATCTCTACATGCAGGCAATTGTGGTGTATACATACCTACATACATGAACACACACATGAAATAAATACATTTTTTACAAAAAAATGGTAAGCAGCTTCATTTATAATACCTAAAAACTAAAAATAGGAGAGTGCCCATCATTGGAAAAGTGGATAAAGAAACTGAAATATTCATATAGTAGAATTCTATTCAACAATAAAGGGAAAAGATTCCTGATAGACATGATAACCTGGACAAATCTCAAACAACAACAACAACAACATTACATTGGATGAGAGAAACTATCCACAGAACTGTACACAGTTCTAGATCAGAAAAACAACAACAAAAACAGTATACTGCAGAGGGAACCAGCCTTTTCTGCAGATGGGTTCTTGGGACTCCACTCAGGAGGGGAATACAGGCAAAAAGGAAAAGTATGGCAAACAAACAGGATAGTTCATTCTTTATGGCAAATGAGCACAGTAGTTTATTCTTCATGGTACTCAGACATGGCAGGCTTACATGCTTTAAGAAATGACACTCACAATTGCACTTTAGAAATAAAAAAGCAGAAGCATTTTTAATAAGAAAATTTAACAGTGTACATATCAAGGGGAGGAAGGGGTAGGAGAGGACCCTGCTAGAATGGAGCCACGCTGAGAGAGAGTGAGTTGCTGCTCTCTGAGAACTTTAAGGATCAGTCATCTCAGAAGGGACCTTTCTGGTATTCAGATGTGATCCAGGATGGAGTGGTGTCATTCCTCCTGGTGGCCTGCAAACCTGTAAAACCTGAGGTGATTACAAACAGCATTTGAAAAGAACATCTGAGCCACCAATGGCTTGGAGGCTTTTGCTGCCTGAGTTCAGCTCTTCTGGTGGGGATTCATTTTTTGGTGTATGAATATTAAAAGCTATCTCTTCCTGGAGCATTAACACCTGTCCAGGGACAGTTTGCCAGGGCTTAGGGAAAAAAGGGCCTGCAAGGTTTCCATGTGAAGTGGCTACATTCCTTTCCCAGCCACCCAGGCCAGCTCGGGCAGGCCATGTAGACATTCTCATTAAAGAAGAAAATTCAGCAAGGAAGGGGAGCAATATAGCTGATGGACTAATATTTCCCCAGCTAAGGAATCCGGATCTCTGTCAGGCAGACTCTATTTAGCATCAGGGATACTCATAGGCCTCAACAGTATACCATCTTAGTTTTCTAGAAAAATCAAAGCAGGTAGTGCTCAGAAGGAGCTAGACCTTCCCGAAGATCAGGAAGAAGTTCAAGGTTAGTTTCAATTACATAATAAGTTGAAGACCAATCTGGGCTACAGGAGACCCTTTCTCAAGAAAACAAAAGGAGTGGGAGGGCAGTACATCAGCAGTTAAAGAGTGCATACTACTCTTGTTGAGGACCTAGATTTGGTTCCTAGCACTCACAGCTGTCTGTAAGCCCAGTTCTAGAGGATTGGACACCCTCTTCTGGCCTCCTTGGGCATGTACATGTACATGCACATACCCACACTCAGACACACACACAAACAACTAAAAATAATAAAATAAATATTTTCAAAAACCTAAAATAAAAGCAAAATAGTAGAACTAGTAGTTGCCCAATGGGAGTTAGATAATTTTCTGGAAGCAATGATACACACACACACACACACACACACTCCATCTAGTTTTCTGGAAGCAATGATATATATATATATATATATATATATATATATATATATATATATATATATATACACACACACACACACACACACACACACACACACACACATATACACCATATATATATATATATGGTATACATTGTATATATGTATACATAGTGATATGTCTAGATATTGATATAGATTATATATATATATATATATATATATATATATATATAAAACAGTATATAGATATAGAATATCTCATATAGCTCAGGCTCATTTCAACCTCATTATGTTAAATGGGATAACCTTGAATTACTGATCCTCCTGCTTCTATACCCTACATGCTGGATTATATGCTTGTTCTATCTTATCTGTGTTTTTTCTTTTTTGTTGTTGTTGTTTGTTTGGAACAAGATCTTAAGGTATAGATCAGGCTGGCCTTGAACTTGTGATCTTCCTGCCTCAGCCTCTGGAAGGCTGGAATTGCAGGTGGAAATTACCACACACAGCTATAGAGGAATAGGCCTATGTGAAAGCTAGGAAGGGTCTGTATTCCAGGAGTCTACATTCAGAGACCTGTGGATGGAATGTACTCACATCTTTAATCCCAGTATTCAGAAGGCAGTGGTGTTCTATACCTTTAATCCCTAAGATAGAAACAGTGTGGAAGCAGACACATGAAGAGGAGCTCAGAAGGAGTTAGAGCAGAGTTAGTTACAGAAGCGTCAGTTACAGCAGGCAGAATAGGGGACTAAGAGCTCACAGAGACACAGAAACAGTCTGAAGAGTCTTGAGTTCAGAGGGAGCTAGTCAGGGTGGCTCAGTCAGCAGTGGAGCCTTGAATGTTCTAGATTTTTTGGAGGCTGAGGCCTTCCAGTTCTAAGCTTAAGAGTAGATTGTATGGAGGCTGAAACACTTGAGGGCTCAAGTACTATGAACTGGTTTAATTTAATTAGACAAAGAAGAAAAGCCTTTCCCTGAACCAACGTCAACATCCAGTGTGAATCTACATCTACACCTAGCTTTATATTATATTTATGGATAAAGCATACTGGTATTTGGTATAGTGGCACATACCTGTAATCTTAGCACTCAGATGTCAGTCAGTTCCAGGCTAGACCGGGTTACATAGTGAAATCCTGTTTTAATTGGAAAAAGGGGACTGAGAGTAGAACCCAGTTGATAGAGTGCTTGCCTAACATTTACAAAACCATGGGTCCCATCCCTAGCACAGTATAAACTTGGAATAGTGGTGCACACTGGTAATCCTAGCACTTGGGAGGCACTGACTGAAGGATCAGAAGTTCAAAGTCATCCTTTGCTACATGGCTAGTTTAAGGCCAGCTTAGATATGTGAAACCCTATGTCAAAATTAAACAAAACCCATTACTGATGTTTATAATTTACCTTGAAATATCGAACAAAATATTATAGACTTAATTATGTGTAGGGGATTTATACAAAAGCAAGTAAGACAAAAACACATAGTCACCAATGGCATTCAAATTTTATATATGTCTAAAATTTTTATAGTAAAATATTGAGAGAAGTGATGAGATATGAGCTCACATCATCAGAGAGGTGGAAACAAAAACCAACAGTATAAAGCATTGATGGTACAGTGAAATGTAGAGGCTATCTTAGAGAGTAATTTAGCAATATCTAGTGAAGCTGAAGGTGTTCAGATTTTATGGTTTACAAGCTGCATCTCAGAATATAACCCAAAATTTCGTGTGCCCAAAGAAATTTGTGCAAAAATACTTATTGCAATATGATTTTCCCTGTTGTAGAAGTTTATTTTTAGTTGTGGTTAAAATATTGTTTTGTGTACTGTTGGATGGGGGTGCTGCTTAGGTCTTGGCGGTTTGTATTGTCTACAGGTGTAGGAGTTATGTGGGGGATGTTTGATTGCTCTTGATCTGCACATGCTATCAATGAAAACACCTGAGCTGAGATGTTCAGGGTTCCAGTCTCCAGGATGGTGCTGGCCAGGATGGTGGTTCCCTCTGCTGAGGTCTGGAAAGGTTTGCACCAATGAATGTGCCTCCTTGTCTCCTTGCTGAATGACACAGCAGCCTAACAGCTACACTTTCCCACAGACATTAATTTCAAAGCATTTCAAGATGGTCTTGGTGTCACACACTTGTCATACCAGCACATTGTGGGTACAGGCTGGAAGAGTTCAAGGACATCCTCAGCTACATAGCAAGTTGGAAGCTGAGCCAGAGCTGTGTGAAAACTTATCTCATAAAACCCAAAAATATACTCTGGTCCAAAACAAAACATTAAAATATATTTGTTTGCTTCCTCTCTCTCCCTCTCTCTCTCTCTCTCTCTCTCTCTCTGTATGTGATTTTCATGGCACTTTTTCTGTTTTTAAAGCTCTGATATCTATATGTGTGTCTGTGTGTGTGTGTGTGTGTGTGTGTGTGTGTGTGTGTATGGTTGAGTCTATTTTAACTTATGCCCCCATTATGCCTTTTCTCCTCTATTCCCCAATGCCATTATTTTCTCCCATTTTATAGTTTTACTTCTACTTTCATATAACACACACACACACACACACACACACACACACACACACACACAAACACACATACTCTTTCTAATACACAGATATATGATTTTATATATCTATATTATAGGAAACATAAATTATAGAAAACATGAAATTTGTCTGAATTTGTCATAATTCCCTTGATATATTCTCTATTTTCTGCAAAAGAAATAATTTTAGGGGGCAGAGAGATGGCTCAGCAGTTAAGGGAGCTTGCTGTTCTTGCAGAGGACTTGAGTTCAGTTTCCAGCACCTATTTCTGGATGCTCATAACTGCCTATAACTCCAACGCTAGGGAATCTGATGGCTTTTGACCTCTGAAGGCACAAGTAGTCTTGGTACATGCCACCACATAGACCATGTCCATATGCATAATTACAATTTAAGAATAGGAGCTAGAGAGATTGCTCAGTGGCTAAGAGTACTTGCTGTTCTTGCAGATGACCATAGCTCAGTTCCCAGCACCACATGGTAGTTCACAAACAACCTTAACTCTGGTTCCAGGTGATCTGGATGCCCTCTTCTGACCTCCAGAGTCACCAGGCACACATTGGGTACACATATATGCATGCAGAAAAACGTTAACACATATAAAATAAAAATGAATATAAAAGATGTAAATTAAGAATAATTCTTTTAAAATAATCAAGATACAAAAGTATTTGAAAATGTATCAAAGACCTATACAATTTGTTAACAAACTAATATGAGAAAAAAATCTAGATGGCTCTTAGGTATGGTATTTGCTTTTTACTCATATCCTTTTGAGATTTATTTATTTTTATTTTGTGTATTTGGGTGTTTTGCCTACATGTATGTGCTCTGTGTGTATGCAGTGCCCACAGAGGTCAGAAGGGGGCACTTTGGAACAGACCATAGTGAGTTAGCTGCTATGTGGGTGCTCAGAATCAAATTCAGGTCGTCTAGAAGAACAATCAGTGTTCCTAACTTCTGAGCTGTCTCTCCAGCCCTGCTACTGACTTTTTAGGTAGAAAGCCATAGTCCAGGAAAGATCTAATTGATCAGCTGGATTTTACTGTAGCTAAAATGTCTCTTCTGACTGGGTCTAGTGTCACAGACTTGTAATCTCTGCTACTTGGAAGGCTGAGGCAGGAGAATCAGAATTTCAAGTCCTGTTTGAGCAACTTAGGGAGACCCTGTCATGAAACAAAAAAAATGAAAAGAGGATTGTGATGTAGCTCAGTAGCAAAATGAGTGTGTTGCCTAGCATGTGCAAAGCCCTAGGTTCAATAAACAAGACAAAACCCTTGTGCTCTGTAACAGTATCAAGAGAATAAGACACATGAAAGACTAGGAGGAAATATTTGCAAAGGCACATGTGACAAGATACTTATCCAAACTATACAATGGACTTAGAGATGAAGACAGATGGATTCCTATGATTTTCCAGCCAGCCAGGTCTACATAGTGAGGCCCTGTCTCAAAAAAGAAAAAAAAAGGAAAAAAAAAAAGAAAAGAATTGCTAAAAATCAGCAGTGGAGTAGGGCAGTAGTAGCACAGGCCTTTAATCCCTGCATTCAGGAGGTAGAGGCAGGCAGCTAGCTCTCTCTGAGTTTGAGGCCAACCTGGTCTACATAGTGAGTTCCAAGACAGCCAGAGCTACAACAGAGAAACCTTGTCTCAAAACAACAACAACAACAACAACAACAAACAAACAAACAAAAAAAAACAAACAAGCAAAATATCAGCAGTGTGAAACTAATAGCTCAACTCAAAATGGACCAAAGCCTAATATCAAGGAAGAGATCACATGGCAAATAAGGGTGGAAAGACATTCTACTTCACATGCAGTACAAATTAAAACAACACCTAAACATAACTGCACACATTAAAAATGGTCAAAATTCAGAGTGGGTTGTATGAAATTTCTTTCACTGCTGATGGGAATGCAGAATGGTACAGGGACTTGGAAGGCTGGAAGTTTTTGTTTTTGTTTTTACGTGTGATCAGGATCTGGACCAAATGTTTCCAGGTTCTTGGCCTCTTAGCCAAAGAATTGGGAATAAGGGCTCACATAGATTTGCAAAAGAAGCAAGACAACTTTGTTTTGATCAAAGCAATAACACAGATTAAAGAAAGATACCCACTGTCAAGACTGACATGATGTTGGGCTACTGTGGAGATGGCTCAGCAGTTAAGAACATTTGCACAAGACCAGGGTTTGGTTCCCAGTATCCACAAAGTAGCTCACAACTGTTTGTAACTTCAGTTCCAGGGGACCTGTTTCTCTCTTCTGGCCTCTGAGGGCACTGCATGCATATGGTGCACACACATAAATGCAGACAAAACACTCATATACATAAAGTAAAAATAAGATTTTAAAAAGAATGACAAGGTACATGGGTGAGGAGATCCAAGGGCCCCAGCTATTGTTCAGGGCATCCTTTTATGGGGTTCAAGTGAAGGAAGTGTTGATTACTAAGAAACAGTTTGGGTAACTATTCTGATTGACAGATTAGGTTATATAATCATTTCTCTACTGATATGCCCTGTTCCATAATACATCTTATTTTGTTCATATGCATACCCAATTATCCATAGGTCCAAGATGGTAAATAGAGGAATCTCCCTAAAATGTTGCTAATGGACTCAGTTTTGCCTTACATGCATACAAAACCAGTTCAGGTTGGGTTGACCCTTCTATTCTCTATACCCAGATATGCTCGGAATACACCTGAATAGAAACTGTCCAAAGTTGATTGTTACCAGGGGTAGAAAACTTATACCACTGTTGAGAGACAGGGGTACATGTTGCCTGATGCAGGTGTTAGGGTTGAGGAGCTCTGGGGAAACCAGATACTTTGTTTGGAGAGGGATGTGGGTGCATTCTATGTGCAGGTGAAGAAACCAGGCTGCCAAGGGCAACATGACAAGTGAGGAGTGTCTGTATAACTCAAAACCAAATGGAGGTCCCAGGGTACTAGCCTATCTCCTGTGGTTCCTACCTCGGTTTATTATAAAACTAAGCACTGTCCTACCATGTGACTCAGCAATCGTGGTCTTTGATACTCACTCAAATGAATTGAAAAGTATGTCCACACAAACTGTACATAGATGTTTACAGCAGTGTGTTTTTCTTGTTGTTGTTTGAGACAGGGAATCATGTACAGCCCAGGCTGTCTTGAACTCTTTATGTAGCTGAAGATGTCTGTAAATGCTGACCCTTCCGTTTCTACCTCCAAAGTGCTGGGATTAAAGACCCGTACCACCATACCTAGCCTCATAAGGTAGCATTTTTCATAAATGCCCAAACTTAGAAGTAACCAACATGCCCTTTAGTTGGTAAATTAATAAACAAAATCCAGACAATGGACTATTTTTAGCACTAAAATTAAATATGCTACCAAATCATGAAAAGACATCACGGGACTTGAAATGCATGCTGTTCAGTGAAAGAAGGCAGCCTGTAAGGACTACATAATGAATGACTCCAACTGTGTGACACTGTGGAAGAGAGTGAAAGAATGCGAGAGTAAAAGGTTGGTTAATCCAGGAATAGTTGGTGAGAGGGACAACTATGAAGAGCACAGAAGCAATTTAACTTTTTAAAACGAATTTTAAAGCAATCACACTATTTTGCATGGCAGCAATAATGGCGGATACATGTCACTCCATACTTTTACACTAACATAGAGTACTCATCAAGAATGAACCTTCACCTGGAAATATCCACAGCCTCCAGCAGGTAGATGATTCAGAGCTTGTCAAAGTATCACTGTGTCCTCAATCAGTCATGCCTTGGACACAATAAACACCTGGATGTACAGACCCAGTGAGGACTTGTAAAGTTCACACACAAGACAAAGCTGAGTCAAGACTTTTATTATATTAACGTCTATAAAGGTACAAGTCACTTCTAGATTTATATATTTTTATTGAGATATGCAGCAAAAATAAGAGTCAGTCTAATGCCATCTCCTGTGACCCCTGTCTGCCATCTTTAAAAGGACTACTCTGAAGTGGAAGGGGCCAGAGGCCTGCAACATGAATTGTGAGGCACGCTTCTTTGAGGAATGCCATTTCAGGCTGCCTTTGGGGAGATCGTATTCTGCGGCTTTACATTCTATAGACTATCCAGTTACACAAATCTGTACTTTGTAGTCACATAAAACTTTCATTTTATAAATGCACACATTCTACGTGAAAGTGGTTTTGTATTCTGCAGAGACAGGGCAGCATCAGCCATTTCTCATCAGAACCAGGGAGGCAAAAAGAAACTGGCTAGTGCCAGTCTCTTAGGGCACAGAAGACAGTGCGTGAGATGGCTTGGTAATAGTTCCTTACTGACTGACAGTCTCTTCTGTTCCAAGAGGGTCACATGGTGTTCTCTTGGAACTCAGGTGGGTTGTGGGTGAACCCGTTTCTTATGTGGATGCATGTAAGTTACCATGATGGAGTAA
The DNA here is from genome assembly GCA_026225945.1 of Cricetomys ansorgei. NCBI lineage: Eukaryota > Metazoa > Chordata > Mammalia > Rodentia > Nesomyidae > Cricetomys > Cricetomys ansorgei. The sequence continues at coordinate 4,420,127 of JAMJFZ010003268.1, forward strand.
TTTCCCTACAAGCCTATTTCTTTTCATCATTATTGATTACATTTCTGGCCTGGAGATATGGCTCAGTGTCTTGGGTGCTGTTCCCAACATACACACTGTAGTTCACAACCGTCTGTAAGTTCATATTAAGGATGCCCTCTTCTGACCTTAGCAGGCACCAGGCACACGTATATATGGTACATACATATATGTGCAGGCAAAACACCCATACACATAAAATAAGCTGAATAAATCTCAAAAGGTTAATATTTTTAGACAGTATTGCACATATATATAATACATACTGACCACTTCTACCTCTCACTTCCTTACTACCCCACAGACGTTCTCTGATTCATTTATAACTGTTTTGTAATCTACTAGGATTAACCAGGGCTGTCTGTGGGACCACGGATTTGAGCTATCTCTTGGGGCCTGGTGGACTTAGTAGTAGATACACAGCTAAAGATGCTGGCTCCCCTTCTTCCAGAGTCTTATCCATAGCTAGTATTTCAGAGGTAAAGAGTAGGGTCCTGTGAATCTCTCCCCCATCGTTGACATACTGATAGGGCTTGTCTTGTATGCACCCAGTACAGGTAACAAGGTTGTATATTAATAAATGCAATAGTTGTATGGAGTCTAGAGAATGACATTCCATACCCCTTTACCTTATCTACAAGTTATCACATTCTTCATGTTCCCTTGTCCATAATGTTTCTTGAGCCTCAGTGAGGATGGTATAGATGTCTTGTTTAGAGACACGACAACAATTATTGACAATAGACAGTAATGGCAGCAGCAGTCTTGGTGGATGGAAGGATGCAGGGCTCCCTTGATTGATCATGATTTGCAGAAAATGCAAGATCTTATTTCAGGTAACTGGCTGTTAGTTCTTTATGTTATGTTAGTTATGTTTATGTTATGTTAGTCTTTATGTTGTTCTAGAAGTTGATTTGCTTTCTTCAGCTATGTCTTGCTGAGAGAAGGAATTCGTGGTAAGTTTACAACTTTGGCCTTTGAATTCTGATGATTTCATTTTTATTACATTGTTCTTTCTAGAGTATGGGTTCCTTTTTCTCAATCAATCCTTCATATTTTCTTAGAAGGTTTTGGGCTGGAGTATAGCTGAGAGGTAGAGTCTGTGCTTAGCATGTGAAAACCCTGGGCATCCCGTCCTTAGCACCAAAAGAAAATATTGAGAAAAGATCTTGTCTGTGAGAAGGAAAGAACTCTTAAGCAGTGGTTGGGCATTCCCAATGGTTACAGCCACAGTTCTGTCCAGATAGAGAGACTAAATCAGTAGTTCCTCTTCAGGATGCTGCCTGAACAAGGCTCATTTCTGTTTTGGTATGCCACATGTTATGAGACATTAGACAAAATTAAGGCTAACATTCACTAAGTCAATAACCCACAGGAAACCTTGGAATTATTTAAAAAAATAAAATACCCTGTTGGAAGCCTGAAAAAAAAATGTATGCCAACGTTAAAAAAATACTAGGCACTTGGGAAATCAAATATGCAGCTTGGTTAGCTGCAAAGTCAAAGAAGCTATTGTAAGAAGGAAAAAGATGTCTTTCAAAGATGGAATATAGTTCCTAATGGGGAGAACTTCAGAGTTAGAAAAACATGGCAGCTCACATACTAAGCAGACGTTACAGGGACTCAAAAAGAATGATGACTTCTTTGCTAGGGACTCTAATGCTCCTCTCTGAAACATATCTGAGTAAATGTCAGCTAGAGACTCAGTGGGATTAAAGCGATTAAAAGGGGATTTGGTGTGTGGCTAGAGGCTGGGAGGTGGGGGTTTCAGGTTGCTGGTGGCTTAAATGAAAGGGCTGCAATAAAGCTTTGAGTGTGAGAGGTGACAGAGTAAAAGAGTTTGATCTAGCCTTCTCTCACAGCTTATTCTTTCCCCCATGTATTTCAGTCTCCCCTTGGCTTTTCAATCAGCGTGGCTTTGTGTCTTTCTATTTCCTGGCCTTAGCTTTGTCGTTTCCAAATTGTGATGCCTAGAGTCCGAGGGCTTACTGCGCAGACAGGAGAGTCCTTACTCAAAAGCAGTCCTGTGAAATTTCTGCACCAAAGTAGCTGGGACCAGGAGTAGGTGAGGGGCAAAGAGTTGCATCCCTGTACTTTGCCCCTTTCTCTAGCGCGGGACACGACCATCGACAAGCCCACCCTGGCCTAGAAGGGTTTATCTGTGGGAGGCTGACACCTGGTGGTCAGACATGGGAGGTGCAGAAGACTTCATAGTGGCCTCCTACTTGTACTATTTACTGACCATCTTATGTGAGTTATTTGCTTAAATGAATTATCTCATTTGAATGTCACAATAAGACATACATACTGGCTCACACCTAAAATCCCAGAACTCAAGAGGCTGAGACAGGAGGATTGCTGAGAGTTTAAGAACAACCTAGGCTATATTTTGTGACCTTTTCTTTCTTTTCTTTTCCTTCCTTCCTTCCTTCCTTCCTTCCTTCCTTCCTTCCTTCCTTCCTTCTTTCCTTCCTTCCTTCCTTCCTTCCTTCCTTCCTTCCTTCCTTCCTTCCTTCCTTCCTTCCTTCCTTCCTTCCTTCCTTCCTTCGTTTTTAAAAAGGAGACGGCTGGATAGGTAGCCCATCTGGTAGAATGCTTGCTCACCATGCATGAAGCCCTGGGTCCATAGGCAACACTACACAAACCAGGTGCAGTGATGCACACCTGTAACCCCAGCATTTGGAAAGTAGAGGCAGGATCAGGAGATCAAGGTCATCCTTGGCTACATAGGGAGTACAAGACTAGCCTGGGATACATGAGACCATGTCTCAAAAAAACCAACCAACCAAACAAACAAACAATAAAACCAAACAAAAATTCAGTAAACATAAATTAAAAGAAATAAATCAAGCCAGGCAGTGGTGGTACAGGCCCTAAGCCCAGTACTCAGGAGGCAGAGGCAGGCGAATCTCTGAGTCTGAGGCCAGCCTGATCTACAGAGCAAGTTCCAGGATAGTCAGAGCTACATAGAAAAACAAACAAACAAAAGAAATAAACCAATCTCATAACAATCCTAGTGAGGCATGGTGGTTCAGACCTATAATGCCAATACTTGGGAGGCAGAAGCAGAAAAATTACCTTGAGTTCTAGGCTAGCATGGGCTACAGGGTAATAATCTGTGGATGCAATTACTCATGTTGCTTTTAGAAGACATTTTAGCAAATGACCTTGCAGTTTCTAAGTTTCTTCTCCGTGCAGGTTAAGTTACTAAGTTACAACGACAATGCTTTTCTATAGAGAAGATTCTCTACCTCTGGGTTATTGTGTTTGTATCAGAGGAAGTGTTTGTTTGGTTACCTGGTCCTTTGCTCACATATCTTGATTTTATCTAAGTTCTGTATATGCCCAAGGATTGACTATTAACCATAGGAAGTATACTGGTGACTTTTAAGGGGCTGGAAAAATAAAGTTTTCAGTGTGGCATTGAGCCCTCTCAACTTTCAGACATCTTGTGTCTCCTTACATCTCCACTCTCCATTTTGGGGGTACCCATTCGTTTACTACTGGCTGGCTCCGGCAATAATCTTCTCTCCAAAACCAAACCAACCCCCCCAAACAATCTCTTGCAGTGGGTATCACCACCATAACTTTATACATGAATGATTTATATTAAACTGTTAAGATAATTTAAGGACCTGAGTATATAGCTCAGTTGCTAGAGTGCTTGCCTAGCATGCTTGAAGCCCTGGGTTTGAGCCCGAACACCGTACAAGCTGGGAGTGGTAGCACATGCCTGTATTCCTGACACTTGAGGTGGTTGAAGTGGGAGGATCACCAGGAGTTTGAGACCAACCTTGGCAAACATAGCCAGTTCCAGAAAAGTCTGGGCTAGAGAGTGAGGCTTTTGTCCCCAACCCAATTAATTACTTAACTAGTACAGTCAGTGTGTGTTAAAAAACCCCTGAGGAATCCAGATAATGCTGTTCAGTTGCTGCTACTTCAGACTATTCCACCGGATGGGTTCTCAAGATTGACTTTTACTGAGAAAAGAATACTGGAGTCAAGGCCAGTGAGATGGCTCAGTGGGTAAAATGGGAGCTTCATGAGCCTGGTCACCTGTGTTTCATCTCTAGAGCCCATGAGAAGGTACAAAGGAGAAAATTACCTTCATAAAGTTGTTCTCAGATCTCCACATGTGTACTCTGGCACACTCACCTACCCCACACCATGCACATACACCCACAATAATAATAACTAATTAAAACAGACAATGTCTGGTCTTTAACCCCAGAACTCAGGAGGCAGAGGCAGAGGCAGGTGGATCTCAATGAGTTTTAGGCCAGCCTAGTCTACATAGTAAATAGTGAGTTACACACACACACACACACACACACACACACACACACACACACACATTTGCATGCTATACTCTCAAGGAAGACTGTGAGACTGGTGACACGTTCAGACAGGCTGGCCAGTGTGTTGTTTGACAGTTTTAATGAAGAGCAGATGATAGATAGCGTGATACTCACAGAAGCAATCTTAAAAGAACTATTACATAGAAGAAGCAGCGATGGAGGAGAATGCCAGCTTCACCTCTGATAGTTCCATGACATATAGAGCATAAAACAAACGAACATCTTCCACTGGAGGTGCAGGGAGAAGTGGTACCTTTTATTTAGCGCTAGAAAATGGCACAGAGTATATGAAGATGAAGGGATGAGAGAAGAACCATGGAAAGGACTGGAGGGAGATATGAAGTGAGGGTTCGAGTCGGGAGGAAGCACAGAGAATATGAAGATGAAGGGATGAGAGAACCATGACCAGTCAAATGAGATTTCTAAAAGAAGAGTGGTTATTAGCTTTCCTCAAAGCTGTGACCCTTGGCTACCATGGGGGATAGACATTTGGAGTAATCATTTTGATTCATCGGGGAGGAGTCCAGAGTCATCAATGTAGAAGTGGTGGTGGCACAGATAAAATCAAAGCCATTAACTTCACTTGGAAATGGTGGGGATTAGGAAGTGAGGAGCACCTTTTAAAGGCTGAAAGGTAAAAAGCTTTTACATTCTAGAAAGGAGAATGTTTTCCATCAGTAAGCTACACTTTCAATCTCAACAATTTAAAGTTGTGTGTGTGCATGCTAGAGGCGGAACCCAGGACTTTACGATGTTAGGGAAGTATTCTACCACTGAGTCGCACCCCCCCACACACCCTTTATGAGGCTTGCTTTTGCTTTTAGCTCCCTCCCTCCCCACCTCTTGAATCCGAGTCTCATGAGTTACAAGCTGACCTTGAACTCCCTATATAGCCAAGGATGATCCTGAACTTCAGATCCTTCTGCCTCCACTTTTGAAAGTGCTGAGATAACAGGTATGTGTTACCACATGCCCAGGTATGTGGTGCTGGGGATGCTGGGGATTAGTCCCTGTGAGGCAAGCACTCTGCCAACTGATGTACATCCTTATCCCGCTCAGCATATCTTTGGATGACAGCTCTCTGAACCTTCTTGGAAGTTTGTTAGTGTCTATATATATATATATATTTCTGTCTCTCATTTTCCTTCTTGTAAACATGTATGTAATCCCCCCCCCCGTGTGTGTGTTTGCTAGACAAGTATTCTGGTTAGTATTTTTGGTCATCTTTGCAAGAGTGTATGGGAAGAAGGAATCTCAGTTGAGAAAATGCCTCCATCAGATTGGCCTGCAGGCACATCTGTGGGGCATTTTCATGAATAATGATTGGTGTGGAAGGGATCATCCTACTGTGGGTATTGCCACCCCTGAACAGCGGGCCTGCATTGTATAAGAAAACAAACTGAACAAGCCACAAGGAGTAAGCTAGTAAGCTGCATTCCTCCACGGTCTCTGGTTTAGTTCCTGCTTCTTAATTCTTGCCTTGAGTTCCTGCCCTAAATTCCCTTAATGATGGACTTTAAATTCTAAATAAACCCTTGCCAGGTGGTGGTGGCACACACATTTAATCCCAGCACTCGGGAGGCAGAGGCAGGCGCATCTCTGAGTTCAAGGCCAGCCTGGTCTACAGAGTGAGTTCCAGGACAGCCAGGGTTACACAGATAAACCCTGTCTCAAAAAGGAAAGAAAGAAAAAGAAAAAGCAAGAAGATGCACACAGACTTCAATGCATCATCACAGCTTGCTGTGAAAAGCAAATTCCTTTTTGCCAAGAGAAAAGCACAGTAGGCACAGTAGGCATAGGCACTGGGAGTTGAAGATACTGTGTATAGTCGTGGCCAAGAGGGGCATGTGCCTTGTCTCATGCCAGTTCACCCATTATCTGCACAGCTTTATGTTAGCACACTATGTTTCTTGACTTGAGGAAAACCTCACATAGGGGCAGTACCGCCACTGGCCTACTACATATACAAATACTTTTTTTTCTTGACAAAAGAGTTTCACTATATAGTCCTGGTCATGGTGTTTATCACAGCAGTAGAAAGCAAACCTAGATGGCAGGTGTTCTACCACTGATCCACATCCACAGTGTCTTAGACATCTCTTTTCAAAAATGTAAATAATTCGAGACCAGCCTGGTCTACTGAGTGAATTCTAGGACAGCCGGAGTTACAACAGAGAAACCCTGTCTTGAAAAAAAAAAAGAAAACAAAAGAATTAAATGAGATTTATTTATGAGTGTTTTTTTTCTTTCATGTATGCATATTTACCATGTGTTTGCTTGTTGCACTCAGAGGTCAGAAGAGGGCATTAGATCCCCTGGAACTGGAGTTAACAGATGATTGTGAGTCACCATGTATGTGATGGAAACTGAACCCAGGTTCTCTGCAAGATCTTGATGAACTGTTCTTAACCATGGAGCCATCTCTCTAGCACCTCAGATAGCTCTTGTCATCCTTAGAGGTCCATCAAGTTCTGTGCTCTTCAGAATTGCAGACTCAATTGCAGTTCTTCTTCTTCTTCTTCTTCTTCTCTTCTTCTTCTTCTTCTTCTTCTTCTTCTTCTTCTTCTTCTTCTCTCTCTCTCTCTCTCATCTGTTTCTGATTCTGCTCACTTTACATTTTTTTCATAACTACAATAAAGGGAATAAAGCAATCAAAAGCCCATAGAAGTCCTAAAGTACATAAGAGGGAGCCTGAAGCAGCTTCTGTTGCTTTGCCTTGTTCTTTTTCTGTAGGATGAAGGATATGATTATTGGCTGAAAGTATAGGGCTAATTCTTCCCTATAAGGTTGTTGTGCTCACCAAATAAGATAGTAGATATGAATCAGTTAGCACAATTTATAGCTAGATACGGCAGAATTTTGACAAAGCCTCCTTTGTCAGTGGGGCATGGTGGCACACACCTGTAAGCCCAGCACTTGAGAGACTGGGGCAGGAAGATTGAGAATTTGAGGCCATCTTGAGCTACATATCAAACATGCCCCTTACCTTGTGGAGAAAGTCAAAGTACTGGTTGGGCATGGCTGTAGTTGAGGCAACTTACAAAGCTTGGTCAAGGCTCTATAACTGAGATTGTGGTATGGGTGGAGTAGGTGTGGTGGACTCTGGCATTAGCCAGGGAGAAATGAACAGACAGCAGAGTTCTGAAAAGGCAGAAGCCTATGAGATACCAAAAGCTCATGTAAAGCATTTGAGTTTCATTCCATGGGTTAAACAGTGGGTTCTAAGCGATCATGGATGCTGGCAAACTATTTTCTAGCCAGATTGCTTTAGTATCACAGGTTCTTTCCTGGGTAGCTCTTTGAGGCTCATCCATTATGATTCATTACAGATTATTTTAACTTTGTACAGAGTCTAGGCAGCTAGGAAGTAAGAGTCTCTATCATAAAACAGTAAATAGGAAAAGGAAAGAGAGAAATGAGGAGAGTTGATGGGCAAGAAGGAGAACTGGATGAGGAAATTTAGGTTACTAAAAGGCCTAGTTTTTAGTATGGTGGAGGCATACACCTGAAATAGGAAGGTGGAGACAGGGGCCTAGGCCAGCCTTGGCTACCTAGTGAGTTTCAGGCCAACTTGGCCTACATGAGGCCCTATCTCCCCGCCAAATAGACCAAAAGAGCATATTTTGGGGCTGGAGAAATGGCCCAGCAGTTAAGAGCACTTGCTGCTCTTGCAGAGGACCTCAGTTTGATTTCCTTCACCCACATAGTGGCTCATACCATCTGTAACTTCAGTTCCAAGGGATTCAATGTCCTCTTTTTTGCCTCCAGGGACATGCATGTGGCACACATACACACAGGCAGACAAAATACTTACACAAATAAAAGAAATCTCTGAAAAAAGGGGACATAGTGTGTGTGTGTGTGTGTGTGTGTGATAATGAAGGTAAACAAGGGATAGGGTTTTGTAAGCTAGCCTATGACTGCAAGTAAGAAAGAAGGAAGGTAGGTTTGGTGATATAGGCTTTTAGCCCCAGCTACTTGGGAGGCAGAGGCAGGAAGATTGTGAGTTCAAGGCCAGGTGTGACAACTTAGTGAGAACTGATCTCAAAATACAAAGCAAAAAGAAGTCCTGGAGTACAGTCCAGTATTAGAGAGCTTTGCTTAACATGCAGAAGGCCCTACATTCATTTCCCTGTACTATGGATTAGAAGAAGGAACAAGAGATTGAATATGGGGGTAAATATGCTGAAAGTACATTATTTGAATATATGAGAGCATTGCAATGAACCACATTATTTGGTGTAATTAATATATGCTCGTACAAATGTTAAAAAATATAATACCTAGGGCAGTAAGATGGCTCGGTAGAGAAAAACTTTAAAAACGAATGAAAACAAACAAAACAATGCAGCACCTGCTGCCAAGTCCAACTACCTGAACTCTATCCCCAGGACACACCTGGTGGAAGAGAGGACCAACTACTGCACGTGGTTCTCTGCCTTCCACATGTGTGCTTTGTCATGCATGCCTACACATGTACACACAAAATAAAGAAAACACAGTAACATTAAAATAAATCTCTGTGTAGATAAGTAGATATCAAGAGCCCACACAAGTGAAAGCTGGAAGTTTAGTTCTAAATGTTAACAGTATAACTGTAAAATAGGGACTTTTATTTATTGTGGCAAGGGAAAAACAGGCAGGGGAAGCCAGAATACCTGATTTAAAAAAAAAAAAAAACCTGACAGGAGAGCAAAGGATTCATTGTCCTGGAGGCCATGGCACAAGTCCCAAAAAAAGAGTTTGAGGGTAGGTTTGGGATTCACTATTCCAGAATTGCAAGCAACTGAACTGGGAGAAATATTGGATGGGAGGTGGAGGTTTTACTCAGAGCTGTGCCCATGCGCCTGGTAGGGCTCAGAACACAAGGAGCCAGGGTGGATCCCTGTATCCATCCTATGGCTCTGTAGTCAGGAGTACGACAAGGACTCCATCTGACCCAGTACAGACACTATGAGGAGACAACCTCCCACTCAGGGCTCTACATATGCTAAGCAGACACTGTGTCAACCTTAGTCCTCCAGGGATGCTGTCCTCTGGGCTCCCCACCGTGCTTTCCAAACTCCCTAGTTCACACAACTCCTGTGGCCTGGGCCTGCTGGCATGTCCCCCATCACCCAAGAATGCCCTGGTGATTCCTCTCTCTCACAGTATTGCAGCAAGGTGATGATCCTGGTACCCATCTTACATCCTCACAGACAGGAACACCCTGTTACTCACCCACAAGTCCCCCAGGACAGGGCTATGCAGATCTAGGCTCCCACGTGTTTGGAAGACCCAAAGGGGACTGAGAAGCTGTGGCCTGTGCAGGCGGTTCCTGGGCTCCCACAGGCAGGCAGGGGAGGATACACAGGCCAGTACAGGGCTGTGTAAAAGCCGAGGAAGGAGGAGGCAAGAGGGGCTGTGAAATCACGACTCCCCCTGCAAGTGGCATCAAGGGCTGCCTCTGCTAACTCCAGGAGGGCAGAGTCAGTGAGAGTTGGAGTGGTCTAGATGCGTGAGTGCAGACTTAGCCATCATGAGAGGCCTGGAGGGCACTTGAAGTCCTGCTGTTAGTGAGGGTAATTTGGCAGGCTTGAGAGAGCCAGGATGCCCGGGAAGCTGGAGGGAGCCACACTTGGCTGCAGCTCAAATGGCAGTGATGACCCTCCAATTCCAGGTCAAGTGATGGCTTCTGAATGGCCAGGGCAGCCAGGCCTTCCTCTCTGCCTGCAGGGCCCAGCGCCCTTCTGGGCAGTGGTGGGGAGGTGCCCCATTACAGAGAGAGGGTGGCTGCAGGGCCAATCTTACCAGCTGTCCTGAATTGCCCAGGAGGTGGGAGGCAGACTTTGCACTTCAAACCCCAGGTTAAGCCAGGCATGGTGACACACAACTTTCTGTATTCTGTATTTCATGTATTCCAGCATTGGGAATGCTGGGGGAGGGTTGGTTCATGAGTTTAAGGCCAGCCTGGGCTACAGAGTGAGGCCAGCAACAGAAACAAATCAGGATAGTCTGTGCACAGAGGGGTATTTGTCTGCCCTCTAGGTGACATTGGAAAACCTGAAAATGTCAGAGCAGAGGAAGCCCAGGAGGCATTACTCTGGGTTATGTTGGTCTTGGAACCATTGGTTCATGTTCCATTCAGCCTATCTGGGAAAACAAACACCAGAAGGGTTTTGCCTCAGCTTTGATTTGGGGATACTAAATGGTATATTCACAAAAGCCAGAGGCTGTACTCTAATACCATTCTCAGCTAGGGCCTGTGTGCACCCTGCAATTGCATTGGAAACATCTTAATCTTGACATAGTTGTATACTATAGACTGAGTTTGCCATGGATATGTGGTCATACCTGTAGCCAGTGTCATGTGTTTTGAATGGGGAGATGATCATGCCATGGTCTCAATGAAGCCTGTCTACTCTGGAGGCATGAAGAGCATGAAGGGGTTTGTGTGTTTAGAGGTTAGCCAAATCCCTGGTCTGCATAGGAAGTGCTTTACTGGGTGTGTTTGTGGGTCACATCTGTGGAAGTGACATTGTATCATGATGTCATCACAGCTAGTGGAGTCTCCTGAGAAATGCTAGAGATCAGGACATTGACTCTGACTGTCCCCTAGCACAAGAAGTGGCTTTAATCAGTTCTTTTTTTCCCCCCTAGACTGTGGTCTTCTCACAACTTGTGTTCCTCTCAAAGACAGGACCTTTCATTTCGTTTGTTTTGTTTTGTGTAACAGGGTCTCAAAAAGCTGCCAGTCTGTAGCTGAGGAGGATCTTGTATCCCTTCTCCTCCTAACTCCACTTCTAAACCTCTAGGATTACGGAAATGTGCCACTGTACCTGAGTCCAGAATTTCATCTGAAGAAATAAAGGGGGCTTCAACGTGTGTGTTGCTCCAATCTGGGGTACACTTCTGTCTGTTGGCCCACGGGCTACAGAGCAGGTGGAAGATAAGGATCGCCAGCTGCAGTGTTTGCTGAGGCATTGAGGTCATTGTGTCTTGAGGTAGCATTGGTAATGGTTTCCAGGACAGCAGGTGGAGCTGCTTAAGTCTGTAAGCCTGCTCCGCAGCGGGCTGGAGGGTCTCTGTAGAGACTACCCCTTCTTCTCCAGGGCCCCATGTTGTGGAAGTTTATTTTTAACCATGTTTAAAATAATTGTTTTTGTGCACCATTGGAAAAAAGGATGCATAGGCCTTGGTGCTTTGCATTGTCTGCAGGTGTTGGATTTCTGTGGGACATGTTTAATTGCTTATGATCTACACGTGGTGTCAGTAGAGACCTGAGGAGTTCTAAAAGAATAAAAACACCTGAGCTGAGACACTCACGATTCTACTGTTGATTGAGTATGGCTCTGGCCAGGACGGTCATTCCCTCTGTGAGGTCTGACAGTTTGCAGATATGAAACTTCCTCCTTGTCTCCTTGCTGAGCCACCCCAGCAGCAGTGTACTACTACAGCCCCATACCAGCAGCGACCCTGAGCAACCAGCAATGACAACCTCAGTGGTCTCACATAGACCCATCAAGGGAATCCTGAAGAACAAGACATCTGTAGCTTTCCTGTGGTGGTCCGGGCAGAATAGACCCCTGGAGAAGAGCTGAGTAAACAGTCCCAGAAGTGGGATGAATTGAATATCCCGGCAATGTATCCTGAGCTGACAAAGACAACAGTATGATGAAAATAGATGAACCAAACTCTCCTTACCACAATATGATAGATGATGACAAAGATACCTCTAGTGATTTGGAAGCCAATGATGTCATGACACCAGATATCTTAGCTAAGAAATTAGCTGCTGCTGAAAGCTAGGAGCTCAAGTAGTGAGTTTGGGGGTGGGAGGTGAGGTGGGGCAAGAAAGCAGTGGGGAGGAAGATAATGACCTCTCATCTGAAGAGTCAGAAAAGAAGTGACAGTTTGAAATGAAAAGGAAGCTTCACTACAATGAAGGACTGAATATTAAATTACCAAGACAGTTCATTTCAACAGACCTACATGATGAGGAGGAAGGTGAAGTAATGTCAAAAGGTGCAGATGTCGACAGCATGAATATTGAAGGGCCAAATCAAGGACCTTCAACAAGTGACCAACAGCAAAACAAATCACAAAGTGCATGAAAGAAATGTGTTCAACACTGCAGTGGTTAGTCAAATACAAACCTTGGTACCATACATAACGCACTACTTCTTGTTCTGTACGCACAACTTCTTGTTCTGTACAATTTGTGACTTCAGTATCAAAATACAAGGCCAGTTATTATCTATTGCCAAAAATTAAGTGATAACCATGGAGACTGATTAGACTGAAAATGCCTAATTAGTGCATATGTTCTTATGCCTTGCAATTCACCACAAACACAGTATAATATCACTAGTCCAAAACTTCTTTATTTTTGTAAGAATACTGGTTAACTTATATAAGGTAGCTTTTATGCTTTAGAGATTAAATGTCATTGGGGAACTAATTTGTTTTTTGTCATTTCTAGATGGTGGTACCGCTTATAAATAGTTTGTGAGGGGGTTGTTTGACATTTTTCTTCTTTTAATCAAAAGCCTATTGATACAGTGGGATATATAAGTAGATATTTAGGCTGAAAGATATATTTACCTGTTTTCTTTAACTTGTTTCGGCTAATTGAGAAGGATTCTAAGGGCTAATGTTGCATTTTTCTGTTCCACGGCCTCTAAAATTCCTGTTAATTTTCTTTATGCTAGTAAGGAAAGAACTCAAGATTTTCTCATTTAGGCTAGTCTTCCCCACCACTACCCAAATAAATGAGCTAAAGTTGCATTGATATCTGCTTTGCTTGTTTTGGTGCACTGGGTAGACTTCAGATGAGTTTCCTTAGTACCAAGTGGCTATCCTGCCTTTCCCTGTCTTGACCTGCTTTTGTTTCCTCTCCCTTCTGCCTATACACATACAATTGTAAGGACTGTATTATAGGATGACAAAGGCTGTTGGACATAGGGAACTTTTCTTCTCCCCAATATTCTGTCATTTGCTGCAGTGATGAGTTCTCACTTTGACACCTGCTAGTTCTAATATATGAAGGGAATAGATAAAGTAGCCATTTCACGGCAGGAAGGACAGCTAAACAGCCTGATCTCTGTAACAGCCTGGTCAATTCATGGCTAATATTAGTTCATTTGACCTAATTAGACTTTGGAAAACAATTAATTGAGGTCTTCTTGCATGACAAGAGGATTATATGTAACCAGATATATGATTGTTCCTGAATGTACAGACAGAATTATGCCTGAACATTTTTAAATGTAAAGATTCTGAGTGGCCCCTGCTTTAAGGAAATATGATAATGCACACTATGACAAATGAACTTGATTCCTCTAACATGGTAGAAATTATTTGGATTTCCCCCCTTAAATGAGATATAGCTCCAGTGTATCTTAGTTTAGTGATAGATAGTTTTCTTTGTAGTCATTTATTTGCATCATACATTTTTTGGTAGCACCAAATGAGCCAGTTATATGACAGATTTTTAAAGTAACTTCTACATATTATATATGTATGAAATAGCTTTTATTGAGCACCTTATCTTCCACTTTAAATGTATGGAATTATTATGATGTCAGTATTTTTAAAAGGTGGGGAGAGTCCAAAAACAAAAGGCAAGCAGGAAGGAAGGAAGAAAGGGGCCAGCAAGTTGGCTCATCAGGTAGAGGTGATTGCCACCAGGCCAGAAGGCCTAGGTTTGATACCTGGGATCCACATGGTGGAAGGAAAGACTCTTGTAGTCTGTAGTCTTGTAGTCTTGTAGACTTCTCACCTCCAGATGTAAACTGTGATACCTTTATAATCCTCCCAAATAAATAGAGAAAATGCTTTAAAATAAAGTATAATTGGTGATATAGTTCAGTTGGTGGGTTGCCTGGCATGCGTGAAGCCCTAGATTTGATCATAACACTGAATAAAGCAGGCATGGTGGCTCACATACCTGTAATCCCAACACACAGGAAGTGAAGACAGAAGGATCAGGAATTCATGGCTACACATTAAGTTCAAGGCAAGCCTGGGGTACATGAAATCCTGGGTTGACAAAGCCAAAAGCCAAGCAGAAGGAAAAGAAAAGTAAATACAGCAAGCTCAAGTTGAAGCTCCTTCTCTGTGTCTAGGGGTCATTTCTAACTCCAGAGGTAACTACACCCTGAAGTTGGACTTCATCTTCCATACATGCTAGAACTCTTAGCTAGCCTTTTATTTTTCTTTTCAGAATTTCATCATCCAGCAAGGGCAAGAAATACTAGTTTTTTAACTTCATATAGACTCCCCCATCATTTTTTTCTTACATCTCTGGTGAGGTATACTTTGAACCTGGTTGTTTGGAGTCCAGTGTCTTTGTTCTTGATGATTCTAATCTATTCATGAGTGTGGTTGCCAGCAAGTGAGGGGGGTAGTACTGGACAGAACTGGAGTCATGACGAAGTTATGTCAGCCACAGATGAGTGCTCCTCGGGCCTGGGAGATGGCTCAGCAGGTAGGGGCACTTTCCCATCAAGGCTGAAGACCTCAGATCAATCCCCAGGACCCACATGGTGGAAGGAAAGAACCTACTCCCGCAGGTTGGCCTCTGATCACCACACTCCATCACACTATACACAAAACATACTTACATACTTTTTTTTTTTTTTTAAAAAAAAGTGCTTCTTATCTTAGTGTCATTGAATTTGAAACTTGGGGCTAAAGCAAATACAGCAGAGTCAGCTGTTATAAGAGTTTGTGTCAAAATCATATTCCAGAGTACATGCTGAACTGGGACTGGTTAGCAGATGAAACATCTTTGTCAAAGGGGTGAAGAATGAAGGAAATTGCAAGTTGGAAGTAAAAGCAGTGGCAAGCATTAGCTTCAGGGCATGGTCTTCAATTTCTAATATGAAATTAGTTAAGGAATAATGACATGGGAAGGTCATAGATGGGGAAATAGTCCAGTGTAAGACAGATTGAAAGATCCTGTATACAAACAAACTGGGACACGTGGAGTTAAAGAGCTGAACTGCCTGGAAGAGGAAAGGACAGCAGGGGCCTGGAGCATATCTCTTATTGATTTGTTCCTCTAGATCTACTCTGCAACTGAAGCGATTGCTCTATAGCCTCTGACTGCCACTCTGGCTTGGCCTTTGAAAGGACTGGAAAGCATTTGCAGGGATTTGTCCCTGACTAGTTTCTATGGGCAAGTTGGGGGGTTGTTTCACCTGTGAGTTTAAGCTCCTCCTGTCTGGTAGATCATTTCAGAGAATACTTTCTGCTCCTCAATCCATGAACTAGAAGCCCCTCTCTTCCTTTGCCATGTCAGGCAGAAGGGTGTTCATAGCCTATTATTTATTAGCCTGTGTCCTGCAATATCAACTGTGGCTTCTCTGCACCCTGCCTAGATCTTGTAAATGATTGCTTAATAAGATGCTTCTTTCAAAAATATCGAAGTGAGTAATCCCACTACTTAGGAAGAAGAGGTAGGCAAGACCTCTGGGAGATCAAGGCGAATGTTGTCTAGCAAGTTCCAGGACAGAGTGAGTGAGACTTTATCTCAATAAAATAATATGTAAAAGAGTAAAGAAGAGAGCAGAAAAGAGCATGGGTAGTTGGGAAAAGATGGAAAGGTGGGGTTTGCATCTGGGGGAATTACAGGGAGTAGTGGGGACTGAATATGATCAAAATGTATGAAATTCTCAATTAATGAATATTATATTAAATAAATCATATCTTGGAAGCATGGCTAAGTGGCAGACAACAAGCTTATCATGTTGGTAAGGCTTTGGGTTTAATCCCCAGTACAAAAAGAGAGAGGAAAAATAAAGATATTTAGGAATATTGACTCCTCAATCTCACTTTAGGAATATATATCCTTTTTCAAATGTTCAGAAATTTTTGTTTTTGTTTTTTGAGACAGGTTTTCTCCATTGTAACTATGGCTGTCTTGGAACTCATCTGTAGACCAGGCTGGTCTTGAACTAACAGCAATCCTCATGCCTCTGTCTCCTGAGTGCTGGGATTAAAGGTGTGCACCACCACTGCCCCGCTAGGTGTCCAGATTTTTTAAATGATATTTCAATCATGTCTCATATATCCTAGGCTAGCCTCAAACTTTCTGTAGCTGAGGATAACCTTGAACTTCTGATCCTTCACACCTCTATCTCCCAAGTGCTAGGATTATAGGTGTACAGTACCAGGGATGGAACTCAGGGCTTCCTGCATGCTAGACTAACCCTACCAACTGAGTTACAAACCCAGCCAAAATACTGAGTCATGCAAAGGCTATCTCTCATGTGCTTATTTGTGTGAAGTCCCCTTCCCCCACTAAACTCTATGATAAAAGAGACTTGCCTGTTTTATTTTTTTTGTTAATTTTTAGAATGGTTTCTCTCTGTAGTCCATGCTGGTCTTGAAGTCACTGTGTGGTCCAGATTGGCCTGGAGCTCACTGAAAACTTCCAGTGAAGGCTCCAGCCTCCCAACTTTATTCACTCCACTGTCCGAAAGGATAAGGATAGCATCCCTCAAATGATACTCACAAACATTTCTGTTTGTTGGCTTGTTTTGCAGTGCTGGAGATGGAACCCAGAGTTTTATGTGTGTAGTTATAGGTATACTAGGCAAGAGTGCTACCACCAAGCCATGCCTCCAAGATCCAAGAAAACTTAAAAAAAATCATCAGTGAAAGCCAAGCCTGAAGGTATGTATGCCTGTAACCTCAGCTGTGAGAATTACAAGCCGGGGCAACATGATACCCTGTCTCAAAAAAGCAATAATATATATGTAAAAATTAACATATTATTAAAAAATAGACGACTAGATGAAAAAAAATGAGAGAATAAAAAAAGTTAAAAGCAGCAGTGACAGCAAATAACCATGATAGATTCCTGATGAATCACTGCCTTCATTAGCAGCAGATTTAATGAGGCAGATGCTTGTTTGGACATCTTTCTCAGAAGATACTATGACCTCTCCATGGCTTACAATCGTATATTCTTGTGAAGGTGGCGTGGGAGTGTTCACACATATTTCAGGGTGTCTGCTCAATTATAGAGATAACAGGAGATGGTTCATTTCAACACAGCCAGCGCAGAATTATTTGAACCTTAGGAAAACCTTCACACATTCAGAGCTGAGAAATCCAGAACACATACTTTACAGGGGTGTGCCAGCAGTATCAATTGAAGGCTGAAGGGAAGAGGCAGTAATATCAGGCAACCTACAAATGTTTAGGTAGGAACACCAGCAGTTGTTTTGACTTACTTGAACCCTTATTGCCCAGGAAATAACCTGTATCAGCCCACCTTCTTTCTGTGGGGTATTCATTTTTTCTGGTCAATCAATACATGTTCATACTGTACCTAGTATGCTTCCTACCCCATGAAGGAACTCTTCCACCCCCAGGCCCTGGCCTGATGAATAAGATGCAGTCTGTGTTTGATTGCTCATAGACTACTGGAGTCACAGTCACAGTATGTTTTGATAAGTACTCTAATGAAGACATTACTGTTTGGGTTCTTTTCTTTTTTAAAGATTTATTTATTTTTATTTTATGTGCATGAGTCTTTGCCTGCATATATACATGTACACCATGTACACGCCTGGTTCCATCATATACACAGAAAAAGGAAAGAAATAATATTTGTGAGTATTGTTTAAGGGATGTCCTGATTCTCATGGATAGAGCAGTGAATACAACAGATATTTTAATCATTCTAGATGTTTCAAAATTTGGGAGGCTGAGGCTGGAAGATTACAGTGAGTTCCAGGCGAGCCTGGGCCACATTATGACTTCAAGGCCAGCATGGGCTACAGAGGAAGAGCTTTCAAAAATTAACACAAATAGAACAGGTGAATCTCTATTGTCATGGGGTTTTGTGGGGGGAAGCAGACATTATGCAAGTCCAGAAGAGAGCTTTGGATCTCCTGGAAATGGAGTTGAAGATGGTTTGAGCTGCCATGTGTTTGGTGGGAACTGAACCCAGCTTCTGAAAGAGCAACCAGTACTCTTAACCACTGAACCATCTTTCTACATCCTGTTGTTCACTTTCCTTACTTTTCATTCAGAGAGAAATTCTTTTTTAGGAAGAATCTCAGTCTAGTCCAAACTCACCTCAAGTGGTCCTCTTGCCTCGGCCTCCCAAGTGCTGGAATTATAAGTGTAAGCCACCCACACTAGGCTTTGGAGAGAACTGTAAATTTACAGGAAGAGTGTTAGGATAAAAATAGTAGGAAGGGTACCCATATACCAGTCACACAGGTTCACTTCCTGTTAACTCTTTATCTCAGGTGCTTTATCATTTCTGTGGTCATTCTTTCTTTTCAAAATTAAATGTGTGTGTGTGTGTGTGTGTGTGTGTGTGTGTGTGTCTGTACATGTGCACATGCCCATGCGTACATTTGGAGGTCTAAGGACAGCTTGTAAGTGTTGGTTCTTACCATCCATCATGTGGGTCTTAGGTATTCCACTCAGGTTGTCAGGCTTGATGGTAAATGGCTTTACTCACTAAGACATCTCACTGGCCTACCTCTTTTAACCTAGCATCTATCTGTCTGTCTCTGTGTGTGCCTTCTCCCAACTATTGGAATGTAGCATGTATCCTGGCCCTTCTTCCCAAAATATTCCCATCCATTTTTTTCCTAAAGGATATGGTAAATCAGATGTAGTAGCTCATACCTGTAATCCTAGAAAGTGGGACACTGAAGCCAGAAGCTTGCCATAAATTAATAAGCAAGTCCGGGATACATAAGAAGCTACACTCTGTAGCCAGGGCTTGGCTACAGAGTGAGACCCTATCTCAAAAATAAAGCAAAAAATACAGTGCTGTTGGGCATAGTGGCACAAACTTTAATTCCAGCAGTTGAGAGGCAGAGGCAGGCAGAGAGATCTCTGAGTTTGAGGCCAGTCTGGTCTACACAGAGAATTTCAGGCCAGCCAGAGCTATATAGTGAGATCCTGTCTTAAGCCAAAACAAGCAAACAAGCAAAAACAGAAAACAAAAAACAAACCCTCAAAAACAACAGCAATAAAAAACCAAAAACCAAAAACAGAGGTTACCTTTTACACAAGCACAGGCTACTATCAACTTGAGAATTCTGCATTGTTTTACTTTTATTTAATCTAATGGGTTGTCATATAGTCCAGTTTTAGCAATTGATCCGCTAACATCCCTTACAGAATTTCTCCGCTCCAGTACAGAATGAAGCCTATAGTTTAGGTACTGTGTACTTAGAATATATTCAGCCTGTTAGTGTTCCATTCATAAGAAAACAACATCATTTTGCCTTCCTTTAAAAAACCTAAAAATTAATATTTTTAATAACGTGTATGCGTGCCTGCCTGTGTGTGGGTATGCACATGTGAGTATAGGTGCCTGAGAAGGCGAGAAGAGGGCGTCCAACCCTCTGGAGGTGAAATTACAAGTGACTGTGAGCCACCGTGAGTGCTGGGAACCAAACGCAGGTCCCCTGAAAGAGCAGTAAGCACTTTCAACCACCGAATCATCTCTCTAGCCCTTCTTTTTTTTTTTTTTTTTTTTTTTAATAGCTTATTTTTCAGAGGGGCATTCACGGCACATTGAGACAGTCTCACTGTGTAGTTCAGATGACCCTAGAACTCATTCTCAAATCCAAACTAGCCTCAACTTGTGATATTTCTGTCTCAGACTGCCAAGTACCACACCCATTCCTTATTTAAAAGTTTTGAGTAACTTAAAAAAAAACTTCCACAAAGGAACATGCTTAAACATTTATTTTTAAGTATTGAGTGTTTTGACTAAATCTGTACACAGAGGTGTTGGCTCCCCTGGAACTAGAGTTTTAGAGTTACTGAATGGTTTTGTGTCACCTGATATGGGTGACTGAGAACCAAACCTGGGTCATCTGGAAGAACAACAAGTGCTCTTAACCACTGAGCTATCTCTCCATCCACAAGAACATGTTTATCTTGCTGAAATTGCACATTGTAGGTGTCAGGAGAGTATTCCCTCCCACATTATCAAACTGCAGCTGGAGGCCCTATTCATCACTTTTGTCATCAACTTCTCTCTCCACAGGGTCAAAATATGTGTCTCTGAGGCTAGGAAGGGAAATCAATACCCATGATAAATAGGTACCATACTCTCCCCAGATGCCCATTGAATTCTTATTCACACAGGGTCTTGTGCAATTTGATACTGATGCCTGCCAAATCATTTTTGAGTTGCCTGCCTATCTAAGTCATGAGACATGCCCAGACGTGACTGAATTGCAACCATGGGAGCAAAGAACACAAACCAGGAGGCTCATAGTCTCCATCTTCTTAGATGACTACTGTCTTTCCAGGAGCTCATCTAGCCATCTAGGCTAGTATAGTGCCATATGGCTGGTTTTGGAACAAGGCAAACATCACCAAGTTCAAAGGCAGCACCCAGTATTGGCACTGCCCTACTAAAAATGCAATGACATCTTGATTTGTCTCTGTCTCAGATTCAGATAAGATTTCTTTTCATTCCCGTGAAGTCTGAAACAGAGTAGTTCAGCACTCTGGGCACAATCTAGTTAGACAAGTAGGAGCAGACGGTGGCTCTGTGCCATCATCTTTGTTTAGGGTCTGGTAGGCTTACCAAAGCCTATCTGCTTTATCTTACTTTTCCACAGTGTCCCAGAACCTTGTAAAAAACAATCAATGCGTCTTGTATCACACTTTAGGGTTTGTATTTGCTTTTTTGTTTGTTTTTATTTTTGTTTTTCAAGACAGCGTTTCTCTGTTGTAACTCTGGCTGTCCTGGAACTCACTCCATAAGCCAGGCTGGTCTTGAACTCACAGAGATCCGCTTGCCTCTGCCTCCTGAGTACTGGGATTAAAGGTGTGCACCACTACTGCCCAGCTATATTTGCTTATTTTTAAGACCCCAATCCATGGTTTATTTGAGGACTCAGAGACACCCAGGTTCACTGTATGACACTGCCTGACCCAGTTCTATGTCTCCCTTTACCCTGCTTGTATAAGGCAGGGTCATGGCAAGAAGAAGATAGCTCATTCAACAGGTTAACCTGAGGTGAATTGAATGCAGATGTAGGCAAGGAGAAGGGTATAACTATAGGATCATAATGTTTTCCAGGCTATAATAGAAAAAAGTAATTACTAGCTTTATTAGTCAGGGTTCTGTAAAGGAACAGAACTTACAGAATGAATATATATATATTATATTTATTCATATATATATTATATATGTATATTATATATTATGTATGTATATATAATATACATACATAATATATAATATACATATATAATATATATATATATATGAGGGGGATTTATTAGTGTGATTTACAGGCTGTGGGTCAGGTCAGTGCAATGGTATCTCTCAAAGGAAAGGCCAGGAATCCAAATCTGGTAGTTGTTCAATCCACAAGGCTGGATGTCTCAGCTGGTCTTCAGTCTGTGTTGGAATCTCAAAGAAGTAGGTTCTAAGGCCAGAGAAGGAATGCCTCAGCAACAGGATAGAAGAACTTACTAGCAAAACTGAGGGCAAGCAGGCAAATAGCCAAAAGCTTCTTCCTTCCATATCCTTTTATGTGGGCTGCCACCAGAAGTTGTGGCCCAGATTTAGGCTGAGTCTTCCCACCTCAAAAGATTCAATCAAGAAAATCCATAACTCGTGTGCTCACTGCTTGGGTTTTGGTTTATTCCAGATGTAGTAAAGTTGACAACCAAGATTAGCCCCCACACTAGCTGTCACATAGAAAGGAGAAAAAAAAAGATTATTATTCAAGTTTGGTGAGAAAGGAAGCCGTAGAGAGGGCCATTGGGGCATCATGCTGTCCTTTCTTTCATCATGCCATGGCCATTGTTGTTTTGAAATAAGAGCTTTTGCATTCATCCTCGGGATTCCTTCGTAAGGTTTGGCCCACTTATATTTCCTTGTGGAGAAGGGGTGTGCTTATGTGACAGCCTTTGAGGCTGCATCCTTCCTAGAGGATCTGTAAGCAGCCAATGGTTGTTGGGGGAGAGGAGAGATTTTCTTTGGTGGTATAGCTGCCTGCCATTAATTGCCCACACTCCTGTGGCTAACCACTTACTCTCTTCTAAGTAGCCCAGTTAAGTGAAACTTAAACTGTGTTAAGATCAGACCATGCCCTATCCTACATGATTCCATACTGTATAAAACAGTGGTTTTTCAGGCTATGCATTGCTGTAGGAGACACCATTTTACAAGCAGGTTTTGACTCCCTTCTGAGAAAGAAGGAGGGCTGCAACCACTGGGTGGACCCAGAAACTGCTCTGTCAGGCACCACCCATCCAGAACAGACCGATAAGTGACTTATTCTTGGGAACAGAAAGGGAACTGCCCTTTACATTTATTGGGGAGACTTGAAACTGTAGGGGCACATGGGCATATTAAAATCTTATCAGGGAAGCCAAGCCTAAGAACTGATCAAACACACCAGATCAAGGGAAGGGGGAAGGGTGTAACGCCTTCCCTGTACTCCATAAAGTGATGGACACCCAACACCGAGATGGCATGGCCCTACATTCATGTATCATCTGATATCTGGTATGTACTCAAGAACTGATGACCCCTCTGCATGGCTTGTTTGCACCCCAGTTGATGGAGGCCACTCTACTGTCTGCCTGGACAGGATCCATTTCCAATCTGAACCTGGTTTAGTCTCTTCACCTTCAGTGAAGCCTCACTTTCAAACCTGATGCCAGCCTTTTCCACCCCTCCAGCACTGGTTCATTATCTGCTCTACACAGACTTCCCCAACCCACTGCTGCATCCTCTTGAATGCTGTTGCTTTATTTTTCATTCACGTTGCTCTAACTATTCATTCTGTAACACACACATGGACACACACGTATGCACACACACACACACACATGCACAAAGAGGTAGATAAATTTACTGTGTACTGGGTAATGAGTGTTAATATTAGTAACTAAGACTGCAATAAAAGAACCTGCATTTTCCTCTGCCAAACTACCAAGGTAAACAGATTTTATGACAAATTGCTGTCATTAAACCCTCCAAACCTTGTGAATTTATTTGTATTTAGTCAATGCTGACATTGTGGAAAGGCACAAGCTTGTTTGTATATGTTTCTGGCATACTGTGTTCACAACACAGTGATTCACCAAGCTAGGCTTGAGTGAAATTGTTTCTTTGCTCTGTCATTGGTACCCTATTTGGGGTAACTAGATGTTTGTCCATGTCTTCTGAGGAAAAGTTAATGCGACACATGGCTGGGCATGAAGAGAACAGCAATAGTAAGTACTCAGATTGCTCTTTTCCTGCTCTCCGCATGTCACCTACCTCAGGCCAAAACCAAGTGGAAGGTAGTAGTCAAGAGAGATCATGGGACACAGACTATGGCAAGATGAGCTTCCAGTGCATAGGGCAAAGGAGAGATAGCCCAAGAATGGAATTTGAAGACACATACAAACAATTCAGCACTTTCTTATTATGAATGAAGTTCCTGGATTTGCAGTATGTGCCCTTCCTATCAGGACCATGTTGGGTAAGCTAGGGAGGACTCTTCAGAGCTGCTGGCAGGACACAGAGTTGAATGCTAAGGTCCAAGTTGTTTGTTATTGAGACAGGTCTCACTGTGTAGTTCTGGCTGTCCTGGAATTCACTCTGTAGACCAGGCTGGCCTCAGACTCACAGAGATCTGCAAGCCTCAGTCTTCCAAGTGCTGGGATTAAGGACATAAACCACCACAGCTGGCAGGATCAGCGTTTTTTATCTGGGTTATTGTGAAATACTGGAATAAAGGATATAAGTACTCAAGGTGGCAAGATGACCTTGGTACAAAGGAAGGAGAGGCGGGGCAGAGCGGGGTGGGGGGGCATGGTACTGCAAGATCCAAGCAATGGAATTGACAAATGAAGTTGAGGGAAAGGGAACAGAAAGGAAGGAGAAGAGAGCCTTCATTTCTGTTGCTCTGACAAAAAGTAACTTAGGGAAAAGTGGGTTTATTTCGCTTACAGTTTCAAGTTAGGGTCTATCATTTTAGAGAAGTCAAGGCAGGAACTCAAGCTGCTAGTCACATCGCATCCAATCAAGATCAAAGAGGGAATAATGTGTCCTTGTTTGCTTGCTTACATATGCTCAGCTAACTTTCTCCGTTCCTACAGCTGAGGGCCCAGCTCAGGAAATGGTGCAACTCACCCACATTTAGGGTTGTCTTCCCTCTTCAATTAACAACCATCTCCCACCCCCACCCAAGCATGCCCTCATGCGAACCTGACCTAGGCAATCCTCAATTGAGGATTTATTCCCAGGTCATTCTAGGTGGTGTCAAGTTTGCAGTTAAAACCAACCAGCAGGGCCAGTCTTTGTGGTAGACACCTGTGATCCCAGCACTTGGAAGGCAGAGGCAAGGCGGATCTCAGAGTTGGAAGCTAGCCTGGTCTACATAGAGAGTGCCAGGCCAGCTAGGGTTATATAGTGAGACCCTGTCTCCAAAAAATGGGGCAGGGGAGATTTATTTTGAGACAGGAACTCAGAATGGACAGGCAGGCAGCACATAAAGGGATCAAAAGCATGCACTTTGAAATTGGACTGACCTTGGGTCTGCCTTGCTTCTAGATGTTACACTGCAATTTTTTTTTCATACTGTGCTGTATGGCTTAGTCCTACAAGTCTCCTTCTATCAAAAATTCACACTTTCCTACTTGAAGATACCAAATGGAGTCAGATTGCTAAAGTAGACCTGAAGGCTCCAGCATGACAGGGATTACAAATGTAAGGTCATTACAGGAGAAAAATATAATGTTGAAAAAAAGTAAAAACCCCAGCATGGACAAAGGCTGTGGCCTAGCAAGGCTCTGAAGAGACAGGGGCAAGTTCTAGCTGTCTCATAGGAGGACTTTCTGTCTGCAACCTGAAACCACAAAAGTTCAACCCAGAGCCTCGGTGGGGAGATACAGCAACAAAGCCAATGAACTTGAATTATTCTGGAATCCAAAATACCTAAGGAAGTCTTATAGTTTGACAAGCAGAAGACCTCAATTTAAAACCGAACAAAGCATCTGAAAAAGTCTTTTCTCTAAAGAAGGTAAAATGAATATTAATGACATGAAAAGATACTGGTTAGTCATTAATGAGATGCAAACCAAAGCCACATGATACCACTTCAAACTCACTAGGAATGCACGAGTTCGAGCACGCATGTACACACACACACACACACACACAGTGCAGGGCATAGCAGAGGATGCCTGTCATCCCAGTGGGGGTGGGGGGAGTACCATGAGTTTGAGGCCAGGATGGGCTACATGGCAAGACTAAGTCTAAAAAAGAAAATCATCAGAACAGCAACAATAGAAAACAAAGAGGAAGCCAAAAGTAAGGAATGGAAAGGAAATAATAATGGGGAGTGAATATGATCAAAATACATGATTGCTTGTATGAAAATGTCATAATGAAACCTATTATTACATATAAGTGATGCTTGCTAATGTTTTTGAATGCTGACAAGGATGAAGAAGAAAGGGGCCATAGATGATGAGGGTATGAAATGGTATAGTAACTTTGGAGAAGGTATTTAGTCATTCCTCAAAATATTAGTGTTTCCATATATTCCGGTATTTTTTTCTTAGTTATATGCCCAAGAAGTCATAGAAGCATTATTCCTAATAGCTGAAAAGTGGAGACAAATTATGAATGGATAAACAAAATGAGGTGTAGTCACAAATGGAATAATATTTAGCCCTAAAAATAATGAGTACTGATATATGCTACAAGATGAAGGAACCTTGAAGGCATTATGTCATATTGTGCTAGTTAGTTGTAAACATCACCTTGCTATAACTTAGAATCACCTGGAAACAGAGCCTTATTAATGAATTGTCTAGATTAAGTTAGTCTGTTGACACATCTTTGGAGGACAGTCTTGATTGTTGATTGAAGTGGGAGGAGCCAGCCACTGTGGGAGGCACAATTCCCTGGGCAGGGGCTCCTAAACAAATGTAAGAATAGGGAAAACTAGCTGAGTAGCAAGAGAGCAAGCAGGAAGTGTGAGTGCATGTTTCTCTGTGCTTTTGACTGTGCATGTGATATGACTAGCTGCTGGAGTTCCTACCTTGTCTTCCCCTCAATGGTGAACTGAAATCTGAAATTATTAAGTCAGATAAGTCCTTTCTTCCTCTGTGTTGATTTTGGTCAGGGTGTTTCATCTCAGCAACAGAAACAAAAGGAGGACCCAGTGAAAGGAGTCAGTTCTTTAAGGCAATATGTTATATGATTCACAAATAGAAATGTATCTAATAGTAAAATACAAATCATAAGTAAAATAGAAACCAGAAGTTGCCTGAGGATAGAGGGAGAATTGGGAGACATTAGGGTTTCTTTTCGTGGTAATGAAAATATCCTGGAATTAGATAGTAATTATGGCTGCACAACATTCCAAACACACACACACACATACACACACAAACAAAACCCCACAAACAAACAAAAACCTGAAACGGGGCCTCCAAGTTTGTATCTGTGGTGCTTGCCTAATGTGCACACGGCCATGGGGGCATCCTAAGCAACCACTCAAATAAAAAAGAATTGTTTCTTTTTTTCATTTGTTTTTTGAGACAGAGTTCCTCTGTTGTAACTCTGGCTGTCCTGTAACTCACTCTGTAGACCAGGCTGGCCTTGAACTCACAGAGATCTGCCTGCCTCTGCCTCCTGAGTGCTGGGATTAACAGTGTGTACCACCACTGCTCAGCAAGAATTGTATCTTAAAATAGGGAAATGCATGGTGTGAATTATTCACATAAAACTAAATAAGAACAGTGATGGCATTGTTGTTTTGAAAGTGCTTGCACTGAAGACTAAAAGACACATTATTGTACTTCCTTCGTTGATTCAGAGAAGGGCCTTGGAAGAAAATTGACAAAATACTAATGTCAAGAGTATTGAATAACTCACTATATGCAGTCTGCACGTAAATTAAGGCGTCCCCAATTGGTTACTACAAACATTTATTCTTAGGATATGCTCACCAGGTGGTGTCCAAATCAGAGCTAACACAAAGTCCAGTAGCATGTGTCCTCCCAGAAGAGGTCCTAAGCCACTCTACACCTAGGCAGAACCGAACATAGAACCAGGTCTCAAGGTCACGCAGTGCTGCAAGGTCACGCAGTGCTGCAAGGTCACGCAGTGCTGCGCTATAACTCAGAGTAATGTCTCCTGAGCTTCCTCTGCTCTGAAACTGTCAGGCTTTCCAATGTCACCCAGAGGGCAAACAAATGCCCCTCTGTGCACAGACTATCCTGATTTGTTTCTGTTGCTGGCCTCACTCTGTAGCCCAGGCTGGCCTTAAACTCATGAACCAACCCTCCCCCAGCATTCCCAATGCTGGAATACATGAAATACAGAATACAGAAAGTTGTGTGTCACCATGCCTGGCTTAACCTGGGGTTTGAAGTGCAAAGTCTGCCTCCCACCTCCTGGGCAATTCAGGACAGCTGGTAAGATTGGCCCTGCAGCCACCCTCTCTCTGTAATGGGGCACCTCCCCACCACTGCCCAGAAGGGCGCTGGGCCCTGCAGGCAGAGAGGAAGGCCTGGCTGCCCTGGCCATTCAGAAGCCATCACTTGACCTGGAATTGGAGGGTCATCACTGCCATTTGAGCTGCAGCCAAGTGTGGCTCCCTCCAGCT
This sequence comes from Cricetomys ansorgei, assembly GCA_026225945.1. Taxonomy (NCBI): domain Eukaryota; kingdom Metazoa; phylum Chordata; class Mammalia; order Rodentia; family Nesomyidae; genus Cricetomys; species Cricetomys ansorgei. Next base: position 4,448,109 of record JAMJFZ010003268.1, read on the forward strand.
TCCCGGGCATCCTGGCTCTCTCAAGCCTGCCAAATTACCCTCACTAACAGCAGGACTTCAAGTGCCCTCCAGGCCTCTCATGATGGCTAAGTCTGCACTCACGCATCTAGACCACTCCAACTCTCACTGACTCTGCCCTCCTGGAGTTAGCAGAGGCGGCCCTTGATGCCACTTGCAGGGGGAGTCGTGATTTCACAGCCCCTCTTGCCTCCTCCTTCCTCGGCTTTTACACAGCCCTGTACTGGCCTGTGTATCCTCCCCTGCCTGCCTGTGGGAGCCCAGGAACCGCCTGCACAGGCCACAGCTTCTCAGTCCCCTTTGGGTCTTCCAAACACGTGGGAGCCTAGATCTGCATAGCCCTGTCCTGGGGGACTTGTGGGTGAGTAACAGGGTGTTCCTGTCTGTGAGGATGTAAGGTGGGTACCAGGATCATCACCTTGTTGCAATACTGTGAGAGAGAGGAATCACCAGGGCATTCTTGGGTGATGGGGGACATGCCGGCAGGCCCAGGCCACAGGAGTTGTGTGAACTAGGGAGTTTGGAAAGCACAGTGGGGAGCCCAGAGGACAGCATCCCTGGAGGACTAAGGTTGACACAGTGTCTGCTTAGCATATGTAGAGCCCTGAGTGGGAGGTTGTCTCCTCATAGTGTCTGTACTGGGACAGATGGAGTCCTTGTCGTACTCCTGACTACAGAGCCATAGGATGGATACAGGGGTACAGACATTTACTATCTGTCACCGTGGACTCTGACTTTCCCCTGGTTATGGCTGCAGATCTGAATGAGCTTTGCCTTCTTGTTGGTGGTCAGATGTGTATGTGTTTGACAGGCAGGGGTAACAGGGGATAGGTGCTGCTCTTTTCTATCTCAGTCTTCCCTTTGGGATGGTGATATGTCAATAGGTTCTCTGAGAAGTCCTGCAGAGGAGTGTTTGAATTTTTGGGGAAACGTGGAAAATGTAGCATTGACAGAGTAGAAACCAGTACTGATTGTCCTTTGTTTAGTTGCTGTTGTTTTCATACTTTTTTTTTGCAACAGGACACAATTTATCCATTCCCCTTTGCCCTCTGCACAGCCAGGAGAGTCCTGGCAAGGTACAAACTGGCTGATAGCAGAGGAAGGTGAATGTCTGATTTTGCAGGACTCAGGAAAAGACTGGGCATTCCACTGAGATGGCTCAGCGGTGCAGCTGCTTGTTACCAGGCTTGGTGACTTGAGTTTGATCCTCAGGACCCACATGGTGGATCCAGAGAACCAATTCCCTCAGATTATCCTCTATTCTCCACACATGTGCCATGGCACTTGCATACACACACACACACACACACACACACACACACACACATTTTCTTTTGGGAAAGGGTCTCACTATGTAGCAGTGGCTGTCCTGGAACTCACTCTGTAGACCACGTTGCCTTGAACTCACAAAGATCTGCCTGCCCCTTCCTCCTTAGTGCTAGGATTAAAGGCATGTGCCACCAAACCTGGCCAAATCAATGTAATTTTTAAAGAAAAGACAAAAACAGCAGAAATGATTGCATTGCTCTGGAGGTTGGGGCACAAATCTCAAGGATGGAGAATGAAGATTTGTCTGGGTGCATTACTTCTGAATAAAGAGCATTCTAATAGGGAGAGCTGTGATGTGTGGAGGGGAAACAGGGGAGGGCTAGGCAGACCATCCCCCCATTTGTGTGTCACTGGACACAGTTGGACCTCCTCCCATTTTTTGGGGGGAGGGGTGAGGTGTCAGAGGCCTGGAGTATGTGCTTCTCAGTTCTCAGGTACCCCTGCTAAGCAGGTTCTACAGGACAGTCATCTTGGGCCATAAGCTCTCATTTGCCAGAGTGAACCCCCAAAAATCAATTTCTGAGACTTAGAGAGATGGCTCAGCAGTTAAGCTCATTTGTTGTCCTTTCAGAGGACCAGAGTTCCATTTTTAGAACTCACATCGAGTGGCTCACAACTGCCTCTAATTCTAGTTCCAGGGGACTTGACACCCTCTTTTGGTTTCTGTTTGCACCTATACACATGTGCATACTCATACATGTGCACATGCACACCCATAAATAAAAATAATGTACAAAATCTAATGACAAAATAAGGATTAAAAACAGTATAAGTATATCCAGGTATGGTGGTGCATACCTGTAATTCCGGCACTTTGGGAGAACAGGCAGGGGGATCAGGAATTCAAATGCAGTCTGATCTACATAGTGCATTTGAGGCCACCCTGGGTTTCATGAGATCCTGTTTCTAAAACAAAACAAAACAAACAACAAACAAAATATAGTATGCAGGTAAAAATACTACAAGGTTTTGAAGGGACAAATTTGAATTTTTGTTATTTGTAAATGAGATAACTATGCATGCAAACACGCCAAAAGTATTTACTGACCAATGATTAGGATTAGTGAGACAGTTCAACCAGGAGATTTATTTATATTATTTTATTATTCTTGGGATACTGAGGATAAAATTCAAGGCTTTGTGCATCCTAGACAAGCACTGTACCAACTCCATCCCGGTCCTTCAATTAAAATTGTGAATGGAACTGCATAGTGTTCTGTTTTGTTTCCTTATAATAGTAGCAAGAAATTAGAAACTAGAAAGTAGAAAAAAAGAATATGTTAAGGAGTTTAGAGATGAGTGTACTGGTGTACTGCTATTTTCCATGTGGCTCCTGGGGCTGGATCACTAGGCTTCACAGAAAACACTCCGCATTGAGCCCTCTCTGTTAGTCTTTTTTCTAGTTGTAATTTGCTAATGTGATGAACAGAGTCCATTTTCTGAACTACATTGGATATATAATAAGAATGAAAAGTCAGTCTTTTGAGGTTTGTGTTGTTGTTTTAAAGATTTTTCCTTATTTCTTTGAGATAGGGTCTAACTATGTAGCCCTGGCTGAGCTGAACTCACTATGTACACTAGGCTGACCTCCAACTCACAGCCTGCTTCTCCATAGTGAGTGCTGAGACTAAACACATGTTCCACAGCATCTGACTTTATTTATTTTTAATTATGCATTTGCATGGCTGGAGAGATGGTTCAGAACACAAGATGGTCTTCCAGGGGACATGGGTTTGGTTCGCAGTACCCACATGACAGCTCATAACCATTTATAACTCCAGTTCTAGGGATCTGACAGCCTCCTCCTCAGGCACCAGGCATGAACATGGTACACAGACATATAGGTAAGCAAAATCATAATAAACATTAAAGTAAATAAATTCACCTTGTAATAATTCTTTATACATGTGGAGGTGATTGATAAAGTTTAGACACGTGGACACTGGTGAGTTTTAGCAGTGATTTATTACTTACAGGGGAGGGGAGGGATGCTGAGTCAGGTAGAACAGGACCCTGTAGACAGAAAGAAAAGGGAGGGGGGAGACAGAGGGGAGGAGAGGGAGAGAGGGAGAGAGAGGGAGAGAGGGAGAGAGGGAGACAGAGGGAGAGAGGGAGAGAGGGAGAGAGGGAGTGAGTGGTTGGGGGCAGGTGCTGTTCTGATACCTGGCAACAGAAGGTAGAAGTGTCCCTGGAGCTGGGGCGTGGAGGCCGGGCGAGTTCCAGTGAACTGTGCCCAGGCAGCTCTGGGCAATTCACAACACACCTTAATTAAGCATATGTGGGGAGGTTTGTACACTTGACTATAGGTACACCTGGAGGACAGAATTGGGAATTAGATCACTTGAAACTGGAGTTGCAGGTGGTTTTCAGCCACCCAGTGTAGGCACTGAGAACCATACTGGGGTCCTCTGCAAGAACAGCAAGTGCTCTTAATCACTGTCTTTCTCCAGGATTCTACCAACTGAGTCAGGCTCTTAGTCAAACCATTGTAATTTGAAGTTGACCCAATGTCTCAAAAAGTAGTCTTTGATGTCTAGTAACTTGCCATATAAACCAGGCTGGCCTCAAACTCACAGATATCCTCCTGCCTCTGCCTCTGAAAGTGCTGAGATTAAAGATGTGTGCCACCACGCCTGGCCTTCTGTGGTGATTTTAAATGCCATCAATTTACAACTGAGATTGACCATCACAGTACTATCTTCAAAATATGTCATATTTATATGTCATAGTGTCTTTAACCATTTTTGTATTGTTTTAAGAAACTACCCAGAGCTTGGAGCTTTATACAGGAAAGAGGTTTATCTAGCTTTAAGTTTTGGAAGTTTGAAAGGATAGCACCAGCATGTGCTCAGCTCTGGTGAGGGCCTTCTGACTTTATCACAGCATGACAGATGGTCTAGTGGTGTAAGTATAGAATGGAGATCAGACAGTGAGACAGGAAACCAGAGAGAGCCGAGGAAGCTGAAGCCACCTAATAAGTAACCCATTCTCACAAGGAATCAGGAGCAGCAAACACAAACCCCGCCTAAGCCTACTGCCAAGACAGCCCAATTGTCTTCTACTAAGCCCATTTCTTTTTTATTTTGTCTTATAGTTTTCAGATTGGGTCTCACTCACTCTGTCACCCCGCCTAGCTTGCTGGCCTTACATCTGCCTCTCCAGTGCTAGGATTACAAGTATGAATCACCATACCTAGTTGTAAAACCCACTTGTAAAAGTTTTCACAATGTGGAGACAGGCAAGCATGGCAACCTGGAACCCTGCTGAGCTTGAGCTCTACATGGCCCTTTCTCACAAGGCACCTATCGATCCAAGACCCTTACCTACATCAAACTACTCAAAACAAAACAACTGGTCACTCTACTCTAATAGTTCCCTAGCAACACACCAACAACCCCGCCACCACCTCTGTGGCTGAACACATTCTGTAATATATCTTAAAACTAGAGACAGTGGGCCAATCCAGTCTAGACTGTTTTAGATGCATATGTAGTAAGACCAACTGTGCAGTCTGAATGAACCTTTAGGAAAAGCGCTGTATTTGTCATCTTATGCCTACTCATATGTGAATTGTGAATGCGTATGGTTAAAATATAATACTTGAGAAAGGATGTGCACAGTGAACAAAGGCTTATATAACCATTGCCTATCAATCAAAGCAGAAGACCACCTACACCTCACTTCTAGTGTGCTGACTAGTGTTTGTCAGCTTGACACAAGGTAGAGTCATTTGGGACTAGGGAACCTCAACTGAGAAAATGCCCCACCAGATTGGCCTGTAGGCAAGCCTGTGGTGCCTTTTCTTCATTAATGATTGATGTGGGAAGGCTCAGGCCATTGTGAGTGATGCTAATCTTGAGCAGACAGTCCTGGGGTGTATAAGAAAGCAGGCTGTGAGAGCCATAAGGAGTAAACCAGTAAACAGCATTCCTCCATGACCTCTGCTTTAGTTCCCACCTTGAGTTCCCATCCTGACCTCCTTCTACGATGGATTGTGGTGTAGAAGTGAAGAAAAATAAATACCTTCCTCCCTGTGTTACTTTTGATTGGCATTTTATCATAACAATAGGAGTCGTAAACACCTAGCAATCAACTATTCCTTTTTGACCCAGTGACCAGAGCAGAGGGCTCCTGAGTAAATGTCACCCAGAGCCTGTTGTTCCTTTGCAGTTTACATACTTTGTGCTTTGGTATAAAATCCCTTGTTACTTTGCCATTTATGTATGATTCTTCGATTCTCTAAATAAGACCTGGAGACATTTGATTCAGACAGACCAACAGTAACAAGATTGCCACTCTGGGGACCAAAACTCTAGAACATGAACCTTTAGCAGACATACTTAACACTATGTCTAAACCGCAGCATGTGGTCTATACGGATGCTGTTTTAGAGCTTACAGGGAAGTAGGTTGGGGTTATCCATATCACCACCATATAGGGGGACACTGATTTGTTTTAATTTAGCATAGGCATTGGACTTAAGTCCACACCTCTCTAGTTATATATGATTATGTTCATGGAGAAACTGGCTCATATTTGCTGAGTAGTGAGAATCTTGGATGTCTGCAGGTAAATGAGTGCATATTATACACAGACTGAGCATTTACACATTTAACTGTGGATGAACATTAATTATTTGTATAAACAAATAAGCTTAGGGCTGGAGAATGTATCTAAGTAGATATACTTGCCTACAATGCTCAAAGCCCTGGGTTCTATCCCCAATACTGTATAAACTAGGGCTGCTGGTAGATACATAGACTTCCAGCATCTCTTTGGGAGATGGAGGCAGGCAGATCAGAAGTACAAGGTCACTCTTGGTTACATAGCAAGTTTGAGGCCAGCCTGGGATACATGTAATCCTGCCTCAAAATAAATAGAGAGAAAGAGAAAAAACAAAAACAACAAAAAAACATCTTCCATTTTTCCTAAATATACCTTATGGAAGCATGGACTCATAAAACGGTCTAATATGAGAGAACAACAAATAGTACAAGCACAATGGTAAATGGTAGCCAACATTGGAGCGGAATTGTGACTGGAATGAAGTAAAGGCAGCTGCTATTGTGATGTAGCTGTAGAGGAAAGCAATTGAGCGTTGCCATATTTTCTAACTTCTAAGAGACTCTGAAGGAATCCAGATTGTGTTTTTAACAGTGAAATATTCTGATTTCTAAATCTTGGCTCAATTTAAACAGAGTGGAAGGAAGGGAAAAATGAAGAGGGAGGGAGGAAGGGAAAATGGAAGGGGACGGAAGGAAAACATGGTGTGTGGGCAAAGAGTGCGCCAAGTTGATCTGGCCTGAAGGATACCACTCTTTATTCATTTGCTCTCATGTAGCCCAGGCTGGCCTCACAGGTACTATGAAGCCTAGGCTGGTTTTGATCTCCAGATCCCCCTGTCTCCATTTCCCAAGAGCCAGTAAGCTAGCCATGCACCACCACACACAGCATGCTCTGCAATTTCTCACATAGACTGTGTGGACCTGCTACTGTCCCCGTATCCTGAACTGTATTAAGGATCTGGACCTTGACTGATTTTGTTTTGTCTGTTTAGTGAGTTGAGGTCATCTAAGTCTAGATAGGAATCCTGAACTGGGAGCAGAGAATCCCCCAGCTTTATGACTACTGTGATTGAGGACAGTGGGTCAGTCGTGTGAAGGCTCCTTTTGTTGTATTAGGACATAGTACATGCAGAATTCCTGGCCTGGGCAGGGCCCATGCTCCCTGTGCCTGGCAATGGTGTTCATATAAGCTCCCTTCTCTTTGTTCATTTTTTTGTTTTGAAACAAGGTCTTGATATGTAACCAAGGCTGGCCTTGAACTCATTATGCAGACCAGGCTGATGTTGAGCTTTTGATGATAAACCTGCTGTTACCTTCCAGTTTGCTTCCATTACAGGCATGCATCCCACACCTGGCTTGATCTCTCATCTTCTTCTTCTGCTTCCTCCCTCTTCTGCCTTTCTCTTCTTGTTTATAGATAGGGTCTCACTGTGTAGCCCTGACTGGCCTGGAACTCACTATATAGAGTAGGCTGGCCTTGAACTCAGAGACATCTATCTGCCTCTGCCTCCTGAGTGCTGGGATTAAAATCGAGCACCATCATGCCCCATCCTTGAACTCTATTCTTGATACAGATGATTAGTTAGAAAACAAATAAGCCAAGAAAAAACTGACCATTCAAACCAAATTTGATGAAATATCATTAAACTTCTTGCTACAAGCTGGGTATAGTGGAATGCACCTGTAATCACAATACTCCAAAAGCAGAGGCAAGGGGATAAGTTCAAGTTCAAATTCATTCTTTGGTACATAAGTAGTTTGAGACCACTCTGGGCTACATGACATACTGTCTCAAAAATATTGCTGTAAAAATCCTTTAAAGGTATTTAACAAAGAGAATACAATAGTTCATTATATCAAATGAGATCCATCCATGAAATGTGATAGTACTGTATGATGAAATTTATATTTATTTATTTATTATTTATGTGCTAGGGATAAAGTTCAGGTGGTTGGGCATGCTAAGCACATGAGTTATGCACTGAGCTTCTTCTAATAGTTACTGAGTTAATAGTGACAGATAGAAACCATAGTATCCTCTTACATTATTGACTTTATCACTATTAATTTGGGTGGATGTGCACATGTCAAGAACATGTGTGGTGACATCTCATAAGAGTCAGTTTTCTCCTTCTAATTGGACTAAAGACCTGTCCAACAAAGTGAAATCACGTCTCATTTGGAAATCCTAGCCAACTACCCAGAGCTAGTGAGATCAGGGATCTTCAAGGAGAACCTAAAGCCACCAATTGATTAAACCATCATGATCCCTAAGTTGTATTATGTATTTAGGAATATATATGTATATAGATATATATACATATACATATATGTATTTAGCATCAATGAATGAAAAAGAGAGGCCATGAATTTGAAAGAGCGAGAACGGGGTATGTGATAGAGCTTGCAGGGAGGGAAGAGAAGGAGAAATGATGTAATTATACTACAAATTACAAAAAGTAAAACAAATAATCAAAAAAGTTGTCATCCCAGCAAGAATATTCATATCCTAGTGCTCCCCTTCCCCTATGTGCCAATTAGCCAATCAAATCAGAATGCGAAGTCGAGGTCCCACCAATGAGATGAGAGACAGTCGCCACCTTAGTCATGGATAAAAGATGGAAATCATGTTGGTCAAGTGTCCTTGGTAGCCCCAGTTTGGGTCTTGGTACAAAACAAGTTGCTTTTTACAAAAAGAATTGTGAGGGCTGGAGCAACAACTCAGTGGTTAAGAGCATTGGATGTTCTTCCAGAGGTCCCGGGTTTGACCACACTGTGCCTGTAACGCCAACTTCAGGAGATCCGACACCCTCTTTTGGCCTGTGCAGACACCAGGCACACATGTGGTACAGAGACATACATACAGGCAAATCGCCCACATCCAGAAAATAAAGTAATAAAAACATTACAAAAAAGAATCTCTTTACTGGGCTACTTTAGCTTAAATAGGCTACTTGGGTATATAAACAGTGTGCTCCTTTGGGTGACACCCATATTATACCTTGTTTCTGACAATGCTGAACCATCTCACTAATGCCCTCATTCTCATCTTAATTAACCTGCCCCGAATCATCTGGTCTAACTCAATGCTTATTTATGATATCAATCTTTTTGAAACTGGATCTTGCTGTGTGGTGCTGGCTGGCCTGGAACTCACTGTGTAGACTCGGCTGCCCTTAAACTCTAGGTGACGGCCTTGAACTTCTGCCTCTGCCAACCAATTCCTAGGATTATAGGCATGTGTCACTGTGCTTGGCTGATATTATTTTTTTTAAACTTTTAATTAAACGAGGACAGATGGATATTGCCTTAACATGATTAAAAAATTAAAAAAATAGGCCTCAAGTAAAAAGCCAGAATCATATTTTATTTTTTTTCTCCTGTGTGTTCTTCTGTGATGAATAAAACACTAAAGCAGATGCTACAATTTGGAATTAAAAAAAATCTTTTAAGTTAACCATCTACTGGAACAGAGAAAGATCTTTCAGCATCACTCTCTGACTGAAGGTGCATTGCTGCCCCTACCAGTGAGTCTGTTGTGTAAATCTGGCTGCCATGGGAGATCTTTAACAACTTTGGGAGGCTCTGGAAGTGGGGCAGCTGGATCAGCAGGAAGGGGCAGTATTCCTGTGTGGGCAGATAATGTTAGGTCCACATTAGATTTCAAAACAGAATCAAGAGGTATTATGTAATGAGCAGCCTAAGGCTGGGGTGTGTGTGAGTGTGTGTGTGTGTGTGTGTATGTGTGTGTGTGTGTGTGTGTGTGTGTGTGTGTGAGAGAGAGAGAGAGAGAGAGAGAGAGAGAGAGAGAGAGAGAGAGGGAAACAGGGACAAGCAAGAGAAAGGTTGCTAACATGGAGCCTGTCTGATACAGGAAATATTTGTAAGGAGAGGAACAAGGAGGCTTACAGGAAAAAATTAACTAGGATAGGAGAATACTTAAGAATAGCTAAGAGGTTTAGTGTTCACCCCATACTCTCCTTACCTGGGTTCCTACTGTTTGATTTGTTGGTATGGGTGGCACTTTTTGCAGTGTTAGAGATCAAATCCAAGTCCACAAACATACACTGTATCCCTGAGCTGCAGTCTACTACTGTGCTTTGCTTTGTTAAACAACATCCTTTAACTCTAAACTTTGACCTTTGCAGCAGCTTATCCTCTTTCTTCTTTGCTCCCATTTTCATGTGTTTATAGTGTCTATGTTCTTTACATTCTATAAATCTCAGATGCCCCATGATGCCAGGTACCTCAAACTTGATATAGTTGTAGTCATAGTCATAGTAGTAGTAGTAGTACTAGAGCATAACCTTAAACTTCTGGTCCTCCCGTCTCCACCTTCTGAATGCAGGGATTACAAGGATGCACTACCATTCCTGGTTTTATGCAGTGCTTGGGACTGATATTCCTGGTTTTATGCAGTGCTGGGGACTGACTGTTGGACTTAGTACATGCTAGGCAAGCATTCTGTCAACTGAGCTACATCTCCAGCCTGGAAACCAAGGACTTATTCATGTTAGGCCAGTGTTCTACCCAGGCCTATTTTTACCTTTCTATTTTGAGGCTGAGTCATACTAATGTGCCCAGGTTGGCTGTGAACTGAGTCAGTAATCCACATTGGCTTTGAACTTGGGATCCTCCTTCAGCCTCGATAGTACCTAGGGTTATAGGCCTGTGGCCACCTAGGCCCAGTTTCTATATTTTTCAATTATTAACCATTTTTTCTCTATTTTGTTTTTGTTTTTTGTGCACGGTTAAGAGTTAAAGAATGTGGTTGATTTATAATGAATCCTATTCAACTCTTAATATCTAGTTCTTTGCAAAGTTTCCAATCATCTCTTAAATGAAAATTATCTCCTAGTAGAATCTTCAGAAAGAGCTATTGAATACAAAATTTCCTTAGGTCTTGAATGTATAAAATAAAAATTTTGGTTCATTTTTATTTTACTTATTTTTTAATATTTAAATTTTATTTTGTGGTTTTGTGTGTGTGTGTGTGTGTGTGTGTGTGCATGTGTGAGTGCTCCATGGAGCATGTATGAAGGTCAGAGGACAACTTGCAGGAGTCAGTTTTCTCCTTCCATCATTGGATCCTGGGGATTGAACTGAGTCATCAGGCTTGGTGGTAGACACATATCCTCTAAGCCATATTGTTGGCCCTCAATTATACTTTTTCTTTTTTGAAAGTAGAAAAAATAATGTAATGAATATCAAGTAGTACACCAACTGTGGTGGTTCAGCAAGGAAGACATGGAAGCATATTCATAGGTGCAATCCCTGCCAGACCTCAGCAGAGGGAACCACTGTCATGGCCAGTGCCCTACGGGATAGTGGGACCCTGAGCATCTGAGCTCAGGTGTTTTTATTGATTCAGAACTCCTCAGGTGTTCTACTGATAGCACGTGCAGATCATGAACAATCAAACATCCCCCACATAAATCTAACACCTGCAGACAATACAAAATGACAAGGCCTAGGTTGCACTTCCCTGACAGTGCACAAAACAACTATTTTATATATAACTAAAAATAAAACTTCCACAAATCACCCTCCCTTATAATCCATATAAAAAGAGAAACCATGATAATTAAATCAGTGTCACATCATCCCTGTAATAAATCAACAGTAATAACTTAGTCAGTTCATTAGGACTGAATAAAGACTTAAGAAATAAACTTGTGTTTACGATAAGATGTATGTGTGCATGTATATATATCTGTATGCTAGTCTTTACTATGTCTCAAGGTCAATGTAATTTGAAGACTTTAAAATTGTTGTAAAGAAAATATCATTTAGATGTATAAATGCAAATGTAACTGGAAGAAAGGTACATTAAAAGTACTTCTAAGAGAAAGGCCAGAATGTGGATCCTTTCATTTTTATATCCTGATGCTGATATACACTCTCTGATGACTTGAAATTCTCAGATCTACTGGAGCAGAGACAACAAGAGCCTCTGAGAAGAGACGGCCTATGAGATGTCCTCTGGATTGGTGGTCAGATCTCCACAGAACATCTTGGATTACAGAATGGAGTGAGAGTCATGGGCACACTGTGGCCAAGTCAGGAGCATACTCTAAGCTCAGTCTCTTTGGGAAAATGTCATGGTTTGGGGGATGAGAGCTGACCGTATACATTAAAGTATACATTATATACATGAGAGTATACATTAAAGATCTGCAGCCTCAGATGAGCAGCTAGATCACTTTTAGTTTTTTACTTGAGTTTCTTTACAATAGTTTCACCCTGACATCTTTCTTTCAACATTATGCCAGGTTATGTTGGTCCCTTCTGTTTTTTCTTTATTTTTTGGCTTATAGATAATTTTATTTTTCTTTATGAGATGGAGTCTCATTGTGTTGCCCAGGCTGCCCTGTAAATTGTGACACTGTGTGATAGCCTTCTGAATGCTGGGATTTCAGTCCTGCCTCATCATGCCTGTCTGGCTGTGTTTGGTTCTTTGTCATCCACATCCATTTGGATTAGCTTTGTTCTAGAGTTGACTGTCTATGAGTTACCAAGCCCAAGCTTGTTATTTCTCCTGGAAAAGGCCAATGGATCAAGGACCAATGGTTAGGGCAAGGAAAACGATTTATGTGGAAAATTAGTAGGCAAAGAACCTGAAAGGTGCTGGGCATAGTGGCACACATCTTTTGTCCCAGCACGATGTAGACAGAGGCAGGGGCATCTTTCTAAGTTCCAGGCCAGCCAGGACTACAGAGTAAGTTCCAGGACAGCTAGAACTACACAGAGAAACCCTGTCTCAGAAAAAACAAACCAAACCAACCAAATGAACAAAACGAACAAAGAAGAAGCTGGGGGGCAACATAAATCACATAAATCATGTTAGAGAGCTCAGTTTTGCCAAAGGGCTTTACAGGGAGGAGTTGAAGACAATGGACAGAAAAGATTGAGGCTGGGATATCTCCAGGGTCTGTTCCAATAACTGGAACAGGGTGTTGTCTTAATCACCCTTGCTGTGCTCATTCTTGAAGCGTAAGTGATTCAGTAACTTGAGGTCAAATCAATGTTGTGCAGTTCTGGATAAAACCTTTTTTTTGTTTTAATGGCTTATCTATCTACATGCAGAATTGAGAAGAAATAGTCTGACCCAAAGGTCAAGGCAGCAAAGGAGACGTGCAGTTGGAAGGCAGAGAGGCCAGGCTTTTCTACTGAGTTAGTCATTCATTGGACATCTGCGGGACTCAGTGCTTTCAGCAAAAGTGGACTCCATGTTCCTGAAAAGTAACCTAGGCAACCGTTATCCTCATTACCCACACAGCAGAACCGGTGTTGACAGCAAGGCTAGTGGGAGACTAATAATATATTGCCCAGCTGCATGACCTCCAAAAATTAGGAATTTGAAAATCAAGTGAAAGCAAGGGAAGCTAGCAGGTTTATTGAGGTTTCCTTCAGTTACAAATTTCTCAAGTACATTGCAGGGTCTTTCAGTACATACATTGAGATGTTCTTTTGTTTCCTGAGAATTCTGCTTCAGTTGTGATAAATTTAAACATGAGTTCAGTGCCATGGTTTGCTTTTATTTTTTCTAAAGACATTTTGGGTATACTGATCCTATCAGGTTTTTTTTTTTCCCTATCCCTTGGACTTGATTTGGGGTTTCTTAGCTTCTTTTCATTGTCATTCCTTCTGTTTTTTTTAACCTGTTTGTGTGTTTGTTTTGCAGTGCTGAGGAGTGAAGCCAGACTCTCCTGTATGCTAGGGAAGCTACTCCACTACTACCCTGTAGCCCCAGCCCCTCGTTCAATTTATTTTGAGGCAGGGTCTCACTAGTTTCTGAAGCCGACCTTAAACATGTGTGCCTCCTGCCTTGGCCTCCCGAGTAGCTGGGATACAGTCATACGTTACTTGTCTTGACTTCTCACTATGTTTTATTCATCTATTTACCCAGAGTCTCCTATGGCCCCTGCTGGCCTTCAACTAGATATGTAGCTGGGAATGACCTTGCTCTCCTGATGCTCCTGCCACAGCCTTAAAAACCTCGAGTACCTTTTAATTTAGTCTTCTCTTCTGAAATGATTTTGTCTTTTTCCTTCAGTGTCCTCTTGAGTTCAGCTAGCATTCATTTTGCATTTGCCTGTTTCTACTATGATTTTTCCATTTCTTGCGGTTTGTTTTAAGAACTGTTTGTTTCTTTTTATTTTATTCATATGAGTGTTTGTGCATACCTGGTGCCCGTGGAGGCCCGAAGAAGGCATTGGTTATCCTGGACTGGAATTCCAGATGGTTGTGAGCTACGATATGAGTGCTGGGAACCAAACTTGGGTCCTCTGCAAGAAAATGTGCTCTTAACCACTGAACCATCTCTTCAGGCCAATTTTCCATGTTTTGTTCTTTTATATTTATATTGATGATTTCATGATATTAACTTGTGTTTTCCTGAGCTTTCTGGTTCTTTTTCATCACAGGATGATTATTTTTATTCACTCAAAAGCTTTGACTCTTAGAGACTGTGGTGTAGCCCAGTGGTGGAGCGCTTGCCTACCATGTGCAAAGCCTTGACATCAATTTCCAGCACTACATACAGACACTAAATAAATCAAGATACACCTGTAAAAACATTTGGAGAGATGGCCCAGTAGTTAAAAGTATTTGTTGCTCTTCCAGAGGACCTGGGTTTAATTCCCAGACCTTACTTAGCAGCTCACAACCATCTGTAATTCCAGATCTAGGGAATCTGATGCTATCTTCTGGCCTCCAAAGGCACCAACACACACATATACACACAGACAAAATACTATCCACAGAAAGTAAAAATAAATATAAGCCTTTGAAAACAGCTTGGATTCAGCAGAGCATACTGTCACAAGCATCTAGTACTACAGAATTAGGAGTTCAAGGCCACTCGTGGACTACCTGAGACCTTGTCTCAAAAACAGAAGCAAGCAAGAAATACAGACATAAAAGGAAAAAGAAATATAAAATTAGGGCCGAAGAGATAGCCTGGTGCGTTAATCTAAGGTTTTGCTAAGCCCGAAAACCCTAGTGTGTCTCCTGGGTCCTACATAGAAGAAGGAAAGAACTGACTTTGGTAAGTTATCCTCTGACCTCCACTTGTGATCTAAAAGACCTTGTCTCCCAAGGTTAAAAAGTTCAAAATAACAAGGTAACGAAAAGTTTGGACTCTTGTCTCTCTCTTCTTTTACTGTACCTTCATACAGATGCTGTCGTTGTTTTCTCATCATAATACAGTATCCCCAGGTTTTCTGGATCAGTGGTACTATTGCTATGGGGCCAAAATGTGGATGCCTCATTTGGTTGATTGGCTCAAGAGCACCCTCTTCTGTTGGTACAACGAGGTGCGATTTCTTTAATAAACCTTGCTTTGGGAGGAGGGTCATTTGATTGATGGCTGTGATGCTATTCCGCCAGCAGCCAATTCTTTCTATAGTCTTGCCTTCAGAAGACTTCTAGCTCTGTGCTGGGCAAGTTTTAGGCTTTTCCCTTTGGATTCTTACTGAGTGGTCTGAATCACTACGCTTCCCACATGTTCTTGTGTTCATTTAGTTAGGGTGGGCTTTGTTCCTTTCATGTGCAAACTGCAGGTGATAGTATACTTTGTTACTGATCGTACTCTGCAGAACTCCTTTCTCTTCCTCACATTGCCTGCCTGAGATCTCAAACAAATGGAGTCATGTATGTGGTCTTATGTGACTGTTTTCTGGATACAGTTTCTTCAGCGTATCTGTGCACTAAGTAGTAAGTATCAGTATTTTATTCTTTTTTTTATAAGTGTATAAGCTGCCACTGTATAAACATCACATATTTTCCTTACTCATACATTAGTTAATGGATATGTTGGATGATTCCCACTGTTTTATTGGTGTAGGTGATTGAACCTCATACATATAAACTGTTCTACTGAGCTCTACTCTAGCACCATTAGGCTATTATGAATAATGTCATTATGAAAACTTGTGCACAAATTTTTTGTGCAAACATATGCTTTCCTTTATCTTGGGTGTAGTCATAGAGATAGGATTAGTAGGACTAACAAGAGCTGTATGTATATTTTAAAGAATGGCTAAATGGTATTTCAGAGTGCTTGTATGAGAGAGACTATAGGTATGGCTCAGTTGGTAGAATGCTTTTGTAACATGCATGAGAGCCTGTGGTTCTCCAGTACCACATAAACCATGTGTGGTGATGCATGCCTATAATCTCAGCAGTTGGGGAGGTGTAGGCAGGAGGATCAGGAATTTAAGGTCATACTTGGCTAAATAGCGAGTTTGAAACCAGCCTGGAATCCATGAGACTGTGTCTAAAAAACACAATAAAGTAGTTGTAGCATTTTACATTCCTGCCAGCAATATATGACAGTACCCATATGTTCACATCTTCAACATTTGTTATTGTTTTTCTAATTATAGCCATCCTGGTGACATGCCATTATCTTTTTCATTTGTATTTCCTTAATGACTACTCCTGTTGAACATCTTTTCAAGCCTTATTAGCTACTTGTACATTATTTTTTGAGATAGGGTCTCACTACATTGACAAGGCTGATCTTGAATTCACAGAGATGAATTTATCTCCCCCTGGGATTAAAAGTGTGCACCACCATGCCTGGCCATTTGTACATCTTTTTTATTGTGTATTTATTTATTTATTTTGATCTTTCAACACAGTGTATTACTATGTGTACCAGACTGGCCTAGAATTTTCAGTAACCCTTCTGCCTTTACCTCTTGAGTCCTGGGATTACAGGATTGTGCTACCGTGTCCAGCTTATTTTCAATGTTCTTTATGCATAAATATCACATGTACAATATTTGCAAACATTTCCCCCATTCTGTTCGCTTTCTTTTCATTGCCTTCTATACTCATCTCTTTAATACAGGGTTTTGTTTATATAATCCAGTCCAGTCTGAAACTCACCATAGCCCAGAGTGACCTCTAACAAATTATCTTTCTGCTTTAGTTTCCTGAGTGCTATGATTATAGATGCACACCACAATACCCAGCTATCTTTTTACTTAAAAATGTTACATTCAGTGTGCATGTGTGTGTGGGTCAGATAACAACTTGCCAGAGTGGGTTCTCTTTTTTCCTGGTGTGGATTCTGGAGATTGAATTCAGGTTGTAACGACTGCAAGAGCCCGTGCCAGTTTTCTTTCTTTCATTTTGTTGAGTGTTTTTCTCACACTCCATCTTATTTTTTGAGACATGATCTCTCACAGAACCTGGAGCTCACTGACTTGTCAAGAATCCCTGGCCAGTGAGCTCCATGGACCCTCTCATCTGGGCCTCCCCAGTGCTAGGATTACAGTGCCTACCACGGATCCTGACTTTTTATGTGGGTACTGGGGGTCTAAATTTAGGTCCTCATGCTTCCATAGTAAGTACTATGCCAACTGAGACCATCTCCTCAGCTCCCTTTGGAGATAGACTCTCCTGTAACACAGGCTGAGTTTGAACTATGTAGCTGGCACTGCCCTTGAACTCTTGATCCTCCTGATTCTACCTCCTTAGTGCTGAGATTACAAGTGTGTGCCACCAAAACAGGTTCACTGGTGCTTTTGATGCTGTGTCTAAAAATCTAGTACATAAACCAAGGATTATAAAGCTTCATTCATTCTTTTAAACACTTTTTAAGGAGTTAGACAGATGGTTCATCAGTTGAGAGTGTACCGTGCATCCACAGGGTTCAATTCATAGCACCCACATTAGGCAGCTCACAACTGCCTATAACACCAGACCCAGCAGTATTGGACACCTCTAGCCTCTTTGAACACTCGTACACAGGCACACAGTCACACATAAATAAAAATAATCAAATTTTAAAAAGTAAATTTGCATATTTTATATGTGTGTATCTGCAGTGTGCGTGTGTGAGATATACTGCATGTGGTGTATGCTCATATGTGTAGACAGTTATGCACATCTTTGCTCTTGTGAAAGTCAGAAGAGTGTAGGTGTACTCCTCCATCATTCTCTGCCTTATTATTTGGAAGTAGTATCTCTCTCTTTCTGAGTTTTGACGAGGCTGGCCAAAAGTGTTGCTTTTATCTCTGCCCCCTGCAGCACTGGAGTGACAGGTGTGCATGAGATGTACCTGGGTTTTTACATAGGTGCTGGCATCCAAGCTCAGGTCCTCATGGCTACTCACCAAGCACTGAGCTCTCTCCCAGGGACTTTCATTCATTCTTGACCCCTCTCACCTTCAATTTCTTTTCAACACCAGATATGTAAGTATATAAGGTAGGTCTGTACAAATCATAAAGAAATTTATTTTAGGCTTGGCATGGTGGCATACACCTTTAATCCCTCCACTGGAGAGGTAGAATCAAGTGGATCTCTGTGAGTTTTAGGCCAGCCTGGTTTACGTAGTACATTCCAGGTCAGCCAGGGTGATACAGTGAGACCCCAGCTCAAAAAAAAAAAAGAGAATTAAACAAGAAATTAATTTTAATGAAATTCTTTTCTATACATGTAATTTTACCATTTATTAAGGACAAAATCAAAATTCCATACTAATCAGATGCCTTTTTATTTTTACATAAGAATTGAATCTTGGCTGGATATTTGATATTGCAGAATGTAGATCATCTTCGAAATTTTTCATAGATGATTGACACTTTGATTTTGTAATTTCCATGCTGAAACTGATTCCTAGTATAAACAAGTAGTATAAAAATGGCAGAAGTATGTTTAGAGTCATTTCAGAAAGTGTTGGAATTCTGTTCTAATCCCAAGTCAAAATGCATTGATTGTGTTTTTTTTTTTAATGAAACTAAAGTCAGCATCTCAAACAGCTGTTTCTATTTTTATTTTTAAAATTGTATTACATCTTATTTATTTATCTCACGTACATGTATGAGAGAGTCATGAGTGTGCCACTGTGAACATATGGAGGTCACTCACATGTGGAGGTCAGAGGGCAGCTTTTGGGTATAGGCTCTCTCCTTCTAATATGTGGGTCTTGGGGATGGATCTCAGGTTGCTAGGCTTAACAGCAAGTGTCTTTACCCACTGAGTTACCTTGCTAGCCAAAGATCGATCTTAAAAATCAAAAGATTGTAACACAGTGTAACCCAAATATATGTATAAATGTGATTCTGACATGTTGAGGAATAATGGTAAGAAGATACTTAAAAGGATTTGCTGTCTGTAAATATGCCATTATGTTTCTTTAAGAGCAAAAAAATGAACATTTACAGTAAAAAGAAAAGAAAATGCAATTCATACATACAGTAGTCTTGGATCTGACCCAAGATGCTTCAGGCATTGTTCATTGGCTTTGCATGGTGTAATGGCACACACAGTGTAAAGTGTGCATGCGGTGTGTTCAGAACCCAAGCTGCGGTGAAGTGGCGCAGCACCGCCGAGGCGAGCTCTGCCAGACACATCTCAGACCTGTGGTGCATTTTAGTCACTGAGCTTTCAGAAACCTTTTCACTGCTGCCAGCCTTTTCTTCTTACATTACCAACCCACTTATTGGTGACAGAAATAATTAGAGTTGCTGAAGCTTCTTGTGAATGGTATAGCAATGCCTTTAGCAATGCTTCTTTTGATTTCTTGAGACAGGGTCTCAGTATGTAGCCTTGGCTGCCCACATGCAGACCAGGCTGATAGCAAACTCACAGAGATCTTCCTGCCTTTGCTTCTTGAGTGCTGGGATTAAAGATGAGCACCACCATGCCTACCGTCTAGAAATGTTGTTTTAATCAATTTTCATTACATTTAATTATTTGCTTATGTATTATTTATGCATTTTTTTACTTATGCACACACACACACACACACACACACACACACACACACACACCACAGTGCTTGTGTGGAGTCAGAGGACAATTTCCAGGTTAGTTCTCTACTTGTATCAGATGGGTCCTGGGATCTAAGTGAGGTCATTAGGCTTGGCAGCAAGTGCCAGCTCTAGCAATGCTTTTTTTTTTTTAACTTTGAATGTATTCTATATGATATTAGCATGTGTCTATACGCTTTCTTTTGGATAGCATTTAAATGACATGCATTTCCCCACATTTTTGTTGTTGCTGTTGTTTGATATACGGTGTTATGTAGCCAAAACTGGTTTCAGACTCACTATGTAGCCAAAAATGGTCATGAGTTCTTTATCCTCCTGCTTCCAAGTGTTGGGATTACGGGCAGACATGCCCGGTTTTACCCCAGATTTAAATTTTTTTTTTATAACTTTCTCTAATACACACATTAAGGCATGCAACTGTATGTATGCTTGCACACATATAAGTGAATATAGTCTTACAATGTGTTTGCATTGATTTAGTAAAATTACAGTTATATAATTTGGTGTACATGAATCGATCTTTTTAATGCACTACTCTTTATGACTCCTGTTCTGTGTTTACCTTGTGGTTGGTTCTTAGGAGCACAAGAAGTTTATCCCTTACTTCCATAACTCTCTAGCTTACACCCTTTAAAAACATTTTAGGGGTTTGTCATGGTGACGCATGCCTTCATCCTCAGCATTCAGAGGACAGAGACAGGCGGATCTCTATGAGTTCAAAGCCAGCCTCGTCTACAGAGTTAGTTCCAGGCCATCCAGAGCTACACAGTTGTAGGAGAAAACTGGTCCTGCCACTGAACAGAACAAGGCCTGAGACCCGCGTGGACGTACACAAAGACCGACCTACCCAGGCATGCCAAGAGACAGACCTCCCTGGACACACCCAGGGAGCAGCAGCTGCAGTCTGGCAGCCAATGGGACGCTGGGCCGGGTGGAGGGTATAATAGGCTTCCCCCCTGTAATAAACTGAGTCTGCCTTTTGCCCTCACCTGACTCCCAGAGCCTGTGTGTCTTAGCTCCGCACCAACTCTACCCCCTCCCCTGAAGGGTCCCGTGGATGGGTACAAGCAATTCACAGTGAGACTCTAGCTCAAAAAAATGTTTTTTCAGCAGTTTTGATAGTACAAGGATATCTGAAGAGGCAGAGGCAGGAGGATCGGAAAGTTGAGAGCTATGTAAGCTACTATTGTGCTGAGTTCCAGGCAATCAGGGCTACATAGTAAGACCCTGTCTCAAAAATAAATTGTTTGACAGTTTCATATATTTATATAATGAGTTTTTGTTATTTTCACTCCCCGGCTGTCTATAAACACAGTCATAAACCCTCTAGGAAATGGTCCCTAGAAGGCAGTAACCTATTACTGCTCTTTTACTAAATAGTCAGTTTCTTTAGAACCCACATAGTTACCACTTTCTATTTCTTCATTCTTGCTCTAACTTGAGCTTCTTTCTGGAATCAACTTCCTTCTGCCTTAAGAACAGTATTTAAAACTTTGCCCACTGAGTGATAATAAATGTTCTCATGGAAACTGTCTTCATTTGATTTTCTTCATTGGAATATCTTTCGGTGGCATACAATTGTAGGTAGACAGTTGCTTTCTTATAACATCTTTTTCTTTTCTTTTCTCTTGTGAGGTAAGGTCTCATTATTGAAATGAAGTTCCCAGAGAAGTTCCCTTGTGACAGAAGGAGACTATTACAGAAAAACACAGTCAATCAAAATACAGAGTTGTGGAACCTAGTCCCAGTGGATATCTATCTACAAAACATTCCCACACCTAAGGCTCAGGGAACGTTGCTGAAGAAAGGATAGAAAGATTGTAAGAGCCAGAGGATCAATCAGGGAGTTTACTGTGAGACTGTGTCTCTTAGTAACATCAGAAGCTACATCCATAAAGTCTCACCAACATGGCTGCCTAAACACGAGCCGAAGAAGGATGACACCAGTAAACATATCAAACTGTATGTGGGAAGGGAAGCCCACAAGGCTTCAACCCTACATAAAGAACTACAGGCAACTGAGCAAAGCTTAGAGCCAGAGAGGTGGACTTCCTCATGGAAGAGCAAAGCAATTGGTGTCTAGTGCCAAATAGTCAGCCCTGAAAACATGCAAGTAACATTCTACAGACTCAACATGCCTTAATTGAGAATATATATGTATATATAAACACAGGTATGCATGCAATTGATGAACAAAGGGGCCATGAATTTGAAGGAGAGTGGGGAGGGGCATAGGGGAAGATTTGGAGGGAGAAAAGTGAAGGGAGAAATGTTGTAATTAAAATACTATCTTTGGGATGCCCTGGTGCCTGCTGAATGACTTGGTGCCTAGAAGAATTCCTGGTGCCTGCAGGATGTCTAAGGGCCTGATGCTGGCCAGATATTGGGGTGTCTGCTCAGTGGCTGGATGCCTAGGCGATGTCCATGTACCTGTGGGCTTGTGTTCGAGCTTTGTCGTGATTAGTCTCGATCTGGTGTGGGCCACAGGAGTGTCCAGCATTGGAAAAACCTGCTGCCTCCAGGATCTGTGGTGAAGCCCGTGATCCATGCTCTTACCACACTTGCTGGACTCAATTTTATCTATCTATCTATCTATCTATCTATCTATCTATCTATCTATCTATCTATCTACATATTGAGAGCACTGGGGTAGGATGGAGGAACAGGGAGGAAGGGAAGAGGGTGTTGTTGAGATGCATTGTATGAAAATCAAATTATTAATAAAAGTATAATAAAATAGATGAATAAGTTGGGCAGTGGTGGCTCACACCTTTAATCCCAGCACTCGGGAAGCAGAGGCAGGAGGATCTCTGTGAGTTCAAAGCTAGTCTGGTCTACAGAGTGAGTTCCAGGACAGCTGGGGTTGCAGCAGAGAAACCTCATTTTGAAAAAACAAAAACGAACTAACTAAATAAAGTCTAAATAACTAACTAAATAACTAACTAAAGTCTAAAAAATAACAACAACAAAAAAATATATGCTTGCATTAAATATTCTATAAGGCTGTTTGAGAGTTGCAGGTTGGGAGCCAAAATTACCTTGGACTATCTTAGTCTCGTAACTAGCCATTTATTGCCCATCTATGCATGTGACCTAACTTCTTTGTTACTATTAGGTAAATACAAACAGACTAGCCTCTAGTAACTCAAAGGCTAAGAGTTTCAGATAACATCTGAAGCCTATTACAAACTGCCCTGTTTTGTTGCAGCTGGCCTATCTGATTTTTCCACCATTGTATTTGAAGTCTCTTGAGTCATGATTGTTTTTGTTCTGTTGCTATAAAACTTTATGAAACTGTTACTAGATTGGAACATGATATTTGGAATAACTTAAGTCAGGGCCATGGTCACTCATATTTGGCCCCAGAATAATCTATCTCATACTTCCTTTGAGCAGTGAGCTGTATTTTTGGTGTCAATGCTTTGTAGTCCTAATTGGCCTGAAACTCACTACATAGCCCAGACTGGTCTCTGACTTGCACTAATCATTTTGCCTTTGTCCCTTAAGTGCTAGAATTATAGGTCTGCATCACTACATCACTGCTCTCAGCATGTGTGTGAGTGGGTGGTGGTGGTGGTGGTGGTGGTGGTGGTGGTGGTGGTGGTGTGTGTATTTCACTTGCCTTACTCAATTGCCTGCTTATCTCCCTGTTGTCAGGACCTGAATCTACTCTCCGTTCTTTTACCTCACATCTTGTCTCCACCCTGTAACACTTGTTTTCAGCCTGAAGTCTCCCATGGACCTCTGTAGCAAATTCCTCCAGATTCTATTAATATCTTGATCAGTCTGCTTCTGAACCTCCTAGAATGTTGCCACAGCCTCTTTAGCTTGTATTCATGCTGCTAACCCCTACATGCATACATGAGAAATGTTTTCTCTTTGCAGTATGGTATGCAAGTTAATATTTATTACTTATTCTTTCAAAAACTATTTTCATAATTTTTCATAACTTTTTTCATAACTATTTTCATAATAGTTATGAAACTATTTCATAAATGTGTGTATGTATGAATATGTGCATGTGAGTGCAGGTGGTGGCCAAATGAGTTGGATCTCTCTCTCCTGGAGCTAGAAATTAGAAATGCTGGTGGTTATGATCCACCAGATGTGGATGGCAGAAATTGAACTCTGGTACTCTGGAAGAACAAGCCATGCTTTTAAGTGCTGTGCCATCTTTCCAGTCCCTTACTCATGTGTCATTTATTTGGTAATTAAGATTAGTATAAAAGAAACTGTCTTAGCCATATTACAAGGTAGGCAGGATTATCTGGCAAATTGCTGTCATGGAAAACTGCTGACCTTAGTGAGTTTATTGTTATTCAGTAAATTATGACATCATAGAAAGATAAAACTTTGTCCATCTATGTTTCTGGTATAGTGCTCTTACAACAAATACTTTGAGTCTGGTAATCACCTCTGTATAGAGAGATTCTGTTCACATTTCTGTGTTCTTATCACAGCTGTTGTCCCCAGTAAAGTGGCCACAATCTTTTTTTGGCTTTTTGAGACAGGTTTCTCTGTTGTAACTCTGGCTGTCCTGGAACTCACTCTGTAGACCAGGCTGGCCTCAAACTGAGAGGCTGGCCTTTAACCTGCCTTTGCCTCCCAAATGCTGTGATTAAAAGGTGTGTGCCACCACCGCCAGGAAGCCATAATCTTATCAAACAATAAATCAGGCATTTCATTTCTTTGTTTAAGACCTTCCATGGCTTTTGAACCCAATTAAAATAAATTTTAAAACTCTTCCCATGGCTATCAAAGACTTATATAACTGACTCCCTTGTTCCCACTCAGATCTTATCATGAACACTGTAGTCAGCTAGCTTCTGGATATTTCTCAAATGGGCCAAGTATGTTTTGTGCCTTAGGGTTTCCCTCTCCACTGTTTGCGATGTTCCCTCTCCCTCCCTCCTTCTCCTCCCCCCCCCCACACTTTGGTTTTGAGACAGGGTTTCTCTGTGGTAACTCTGGCTGTCCTGGAACTCACTCTGTAGACCAGGCTGGCCTGGAACTCACAGAGATCCGCCTGCTTCTGCCTCCCAAGTGCTGGGATTAAAGGTGTGTGTGACCTCTGCCTGGTTTTCAATGTTCTTTACTAAGATAGTTTCAAGCTGATTTGTCCACAGCCAAGTTTCTGCTCAAATTTCACCTGACATCAGAAGGGCCTTCCTGAGCAACTTCCGCAAAATAGCATGTTTCCCTTTATTCCTGATAAAACATTTTTTTTTCAGTTATCATTAAAGATGTGTTTCATTATGACATTTTCATAATTACATACGTTGTACCTTGCTTTTATTAGCTTCCTATACTACCATTCCTTATCCCCACTCCCCACCTCTTGCTGCTTCCCTGACTCCCTGTAGACAATTCTCCTGCTTTCATCACACACACACACACACACACACACACACACACACACACACAGAGAGAGAGAGAGACAGAGAGAGAGACAGAGACAGAAAGAAAGAAAGAAATTGAGAGATTACCCATAATTTCTCCATGACAGAAATCACTCAGCATTTTGTTTTTCTTCACCCTGTCAACAATGTAAAAATGAGACAAACCAAAACAAAACCAAACAAACCAAACACCACAGCTCCCATTTCAAAAGCAACGAGAGATGGCTTGTTCTGGAGCCAAATAAAATTGACCACAGGCCTAGAATACAGATTTAGGTCACTCCAAATTTCTCATTCTGACATGTTAACATGTTACACATTTGCTTTTACTTTGTGTGTATTAGTGTTTTCTCTGGATGTATATATGTGCACCACATGCGTACTTAGGGCTTGTGGAGCCAGAAGAGGGTATCGATCCCCTGGAACTGGAGTTACGGGTGGCTGAGCCACCATGTGGGTGTTGGGAACCACGCCCAGGTCCTCTACAAGAGCAGCAAGTGCCTGAACCATTGAGCCATCTCTCCAGCCCCAAATGAATATTTTGTCATGGAAATAATTTGAGCAGAAATCTGTCACAGAATTTTGAGACCAATGAGGTAGAAACTTTGGTTCTATAACGTTTCTCAAAAGTATCTGTTTTAAAAGCTTACGACCCAGCTTGCTGTTACTGGGAGGTGGTAAAACATGGTAAGAGGTCGAGCCTACTTACAGGGTCATCCTTCTGGTCATTAAGAACGTGCCCATGAATAGGATATTAAGACCCCTATCTCTTTCCCCCCTTTCACTTTCTAGCTGTCATGAGCTATGCAGCTTCTTCTACCATATGCTCCTGCCACAGTGTCTGCCTTGCCACAGGCACCTAAGCAATGGAACCAAATTCATCATGGACAGAAACCTCCAATGCCAGTGGGCACTCCTGGAATGCTAGTCCCTGTGAGGATCAGAAGCTGAAGGCCAGTAGTGAGTTCAAGATCAGGCAAAGACTATATGTGACCCTGTCTCAAAAAACCAAACCAAACCAAATGAAAGCAAAAACTCCTCCAAAACTATGAACCAAAAGAGGCCTTCTGCTTTCTCCTTTCTGCTCTCCTGGGCCCTAGGTAAGTGTCCTTCCTCATTTAAAGGTAATTATCACAGGCATTTGTGACAATGAAAAACCAACTAAGATAAAAAATAAAATAAAAATTCAAAGAAAAGAACAAAGAGTGTAGCATCTGTATAAAGGAAACTAAAGTTGACTCTAAGCAACATCAAAGGACTGAATTTTGCAATGATGTTATCCCCAAATTTATTCATAAAGTTGATGAAATTCTCCTTTTAAAATCTCACAGTACTTTTTTGGTGTAGCTGTCAGAATGATCTTAATGTTTTATCTAAGTAAATACATGTATCTAGAGAGTTTATGAAAACAAATTTAATACCGTAAAGACTAGGGGCTAGAGTCATAGCTCAGTCTGCAAGCTGCCATCCAAGTATGTAAACGTGAGTTTGATTCCCAGCACCCAGGCATGGTGGCACATGTTTGTAATCAGTACTGGAGGGGGAGAGGTAAAAGGATCCCCAGGACCCACTGGTTAACCACTGTAGCTGAATCAGTCAGTCCCAGGTCCCAGTGGGAAATCCTGCCTCAAAAAGGAAAATGGGTGGCTCCGGTGGGCTGACACAGGAGCTGATATCTGGCTTCTATGTGTACATGCCGACTCACTCACCCTCACACATACACAGATGTAAGTCTAGCTCTACTATACTATAAAGTCAAGTTAGTAGTAATTTTAAACTCATAATTCAATTAGTGTAGTAAACTTAATAAACAGACTAAGTACATATGATAATTTAGATTTTGGTAAAGGTGGCATTTTGAAACCAGTAGTGAAAATAACAAATTGTCCAATGAAATTGTCAGGAAAACTGGTTAGTATTTTGGTAAAATAGAAATGCTTTTTCTACCTCATTTCTTACTCTGGAATAAATTCAAACATGTCAAGGATTTAATTAATAGAACCATAGAAGTATTATAAGAAGAAAAATAGTAGTGATGCATTTGTAAAACACAACACAAAGCCAGAAACCTAATGGCCAAAACACACAAATTCAACTGCACACAAGTGAAAAATAAATCTATTGAACATAAAATGTCAGAGATAAAAAAAAAATCAGAGGCTGGAGAGATGGTTCAGTGGTTAAGATCACTGACTGTTCTTCCAGACCTCCTGTGTTCAATTCCCAGCACCCACGTGATGGTTTAAAACCATGTATAATTGGAGCAGATGCTCTCTTCTGGCATGCAAGTGTACATGCAGACAGAACACTCATATAAATAAATAAATAAGTCTTTAAAAAATAACAAATTGATCATAAGCACTTGCACTACACATGATAGAAAAGCTTTCATCTAAGGGGAGGGGGAAGAAAAACAACTTACAAACCAATAACCAACCAATTGGCAAAACAGGCAAAAGATAGACAAATATATAGGTAGCTCATAACTGTATGAAATTCATTCCATATTTCTAATAACTAATGAAATAAGAGGCAAAATATTTCCTGTGAGCTGTTGGATTGGCAAAGTTGCAAAATATTGACAGGTCTGTCCCTTGGTGGACAAAACTGGAACTCATACAGGCTCTCATCAGGCAAGCAAGAGCTTCTCTCGAGGTTCCTTGGTAGTATCTATACCAAGAGAAGTGGTATCTTTCAGGTGAAGATGGTACAGTGTGGCTGCCTAAGAAGAGGTATGGCCACAATTTCATCCTGGTATTAGAGGGCTACAGAACTTCTTAGCTGATGTTTCCTCATGCAACATTAAATGCTGGTACAAATATAGGACACGATTCTATCAAGACTGGTTCCCAGTAAACTAACCAATGACGTGATGATGGCTTTGGCTTAAATAGGTACTTTTTCTCAGTGTAGTGAGAGCTGATATAGAATTTACACTGGTGCTGTTAATTAGAGGTCTCAATGTGGTTACAATGTGTTTTTTCCTTTTAATAGACAAAAAAGTCTGTTGTTGTTCCACTTTTTGCTAGCCTTTTTGCTACCAGATGAGTGCATTCATATGGCATTATAGTTAATAGGTAAAGTGTGGAGGTGGGAGAGATGACTGACTCAGTGGGAGAAGAGTCCTTATTGAACTAATGTGAGGATCTGAGTTTGTAATGTAAACAAACAAACAAGAATAGTTATGAATGCCTGTAACCCAACTCTTTCAGAAACAGAGGCAGGAGGTTCACTGGAGCTTGCTTGCCACTGGCCTAGGTCTGGGTTCAGTGAGAGACCTTGTCTTAAAGGAATAAAGTTTACAGTGATAAAGTGGGCACCTGATGTCCTCCTCTGGCCTCCACACACACTCTCCATACACTTAACACTAAACACACACACACACACACACACACACACACACACACACACCGAAGGAGGGGGGCTGGGTCAATTGCTCAACATTTAAGAAAACTTGGTGCTCCTACAGAGGACCAGAATTTACTTCCAGAACCCACACGGAAGGCTCACAATCACCTGTAGCTTCAGAGTATCTGATGCCATGTTCTGTTTTCCTCAGGCATCCCCAGGCATCTGCACAGGCATTGCCACAGACACATAGACAAAAATAAAATCATTATTTTTTTAAAATGATGTTGGCTCTGGGTTATTGCATGAGCTCAGTATCCTGGCTCATGTCAGTCCTTACCACTCCTTATCATTCACTGTGAATGCTTATGCACCTGCCCCTGGTCCTTTCTTCTCATCCTTACCTGTCTGACCCCAATCTTTCTTTCGGGTTGCCAATCTTGCTTTAGGGAATCCAGGTTAGTCAAACAGATGTTGATCATTTCTAACTATCAGAAAACAGCTGGTGTGGTGCTGTTTTATTTTCCTTCATTCTTTTTTAAATTAGCATGGATGCAATATCTCAATAGTATTTAAGGTAAAGAAAAAATTATGCATTTCATTCTCAAAATTGAGAAGATGGTAGCTTGAACACATGGCCCAGATACCCTCTTCTTACTGAATCGTGCTTGTGAATAAATGCCCCACCTAGGATAGAAAATGACGGACCCTAGAAGGTGTATGTAAGGCTGAATTTCTTATAGGATCTTCTACTGGGAATGGAAAGCAGATCTGAGGCGTGTCTAGCCAATGACTGTGTATAGCCATGATGTCAGCTCATAACAATTTCTGCTTTGTGTGAGACACTTCTAATAGAACAATCTTTACTCTGAGCTTCTTCACTGAAGTGGCCAAACTATCCAATCTGCTTAGTTCTGGGAGAGAGTCAAGGGACAGCATAGAGAACACAGAATATCTCTTGAGACCTGGGATAATGATGGATATTGTACAGTTCTTCGAGATAATTCTCCTTTATCTGAAGTATAGTCCTCCCCTCCAGATTTCCTGAGGTCCTAGGGTGCCTGTCTGATTCTGACGACTATTGATGGGCCTTGAAGAATACTCTTTAACTGGCCAGAGTCGCTTTCAGCTGATCTGAATTGAAGAGATTGCTACTCAGGCTCTGAGGAATCTGAGGCAAAGACAATTTCTCCTTTGTTGGTTTCTCCCAGGTCCGCTAGCTCAAGCTGCCAGTGGTGGCGGTGGGCTCTCTGAGCGCATGCAGGCCTAGGCCTCACTCTTTGGCCAGGAGTGCAAAGGCTTGGGTTTGAGCGGCAGGGAAGCGCTCTAGGACCCGAGGCGTGGGCCTCAGTTGACTTCTCGAGGACGCTGACCACCCAGGGCCTGAGAATAGTGGACGAGACACAAAGGAAATCTTGGGAGCCGAATCTGGTGGACCACAAACTCGAACTCCTTTATTGGCAGCGGGCTTTTCCCTGTTTAAATATCTTTCCTCAGAGAAGGCGGAGTCCGGGTACTCCGGGTGGGGAAGTCTGATTAGCATGGGGGCAGGGCGGGCACCTGGCCTCATGGTCTTTGCAAAGACAGAGGAAGGTGCCTAATTCGCCACACGGCAGGCAAAAAGCTTGCCAGATTTATTTTCCTTTTGCTTCTGTGAATAGCTACAGTCCTTCCAGGGCTAGAAGAGAAGGAGCTCACAAATTGTCCTGCTAGCCCACCTGGGTAGGACAAGGCACCCTTTAGCGACTTCAACTTGCTCTTTAGCCCCAGAGGTCTACACTCCTTGTGCTTCAGCAGAGGGATAATGGCTCTACATCTAGCTGTGAACCAAAAGAGCAAAATCTGCTAAGTCTTCTACTCTTCTACCATTCACTGGCTAACCACGTTCATGGGACCATAATAATCAAACATACCTTCTAAGAAGTTCAAATCATTACCAGTCAAAAGGAAATGACAGATTCTAGGAGATGTATCAACTAGATAAAGGAAGACTAACTTGTACAACAAGAAAAACGGCATCTATTGACGTAGCACTACAGAATGAGGCAGAGAAGATTGTTCACTGATTAAACAAGTTAATATTTGTAAACTGTTTATAAAATAGCCTGGCACATAGTATATGTCATGTACAAACCTGTCAAATGAGCTGCAACAGAAAAGTCATGTGAGCTCTCAAGGATGCACTGTCAGAGCAAACATACACACACACACACACACACACACACACAACACAACACAATATAAGTAGAAAACACAATTTTAGAATTTAAAATTTTTACACATTAATGCTAAGCTGTGCTGGAAAGACTGCTCAGCAGTTGAAATTGTGGAATGCACTAGCAGAGGACACGGGTTCAATTCCGTTCCCAGCACCTAGCTCACTTCCCAGCACCTGTGTTGTGTGGCTCACAGTTGCCTGTAACTCCAGCTCCAAGGAATCTGTCTTTGGGCACTGCACAGAAGTGCACATACCCGTCCCCCCCCCCCCGCCCACTTCCCCTACATACATCCCATGATTAAAAATAAAAGTATGGGAGCTAGAGAAATGGTTCAGCAGTTAAGAACACTGCTTGCTCATCTAGAGGACCTAGGCCCAATTCTCAGCACCCACATGATGCCTAACAAATACCTATCACTCCAGTCTTAGAGGATAGAACTCCCTCTCTGTCCTCTGTGAGCACTAGGCATGCATATGGTGCACAGACACATGCAGGCAAAAGACTCATATACATAACATTTTTAAAAAATAAATATTTAAAAATAAAAAAAATAGATGAAAAAGAAAGGGATGATCTTTAGCTCAGAAACAAATCAGTAATGTGGAAGATCTAAAAACAGAAATATCATTTAAAAGATCTTTCAAAGATGTAGAAATCATGAGGATTAAAGGAACAGAAAACAGAGTCAAGAGGCTTGTCATGACAACAGTAAGAGAATCGGGTGGGGGTGGTGTACATTTGTAATGCCAGCACTTGGGAGGCAAAGGCAAAGGCAGAAGCAGATGGATTTCTGTGAATTTGAGGCCAGCCTGGTCTACAGAGTGAGTTCCAGGACAGCCAGGGTTACAACAGAGAAACTCTATCTCAAAAAACAAAAAGAAAGAAAGAAAGAAAGAAAACAAAAGAAAACAGAAAGAGTCCAGACAAGCAAAGTGAAAGTTAGTTAGTAATTAACCAATTAATTAATTAACACCAGAAGAAACTTTCTCCGAGTTGAACAAAGATTTGAGGTTGCCAGTGTAGGTGTTTACTTAAGCTCATGAATGATAATGAAGAGAGAGAGAGAGAGAGAGAGAGAGAGAGAGAGAGAGAGAGAGAGAGAGAGAGAGAGAGAGAAAGGGAGGCTTGCTAATAAGGTGAAAGTAAGTGCAGTCAAAGCGCAAAAACTTCCTTCTTCCATATCCTTATATAGGCTTGCAGCAAAGGTATGGCCCAGATTAGAGGTGGGTCTTCCCACCTCAAAGATTCAGATTAGAAGTGGATCTTCCAGCTGGACATTAAGCAAGAGTCCCTCACAGGTGTGCTCTATTTGGGGTTTTTAGTTAATTCCAGATGTAGTCAAGTTGGCAATCAAGAATTGCTATCATGAATACCAACTCCAAAATGTTGAGAGAAAATATATAAAAGTCCTATATTCAGCTATGTTTGGCTGCTTTGACAATGGCTTCTAATGATTCCTCAGTTACTGGCATTCGTGGCCTTATGAAAATCTTTCCAAGATGAGCATAATGGCACATGCCTTTATCCCAGCAATCAGGAGGCAGAGGCAGGCAGATCTCTGTAGTTGAGGACAGCCTGGTCTACATAGTGAATTCTAGGGCAGCCAGAGCTACATAGTGAGACCCTGTCTTCAACCAACAAAGAAAAACCCCTTTCTGTTCATGTAGATGTGTGTGTGTGTGTGTGTGTGTGTGTGTGTGTGTGTGTATGTGTGTGTGTGTGTGTGTGTGTGTGTGTTGGGACTAGTAAAAACTGACTGTAGCAAATGGGGGAAACTGGGACACGAAAGACTAGCTTCTGTACTTTGCTTATCTTCTGTCTGCCTCTTGTGTGGTGACTGTTGTAGAGGGCCATCTAGCAATGAACAGAATCCTTCCAATATCTATATAAATTAGGTACTGTCTCAGGTTGAGTCTTGATTGCAACCGGTGAAAGACCCTGAGTAGACACACTGATTACAATCTTTTGAGAGTCTGAAGCAAATCAGTGCATGTCTGAATTCCTAAAATTCAGAAAGTATGAGACTAGCGTATTCCAACTAACCCACCGTGTATTTTTTCTTTTTCTTTTGCTTATTTTGTGATGCTAGAGATTGAAACCAGGTCATATAGAGGTTACACACATGCCATACCACTGAGTCACATCCCCAGCTCAGCAATTAAGTTTTATGAGGTTAAAAAAGTAGAACTCGAAATCAAAAGCATTAAGCAGTTATGCCTCACTTTACCTTATGCATTTTTTATTGTTCTGTTTGAGACAGGGTCTTATATAGTCTATGTTGGTCTACAACATGCTATGTAGCCATGGATAATCTTGAACTTTTAACCCTTTTGCTTCTATCACCCCAGCTCTGGGATTACAGGTCTGAACTACCAGCACCCAGGTTCTATGGTGCTGGGTATGGAACCCATGGCTTTCTGCATACTAGGCAAGCACTTTATCAACTGAGCCATATTCCAGCACTGCTTATTGCTTTTGTTGTGCAGTTTGGAAGAAACAGTGCTTGTGGAGAATTGGAAAGTATGAGACTGGTCGAAAAGCAATCGAGTTCAGCAGCTTGCAATAGCTCATTACCATAAATGCTTTTATCATAAAAAAGGCATGCAAACTATGTAATCTAATAAGAGCACATAAACCACAAATTATCAAAATAAAAGGGAGACAGGCAATTAATGAGAGATAATGCTCAAATAACCGAAAGAGAAACTTGTCACTGGTTGGCTTCTCTGAGAAACGTGAGGAGCTAAGGGCACAGGTTGGTTTTAGAGGAGTAACCTGTGAAAATAAGGGCGGGGTGTGTTGTGAGAGTGCCGTGCACACCTGCGTGTCTCAGCTGGCCCATCAGGGAATTCTGAAGCAATTACTTGCCCATCAAATGAGCTGTTCACTGAACTTAAAAGGTTAGACCCCAGACCCTCTCCTCACGTCATCTTTTGCCTTGGGCATCCTGAGAGGAGGATGAGTTCAGCTCAAACACTGAGAGGGCCCCGGAGGAGCTAACAGCCTGGAGCACTAACAGGTGCTCACACTCCCTCCTTTTCGCCTCTGCCACAAAAACTAAAACATCTTTATAAGCCCCAAACCACAAGCTACATTTCAAAAGGTAAATTCAATCTACTAAAGCGTCTACATTTATGTCTATATCCAATGGATCGACAAGTGGAATATTTGTGCACGAATCTGCAGAGTGGACATTTCAGATCCATCAATGATACATTAAGCAAAACCTAGTAATATTGGAGGGCTGTCTGCCAGGGTGGCTCCTTTAAATGAAGCTGTTTTTGATGCTAGCTTTCCTTGCAGTGCCCCCTAAACAAGGTAGAAAATTATGACAAACTGAAATCTTCAAGGGGCTACTCTTTTAGAAAAGAGCCTGTTCTATTAGATTGAGTTTTCTTCTGCCAGAATGGAGAGCAGTATTCTGTTTTTTGAACTTTTCATTTTCTGAGACAGGGTCTCACTATGTAGCCTGGTTTAATTGGCACTCTCTATGTTGATTAGGTTGACCACAGGTTCACAGAGACCTGCCTGTCCCCACATCCTGAATGCTGGGATTAAAGGTGTGTGCCACCACGCATGGCAAGAGGGCAAAGGCAGTATTTTTAATATGTGACAGGAAAGCAGAGGCAAGGTTACTGAGGGGAGCGGTTCGGGGTGAGGGGGGAAGAACAGAATAGGGAGAGACATCAACAAAATCAAGAGATGTATGAAAATGCCATAATGAAACCCATTCTTATTTTGTATACTAATTTTAAAAAGAACAGTATTTGGGGAGGGATGGACCAAGCTGAGCCCACGAACAGAATTTGACTACACATAATGGCACTCCTGAGAATGGAGAGTCTCAGGGGCCAAGGAGTGCTGCAGCTGCTCAACCCACTAAGTAATCCTGACTATTCCACTGACTTGACTGGATCTAAATCAAACAAGAGAAGTACACAGATATCCCCATATTCTGGAGCTCTGTGGTAGTGATACCAACTAGCTTAGTGGGTTCTTTTTCTCAGTCGAAGAATCAAAAGAATAGCTCAGAGCAAGGTGAAAGTGAAGTTCATTGACACATGGTACAGATTCTTCAAATACATAAGGAAGGGCCCCTGAGCTTTGGATCTACTAACTCTAGGGGACATTGCGTGTTTATTTTGGGTTCAAGTACCCACTCCTGGGTGACTCCCCTATTGTACTAGTGGACCTATGGTGTTCATACATCCCATCTGTTGCAGGGCTTGGGTCACTGTGTCTGTCCATGAGCATGGGAATAATTGCCCTGGTGCGTGAGCACAGAAGCTGCTGCAATAAGGTCTTCGGCCTTGGTGCACAGGTACGGAAACAATTATTGGTTGGTTGGTTGAGAAGAGGATCCCCAGCCTTTACTTTCCTTTGTGATATAATAAGAACAGAGAAGCTTGCTGTGGGTAAGGGGGAAATGAAATGTACTGCTAGAGAAGAAGGCTCAGAATGGTCATTAAGTGTCCATTTTCTCACCTAGGGACCCATGACCTCAATGGCATTTAATAACACCTATTGGAATGTAGTCTCTATATCATTCTGTGGTGTTTCTCACAGTAATTGATGGTATATGTGTGGTCCAATTGTTCTGCAGTACTCTGGCATGCCTTATCTATATTTGACTCTGCATAGTCAATAGACTTCTAAATCTCTTCTGAACATTCTTCATAATAAGTGTTCAAAAATTTTGCCTCAATGTCAGGAATGGAAAAAATGCTGATTAAAATGTAGGCTTCTATCAAACACCTGAAATTCAGCTAACCTGATAGGAAATGTGCTGAAAGTATAAATGCACACAGTGTTTTCAAAATTTTTGAACGAGGGCTGGTGAGACAGCTCAGCAGGTAGGGGTATTTATCTCCAAGCCTGATGACCAGGGTCTGATCCTGGGATCCACATGGTGGAAAGACAATACTGACTTTTGAAAATTATCCTCTTACTTCCACATTTGTGCTGTGGCACACACATGCCCCGGCATATAAATGCACACTACCAGAAAAAAATGCAATAAAAATATTTAGAATGAAAAATTAAGTCATCTCATGAGTTCCATACCAAATAATTATATATCGTGTGCATATGAATATATATTCCTAGATATACTCACATATATCCCTATATAGGTGATATACACATGTTGTTTTGTTAGTGCTGGGAATGGAACCCAGAACTAATATCACTCTTTTGAATTTTTTTTGAGATAGGGTCTCACATCACTCTACCCACTTCACCATTGAACTCTGTTCCCCACACAGAGAGCTATGGTTCTAGTTTCATTCCTTTAGATGGGAATATCCTTGTTTTTGAGCACCACTTGTTGAAAACACCCTTTTTCTTTCTTCTTTTTCTTTTTTTTTTAAGAGACAGAGTCTAATGTAGCCCAGGCTGGCTTCCATCTTGAATTCCTTTTGTAGCCTGAGAACATCCTATCTCCCTATCTCCACATTCCAGTGTTTAGATTATGGGTATGTGGCACTACAATTCATTTATTCTATGCTGAAGATGAAATCCATAACTTTGTGCACGGTAGGTATCTACCAACTGAGCATCATCTGCAAGACTAAAGCTTTTTTTAAAGCCTGGTGGGGAAGACAGATTTGGAGGCACAGCTCCCAATATTACTTTGTCTTGTTTGGGCAAGTCAGAATACCCAAAACAACGATTAGCAAAAGTGATGATAACATCTTTTAATTTTGTATTTTCATGAAAGGACTTTAAATTTTCACCACTTAATGTGATGTTTGCTGTCAAGTGTTTATAAACAATTTTATCATATTTCATTGTTAAATTTTAATCTGTCTTACTGTGAATATTAGAATGACTGATAAATTTTTGAGTGCCTTTTCAATGTCTATTGATGTGATGATATGTATTTTCTCCTTTAATTGCTTCATATGAATTACGTTGATAGACTTCCTAATGTTAAACCATTTTTGCTTCTGAAATAAACTCTACTTGATCATGATGTGCTTTTTTGGCCGCACTGCCATATTTACTTTTTATTATTCTATTTGGAATTTTCCTTGTGTATATTGTGTACAGATATCATATTTTAAAATATCCTCATATTTAGAACTACAAAATAAATGTGAGCTCTTTTCATCTTTTTCTGTGGCCTGAGGACCCATTGCAAAATAAATACAGAAATGGAGAGGGTCTGGAGATCTTTATCATAATTTAATTACCATAATGACACCTGGATAGTGATCAGTGGACACATCAATGAATAGTATATTTTTCCTAGTTATTTTCTGTCTCTAAGTTGCATTTGTTGATTATATTTAATGAAAAGTAATTTTATTTTGATGATTCCAAAAAATGTAGAATTGGAAGAAAATTGGACATACAGTATTCTAAATTAGACCAAATGACTTTTTATTCATTTGTTTTAGGTTAGCATACTAAGAATGGCTTTCATCCTCACATATATGAAGTCTGGACTAAACAACTTTTTGATGATTTGTTGTTAAAAACTTGACCTTGGAGATGGAGCAGTTAAGGGCACATACTGCTTTTGCAAAGGCCCTGAGTTTGGTTCTCACCACACGTCCTGAAGCTCACAACTGCCTGTAACTCTAGCTCCAGGTATATCTGTCCCTGACCTTTGACCAAATGCAACCCAGTCCCATCACTGTAGCCTTGCGTGGCTACAAGAGGCAGCTAGTTGAGACTCCATATCCCCCATTACTAGGAGTCCTCATTAAGGTCACCCTCCTAGATTCCAGGAAGTTTCCACTGCACTAGGCTTCCACATCATCCCTAAAATGCTCCACTGTTGATCTGTGCCCGCACAGGTAGAGAGCTCCACATTGTAGCACATATGTTGCTTGTACCCATCCACGGGACCCTTCAGGAGAGGGGGTAGAGTTGGCATGGAGCTAGGACACACAGGCTCTGGGAGTCGGGTGAGGGCAAAAGGCAGACTCAGTTTATTATGGGGGGGAAGCCTATTATACCCTCCATCTGACCCAGCATCTCATTGGCTGCCAGACTGCAGCTGCTGCTCCCTGGGTGTGTACAGGTAGGTCTGTCTCTGGGAATACCCAGGCAGGTCCATCTCTGGATAGGTCCACGCAGGTCTCAGGCCTTGTACTGCTCTGTGGCAAGTCCAGTTTTCTCCTACTCCACCCTACCCAATACTAGCCATCTCTCCTACACTCTCTCCCTTCATCCCATCTCCTCCCTACTTCATCCCTCTCACTCCTACCCCTACCTGCCTCCAGTCCATCTGCAAAATCTATTCTATTTCCCCTTCTCAGGGAGATCCATGTGTCCCTCCCCACCCAGCACTCCTCTTTACTTAACCTATCTGGGTCTACATATTGTAGCTTGGCTATCATTTACTTAATGGCTAATGGGTTACCTCACTCAGAATGATTTTTTCTAGTTCTATCCATTTGCCTGGAAATTTCACGATGTCATTTTTTAAAACAGCTGAGTAATACTCCATGTGTAAATGTAACACATTTTCTTTATCCATTCTTCTGTTGAGGGATGTCTAGGTTGTTTCCAGTTTCTGGCTACTGTGAATAAAGCCACTATGAACATGGTAGAGAAGTATGGCGGAGTCATTGCTTATATAATACCGCAGAGTCCAGAAGAGGGCACCAGATATCTTGGAACTGGAGTTATAGACAGTTGTGAGCTGTTTTATGAGTACTGGGAACTGAAACTGGGTCCTCTGGAAGAGTAGCCAGTGTTCTTAACTGCTGAGCCGTCTCTCCAGCCTATGTATGTACATATTTAAAAAAAGATATTGTGAATGCGATTTCCCCCCCTGATTTGTTACTTGAGGCAGTGTCTCATGTAGATCAGGCTGTCCTCAAATTTGCTAGGTAGTGGAGGGTAGCCTTAAAATCCAGATCTTCTTACCTCTCTGCTGGAATCATAGGCATGAGTCACCACACCCAATATTTTTTTTCTGTTTTCCTTTTTGGCAAGCTTATTGCTGGTATATAGAAAGGCTAGGGAGAAGTATAGAAACATATTGTCTGCAACTAGGGCTACTTATCCTTCTCCATTTCCTATTTGTATACCTTCTCTTTCTTTCTCTTGACTTATTACTCTAGTTGACATGACACACAATATATTGAAAAGGAGATTAGGCAGCCTTGCCTCTTTTCCTGATTTTAGAGTATATGTTTTAGTTTCTCCCTACTTAGTGTATTGCTGGCTATAAGTTTGACATATATAACCTTCACTATGTTGATATATGTTCTTTCCATTCCTAGTTCCTTCAGGGATTTTATCATGAAGGAAGAAATATTAAACTTTGTCACAGACTTTGTATCTTTTGAGATGGTTGTGTGATTTCTGTCTTTCTTTTTTCTTTTTTTCCCCCAGTTTTTCAAGACAGGGTTTCTCTGTTGTAATTCTCCTGTCCAGAAACTCATTCTGTAGATCAGGCTGGCCTCGAACTCACAGAGATCCTCCTGCCTTGACTTCCCAGGTGCTGGCAGTGTCACCATTGCCTGGCTATCATGTGATTTCTGACCTTAAGTCTATTTGGATGTTGTTATTAACTTGTATATGTCGAACTAGCTTTGCATCCCTGGTCTGAAACGACTTGATCATGGTAGGTGATCGTCTTAATGTATTCTTGAATTTGATTTGCAAGAATATTTTTGGAGAGATTTTGCACCTATATTCATCAGGGAAACTGATTCTTTTCTTTTGTTGTGTCCTGAGCTGGTATTGCTATCAGGGTAATAATGACTTGTAGGATGAGTGGAATGTTTTCTTCCCTTTTTTTTGTGGAACAGTTTGTGGCATATTGGTGTCAGCGTTTTCTTAAAGGATTGGTAGAATTTGGGAATGAATTGATCCACTAAAAGGCTTTTGTTTATTGGGGGGGGACTTAAATTTTTTTGCCATTCTAATTAAAATATAATAACATCATTTCCCCTTCCTTTTTCCTCTTCAACACCTTCAATGTTCACTCCATCTAACCCCTCTCATAACCCCCTTCACTCCCTTTCCAATTCATAATATCTTTTCCTTGATTATTATTGTTACACACATATAAATGCACAAATATGTAGTATAACCTGCAGTGCCCATTTAGTATTATTTATATGTATATGATTTCAGGGCTGACAAGTTGGTATTGAACAATCAATTACGGGGTTCAACCCAGGGAAAGACTAATGCTTCCTCTCTCAGAAGTCATTAGTTGCCTGTAGTTCTTTTGCTAAGGGTTGGACCCCATGAGATACATAGTGAGACCTTGTCTCCAAAAACAACAAAAAGAACTTACTTAATTGCATCCCAAAGGATTCTGTAAATGGTGCTTTCATTTGATTCTAGGTGGTTTTTTTTTTAAATTTATTCTTGACTTCTTCAATGACCCACTGCTGATTCAAGAATATATTATTCAGTCTCCAAGTGTTTCTCTAGTTTCTGTACTGTTTCTTGCTATTTATTTCTAGTTTATTTTCACCATGTTCTTATAAAACAGAATAAATTATTTTTTTGTGTTTGTTAAGAATTTCTTTGTGGCCTATAATGTAGGTTTATTTTAGAAAAAAGTTCCATGAGCTACTCAGAAAAATATATGTTCTCTATTTGTTGAATATGTCTATGCTATAGTTTAACTCAGAAGCTCCTTTGTTCATCTTTACTTTGAGTGACCTATCTAAAACATATGAAATACTTCATAAATTTGAATGTCATTTTTGCACAGAGACCATGCTAATATCTGTATTCCTCCAATTTTTGTAGATGTGTTGCTAAAGTGACTACTCCATTTGTTTTTTTATCAACAATTATTTTGTATTTTATTCAAACATTATACTTCTCCCAATTTGAGACTAGAAGGTGTTACTTTTCTAATGTTTTCACTTCTGTACTATTTTAGATAAAATTGACAATAATGATAAATGGAATTTTACAATTTTTAATATTTCTGGGTGAATATTTTTATGCCAGTGGAGTTCAGAACACCTAATTCTGATTCTCTAAATCCAAATTTCAACACTTCATTCAAATGGCAGAGTAAGACTAACTCCAGAAATCTTGCCAGGATAGTAAATCCTAAGTCACAGGAAAATGTTCCATTACGAACACTCACATTCCTCTTTACATTCCTCCCGTACCCCACCTCATAAGATCCATCACCAGCTTTTCTCTTCTTGTTTCTACAAATACAGATATGCCAAGTTCTACAAATGATCAATGAATATTTTTAAAGATTTATTTTGGGGCTGCAGGATGGCCTAGTGGCTGAGAACACTTGCTTCTTCTTCAAAGGATATGAGTGTGAGTCCCATCACCCACATAGCAGTTCACAACTGTCTATAACTCCAGTTCCAGGGCATCTGATACCGTCTTCTGACCTCTATGGGCACCTGCACCCATATGCCACACATATACATACACACACACACACACACACGTTGTGAGGTGGAGTGGGGAGAAAGAGACAGGTACACATACATACACATGAATAAAAAGAGTAAAAATCTTAAAAATAAATGCAAATAAAATTAAACAAACAAAAATACCCCCTAACTTTGTTCAACATCCCACAGATTTAGTATAGGCTCCTCCAAGAGAAACCTGTAAAGTGTGACTCTTGAGAAGGTTATATTCTTTGTATGAGCGTGTACTTTATAATAAAACTTCCCAGCTTCTTTCTTTGTCTCATCTTACATCTTTCTTTTACTGTAACAAGAATTTCACAACTTTTGGTAGAGATTCTTTCTGGTTTCTCTACCTTGAGGGTCTACTTTAAAGGATCACTTCTGATCCAAGTGTCTTACTTTGACTAAAACAGAGCCGGAGGTAAGTATCCGAGAGTTTTATCTGGTAGATAATCCCAGGGAGCAAAGGGGGTAGTAAGACAAGGGAAAAAAGAAAACAATACAACTTCTATTAATGAGTAGGTTAGTGATATGGGCAAATGGCATTCAACTCCACTGGGATCTCAGAAAGACTAAATCGAAAGACCATGCCTTAGAGTTTTCCACCCAAGAAACAAGAAAGATGAAGTCATTTCCTTCTATTCACACTGTTATGTTTTGATAAGAAAGGTCCTTCACAGACATGTTTTGAGGGCTTGATCCCTAACTGCTATGGGAAGTTCTGAAAATGCTATCATGCAGAGTCTAGCTGGAGAAGGTGTGTCACCAAAGATGTGTTTTAGGAGGCTATATCTTGTCCCTGGCTCCTTCGTCTCCTTTTCTCTTTGGTAACTATGAAGTGACCGGTGTAGTTCTTACTGGCTTTGCACACAATAATTCTCTGCCCCGTCACAACCTATAAAGAATGGAAATACCTAACTATGGACCGAAGCCTCTGAAATCATGAGCCAAAATACAATTTGTTTTCCTTTAGGTTGTTTACCCAGGCACTTTGTCACAGCAATACAAAATTTTTACTATATAGCACCATCATTACTGATTAAGGGTTCTTCCTGGTGCCCTTAACTCCTTGACACTCCTTTGGCCCACCTTATATTTCAATTTAACACACTTCTGTGGACAGAAATTCCTCAGCCTGAGAAGCACGGATGCTTGTAATAAGAAACTACTAGTAGTACAGAAACAATGGATGCCTGGGGTACACTGAGAGGAGCAAGAACAGAGCTGCCTGTAGGTAGAAGAGAGAGCATGAACTTTTCTTGATATATCCCATCTCCCTCCTGTTGTAGAAGTTTTATTTTTAGTTATGTATAAAATAATTGTTTTATGCACTGTTGGGTAAGGGTCTGCCGAGGTCTTGGCATTTTGTATTGTCTGCAGGTGTTGGCTTTCTGGCAGGATGTTTGATTGCTTAAGATCTACACCTGAGAAGTTTTGACTCAATCAAAACACCTGAGCTGGGACACTCAAGGTTCCCCTGTCCAGTTTGGCACTTGCCAGGACGGTGGTTCCCTCTGCTGTGGTCTGGCAGTGTTTGCACCTATGAATATGCCTCCTTGTCTCTCTTGGTGACCCCACACAGTAACAGCTACACCCTCCGTTTCTGGTTGAGTTGGGGTGACAGGTGCCTGTACAGTGGTTGACAAATGGCATGGAGATGGAATATCTCTTCCTTAGAGATCAAATACTTCCCTTTGAGATTTTTGAACTAGTGAGTTTGATATTGTAGTCCATAAAAGCCGTATATGGTAGGGGAAACCCCGCTCCCATATGGATGGGAACAAGGCAGAAGGGGAAGAATGAAAAATCCCATTTCATATACATAGACCTTTCATGCTGTTGGGGGCAGACGGAAAGAGACCCCTGAGAAATCACCAGGACTCGAGATCGATGCAAAAGCAAGAGGTTTATTTCCAACGCGTTGGGATCCATCCTCACAGATGCCTCAAGCGAGGCAGGTGAGAGTGGCAATTAGCACATTCTAAGTATGGTTTATATATGTTTTTCAAAGGCAGAGCTTAGCAACAGATTATCAGGAATGCTTCTATTGGTTACATAGTGATGTGAGTACTAACCTTTAAATTGATTGGTGCTGGCATATAGCAAGGCTCCTAGAAAATGTAAACTTAGGGTCTTAGTCAATGTAGGTGGGGGGAGATCCTTAGCCCAAGGCCATTAGTCAGCAGTCCATATCTTGTTTGTCTTAGAAATTGTTTTTCTTACTCTAGTTCTGGGAACTGTTCTGAGTCATCTTGCCCCTGACTTGGGCCTACACAGTTTTGGTGCTCTTAGAAGCCTGACCAAAGTTTGGCTGTTTTGGTTTTCTCCCTTTCAATGCCTATGTTGAGTCTGCAATATTTTCTCATCTCTCCTGGTGCCTCTACCTTACTGTTCTGAGATGCTTTTGTCTGTATGTACAGAATGCCTAAGTATAACAGCTTAAGATTACAGGCTTATGTTCTTATTTTCTCACAGACAGGAAGACTGGAGGGCAGGAGCTGCTGGTACTTGTTTATCAGCTCAACAAGGTCACAGATGATGGCTTTGCAGCCTTCTTGGCATTTCTCTCAGTGTCACTTGGTCTAATTTCAAGGCCAGAGTAAAGGAGAGGAGAGATAGTACTTGTGTAAGGAAAGCAAATATGTTTCCAAAGAAGCCACGAGTTAGTTTCTTCTATCAACACACCACAAATTTAGTGGTGTGGGGGAATACAACCTTAAAATCAATATCTTACAGTTCTGGACATCAGAAGTCCAAAGTGGATCTCGCTGGGCAAAAATCAATGTCAGCAGGACTAAGTTCCTTTTGGAAGCTGTAGGAAAGGAAATGTCTGTCTTGAAGGAGTCATATTCCTGGCTGGTAGTTTCTTTTCATCTTTATAGCAAATGACTACATTCACTCTAATACTCTCCCTCCTTGCCTCCTTGCCTCCTTCCCTCCC
This sequence comes from Cricetomys ansorgei, assembly GCA_026225945.1. NCBI lineage: Eukaryota > Metazoa > Chordata > Mammalia > Rodentia > Nesomyidae > Cricetomys > Cricetomys ansorgei. Next base: position 4,492,085 of record JAMJFZ010003268.1, read on the forward strand.
TCCCTCTCTCCCTTTCTCTCCTTCCCCACCTCCCTCCCTCCCTTCCTCTCTCCCTTCCCCCTTCCCTTCCTCTCTCCCTCTCTCCCTTCCCTCTCCCCCTTCTGTGTGTGTGTGTGTGTGTGTGTGTGTGTGTGTGTGTGTGTGTTAGTTACAGAGAATGGAACCAAGTGCTTCATGCAAGTTCTTTACTACTGAGCTACACTCTGTTTCTGTGAGCATGTGTTCTTTTCTGGTTCTGCAGCAGCCCTCCATCTTCACATTTAAGGACTCAAATATTCTTCTTTCACTGCAGTTGCAGCCTTAATTTTCCTTTGCCATGTAATCTAATGTATTCACAGATCTCAAGATAAGGACATGGACATTTTCGGAGGAACATGTATTCCTTGCCACAACCCACTAATATCTCATTAGCCAAAATTCAAGCCAGAAAGCAGCTGGGAAAAATGGGAATGGGAGTGAGCATTGCTTCAGCTGAACAGCAATGTCTGTCATACCTTGATATAATTCTCTCAGCTTGTTATTTTTTATTTATTGTATGATTTTACCCCCTAGTTCTACAGTCCATGAGAAAAGGAATCATGTCTGTTTTGTTTACTATTGTGTTTTCAACATGTAACCCAGTACCTAACACACAGCACATTTTAGTGCACAGAGGCATGCATGATGAAGTATACACACACACACACACACACACACACACACACACACACACACACAGTGCTTCCCCATTAGGGACATTTGATTTGGGGTCAGATAAGTTCTAAGCTAGGCATGATGGTGCATGCCTTTAGTCCCAGTACTCAGGAAGCAGAAGCAGATGAATCTCTGAGTTCAAGGCTAGCCTGATCTACAGAGGATAGCCAGAGCTCCACAGAGAAACCCTGTCTTGAAAAACGAAGCAACAAAAAAGCAAAACATAACAATGATGATGACAACAACAAAAGAACTGCAAACAATTTAACTGTTCATATGGAGGGAATGGATAAAACAAGTTATTTTTTTCCCCAAAATAAATCCCTGTATATTTTATACAATGAAATACCCTGTAGCTCTTATAAACAATGAGGTGGTTCTTAAATGTAATCCCATGAATACTCGTGCTTTATTGTCAAGTGAAAATGCTAGCTGCAGAACAGCATATGTTGTATGATCTTACTTATGTTGTGGAAAATAAACTGAAGCTTATTGTCCTGGAGGAAAAAAAGGACACAAAAATATCAATTTCTTAGTTTCGAAACATAGGTGTGGTAGCAGTCAGGAGGCAGAAACTTGAGAACCCAGAGTTCAAGGCCAACCCTACTATGTAGCTAGTTCAAGGAAAGCCTGGGCTCCATGAGATCCTGTCTAAAAAAAACCCATAAAAACAACAAAACAAAACAATTCTTAGGGCCAGTGAGATGGCTCAGCACTTAAGAGTGCTTGCCAGCAAATCTGACAGCCTGAGTTCAGTCCATGGGATGTACATGGTAGATGGATAGAGCCACTTCTGAAACATTGTCCTATGACCTCCACAAGTGTGTCCACACGCTTTGCATCCTCCAAAATAAGAAAATATAAAATAAATAAATTAAAGAATCTAATTCTTGGTTTTGAACTGTTCCAGAAACATATACCACATTCTTCTTATGTCTTTGCATTGACTTTTCTTCCTCCCTGTAATACTCTTCCATCATGTATAAAGATATTAATCTATCTCCAGCCAGATGGTGGTGGCACATGCCTTTATGCCTTTAATCCCAGCACTCAGAAGGCAGAGGCAGGTGGATCTATATGAATTTGAGGCCAGCCTGGTCTACAGAGAGAGTTCCAGGACTCCCAAGGCTACACAGAAAAACCTGATCTCAAGAAACTATAAATAAATAAATAAACAAACAAACAAATAAATTAATAAATAGAATGTATCTCCAACACAGGAACCATTTTTAGAGGACATGTTAATATAAATTGTCATAATTGGTAGTTATGTTCTCTGTTTGTTAAGGTCTCTGTACAATGTTGTCTTCATAGAGCTGCCTGACTGGATTGCCATATCTAAAACAGCAAGCTCTGTCTCTCTCCCATCCTTATCCTCCACTTTATTTTCATGACATTCTGTGTCCATTTGTCTGTCTCATCCCATGAGGATCTAGGATGTACATTCACCTAAGTGAGCTGGCTTGCTTGAGTACCCCAGTTTTGGAAGGATTTCTAACATTCAGGGCAAAACATGGTCTCCAGGCCAACAGCTTCAGCATCATCTGGGAATTTGTTAGAAATGCAAATTGTCTAAGCCCCACCCAGAACTACTAAGCTGGAAGCCTTGGGAATTGGGGTGCAGCAGTCAGTGTTTTAACAAGCTCTCCAGGGGATTGTGATACCTTGGCTTTCTTTTTCAAGTCAGCACTTCCCCTGTTTCCTTCTTGTGTCTTTTCAAAGAGGAAATACGGTAACTGTCTCGCCTATTCTATCCTCCATGATGCATTCTTTATGTGTATTTGTGTGAACTCCACTTGTACGCGAGTACCTGAAGCCGGAAGAGAGTGTCATATCCCCTGGAGCTGGAGTTACAGGTGGTTATAGATGCTGGGAACTGAACTCAAGTCCTCTGCAAGAGCAACTAATACTCTTAACTACGTGGCCATCTCTTCAACCCCCAGGCTTTTATGTGGGTGATTTAGCTGCTGTTTCCATCTCCAAGAAACCAACGGCCGAGACCAAAACTGAACTCTTGATAAAGTGCCAGTGACTGAAGAGAAACCAACCAACTACCAGTGAAAATTAATTTATCAGCGCCCTGCTACCTTGGGAGATGGGGACAGTGAGTTGTCCTAGACGGAATCAGTAAATATTTTGAGTTAGGAATTGTTTTGCCTGCCTGTGTTGCTTCTGTCCAACACTACAACGTCCTCTTTTCCTTTGTGGGTTTCACTCTTCAGTAAATCCCTTGTGATGCTTATGCCGTTTCAGCTTCTTCTTCCTAAAGAATGCAATTGGCAAGAGCCTCTTCGCTAATGAGAAATGGGATACTCATAATGTGGCATGCACTGATGCTGATTACTCAAATTATCACCCATGGTGGTTTGAAATTGGATACAATTTTAAGTCAAAGCTTTGCAAACTCAAGTGGCTAGACCACTTAGTCCCTATGGTGCTGATGATTGCAAAGGGTGAGTTTATGGCCAATGCTCTCTGATAACCCTGGAAAGCTTACACAGAAAAGAGGACAAACAGAAAGCCTTGAATGTACGACTCAGAATACAGTGGAAAATCAAAGAGCATCAACAGCAGCATTAAAGTAGTCTTTAGAGTCACTATGCTTGAAGATCATGCTCAGGGACTATTTATAAATGTTACAGGGGTGCTGCATCAATTAAAGGAGCCACCTTGGCAGGACTCTTAGGCCAAGATAAAGGTACTACTGGGGAAAGAATAAGACCCTAACATGCTGGCTGGACATATTGGGCATAAACAGATGAGGCTGAGAAAAAAAAAATTAACACTCAGAGTCTCCTGAACCTTTCTTGTAAATTTAAGTAGCCCTTTATCCCGTCTAAGGGGATAAATCTAAAGGTATCAATCTAGCTTTTGAAAGATTTCCACTGGAGTGTTCTCCTTCCAAGAAATGCTGACTCTCCTCAGAACCGGCTCTTACAACACCCCACTGCCCCCCACCCCCATAAGAACTGTTAGATCTCAAGCCATGTGTGACTGTTGTATGCCTGTAATCCCTGTGTTCCTGAGGTGGAGGCAGGAGGATGAGGTTATTCAAGGCATCCTTGGCTATATAGTTAAATTTAGGTCAAGCTCTGGCTAAGTGAGATCTTGTCACCAAACCAAACCAAAAGAAATAGACTTGTTAGATATCACCCAAGTGTGGTGCTCATGTCTGTAATCTTAGGGCTTAAGAGACTGGAGGCAAAAGGGCTTCAGGTGGGCTCCATAGTGAGTGGGATGTGTGGGAAATCCCTGCCTGGTCTTAACAAACAATGAAAACAAACCATTCATTAGATCTCAGCATCTCCCCAGTTGCCCAAGGGGAAGGGAAACATGGTCACATTGTGTACATCTGTTCTAAACCTACCTTTCCCTTCCACTCTATTCTTAGAAGTTCTTAGCATGACTCTCCCTTGACCAGCCAGCACCACAATTGGATGTGCACTGTCGTTTTCCTAAGTTCTCCCTCTGCTTATGTCCATTGAATGGTATCTTTAAAAGAATGTTTTAATTTTAATTTGTGTATGTGTGTGTGTGTGTGTGTATGTGTCACATGTGAAAGGGAGCTAGAGGACTGCAGAAGAGGGCATCAGATTCCCAAGCAGTCTTGACCCAATTGACATGGGTCCTGGGAACCAAACTCGTCCTCTGGAAGAGCAGTAAATGCCCTTGACTGGTGAGCCATCTCCTCAGCCTTGAAAAACTCTTTTTAATAAATTCTGACTTTTTTTGTTAAAAAAAAAAACAACATTGTGTTATAAGATGACCAACTACCTTGGTTTGCCCAAATCTTAAGGATTTCCTAGGTTGTGGTACTTTTAATATTTTTAAATATAAAAATTACTTTATTGTAATGAAATCACAATTAAAAACATCATGTGCTATATTAATATAGCCTCCCAGATTCTTACCCAGTTGATCATCCTTTTAGGAGGACACTGTCTCAAGAAGTATGTTGGCGAGAGGCTAGAGAATGTGGCTCAGTGATAAAATACTTGTGTAGGATAAGCAAGGTTTGATTGACACACACAGGTTAGCTGTTAAACTACCCTACATATTTCCGTGTATACCCTTAGATTTGTATTGGTTTAGCCAGCGAAGCTTCTTTTGGCGATGTTTCCTGTTCTAGAGGTCGTGGGACTTGAGTAATGTGGACGATCACAAGGGCAAAGCCTCACATGACAGACAAGTTACATGAGGCGAGCAAGCCATATGTGGCAAAAAAAAACAAAAAACAAAAACAAAAACAAAAAAACCCCATGTTTTCCCATAGAGGCATTTACAAAAATTAACAACAGCCAGTTGTAACGAACAATGTGACATAAACTCACTCCTATCTGCTACACCTGGAAGGGGCATAAAAACACATTCTAGCTAGGCAGGTAGCAGCGCATGCATTTATCCCAGCACTTGGGAGGCAAAGGCAGGGGATCTCTATGAGTTTGAGGCCAGCCTGGTCTACAGAGTGAGTTCTAGGACAGCCAGAGTTACAACACAGAAACCCTGTCTCAGAAAAACAACAACAACAACAACAACAACAAAAACAAAACAAAAAAAACCACTTGTTTTCTTGCAATTTCCTCATAAACACTCAGAATTTGCCTCACACAACTCCATTCTTGGACCATGTTCTGACCTATAGTGGTTAATGCATGTTGCTTGCACCCATCCATGGAACCTTTCAGGTGAAGGGGTAGAGTTGGCACGCAGCCAAGGCACACAGGCTCTGGGAGTCAGGTGAGAGGCAAAAGGCAGACTCAGTTTATTACAAGGGGAAAGCCTATTATACCCTCCACCCGGCCCAGCGTCCCATTGGCTGCCAGACTGCAGCTGCTGCTCCCTGGGTGTGTCCAGGGAGGTCTGTCTCTTGGCATGCCTGGGTAGGTCGGTCTCTGTGTACGTCCATGGGGGTCTCAGGCCTTGTTCTGTCCAGTGGCAGGTCCAGTTTTCTCCTACAAATGCAAACACTGAAAACTGGTCAATATGCTGAGAATAAATAATAGTGCTCAGCTGTGGTTTGATCATCTATATCAATCACTTCCCGTCTGAGGCTGAAGGGACATTTGTGGAAGAGAGGGTAGAAATAACGTAAACAGCTAGTGGATGGGGAGGATAGCTGTGAAATGCTGACTTCTGGATATGACATACCTGTTGCACACAGCAACTCATTGCAGCTATGATTACTTAAATAAACCCTGCATAAGATCAAGCCAGTCAGAATTCCAGCATTTTTTGAGGGGGAGGGGACCCTAAGACCCCATGCTTATCTGAGGAGCTATTGATAGTTAATGGCTACTGAAGGAGAGACAGCCACTCTCCTTTGGGGGTGTGACTACTGTAGGTAGGTTGCTCATACAACAGTGTATGGTTCTGTACTATGTATAGAAAAGAACACTAATTGGACTCAGGATTATTAGTAACAGTAGAAAAAGTAGGACATGAAGTTGGAGAGATGGCGTGGGGATCTTGGGAGCAGTTAGAAACAGGTTGTAGTAGATGGATGTGACATTGTGTATAAATGAAATTCCTTCCTTCCGTCCGTCCTTCCCCCCTTCCTTCCTTCCTCCCTCCCTCCGTCCCTTTCTTCCCTCCCTCCATTCCTCTCTACCCTCCTTCTCTTTCACATGACCTTTCTATGTGTAGGTAGTCCTGGTTGTCCTGGAACTCATTTTGTAGACGAAGCTGGCTTGATCTAAGCCTGCCTCTGCCTCCCAAGTGCTGGGATTAAAGGTGTGTGCCTCCACTGCCCAGCTTGTGTCTGAAAATTTTAAAGAATAAATGAAATATTGTTTAAAAATTCAATATTCGTAAGAGTAGCGTCAGTGTTATAGAAAAGTTGCACAAAATACCATCTGTAAGCTGGAGATAATGGTGGGAGCTGCTCTAGTGAATCTAGTTACCCTGATTTCAGAAGAAACAATAGAACCCTAAAATGTACAGTCGAGGTGATACCACTTAAGAATCAGAGCTAGAGTGGGCACAATTAACATAATAAAGCACATGGATAGGGTGGTGATAATAGTATGTTCCCATTAAAAAAAAACTGCAATGCTTGACTATGAAATTCCCCAGGGACTGTTTCTTGCCATGTAGATGCTGACGAGGTACTTGGCAGTCTTCTAGACACTGTTCTCAGATCTACCAAGCCAATTCACAAATCTGGGATCCCTACATGAGGACAGAAGCTAAATGTCTTTGAAAAAGAGTCCTACTGCTTGCTATGCGATCACACAAACACATGTGCTACAAACCCTGCAGGCCTCCCTCACACTGGGACCTGTCCTCGTTTATTAGAGAATCATGACCAAGGGAAAAGAAATACCTCTGACCTTCTCAGAGTTTTGGATACTGCTCTTGCTGGTTTTGATACAGGGTCTCACTATATAAGTCCAAGCTGTTCTGGGGCTCACTATGTAGCCCAGGTTGGGCTTTATTTTGCTATAATCCTGCCCTAGTCTACCAACTACTGGGATTATAGCCATGCACCATCACTCCTGACTCAAAGCTAATTTTTGGATCCTCAATATGATACTTTGGTTTTTTCACAGAGTGGTATTAATTGATGTCACCTCCCAAATGTCCATACAAGGCTGATTGATGAAACTTTAATGATTGGAGGGAGTTGGGGTGTTGCATGCCCAGAGCCAAATTTAGTGCCCTAAATAGCCACTTACTACCTACCCATGTGTGTGACCTAACATCCTTGTTACTATTAGGTAAATAAGTTTTGGACTATACCAACAAACCCTTTAGTTTCTACAAACCCAAAGGCTAAGAATATCATCTGATAACATCTGAGGCCTATATCAGATTCCTCTGTTTTCCTGTAAACTGGTCTCCTGATGTTGCCATCAATGTATTTGAAAAATGTCTTGATTTCTGATTTTCTTTGTTCTGTTACTATGACCATGTCATGTAACTATTACCATGTTGGAACATGGTATTTGGTATAACTTAAGTCTGTGTTCCTAGGCATGGCCAGTCATATTTTGCTTTAGAATAAGCAATCATTTTCTTTCTTTCTTATATTTTTTGCAATATCCATTTTTAAAAATATTTTTAGGAACATTTTAGTTTTTTAAAAAAGTACTTATTTTTATTTCATGTACATTGATGTTTTGTCTGTATGTATGTCTCTGTGAGGGTGTCAGATAATGCAGGCACTGGGAATTGAACCCTGGTCCTTGGGAAGAACAGCCAGTGATCCTAACTGCTGAGCCATCTCTCTAGCCTCTAGAATAATTACACATTCCCTTTGAACTGAGGGCTGTGTTTTTTGCTTCAACAATGGAGATATATTAGATGCAGTCCCTGTCTTACTGTTTTTCACTGCAAATTTGCACCCGTCTCAACAGAATCACCACACATTATTTTTTTGACACACTGGCCTTTGGAAAGAGAGTTTTATGGGAATAATCTCTGCAACTTAACCTCTTCCTCATTTCATCCTTGATACTGAACCAATACCGAATCCCAATAAAAATGAGTAAAGCCATAACCAAGAACTTAAAACATGGAAATGTAATGACTTCAACCACAACCTTTATCTTGCCTGCTTAACCTATGGAAAAAGCTGTAAGATTTTGAAGGATGATTGTGGATTATTGTTAATTGACCAGGTGCTGGCATTGCTAATCAGAACTGTGATTCCCACACTGATGTTTTATTTGTATTTTAGAAATCTATTTTATTTTTTGAGACAGGGTCTCACTATATAGCCCTGGCTGGCCTAGAACTCACTATGTTTACCAGGCTGGCTTTGGACTTAACAGCTATCTGCTTGTCCCTGCCTCCTCAACACTGGGATTAATGGTGTGTGCCACCGCACATAGCCTTTATTTTTATTCATGTGTAAATGTATGTGTGTCTGTGTGTATTTATGTATAGGTCCATGTGGGTGCGCTTGGAGGCCAAAAGAGATCGGAGCTAGAGTTACAGGTAGTTGTGAGCTCTTCATCATGCATGCCAGGTCCTCTGCAAAAGCAGCAAGTGTTCTTAACCACTGAGCTGTCTCTCCAGCCTCCCAAGGTGATATCATTACTGAACAAAATTAACACAGCATTTGGTACATGTTGCCTTAGCAAATATTATCAAAAACAGCTTGCCTTCCTGGATGTGGAGCTGTGTAGTAGAAAACAAAAAGGTTGGGGTCTGAAGAAATGGCTCAGAGATTAAGAGTATTCATTGTTCTTATGGAGGATGGGGCTTCAGTTCCTTGCACCCACTTGGTGAATCAGAACCATTTGTCACAGTTTCAGGGGATCTGATGCTTTCTTCTGAGGTCTGCAGCACCAGGCATGTACTCATGTGGTATACGTACACACATGCAGGCAAAACACCCATATACATGAAATAAATCTAAAACATAATTTAAAAAAAGAAATTAAAAATGTTTACCCTTATTCTCTAATCTCAGTGTTATCTTGCTGTCGTAATCTATTACAGGAGGAAGTTGGTTGTCTTTTTTATTCCCCAGACAGGGTGATGACAGTATTCTAAAGTTGACATTGGACAGGAAGAATGAAGCACATTAAATGTTTGATGGACAAAGGATAGAAGATAAACCCCATGAAAGTTCAAGTGTCTGTTACATGGATGTTTCTAGATGGCTGAGCCATTTGGAGCATGTTAAGACATGTCCTTTAAAAAAAATCAGTTAAAGGATTTCGTATGTTCCTTGCTAGATCGCTTGTTCAGCATGCATGAGGCTCAAGATTCAAATCCTAGTACCACACAAACTCAGTGTGTTGGTGCTCACCCAGAGTTCTAACACTTGGGAGATAAAACACAGGAGCATCAAAAAAGTTACCTTCAATGACATAGGAAGATTAAGGTCAGCCTGGAAAACATGTGGCCTGCCTCAAAAATAAATAAATAAATAAGTAAATAAATAAATAAATAAATAAACAAACAAACAAACAAACAATCACACCAAAGTCAAGATGTTTTCTTTCTGTTTCTTTTTCCTTTGTTTCTTTGTTTCTTTCTTCCTTTCTATTTTTGAGACAGGGTATCTCTGTGTAGCCCTAGCTGTCCTGAAACTTGCTCTGTAGACCAGGCTTCAACTCTATAATCTGCCTACCTTTGCCTCCCAAGTGCTGGGATTAAATGTCTGGGCCACCACCACCTGGCTCAAGTTATTTTCTTAGGCATTATCCACCACAATTAAATCCATCTTCAGAAGCCTCTCTGGATTTATAAGATAATATATATTATATTTAGGTACATTGCTCTGACCCATTTACTGGGTAAACTGTAAGACTGCCAATGTTGTGTGAGATCTGAAGAAATGGATCAACAACAAACCTGAACTACAGTGTAGACACTTCTGTTCCTTGGGCCTCATGACTCAGCAGACTCTTAAAACTAGCACCTGACAATACAGAAAGATAAACCATACAGCAAATTCTGAAATCCTCCCAAGTAACAAGTCTGATTATCTACTTTAGAGGCAAAAAAAAATAAACTAGCCTGATGTGGTGGCCCACACCTTTAACCCCAGTACTTGGGAGACACAGGCAGATGCAGGAGGATCTCTGCGTTCCAGGACAGCCTGCTCCACATAGTGAGTTCCAGTATGACTGAGACTATACAGAAAGAACCACTTTCAAAACAAACAAAAAAAAAACAAAGCAGAAAAGAAAAGAAATAAACCAGTAAACTAGTTTAACAAGTTGGTTGGCTACTAGAGGATGGGGAAATACAAGATAGGAATTTGGTGATAAGGATCCTCAGTTGAGACACATATGCACAGACCTTTAGAATGGGCCGTACTGTGAAGATATAACTGCCTCCAAGGTGTATCTGCCGTGGCAGAGGCCACGGTGACCTAATGACCTATTTGAAAGATGTTAGTTGACCTGCTTTCTCATCTATCTTAGTGCTTGTTTAGTAGGCACACAGATAAATGCCTGAGACTGTTGAGGTGGGGCCTGTGTGTGGACTCAACAATTTTCGTCACTGAAGCTGATCTGTCCACTGCCACTGTTGGAATAGGCAGCCTGCTTATCAGCAGAGACCAAACACTGAAACACCAGAATGGCTCCGTTCTTCAGGGGGAGCCCATAGTCAGTTGCCTGGTGGAAGATTGGTTATACTGGAACTCTTCATCATGTAGTAGATTCTTAATGTCGTGACAGGACGAGAAACGTATTTTGAATATGGATTTGCATTCCATGTTAATAGCACTTCTGTGAGTACCATCCTGTGGACTCCCAGAATATTTTATTCATCACCATGGTAATCCCTTCTAATGTTGCCACTGACAAAGAATTCACCTTTAGGATGGAGAAAGTGTGGTGGTTGGTCAATCCCCACGGAACGTATTGGTTTCTATCAAGCATTCCATCACCCAGAAAAATGTGGCTTGATAGAATGGTGGAATATTTTTGCTGAAAGCTCAGTTATGGTACCCAGTAGAAGTACCAAGCAAGTTTAGGGTATTTTCCTAAAGAACCTTGTAAGCACTTTCAATAGCTACAGTTTATTTTATTTTTATTTTTGTTTATTGCTGTGTATGTGACACGTGTGTGGGTGCCAAAAGAATCCAGAACAGGTGCATCAGATTCCCTGTAGCTGGAGTCATAGGTGGCTGTGAGTCACCACCCCATGTGGGTGCTGGGAACCAAACTTGGGCCTCTAGAAGAACAGGAAGGACTCTTTTCTTCCCCTGAGACAGGGTTTCTCTGTTGTAATTCTGGCTGATCTGGAACTCACTCTGTAGACCAGGCTGGCCTGGAACTCACAGAGATCCTCCTGCCTCTGCCTCCCAAGTGCTGGGATTAAAGGTGTGTGCCACTACTGCCTAGTTGAGGTATAATATTTTCAATAGTTTTGGTGTTATTTTATCCTTTTAGTATGAGTTTTCCATGTGCAGTGGTTTATTTCGAAGTGTATTTTTTAAGTTTCCAAAGATGGACATTTTATTTATCATTGTTTCCAATTTAGTTTCCAATTTAGTTTCATCGAGGTCAGAAGACTGTGATTTGAACGAGAGTGATTCTTTGAAATGTGCTGACATGTGCTTTCTTGTGCCTAGTTTATGGTTTTCATAAGTGTTTCCTGTGCTGGGTCAACAATAGATGACACATTGCCTTTGTGTAGATTAGAAATATTAGCTCTATTTTTTTTAGGTAGATGCAGTACCACGGTTTGTAAGTGATTTGGCAAGCGGAACATACAATCAGTGTGGCCCCATTTGTTCCTTTGGTTTAGTGCTTTCATAAGTGAGCACCTGTGACTGGTTCATGTGTTCTTGCAAAGGATGTTTGCTTTCTAGTTGCTAGGTATAGTGTTTTATAGATATATCTACCCAAAACAGCTTGTTCTCATTTTCTACATCATCACTGACTATTTTGCATACTTTCATCTATCAATATCTAAGAAGGTCTCTTAATATGGAGGTGGGCTTATTTATTTCTCCTTGTAATGCTGTTAGTTTTTCCTTGACATATTTCAGAGTTGTAACTGAATACAGTTAAGACTTGGAGTGTTTATTTTTATAGATAACTGAAATTTTATTTTATTTCAGATGAATGTAACTATAGGACTTTTGTTTTTGCCGGGTGTGGTGGTGTACGAATTTAATCTCAGCACTTGGGAGGCAGAGGCAAATCTGTGAGTTCAGGATCAGCCTGGTCTATATAGTGAGTTCCAGGCCACCCAGGCTGAATAGAGAGAAACCGTCCTAAACATAACAACAACAAAAGACTTCTGCTTTTTTAAAAACAGACAACTGTCACAGCACACAGCATTTACATTTCAAATTCTTTTATTTTAACGACATGTGTGGGCAATTTGAGAAGAATATTATTAAGATCATGATCAAAACTACCTCTTAGGATTTAAAAAGGACTCACAGTATCAGTTATTCAATCTACTGTATAATCATATATATGAAATCAAAATTGAATGTCAGGATTTACCCAGACATTAAAAAAATGTTAGTTTTCAGTGGCCTGTCAGTGATGGCCTGTAGACAAAATCTGGTGTTGGCCTATTTTTGTATACGGTTATATATTAACAGACTGTTTAAAAAACAACCAAATAACAACAAAAAAGAAGAATATGTGACCGAGACACACATGTCTTACAATTATTTATCATCTGGTTTTATACAGAAAAAGGTTGTTGACCTCTTTTCTGTACAAAACCAATTGAGAAAGAAAACTACTGGCATGTCCTGATGCATATTAAACTAGACGCGCTGCAGTAAGCAGCCAGTGCCAACAGCACGGTTCACTCCACAAATGAGGCCCTTTTGTTTGAATATGTGCATTTCCAAAACAATTTCATCTGGCAGGCTGCGATGCTACTTCACTCGCTCCTTGGTAATTAGGCCCACACGTGAAATCACAGTAAGCTTCGGGACTCAAGTGAAGCAGTGCACAGTGTTTCCAATGTCAGTAGTTATTAGTGGTTTGACACCACTTAAATGTTAATAAGTCGATAATTTAGATATTGTTGATAGACACGGCGCATTATTTGAATGCTATCTGCGAAAATGTGTGATCATCCTGATTCATTATTTGCAGAAGCAAGAATAACTAGTGAACTTGTGGGATATTTTACTCCAGTGTGCTGCTTTTTGGTTTGTAAAAGGGCTTCCTATTGCCTAGCAGCTGTGAAGCCTGATGCATTGCAGCTCTGCTTCCTACACATTTACACCTTTGTGCTAGCAGCTCAGCTCTCCACAGGTAAAGGTCAATTGTTATTATAGTTGAAGGTGCCCAATCACATCAAAGACTCTGATCACCCCCAGCCGAGTATGCTAAGAGACCATTGTGTTGTGATGAAGGCCTATACATGGAGTGGGGGCTTGGGTAAAAGATTAAAGGAGCTAGTAGGGGACCGAGCAGCAGAATGGAGAAGCAGAATGGAGAAGCAGGACAAGCAGAATGAGGAGAATTGGGAGAGAATAGTGTGAGAGGATGATGGAATGAAGTCTCTGCCGAGCCGCCCAGGTATTGAATCCCCTGAGAATTGTCAAGGCTTGTAATTAATAAACACCATGAAAAAAAAAACAACGATGGACTTTTAATCTACGAAAATATGTGTGAACATCCTGATTCATTAATTGCAGAAGTAAGAATAACTAGTGAACTTAGTAGATACTTATTCTAAACATGGGAAATCGAATATAACATGAATGCAGTAGGGGGACTATCTTGAGGGAGGAAGGAGACTTAGGGGTAGGAAATGGTCCAGTGGGGGCAGGCATTTGAGAGTAATGTGAAGCAAATGTGAGCAAAGTATGATGATACATATGTATGAAAATACCACAAAGAGACTCATTATTTTATACGCTTATTGAAATTAAGTTCTAAAAAGGGAAGTGGATAAAAAGGAAAGCAAAATTGAAAAACCGTAACAAAACCCTCCGGAACACAAAGACTAGGGTCTCTCAGTCATTGCTCCCAAATTGGCCTGGGCTTCTATATAAGTTTACAATGGTTGCAGTGGGAAGCTTGTGTAGCTCATCAGCAAGACTTTTAATACACAGTATGTAACAGGCCCTTGAGCAAATGCTTTCAAAATAAAATCAGCTCGGGGTTGTTCCATGTACTTGGTTTCAGTCTGTTGATTAGACAGTTCCTAGCCAGTGTACTATATTTAAGTCACAGAAGAACATGATTTCCCTTCTTCAAGCCAAGACGGCTAATCATCAAATTACTTCCTTATAAATCTGTATCTTTTGTGTACTACATGTATGTATGTATGTATGTATGCGTGTGTGTGCATACGGGTGTGTATGTTTACAGGCCAGAGACTGTCAGATGTCTTCCTCTATCACTCTCTCTACCTTATTATTTGAGAGTCTCTCTCACCGATTCTGGAGCCCATCAAATAGGCTGGCTGGCCAGTGAGCCCCATAGCTTCCCAGGGCTGGGATTACAGGTGTGCATTTCCAGACCCAGCTGTTTATATAGGTGCTGGAGATTCAAATTCAGGTTCTCAGCTTGCAGAGCAAGCACTTTATTATGAATATGCACTTCAAATTCACAGTAACTGCTGAAGTTTTGGATTATCCTTTTTTTAAAGGATATTCACAATAATTCCTAAATGTCAGATGTTTTATTTGTGTATATGAAGTTCAATTCAAAATGCCATTGTTCTTTTCCTTTCTTTTTACCTCCTTTTAAGTGATTTTAAGTTAGCATAAAAAGTAATGAGTTTCATCATGGTATCTTCATGTGTGAGTGTTTATGTGTTTACACTTTATTTTTCATTCACTGCTCCCCTCTACTGCCCTTTCCAGTGATCCATCTACCTCCAGCTATTCCTCCCACTTCTGCTTTCTTATCACACATATTCAATTACATTCTCTGTTTCCCAACTGTTGTGTGACAAAAACTTTTCCTGGGGAAACACAACATACATACATGTCTACTTACCCTACTTAGGGAATGCATGACAGATCGAAATCTAATTTAGTGAACCGCTGAGTTCTGGGGAGGGGGTCACATACAGCACCAGAATGATTCAAAGACAGCTGCATCACCAAGGCCCACCTGAGCATGGATGACAGCTCACAAAAGCTTGGAATCTGGAGCACACTGCATAGCCTGAAGGTAGTTCAGGTAGAGAGTGTCCTAAAAGAGTGGAACTAATCTTTCAAAACAAAAAAAAAAGGAATAAATTATCAGTTCTGCTAGCACACAGTAGGAAAATAAAACCCTCCATTTTGTCTCAATACATCCTCCATTCTGAAGCTCATGAAGGAAATGGTTTCGGTATTCTCTTGCTAGACTGAGCTGGGAAGGTGACCCTGAGAATGGCTTTCATTGCTTAGGCATCTTTATGATTGTGGTCAGTATTGTCATGCAGGCAATCAAACTTCAGAACTTTTTCTGTTTTTTTCTTTGTCTTTTTTTTCTTTTTTCCCCCCTTTCTCTGTACATCATGTTGCCCTTGAACTCACAGAGATCCACCTGCCTCTGCTTCTCATGTGCTGGGATTAAAGGCGTGTGCCACCACCACCCAGCTCAGAGCTTTTTCTAATGTCATATAATTGGCTAGCCACATGAGAAACATCAAGACTAATCATTAAAAAATATTTATAGCTAGGTATGGTAGCACATGTCTTTAAGCAGAAACAGGCAGATTTCTGTGAGTTAGAGGCCCACCTGGTCTACACGGTGAACTCCAGGCCAGCCACTACTGCATAGTGAGCTCTTGTATGTTTCCATATTCCATGGAGTATCACTCAACTGAGTTATATCAACAAAACACATTTTTTTTAGCAATTTATTAACCCATGTACCGTATTTATCAAATGCTGTAAACTTAAAGGCAAGTCATGAATTCCGGTAGCCAGTGTTTTGATTTTGTTTTCTTCTGTCAGACAAGGACCAACTTGATTAGTATCAATTTCATTAGAGACTTGCGTGCTGGCTAGTTTTGTGTTAACTTGATACAAGCTAGAGGCATTTGTTAAGAGGGACTTTCAATTGAGAAAATGCCTCCATGCGATTTGCCCGGAGGCAAGCCTTTAGTGCATTTTCTTGATTGATGATTGATGTGGGACTCCTAGACCACTGTGGGCAGTGCCATCCCCAGTCAGGTATTCCAAGGGTGTATAAGAAAGCAATATGAACAATCCAGTAAGCCTCATTTGTCCAAGGCCTATGTTTCAGTTCCTACCCTGCTCTTTAGTTCCTGTTGTGACTTCCCTCAGTGATGGAGCAGAACAAGAGAGCTGTAAGAGGAAATAAACCCTTTCCTCCTTATTACTTTTGGTCATGGTGTATTATCACAGCAATAGAAACCTAACTAAGGCAACCTGAGACATATTTGGTCATTGAACTGCACTTACGAGGCTATACCGATAAGAAAGGAAACTGCGTGTCTTCAGAGTGACACACTCTGTGAGATGACACAGTGTCAAAATGTTCAGGAACATGTCTTGCAGTTCTTGCACAACACTTCAGTCAGCCACATGAGGCAATTGTGGGAAGACTTTCTGAGATATGAATCCAAAGTTGCTATTTAGAATTTTATTTAGACATTGCAGGGAGCCTGAAAATGCTTTTTTAGTTGCCTCAATGTCTTACATGTTTGCTCTCAGTAGAGTATGCCAACTGCATCTTCAATGATCTTTCAAGAACATCATGGCAATGCTTTTCCTCCCCTGAGCAAAACGCCCAGATAACTTGCCATGTGGTGTTGTATCATCCCAGTTACTACTTCATTAGCAACTAGATGATCTTTAGCCTTTCCCTCCTTGCTGTTTTTCTTCTCCCTTCTGCTGTGAGTTTTACTTTTCCACTTGGCTTTCAGGTGGCTTGAATAGAGGTGCCTTTCTTGATACACCCTGGCTTGCCACACTTCTGGTCTTAATTTCTAATTTCAACCTTGCATTGGTATCCAAGACCAGTTGTGGATTCTGATCCTGGCAAGTGCCCATATACTTTTGTTATCCCTGCTGGGAATGCTCACCTCTGTAATGTTTGGGAAGCTCCAACATTGCCTGGGTTTTGTGAACTGGTTTGTCCAGTAGGGCCTCCAAATTGTCATTTGTTTCATCTGCCAGTAAACCGTGATTTTTTTTTTTTTTACTATAGTATCTTGTAAGTTCATCAGAAATGACCTCAGAAAGCCTGACTTGAGTAGATTGGAAGCCTTCAAAATGATTTCTCCATGTTCTCATTTCAAGTTCAAGTTACTGAGATTTAACTCCTCTTTCAGAAGAAGTTAAATATTTACCAGGGGGGATTTTCACCCCACTCTGGGACTCTCCCTGTTGTGTTAACACAATGTTTCTTGACCTTATGAACTGCTTATCTCTGAGAACATCCTGAAAAGCGATTTTTGCCCCTAGAAGTGTTACAGGGATAAACCACTTTTAAAGAAGGTTTCTGGGGTATAGACTTTGGTTTTGGTACCTCCCCATAACCACTTCTACTGTTATCTGGATTTTGAACTCCTCATCATCTGCGCTTTGAAATATTAAATGAAAATATGCTGCAATTGCATTCATTCCACTGTGCATTAAGGCAGATAGTTTACCACTTAATTAGCAGAATCTTGCTGGATTATTGCATTGTCATTGAAGGCACCTTCAATTCCTTTTTCGGCTATTTGTGGAAAGCTGAAATAAGGGAAGAACTCACCATAGCGAGTCTGGTTTGAGAGATGAGTTGCTTTATACAGTTCATAAAAATGCTCTTGCTCACAATCACCATCATCAAACCCACAGTGAATCAGGAATCTGCATGTTCTTGGTTACTGTAAGAAACACTGTTTATTCCTTCTCAAAACTGCCAAGTCTATCTAATACCAATGTTTCTGATACCCCTGCCTCCTTAGACATAGCTGACTCCCTCTACTCTTACCAGAGCAATCATCACCACCCCAAATGTTCACAAACCTTATTGAAATTGGCATCTTAAAAAAAAAGATTATTTATATATTTATTTATTTATTTATTTATTTATTTATTTATTTATTTTTGAGATAAGGTATCTCTATGTACTCCTGGCAATCCTAGGACTTGCTATGTAGGCTAAGTTGGCTTGAAACTCAGAGAGATCCTCCTGCCTCTGCCTTCTGAATCCTGAGATTAAAGAGGAGTGCACTACAATACCTAGTCTATATTCATTTTTAAATTTTTATTATTTTCTGTGTATGAGTGTTTTGCTTGCATGTGTGTGTGTGCACCACATGCATGCTTAGTGCCTGCAGAAACCAGAAGAGACTGTCAGATCTCCTGGTGTTATACACAGCTGTGAGCTACCTCATATGGGTGCTGGGATCCCAACTTGGGATAGCAGAGTCAGTTCTCCAGGTAAACCAGAAGTCCTGCTAGACATGGGTACAGTTTGATATAGGCCATATCAAATAAACTTTCTAGCTTTGGAGTTACTGTAGAAATCATCTGGCCAGACATCCTTCCCAAACACACATATCCATAGATGCCAGTGACACTTGTTGGCATGATAATTTTGACTTTTAATAGCGGGTGAACTGAAAGCGGGCAAGTGGCTTAAAATTTGAAAAACATCCTGGCATGTGTTACTGTCTTCACTCCAGGACTGTCAAGATTCAGCCAGGATGGAGCCTGCCCATAGGTGACAGTGAAAATATTCTGAACCTATGGTGCATATCTTAATAGATCACAGTGATTATCTCAGTTCTTCAGTGTCTTCAAAATGGCTGGCAGAAATATCTTCCTCCTGTAACAAGGAAGTGAAACAATCAGTTCTTCACCAATGACAGTCCCTTTCTTTTCTGTTGTTTATGCAGTTCTTGGACATCTTTGGGGTTATTCCATTTATAAAGGCAACAGTGACCTCAGAATTCAACTGCAGCAATTTTGTTTTGTTTTAGTTAAAACTGTTTTTTTTGTTTTTGTTTTTGTTGTTTTACAATTATGTATTTATTTGTGTGGGTGTGGGGCCAGGCACCCTGGCAGTATGGGGGTTGGGAGTGAGAGGACAGAGAACAAGTTGCAGGAGTTGATTTTCTGCTTCCCCCATGCAGGTCCCTGGGATGGAACTCTGCCTGTTAGGCTTGGACATAGGCACCTTTGCCTGCTGAGCCATGCGGGCAACCCAAGTTTTGTTTTAGAAGAAAGGCGTTCTGGCAGTTTTCTTTTCAGGTGATTTGTTTTTGGTGGACTGGTGAAAACACACTCAGGATAGCCAAACCTCCCATTAGCACTAACCCAGGGCCTCCTTTCCTTGGTGTCCAGTAACCTTCTGAACTGTTTGTCCTTGCCTTTCAACAGTTCAGCGTGAGCATCTTCACCGTCCTTAGTTCTGTTGAAAACAACAGAAACAGTAGTAGAAGAAACCTTTTGGCTTTGCCACGTTGAATTCATGGCTGATAGCGTGAAAAGAAGAAAAAAAGATGTCAAGTCCTTCAGGGTGTTTTGGCCGGCAAGGGTGTGTACAGGACAAGTACTGGCACCTTCATATGTTGCGTCAGCAGACATTCCATCTGCTTCTTAACTCTTGGCTGGTTCTGTTATGTGCCTTGCAAGCATTTCTCTCATTGTTTTCTGATCCCCTTCCACCTGTTTCCCGAAGTGCTGTAGGTTCCTTCAGCAGTTCATGATCTGAGCTGTTCATCAAGATGTAAACTCGGTCAATTGGCCTGGGCAGATTGAGCCAATTCTGAAAAGATTTCCCAACACATTGTCTTTATAGGAACCAAACAAAACATTCCAGAACTACCTCTTGGAACAGGAATGTGGAAACAATGGTTATAATGATGCCCATAAAACAGAGGTAGTACCCATCCCTGTGGGACAGAAAGGTCTGTCTCTGTGGCAGCTTGAGCAGCAGTATTGCCCAGCACTACTAAGGGAAGAATGGCTGGTGCCTGTGTGCTGCTCTTACAGGGATTCCCCAGCTCTGAGTGCAGAGCTAACTTCTCCTCTCTGCTAGTTTGTAATGGCCTCAGACTTTTTTATGCTTGTAGAAATTTTCACTTGGATATTTAACATAAAGAAAACTTTATACATTAACATTATAATTTGTGTGTGTGTGTGTGTGTGTGTGTGTGTGTGTGTGTGTTTGTGTTGGTCAAAGGACAACTGGTGGAAGTTGTTTCTCTCCTCCTACCATCTGGATCCTGGGGCTTAATGCAGCATCTCAGTGGCCAAGTAAGACTTTAGTTAATGAAAATGCATTAACAATTCTTAGAATTCCATGAAACAGTCCCACACAGATTATTGTCTATAGCAACATCCAGCACAAGAAATAGGTTCTACTCAGAATCTGTGAAATTTAAAAGTGAATGGCTCCATTAACTTTCTTTGACAGGCTAACAATGAGGTACTAGATCTATTATTTGCTTTAACTATACACAAATCTATATACACCTAGCAGTTACTCTTTCTCCTGGGCTGGACTGTAATTGACTATAACTGACTGTAATTGACTGACCCATATGGAAATCTGAGTGCCCAACTACTTTTCTTGACCACTTTCTGAATAATTCATTTTGCTTTGCAGTGCTGCAGATTGGTCCCAGGGCCTCATACATGCTATGCAAGTGCTCTACCACTGAACTATACCTGTTGCAACTTCTTAAACTTTAAAGTGAGGTCTTGCTATCTTACTCAGATTGATATTGAACTCAGACTCCTCCTGCCTCAGCCTCTCACTTAGCTGGGATTATAGACATGCAGCGCTGTGCCAGGCAGAATAACCTATGTTCTAGATCTTACTTATGGGATCAGGAAGAGGTTGGTAATTTTTTTTAAATCCTTGCTTAGTTCATCCTCTCCTCAGACTTGTTTCCTTCAGTTTTTTACTTGTATCTCCTAGGTACACTTCCTTAATAAACTACTTGTGCTTGAATCTTGGACTCAGTGTTTACACACATGAAAACTAGTTTACAACAGGGTATATCCATGCAACAAAGCTCCATGTATCATTAATCCAAAACTCTTTAATTTGGCCTCAGGCAGATATTTTAGGAGGAGGGGCAAAAGACAGCCACATTCTTTGCCAAAATATCATAAGAATGGTCTTTAGGCCAGTTGTTAATATCATTCCCTTCTGAGTGAAAAAAAAAGAAATAAAAAGGAAGAGAACATGACTACTTTTAGGTATGGTGGAGGAGAAAGTTTATTGTATGTATGAGGGAGAATATAGTAGCTATGAGAGAGAGCATAGCCAGGGACAGAGACATCTGGGGGACATGACCAGAGTGAGCTGCTGGGTCATGTGAGGAAAGTGGGGAGGGGAGAGGAAAGAGAGGAGAAAGAGGGGAAGCTGGAGACCAAGAGGCCAGAAGGTCAAAGCAAGAGGCCAAAAGGCAGAGTAACCAAAATGGCTGGGATTATATACAGAAGGGCAGGTAGGGGCAGGGAATGGTAGGAGAACCTGGTTGCTATGTTAAATAGGTAACTCAGTCAGCAGTTTGCAAGTTTGAGACCTAACATGTTCTGACAGTTCTTGAGATGGGTCTAGTCCACATTGTTCTATTGTCTTCCAAGCTCTTATTAGGATAGCCAACTAAGCCTTGCTTATTAGTGGTTTACCTGCTTTTTTTAAATGCAAAGTCCCCAAAGTCTTCCACATTCACCCAACAAACAGTGTGGCCAAGCCTCAGCAATAGCCCACTAAAGTTTGAATTAATGACATTGGCAGAGGAGATGTCAAGAGAATGTAATATTGACTATGTCATGTGGTTGTTAGTAGTCACTTTTATGCAGATATACAATGAAAAGGAGCAAGCTGGATGAAGAGAAACACAAAATATACAGAAAAGGAACACCAGGAAGTGTAATGGAGCTAAGTCCAGTGCTCAAGGAGATAAAAAAGTCTAAAATCTGATACTAAATGGAATAAAAGGGGAGTGGTAACCTCAGGGAAAGAGCCCACCTGGCTAAGCTTCTAACTTGTGAAAAGGAAGCAAAGAAAAGTTTAAGAAGTGAAGAAAACCATCAATAACAGAAAGCTGATACAAATGTAACTGAATGACAGCCAAGTTCCAGCTCTACTAAGCAATAGAACCTGGCAGCTTTGGCCATATGCTTCTGGCTTTAGAGTAAAAAATACATGAGGGAGGTTGTAGAATCTCCCTTCCAGGCCAAGAAAAGCAGCAGAGGCCAGGAGTATGTGAGGGGTGTACCTGCATGTAGACCCAGAGAAGCAATTACATGAAGCTGTGTATGTGAAGCTTGAATTGTGTTGGAGCCCCCAAAGATGTTAGAGATGCCAGAATCATGAGATATGAGAGCCGCAGGTGTGGAATCAGCGCAAGAGAGAAGTGTGTTGCAGTCAACAAAGCTGAAAGGAGTTGGAGATCTGAAGTGTGCTTTGACATCAGACATGGAGATGCAAGACGCCCTGCTGTTTTTTAGTCTTGCTTTGGTCTAATATTTCCTCACTATGCTCCTTTTCCTCCTTTTTTAGAATAGTAATGTATATTCTGTGCCATTGTGTTGGGAATATGTGATCCAATTTTTGCTTTTGCTTTTACATGGAGTTACAGTTAAGAGATTGCCTTGAGTCTTAGAAGACTCTTTGGACTTTGAAACAGTGTTGAGATTGAAGGGCTATGGGGACTTAAGAAGCTGGATTAAATGCATTTTGCATTATGACATGGCTACAAGCCCATGGCAGCCAGGGAGTGGAGTGGCTTTTCACAGCAATGGAACAGTGACTAAGACAAAAAGTGCATGTCATTTGACTCCATCCAGTCCCAATAGACAGTTAGTCTTATTTGATAAAGAAAAAAAAAAACAGAATCACAGAAAATAACTTACGAGCCCAAAGTTATTATATCAAGCAATGACACCTGAGTTCATAATGCAGTATTAGGGCTGGGGGATAGAGCTCAGCAAAGGAACACTGACTTGCCTAACTTGTGAGAGATGCTGAGTTCTATATGCACCATCACCAAATACCAAACTGAAGCAAACAAGCAAACAAACAAACAAAAATACTCAAGCAAACCCAAACAAACAATCTTCCATCAGAGAAATATACAGTTAAGATTGTGGGCTCTGTTACCCTAGTGAGCTGTAAGTAAGAGAGAAGAGTCAACAACAACAAAAAACTGACAGGAGACAAGAGCCTTTGTAATCTGTGCTCTGATGATGCCTATCAGCTAGGTCACAGATACCAAACTGGTTGTTTTGACCCTGCTGATATTGACAACCTTCTCTCTTAGGATTCTGGACCAATATCTGCCCTGCTTTTTCTTTGCTCTCTGCATCTCCTGTGGGATACCAGGTTCAAACCAAAAATTTTACTATTAACAGACAATGAAAAGAAACACCAAAGAAACAGCTTGGATAGGATGGAGCTAAGGAGACTTGCCCGGCAAAAACATCTCTAGTGTAAAATACAGACCTTATCAGGGAGCTTGTGTTAAGGAACTTCAGTTTATTTTAGATGTTAGCAAATCTTCTGTAAACCTTCATTCATTCATTTATTTATTTTTGGCTTTTGTGTGCTTCTTCTTTGGTTTCATCTCCTAAACTCTCATGCTATCAAGACTGCTTGACCTTATAATTACCTAAAATCTATCTATCACTCCATGCAGGAGATTGTCAGCCTAACCTTTTTCACAGACCAAACCTCACTCCCCAACCCATGAGATGTTGACATCGCCAGAGATCAATACTCTTATCCACTGAGCCAAGAGCCAGATGTTGATGGCAAAGAGCAAGCAAGAGAACAAGGAAACAAAAGGTATGATAGCTTTGCAATTTTATAGGGCAAGAAGCCAATTAGCTCTGAGCAATTCCTAAAGGAGTCATCATATCACATAAAAATAGTTCTGCTGGCTCCATGAAAAGGGAAAACCAAGGCCCCAAAGGACATCATTGAACACAGGTCATATTACATTTGTGGCATATTGAGTAGTATGCATACTGCATACACGTCACAGTTTGGGAGGAAACATCACCATGAGTGTTCCAAGGTAAGCCATACTGTAGTGGAAGGGGACAATATTGTCTGCCTGGTGACACAGGTGTGTGTGTGTGTGTGTGTGTGTGTGTGTGTGTGTGTGTGTGTGTGTGTTTTATTGGTGTCTAGTGGATTGAGCTGTACTGATGTTGTTCAGTATCCAACAGTGGAGAGTATACACCTCCAAAAGATACACAAAGAATGATCACACCTAAAATGTATATGAAGCCCAAATTTGGGGAGGTCTCTACCACAGATTAAAGGAGTATACATAAAACAACAGTGTTTCTTGTAGCATACAAACCACCCCATAATAATGATTTCAAGCAATTTCCATGGAGAGTAATCACACATGAAGATTCACAACATTGTTAATTTTTATTTGTATAGATTTAGTTTTTTTCATAATAATGAAATATGAAGAGATCTAAGGGTAATCATATTTGAACCCTCTTTGAAACAGCATAATGTTTTTAAGTGAGCACAAGTCATTGAGATTCAATGCTGTATGGTTTTCATTGAATAGCATTAGAACTATAGAGTCAGTAAGACATTAAGAGATTAGTTGCATGTGTAATCTAAAACTACATAATAGTCTGAAATATTTTGTCCCCTATTGAAATTCATTGCTCTGTAGAAAGATTAGGTACAGCTGGAAGAAAACACTAATAGATGTTTTAATTTTTCTCCAGACATACTTTAAATACAGCCTATTCCTTAGTTTACTAGCACTAATAAACATGGATCGTTTGTTAAAATTGTGAAATTTAGAAGATAATACTAGTTTAAAATTTCCTATGTTAGTGGCTGATGAGATAGCTCAGCAGTCAAGAAATCAAGCTTGATGAACTGAGTTAGAACCCCAGGATTCACATGGTGGTTAGAAGGAACCAACTACCATACGTTGTCCTCTGACCTCCACACATGCACTGTGGTTTGCACACGACTGTACATATGCACACGACTATACATGTGCACACACACTGAAAAATATATGTAAAATAAAGTTCATATACTAATATGAGTAATAAAATCTCTTTATTTTCTAATGTGTATTTAATAAACTTTCTGCCAAATGTGTATTTCTTTTTACATCTTACCTGTTCATTTGTTTATTTATTTACAAATGCACAGGCTATTAGTCTTTGTGGCAAGCATTTTTAGCCACCAAGCCATCTCCCTGTCCCCAAATATGTTTTTCTAAAACCCTTTATATTTAAAAAATTTCACAAACAGAAAAACACTCCTGTATGTCATTTATCCTGAATAGAAGGGAAAAATTTCCAACTATCTTGTTAGTGTTCATAACTGAATTGATAAAAATAAATGGACGTTAGATTAGAGGAAGAAAGCTATTCAAATTTACTATGTACTCAAGGACCTCACAGAAAAGCAAAGCAACTGCTTCAACTAAGTATGATCTGGAATTTTATGTGCCCTCTTTATAAATTGTTACTATTACTACTTGGACTGGGGATATGACTGTTCCCTCACCTTTGCATCCATGTAAAAAGTCAGATGTGGCAGTACACAGTTATAACCCAATCACTGATCAGGTGAAGACAGGAGGATCCAAGTGCTGCTGGCCAGCCAGTGTAGCCAATTGGTGAGCTCCAGGTTTGGTGAGAGACCATGAGAGACCAGTCTTTAAAACGTGAATTGGTTGAAACTAGGTGGTGGTGGCACATTCCTTTAATCCCAGCACTCCAGAGGCAGGTGAATTTCTTGAGTTTGAGTCCATCTTGCTCTACAGAGTGAGTTCCAGGTCCGGCCAGGGTTACTACAGAAAAACCCTTTCTCAAAAAAACCAAAATAGAAGAAGAAGGAGAAGGAGGAGAAGGAGGAGGAGGAGGAAGAGGAGGGGGAGGGGGAGAGGGAGGGGGAGGGGGAAGAGGAGAAGGAGAAGAAGAAGAGAGGAGGAGGAAGAGGAAAAAGGAAGATACTCAATTTTACCTCTGACTTTTACCCCTACCACACACACAAACTCATATTTGATAGGCAAGATGTCTCAGTGGGTAAAGCATTTGCCCTGTAAGTCTGATAACTTAAAGAGCTGGGCGGGGAAAAATAGACTCGAAAGTTGTCCCCCTGACCTCTACATGCACGTACTCATACACTCACACACATACAATAATAAATTAAGTTTTTGGAGACAGGGTCTCTCCACATAGCCCTGGCTGTCCTGCAGCTCACTTTGTAGACTAGGCTGGCCTTGAACTCACAGAGATTCAACTGCCTCTGCTTCCAATGTGTTGGGATTAAAGATATATGCCATCACAGCTGGCTAAACTTTTTGATTAACTTTTTAGTTAGCATAAAACATAATGTTTCCTTGTGGCATTTTTCATACATATACACATTGCAATTTGCCCATATATACTCCCATTACTGTCCATTGTTCATCCTATTCCCATAGTCTCACTTTGGCTTTTATGATATTTACATGCCATGAGAGAAAATATGCAAGATTTGTCTTTTTTGAAAAATCTTATGTTTATTCATGTGTTTGTCAACTCACACCACAATGCTATGCTTCTTGGATAACACCTAGTAAGCCCAATGGCGAGAGTCAAGACTTCTGTGATTTGCTACTGATTATTGAGAAGACGATTGCCATTTAAACTGTCCTACCGTTTTAATTCAGAAGTGTGCATTTGGTAGGATAGAAGGAGATGTGAGAGATTTGAGGAAAGAGCAGAGGCTAGGCTGGGTTCTTAGGTAGAACATATATATTTTAGGCATATTATTTTTGTTTGTCAGTTTGTTGATTATTTCCACCCAGATCTTCACTTTCTGGAGTTCCCTTTGTCTGTGTCTTATGTTCCTCCACAGTGTTGCTGAGATTCGTTCCCTTTGTGTGGTTTATTTGAACCTGTCTCTGATTGCTATTTCACTTCTGCCAGACTTCTTCCATACATTCAGTCCCTTTTCCACACTGAAATTTTCTAGAGTAATTTTCTTCATTTCATTGCCTTCAGCAAGATTTTTCTTTATAGTGAGATCAGAAGATGAATGCTTTTCAACCGGGGCCAAAGTGCTGAAGCAATTATGGATGGGCTAATGGGCATAGCAGAGAGGGGGTAATGTCTGTGTTTTATCTTTGGCAATATGAAGGAAGTAGGCACTAATTTCATCACTGAGCTTCGACTTCCTGCCTTTCACTTGTGTACTGACAAATAGTTAGGCCAGGTCCTGCACAGTGCCTGGCACTGGTCATAGTTGTCATGGTCATTGGCAGCGGTCTGTTCTAGCTCAAGTGTTGGGGTAGATGTCTAACTTCTTGGTTGCAGTTGTACTCAGTGACACTTGGCATTAAATTTAGAATACCTATTAAATGGGTTATTCAGCTACGGAGGGCACTGTTCTTGGCATATAAATAATATTAACTGCTTTGAGAAGTTTTTTTTAAAAATTTAAACAGGCTTAATTAACTGTTTTTCTTATATAAATAACCTATGTCATAACCTCAGATAAAGCCTGGGTTCTCTACATCGAGAATCTGATGGTTGAAGAGTTCCTGATAAGGAGATTTGATTAACAGTGTCTCTTTCCTGAGGTCAAGGGTCAGATAGCTGTAGGTCTTGGAGATGGCATCAAAGGTGGCCTTGGTGAAGTTGTCAAGGGTGGCAGGGCAGCCCCTAGCTGACATGTGAAAGTCATTGATATTGGCCAGCAGCAGCAGCTTCTTGGGCACAGGGTCAGAGAAGATGCCAGTGTCTCTGGGGTCAGGGATGAGATATACCAACATAAAGCCATTACAGCCTGTCACCTTGCATGGAACAGTGTGAGCCTCTCCACACAGAGAGGATGAGAAGCTTGGCCAAGGTGATAGACCCTCGGATGGCAGTGGTTACCTTCTTGAGTCAGTCAACACCCAGACAAACATGATCATTTGTGGTCCCCAATGCCAACAAAAACCTTGAACCTGATCTGCTGGCTAGCCTGAGTCTGCTTCTGCAGATCGATCTTTAGACCCTCATCCTTAAAAAATACTTTCAGGAAAAAGTCAATAATCTCTGACTCTCTGATGGTCAGGGAGAATAGGTAAGATCCAATCCATGGTCTTGATTCTTATGCCCTTGACTAGGCTGCCCAGTTTGGTGACAAGAATCCACTCCTCTCTGACTTTGCCTCTACAAGCTTTGTTGCCTTAGTCTTTTCCTAGAAGAAAATTCCTTGGCCTCCCAAGTCTGGGCTGCACAGGTCCACCAGGCCTCCCTCCTGTATGGCATCACCCGTCATTTGGTGTTTTCCTCGAAGAGCAAGGAATTCTAAACAACACCCCCCCAACCCTGGGTCTTGCTGTAGCTCTGGGTAGCCTGAGTAGTGCTGGGGGTTACAGGTATGTGCCACCACACTCTCCACACCTGGTTCTGCACTGCCTTCCAACTATCAAGTGATTTTTTAAAAACTCCTGGGCTGATAGCTTGTTATTTCTTTCCACTGAATATTTTCTATATTTAATCTTGCTTTGTCTCTTTAATTAGAATTGTTCTCATTTTTGAGCTGTGTTTGAGCAGGAGGCGATATTAACTGTTGTGTATGTGTAGCAACTGGATGTTCTTCTCTTGGTTGATCAAGAGGTCAAGAACCATCTTACACATTTTATGTCATTATTGGTTATTTGTGACTACCGAATATGACCCAGGATGGTAGGTATTTGGAGTGTCCAAAAAGGCCATCTTTTCTGGGGGCTAATTTCCTTAAAAAGTTCATTTCTCTTAATCAAATTATTTAACCACATCATCTATTTGAAGTTGCTGCCACACATTATGTGCTTGGTTGGTGAGGGGACATATCTTTTGGAGTATGGGCTCCTCCACACTTTCAGGTCCCTGTCTCTAAGGACTCTCTTGGGATTCTAAGGAACCAGTGTTCCTATTGGCCAGGGCCACTCAGTTGCCTTTTTCCAGCCTCACCCTAATACCCTACACCTCTGGCTGCTCCCTGCAGTAGCGTACACCCATTTGGCTCTGTGCCCAATAAGCAGTGGTAAGGCCACCTGGTGTACCTGGCTCTCCTGCTGGGGAGGCACCATGCTATCTACCTGCTATACCACCCCCTATCACTCTTTTGTTCTCCGTCTCTTCTATCACTTTAGACCTCTTCCTCTCCTCACACAGTCTCCCATCTATTTCCATGTTTTACAGCTATCTGTCTTAATTTGGATTTACAAATATTTGAGTAAAGCTTTTTCTTCCATGATAAGAGAGGCTTCTATTTTTGTTGTTGATTTTACTTGGTTAATGAGTTTTCTGTGGAGACGACCCTTGACAATTGAACAATTGATTTTTTTTTCAGTAGAGTCATTCAAAAAAGGCCCTCCCTGTTGCAACTCCTTCCTTCCTTCTCTCCTTTCTTTTCATTTCCTTTTCTTTTCTTTTGTCTTTTGTTTTTTTTAAAGACCCGGTTTCTCTGTGTAACAGCCATGGCTGTTCTGGAATTTGCTTTGTAGACCAGGTTGGCCTTGAACTCACAGAGATCTGCCTGCCTCTGCCTCTGTGTGCTGGGATTAAAGGTATGCACTGTCATACCCCGTTCCGATTGCTATTCCTTAAGCAGGCATGGCCACTAGGGCTTGTAAATGCAGTGCTCTGCAGACTGAGGCAGATGATACTTAGTGATACTTAGCAATACTTAGTTACTGTGAAATAACCAGCACACTAAAGGTGCATATTTGTGTGTGTGTGGGATGTCAGTTTCTAAATGCCTCCAAGTTATATCCCTAAATGTTAACTTCACATTTGCTTACTCAAATTGAAATCCCTTTTAAAGCCTCCTCCCCTTTATTTTTTTGAGATAGGGTCTCGCTACATAGCCCAAGTCTTCAGCTTGAGAATCCTTCAGTCTCAGTGGCCGAGTCTTTTTTCTTTTTAAAGATTTATTTCTTTTTATTTTGTGTATATGGGTGTTTTGTCCACATGTATGTCTGTGCACCAAATATGTTCAATATGATCAGAGGACATAAAAGGGTGTCTGATCATTTGGGACTGGAGTTTCAACCGCCCCCCCCCCAAGAAAAAATCACTTGGATTCTGGGAATCCAACTTGTGTCCTCTGGAAGAGCAGCCAGTGCTCTTAACTTTACTCATTGCTTCAGTAACAAGTCTTGTTTCTTAAAGCTAGGATTTTTCTATAACAGTCACAGTACATTCATTACAGTCAAGTAAATAACTATGATACAATGTTATTACTTAGTTGCCAGATATCCTAATATAGTCAGTTGCACCAGTGACACATTTTATAGCAAAAGAAAAATACTTTTTAAGAGGAAATTCCTTGTATTTCTTTTTTCCATTCATCTGTTTTGAGACAGAGCCTCAATATGTAAGCTCTGCTGGCCTGGTGATTGCTATATAGATGAGGATGGCCTCAAACTCACAGAGATCCTTCTGCCTCTGTCTTCAGTCTTTATTAAGTCTCGAAGAATTACTATTTTGTATGAGCTTGACAGTTTTAAACAGTGCAAACCAGTAATTTTGGTCCCTAAATAGTCCCTAAATAATCGGTATGTCTGCTGCTCCTACAAGATTAAATTAATATATAAAATTTGGGCATTAACAATTCAAAAAAGTTGATTAGCATTTTTCCTAACACTTTATTGGTAATCCCATGATGTCCAATTCTTCTCACTTGCCCACCTGACTTATTTTCAAGCTGGGGGCGGGGGGGGGGGTCGCTATGCTCCTGCCTCAGACTTCTGAATGTTGGAATTATATCGGTTTAAGCCTGTGCTGGTTCACTTGTCTTATTTCTGGGGTAATTTAGGTTTTTTCCCCAATGGTGAGGTTCCAAACTAGCGTCTTGTGTAAAGTCTGGTTCTTTAACCCTTGTGAAACATATTTTTCTTTTTTCTTTTTTTCCTTCCCTCCTCCCTCCCTCCCTCCCTCCCTCCCTCCCTCCCTCCCTCCCTCCCTTCCTTCCTTCCTTCCTTCCTTCCTTCCTTCCTTTTTCTTTTCTTTCTTTCTTTTTTTTCCGAGACAGGGTTTCTCTGTTGTAACTCTGACTGTCCTGGAAATCACTCTGTAGACCAGGCTGGCCTCGAATTCACTGAGATCTACCTGCCTCTGCCTCCCTAGTGCTGGTCTAATGGTGTTCGCCACCACTGCCCGGGGAAATATATTTTCATCAACATAGGGTGATAACTTCTGTATTTTCCCACAGTAACATTTCCCCCTTCTCAATAAGAAGTATTACTTCATATGAGGAGAGATTATAACACTTTAAACATTACTCTCTAGTTTGACAGCTAAAGCAAGGAACTAGAATTTAGGGATCATGCGTTTCCTTTCCTAGTGCCAACTTTTATCCATTATGCTCTCATGTTGCCTGGCATACCATGTATCAGTAGTTGAGGTATTTCTTCTCTCATGTTCCTCTTGGTCGTTGAGGGTAGGTGTCCTGTCATGGCTTACGGTTCCAGTATCCCCAATGCCTAACATACCAAGCGTTAGAAAAATTACGTTTTTGAAATAGTGGCTTCGGATAGATGTTACGGGAGATCATAAAGGCTACAATCCGTGCGGGCCTGGCACTTATTTATTTGTTCTGTTTTAAAGGGAAGTAAGGAGGGCGGTGGAGGGCGCGGTCCCCGCAGGTTCTAGCTACGGAGACCACCCTCGTCCGCCACCTCTTTGTCAGCGAGGCCCCGGGCTTCCGCTGGGTGGGGAGGTAGGTGGGGCGGGAAATCTAAAACCGAACTCTCAGCTTCCGTCACTCCCCGTAGGCGGTGCTCCCCTTTGACCCCTCGCTCGCGAGCTACACATCCGGGCCACTGTTACTAGTGAGGGGAAGATGGCGGCCGCAACTGTGGTGGTTCCCGCAGAGTGGATAAAGAACTGGGAGAAATCAGGGAGAGGCGAATTGTGAGTATCTGGGCCAGGAACGGGCTCCGAGGGCGCTGAGGCCAGGGCGTTGGCCACAATCGGAAGTGGGTACAGGGGCCGGGGCGGGGGGCGGTGCCCCCTCCCCCACCCGGGACGGCGATTGGGGATGGTTGGTCCGGAGTTTCGAACTGTGGGAGGAGCGGAGCCGGTAGCCGCCGCCGAGTGCCTGCCTTCCCCGACCTCCCCGAAAGCCCCGCGGTCCGCCTGAGACCCGCTTCCTTTTGGTCTCCCCGCAGAACTTCCGTCTTGTGCCCCTCAGGTCCCCAGATCTCCTGCTCTGTCTCTTTTTGTCTGTCTCTCTTTCGTTTTGCCTCGGCTCACTTGGCTACTTGGCTCCTTTTCTCTCGGTGAGTTCGCGCCCGGGGCTGTTGGCTCCGTACTTGTCATTTCCCTCTCCGTCCCATTTCATCACTCAGCACCTAAGGCGACTCCCGCAGTTTGGCGGCCGGCCTTTCCTATGCCTGAAGTCTTAGGAGGGCGAACTGTCCCGAACTCTCTCTGGTCCTCGCCGCCAGCGGCAAGGGAGCACGGGGTATCGGAGACAGCGAGGCTGGGCTCCTCTGGTTTCTTGGGAGCTCCAGCTTGCACTCCCGTGGCCCTGGGATCCTTGGGGAAGTGTGGCAGGGATTGGCGCTTTTTGCCAAGTCCCTACCAGCATGTCACCTCCGAGTGGTTTCAGGATGGATTCAACTTTCCATCTTCAAATATTTACGAAACCTCATTTAGGCTTGGGACTTTAACTAATTCTGCCCCCCCAAGCTCTTCTCGTACTTTGAGGATATTTTGTTTAAGTCATAAACTTATTTTGTAGCCTACTCCGGGATATTTGCTACAGTAGCGGTTTTCTCACTTCAAATAGCCACCCGACCCCCACTCCCCGTTTAAGTAGCAAAATTAACCATATATATTTGAAAAAAAAATAGTTCTAATTTCTTCTTCTGAACGGCTTTGGAAGCTTAGCCTCCGTGAGATCATTTCTTAGCTCTTTGGGTTGCCTCCCTCCACTCCCACAGTCCAGTCCTGGGTCAGGTTCCCAGTTGCTAGCGGGAAGATAGGAATCGGAAACTTTGTTACTTCGAAAGGAGCTCAAGACACGCATTGCTGAATCTTGCACTTGTTAGATGTCTTACTCCCTTCCCAGACAACTCCCTTTGAAACTTAACCATGTGAGTCCTAGAATTGGATTGCTTGAACAAGCGGCTAGCTTAGCCCACTTAACTAGCTGAGTGACCTTGGGTAAATTCTTAACCACTTGGACTGTTTCCTCTTGAGTAAATTAGGAATAATAAGCACTCTACTCAAAGGATTGCTGTGAAGATGAAATGTCTGTAAAACGCTTGGCTCATAGCAACTGCTCAAGTGATGGCTATTAAAAGTAATATTATTCCAGCTTTTAGATATTTAAACTTCTTGGGACAGCTCTTGCACTTAGGGGCTCTACCTCTGTTTAGCTATTAATTGGCCTCCAATTCCATGTGAATTTACTCTTGTATGCTAATCAAGTGAGATCCTTGAAGAAAAGGGATGACATCTTGTATTTCTTTTGGCTCAACATTTCCAACATATATTTATGGTGCTTTAGTGTTTCATTACCTCACAGGTATGTCTCACATAGAAGATAAGCTCACAGATAAGCATTCATTTTTAATTCTTATGTGCTATTGAACAAATATCTATCAGGTGCTTTGAGTGCTGAGAAGATAGAATGGGAAGCAACCCAAAATTACCACCGTCCTATATTGGGGATAATCCTCCCTCAAACAAATAATCCAGTTCATCATTATTTAGCTTCTAAAACCTATTTGTTTATGGACTGCCATGTTTGTGGGTTGCTCAGTTTTCTTCTTCCACATGGATTTCACACTGTGTGTGTGTGTGTGTGTGTATTTTGTAGTAAGTGCTCCATCAGTGAACTACATCCATAGCTCTAGCTCTTTTTATTTTAATAGTTTAACGTTTTTGCTTCCACCTTAGAATGAGTATTAGAAATAGGAGGAGAAATTTTGCTTAAAAACTAAGTGATGCATGAAGTAAAACATATCTAGTTAAAATGTAATTTTGAGTTTATGTATTTTTATAATGATCCATGCTACCTGTCATAGTTCTATGTAGTGTTAAAGCGCTACTTAAAAACTGTTCTTAGGATTTTCATGTGTGTATTTATTGCATAGCTTGTGGAGTGTGGTTTGAATTATAGTAGATCTAAATCAGCGCAATCATTTTAATGGTTATATAAGTATATATAATTTCTGTTATATTAAGATAACTTGTTTTTGAGACAATGACCTTGCAGCCCACGATGACCTTGAATTTATAATCCTCTTCTGGGTGCTGAGATTATAGACATGCACTACACTAGCTGAGAATTTGAAGTTGGATGGCATAGCTGGGTGTGGTGGCTCATACCTGTAATCCTAGCACTTGGAAAAATGAGGGAGGAGTCCCATGAGTTTGAGGTCAGCAGGGACTGCATAGTGAAAACTTGTATCAAAACTCCAAAAACCAAAACAAAATGTAACAAATGTACATGGGTTAGATCAATGTCTCAGGGGATTAGGAGGCCTTCTGTACTTCTAGAGGACCTGAATTCAATTCTAAGCACCCCCATCTGATGGCTCACAGCCACCTATAACTCTAGCTCCAGGAGACCTAACACCTCTGGCTTCTGTAGGCACCTGTACGTGTACACACACACACACAACCTGAGCACAGATTTCATACATATACACACAAATATCTAAAAAATCCAAAGCTATATAATATAATGAAATATTTTATTTAAATTTTGCCTTACTTGGTGATGAATGTACCTAGAGGCCTTGTACATACTAGACAAGTACTACTACTCTATCTTCAGCCCTTTACAAAATTATTTATATTAGCATACAAAGTAGTAGGTTTTGTTATGGCATCTTCATACATATGTCATACTTTAATTTACTGCCTTCTTCTGTACTACTTGCCTTCTTCATACCCACATTTTTTTTTTTTTTTTGGTTTCTGGAGCCGGAGTTTTTCTGTTGAATATCTGGTTTGTCCTGGAACTCACTGTGTAGAACAGACTGGCCTCAAACTCACAGAGATCTGCCTGCCTCTGCCTCCTGAGTGCTGGGACTAAAGATACTGGGACTAAAGATGTGCGTCACCACTGCCTGGTATCTTCCTATCTCTTGCTGGCCTCCTTTCTCCTAAATAGTCCTGTTGTTTGCTTTTTATCTCTTATATATTCCGTTATCTATTTCTTTTTTCTTTGAGACAAGGTCAGCCATGGCTGCAAGTGCTGGGATTAAAGGCATACACCACCATAGCTGACCTCCGCTACCTGTTCTCAATTACTCTTTAAGCTGTCTCCTCTCTTTTTGGTTCTTTCTACTTTAAT
This sequence comes from Cricetomys ansorgei, assembly GCA_026225945.1. Classification (NCBI taxonomy): domain Eukaryota; kingdom Metazoa; phylum Chordata; class Mammalia; order Rodentia; family Nesomyidae; genus Cricetomys; species Cricetomys ansorgei. The sequence goes on from JAMJFZ010003268.1 coordinate 4,527,415, forward strand.
GACCTAAGACCATCTGTATGTATACTTAAAAGCATCTTATTTGTATTTCTTAGTCTAGGTTATTTTTCTATTTTATCTATTTTATCAGTATTTTTTCTATTTTATCAGTTTTTCTGCAAATGCCCAGCCCTTTTTCTTTTTGTATTTTGTATCCCCCCCTTTTTTTCATTGAGACAGGGTTTCTCTGTGTAGCCCTAGATGTCCTAAACTGAAACTTGACTTGCAGACCAGGCTAACCTTGAACTTGCTGGGATTAAAGGTGTGCATCACCACCTCCTGGCAACATTTTTTAAAAAAAGACAATGTCTCATGTATCCCAAGCTGGCTTTGAACTACTGGATAACTGAGAATGACCTTGAATTTATGATCTTCCCTCTATTTCCCAAGAACTGCACCATAGGGATACCATATCCCGTTTGTACAGTAGTGGATATTAAACCTACGGCATAAGGCATGCTAAGAAAACACTGTACCAACATCCTCAGCTCTTTAATTTTCTATTTGAGACAGGGTCTTGTTCAGTTTGCTCAGGCCAACATTGAACATGAATGAGATCATCCTATGTCAGCCTCTCAGGTGGCTGGGATTATAGCCCTGTGCTATCAGGCTGTGCCATAATGAAGTATTTTAAACAATCACTATTTAAACATTTTAAACACACCATCCTGTACTTTGTTTTCATTTATTTGACTTCTTTTCCTTCTGTATAAACTTTGTTTCATATAGTTTAATTTGAGAGGTTTTTAAACAATCACGTTATAGATATTAGAGCATTTTCATCTTGTTAAAACAAATGGTATTGTAAATATATTACAAGAATTCTTTGTCTGGAAACAATCTTTTAAATATAGAACAGCAACTAGAAATGTTAAAAGTACTGGTAGAGTGAATACCTTCATAGATTTGGTTTTGGAGTATGACCATGTGTAAAATTATTTCTTAAATGAATTTGTCCTTTTCATTTATTAATTTTAATGTTTTTGCTTTTTTTGCAGTAAGGTCTTCTGGAACTTGCTTTGTAGCTCAGGGTGGCCTTGAATTTATTATATTCCTGCTTCAGCCTCCTGACTATTGGGATCACAGGCATGTACCATCATGCTTAGCTGGTTATTCCTTTAAAAAAAGAGCAACAAGTGTTCTTCAACCCTGAACATTTTTTTTAAAGTATGTGTTGTGTTTCATGAGATTGCTAAGTTTTTCTTGTCTGTAGCATCTTACCGGTTTATGGCTAGTGTGAGAGTTACAGTGTCTGTAGGGATAAAAGCAACATGATGCTGGGAATAAGCTCAGAAGTAAAGCAGTTCATATAGCATATTCTGAGTCTCTGGCTTTGATCCTTAGCACTGGAAAAAGGAAAGAAGAAAAACCCCACAAACTGTGTAGAGCATTTTATAATTTTCAAGGAGGCATTCTTTTTTTTGTGAAATTTTGCTTAATTTTTTTTTATTCCTGGTGTTGCTACCACAATTTGCAGGGCAGTATACCTGATGTAATGAAAAGGCAGTGATAAAGCAGTGACCTTAGGAATGTACATCTATTTGACACTTTATTGCATTAATCAATAGTTGCAGTTTTTGCAAACTGTGCCTATGGCAGTCCTAAACAAGAAGGGTTTCCTATTCAAGATGCAGTAGTAATTTCTGACTATAGATCATCATTGCTTCTGTCTCAGACTTTTAGACTCCATGTCTTAAAGTAACCTGCAGTTTCCCTGACAACTCTTTTCCAGCTAACAACTGTAGCCCTTTTCTGGAGTCTTTAAAAAAAAAAAAACAACCAAAACTTCTTTTACTGTGTCTACCAACATAAGGGCTACCAGAGCTTAAAAAATGTTTCTTTTATTTTTTGAGATTATAATACGATTACCTAATTTCCCCTTCCCTTTTCTCTCTTCAAACCTTTCCATATAACCCAACGTTTCTTGTGTTTCTTCAAATTCATGACTGCCAGAGCTTTTAAGGATAGATTTGTAACTATTCTATGAAAGCCAACTATCTATTAGATAGAAGACTTTAGCTTTGAATAATAACCTTTGTTAGGTAATGAAGCAGAAAGAAAAGTGATAATGTTTGTCTGTCCAAACAGTCCATCCCTCACATATCTATACACTATTAGTTTCTAGAGATCACACACACACACACACACACACACACACACACACACATTTAAAAATTGTCACTTTTTAACATTTAAAAAATTTATTGTGTGTGTGTTTGCACTTGTGCATACTAGGATGGAGGTCAGAAGAAAATTTGTGGTAGTTGTTTTTTTTTTCCTTCCATCACGTGGGACAAGGGGATTGAATTCAGGTCATCAGGTTTGGCAGAAAATGTCTTTACCCAATAAGACAACTCTATGGCCCACCAAATATATTTTCAGATGATAAATTGTAGAATTTCTAGGGCTAGAGAGATGGCTCAGTGTAAGAACATGTACTGCTCTTCCAGAGGACCAGACTTTCATTCCCATCGTCCATGTTGGGTGACTTACAACTAGTTACAAGTGGTAACTCCAACTGCACAGGAATCCATCACCTCTGGCATCCCCCAACCCCTGTATACAACATGCACACACTCAAAGACACACATAAACATAATTAAAAATAATAAAAATAAACCTTTAGGGGCTGAAAAGCTATCTCAGCAGTTAAGAACACATACTACTCTTAGGACCTGGGTTTCTAGCACTAGAATGGGTGCCCACAACTGCCCATAACTGTAGTTCCAGGGGATATATCACCTTCTTTTAAAACTTGTAACACGATTTTCCCCCAAGAGGTATGAGAACATTAGAAGACTCCTAAGGGTAATTGTTTATTCAATAATTCTTTTTCTTTTTCTTTTTTTTCCAAGACATGGTTTACTCTGTTGTATCCTGCAACTCACTCTGTAGAGCAGGCTGGCCTTGTTGCCTGCCTCTGCCTCCCTAGTGTTGGGATCAAAGGCATGCACCACCACTGTCATGGTATTCAGTAATTCTTCAGTAGCCTGGGTATGCCTAGAACTTGTATAATTCAACTTCACTTGGAACACTTTTTTTTTTGAGATGGGGTGTCATATATTCCCAGCTGGCCATGGCCTGGCTGTGTAGCTGAGGATAACCTTGAATTTCTGATCTCATGCCTTCACTTTCCAAGTTCAAGGATTATATACGGACTGATGGTATCACACCTAGTTTATGTGGCACTGGGAACCAAACCTGGGGCCTCATATATTGGCAAGCACTCTACCAACTGAGCTACATCTCTGGCCCTGAACCCTTTTCTCATTTGATTTAATATTTCAACTTGTGTTCCTGAGTTAAGCGCAAAACCTGACCTGCTTTTCTGGTAAGAAAAATTCATTCTTCAGAAAATGTTGATGCAAAATTAGGAAGTTATTAAGTTACTACTTTGTTTGCTAAGTTATTTTATATACTGAAATAGAGTGAGTACCATTAATGTAACTGCTTTTTCCTACTTATAAGGGTAGAGCTTTTGTTAATCTGTCTTTTATAACATTTCTTGCTTTCTTCATAAGTGCATGTTTCCATAAAGTAAAATTGGTTTTGTTGTAGTATTCATTTTTGAGGGTAATATTTTGTAACAGCACTGATAATAGAGGCGAGCACTTTGCTTAAACAAATTTAACTTTCTTGTTGTTTTGTTTTTAAAAAATTAAGTGAAACACAGGTGAACATCAATTGTTTATATGAAGCTAGCTTGCAAGCTTATGAGCATTAGTAGTTCAGGCTTGTTTGTGTTTCTGTTTGGCTGAAAAATGGGGAGTAAGTAAGACGAAAAGCTGAATATTCATGTTAAGAAGCATTCACAATGTACTTCTGAAATCATTAGAAGAATGTAACCCATTTCATTTAAATTTTCACAGATCTTTGAGAGAAAGTAGATTTCTGCCCTTGTTCTCAGGAGTTGAGGCAGCATTTCCATAACAGCACAAAACTGTTTGAAATAGAAAAATTGGTAAACTCAAATAAATAAAATAATACTGATTTTGGACTTTGGACTGAGAGAGAACATTTGAATATTTTAAAAGTCATGTTAGAATGGGCAACTATTTGAGGTCATTTTCTCTGTCATCCTCCTTTAATGTGGGTTAGTTTACTAGAAGCGTTTGGCAGATTAAACAGTAAGACAGATACACTTATCTGTTATGCAAGTGAATTGCCTGAATGTGATAACCCATTACTGATTTTGTACACAATTCAAACAAATCTTTGAGGTGCTAATTAATAGTTTATGATGACAGTATTATCTGCTGGATAATAAATATGCTTCTGGCCTAGTGACTGACACTATAGAATGACATTTCAATTATTTGTAAGTTATGTAATGATGACTCTACCATAGGTAGGAGTTTGGAACACTGACACAGTCCTTCCTCAGTCATCGGAAGGCTTATTGAAAAAGACATGTGTCTTATCATTGATGAAAGTTGTGGAAGATAAAACTGTCAAAAAATGTGAGGGAACAAATGTATTTGTCATGAGAAGGAGTTAAAAAAAAAAATTTCTACACCCTCTCGTTTTGAGACAAGATTTTACTCTGTGTTCTATGCTGGCCTTGAACTTGTGGCAACCCCACCTCTGTCCTTGAAGGGCTTGGGTTTTACATGTATCAATTGCTACAGCTGCCTTCAATTTCTTTTTTCTGTCTGTCTCCTACCCTTCCTTTTATGAATCCCAGGCTGAACTCAAGCTTATTGTTTTAGCTTAGGTTGACCTTGAATTTCTGATCTTCCTGCCACCATCCTCTAGGCTATGGAATTAGGGGTGTGTGCCACCATACCAGGTTTGTATGCTGCTAGGAATCAAATCCAAGGCTTATGCTGTCAAATGAGCCACATCCTCAGCTCTTTGAGTTTTCGGTACATGCATATACAACTAAGTACCCCCAACATTTGGAAGGTGGAGGCAAGTGGATCAGGAGTTCAATGCCAGCATCAGCTATATAGTGAGTTTAAGGCCAACTTGGGTTATGTGAACTTTGTTTCAAAATCCAAAAAACTTCCAACAGTAATACATGTGTATAGTGTATAATCACCAGACCAGGGTAATGGGCATATTCAACGCCTCAGATATTTACCTTTTTCTTGTACTGAGAACACTTGAAAATCTTCTCTACTGGCAATTCTTTTTGAGACAGGATCTTATTCCACTGGGCCATCCTGTCTTATATTCTGTCTTAGTTGAATAATTTTTCAATAGATGATGGTTAAAAATTTATAAGAAATTTTCAGATTTTATGTAGACTTAATTAGTTAATGTTTTATTGGCCTTTTCTTCTTAATTTTGAAGATAAATTTGTAGCTGGGATTGTTATTACTTGAGGTGGGAGAATACTTTGTGGTTTGCCTGGGCTACAGAATAAGTTCAAGGCTAGCTTGCTAAACTTAGTCAGAGTGTCAAAAGAAAGAAACAGAAGAGGGATAAGGATTTATCTTATTGATAGAGTGCTTGCTTAGCATGTTCAAGGCCTTAGGTTCAATCTGAAATAACATGACTGCAAAAAAAGTAATTTATATCTGATTTGTGGACCAGCAGATTTTTATTTTGTTGGTGTTTTCTAGTCAACAAATGGAGTATCAAAATATATGATACAGAGGCAAGGTGTAGGTAACCTGCAGCACAGATAATTTCTGTGGGTGAAAGCATTGTGGCATCATATTAGCAGAAGATAGGATATGAAAATAGAATCAAGCTTTTTACTTCAGTGCTGAGGGTTGAACTCGGGGCTTTGCACATGCCAGGGCCATGTTCAATTCACTCATAAATTTGAGAGTGGAGGGGGTATAGTAGGAGTGGGAAATGGTAGGATAGAAATGATGTAAATATAGTACTCACGAAGTTCTCGTAAAAGAAAGAAACTCTGGTAATAGGGATTCATTAGTTTTCTTCATTTATTTTAAAATGCTGGCATGGCTGGGTATGGTGGTGCATACCTTTAATCATAGCACTCAGAAGACAGTGACAGGCAGGCCTTGGTGAGTTCAAAGACAGACTGGTCTACATAGTGAATTCCAGGCCAGCCAAGGCTATGTATTGTCCCAAAAAAATGTTGATCTGTAAGATTTTTTTTTCTAAATTATGAAATTGAACAAAACTATAGAAAAGTACCTAACTACTAATGTGCAGAGCCTAAAGAATTGTGCAAGTCAGATATAGGGTTAAATGCCTATAAGCCAACATTCATAGGCTTAAATAGGAGAGTCATAAATTTGAAGCTAGCCTCAGCTACATAGCAGACCTAGTGTCAAAAAGCAAGCTAAGAGCTAGACATGATAGTGCACACATTTAATCCCAGAACTCAGATAACATGCAGATCTCTATGAGTTTGAAGCCAGCTTGGTTTGTTTAATGAGTTCCAGGCCAGCTTAGGTTACACAGGAAGAACCTGTCTCCAAACAAAGCAAGACAGAAGTAAAAATAACTAACAAACAAAACAACAAAAACCAAAATGTGTATACCACTTATTTTACATTCCCACCAGGGTAATATAACCTCTTTTTCTGATCTCTCTTTTCACCTCCCCTGTGGTAATCATTATTTTGACATTAATGTTTTGGTCCTTCATATTCCATCTTTTAAATTCTGGGATTAAAAGCATGTGTCACCATATCTGACTTTTAAAGTTAGTATCACATATTAATGAAGATGTGAAGATTGGTCAAGTTGAGACAGGAGGTCAGCTTGGGCAACATGAAACCTTGTTTCAAAAACAAAAGTAGCAAAACTTAGGAAAAAAGTCAGTGTGGTTTTGTATATAGTAATATACTACATTGTGGCTTATATTTTCATTGAGTATCTTTTTAATATATGTTATTGGTCTTTTGGAAGTTCCAGTTTATCCTTGTGAAAATATTGTATCTTTTGTTTCATGTTTCCATTTAATTTTTCTTTGCTCTTTTGAAGTGTTTCATGTTCTTTGTGGGTTATCTTGCATTGTTTTGCAAGTATGTACATTTTTAGTATATATTCAATCTTAAACAGAGACCTCTACACATTTCGTTTTTGAAGTTGGGTCTTGGCTGTGTAGCCCTGGACATCCTGGAACTCTATGTAGCCTAGGCTGGCCTCTAGCTTGTGATAAATTTTCCTTCCTCAGCCTCCCACATGCTGGTATTCACCAGGAATGTGTACTTGGCTGATAGTCATCTTTTTGTTGTTTATTTTTGAGATAAGATCTGGCTATGTAGCCCAGGGTGGTCTGGAACTCATGGTTAGCATCTGCCACCACACTTGGGCTTCATGGTGACTTTGATGAACGAAAATGATTCAATATCACCAGATTTATCCATTATTTTCTATATTAGTATCCTTTATGCTTAATGACTCCCTTTTCTACTTCCTCATTCTTTGTTTATTTGAGACAAGATTTCATGCTAGCCCAGACATTCCTGGAACTCAAGACAGTCCCTCTGCCTCAGTCCTCTGAGTGTTGGAATGATCCTTTTTGACTCCAAGGTTAATGAAGTTATTCTGTATTATTTTCAGAACTTAATTTTCTTTTTGAGATGGGGTCTTAATCTGTAATCTATAGGCTGGAGCCTTGATCTGTTATCTCCTGGAACTCACTATGTAGGCCAGTCTGCCCTCAAATTCAAGACAACCGTTCTACCTCTACCTCAGGAGTACTGCTATTTATAGGCATACGCTACCATACCCAGGTTCTTTTCATTTTGGTTTAAAATTGTTATTATTAATTTTTTGTGTGTGCACATGTGTGCGGCAAATGTATAAGTGTACGTGCACTACTGCATGTATGTGGTCAGAGAACAGCTTTGTGGAATCACTTCTCCCACCTTTGTGTAGGTTTTTTGGGTTAAATGCAAATCTTGGTGGCAAGAGCCTTTATCTGGTAAGCCATCTTGCCTGCCTTTCATTTTTCAGTCATTTGTACCTGGCATTGATTTTAATGTGCGTTAGGGATTGTAATTGTCATTGTGATTGAGGTTATGAAGAAAATCTAGCCTCACACAACTAAATAGTTGGCAAGGGCAGCACAATTGTACTAGATTTTGTGTAATTATGCATATTACTGTTTGATATCATGTCAAAGTTCTGATTTTTCTCTCCTTTCTGTAGTTGGTTCTCTCCTTCCACCTCCATGTGGTTCCCAGGGATTGAACTAAGTGTCTAGGCTGAGCCATCATCTCACTAGCCTTATTTTATTTCTATTCATTTAAAGACGGATTCTGTGTTGCCCACACTTGTTAGAATTCAGAGGCTCAGGTGATCCTTTCTCCCTTTACCCCAAGTGGCAGTTTAAACTACATTAGTGCCAGATATGGTGGTGTATGTAGCCTGTAAACCCAGTGCTTTGGAAGCAGAAGCAGGGCGACTGTTCCAAGTTCCAGGTCAACATGGTCAGTTCTATGCCAGCTAGGGTTGTGTACTGAGATAGTCTGCCCCTCCTCCTCCCCCAAATAAAAAAGTAAAAGAAAAGAAACCAAACCAGAAACACCTAAATCAGACCCTCCCCAAAAAATACAAAGCAGTGACATTTTGATATTTTGTAAATAAAATGTATTTGTTTCTCTTTCACTTGGTGTGGATCTTTTATTTATGTGTCATTTTACATCATACCCTGGTCACTTGGAAAATTGTTTCACTGAATTATGCAGCTCTTTCAAATATTGACAAATTTCATTTTATAATATCAAAAACACATTCTTTTATGTCACCACCGAAGATGGTCAGGGAAACCTTTATGAAAGTAGTCATCCGAATAGTGGCCGAAACAAGTTTTGCAAAATTCTTTTAGTTTGAAAGCTTAGATTTTATCGTTTACAACAAATACTCTGTTGTTTTCCTAGAAGTGACAAACTCAGTTCATTTTTGAGAAAATGGCATGCCAAATATCTTGGTCTGAGTAATCATAGCTACATGTTTCTCAAGTGAGAAAAAATGATATTTAAGCTTACAGTTAAAAACAACTGTGCTGGGCATGTTGGTGACTACCTTTAATCCCAGCACTTTGGCCTATTTGAGGTGAGAGAATGATGTTGAATTAGAGGCTAGTCTAAGCTACATAGTGAGTACTAGTCCATAATAAGAAGACTCTGTCAGGAAAAGAAAAAAGATACACAATAGGTTTCCATGCAAGCAACTGCTAATAATATAATGTTGAGTAGGAATTCTTTAGGCAAACCTCTCATTTTATCAGAGCATCTAAAAGACATTTTAAAAAATGACAGCCCAGAATGTGGTGTTGCACACTTGGAATGGATTTACATAAATTAATAATTACTAAAAATTTGTTTTTGGTGCTAGGGATTTCATTCTTATTTTTTTTTTTAATTTGAGACAGGGTTTCTCTGTTGTAACTCTGGCTGTCCTGGAACTCACTCTGTAGACCAGGCTGGCCTTGAATTCACAGAGATCCTCCTTCCTCCACCTCTCAAGTGCTGGGATTAAAGGCTGCATATGCACCACCACCACCTGGCAGGAGTTCATTCTTAAAACAGTGGAAATGTATTTACACCAGCAATTCTCAACCTGTAAGTCATGCCCACTATGGGTGTTAAATGAGTTTTTCACAGGGGTCAACTAAGACCATCTATATTTCAGATTATTTACATTATGATTCATAACAGTATCAAAATTACAGTTATGAAGTAGCATCAAAAATAGTTTCATGTTGGAGGTTACCACATGAGGGACTTACTAAGGTGTTGCAGCATTAGGAAGGTTGAGAATCACTGATTTAGACAGTCTCTTGTTGCAGCTATGCTGAAAGATGATGGTCCAGATTTTAGGGTTGAATTTCTATTTTTTTTTTTGTCTAGCATGTCTACCAAGCATCTGGGTCAAAAAGTCCAGTAGCAGTTATGTAAACATGATTTGGTATGGAGATAAAATTAGAGGTAGATATACTTAAGAATTACTGCCATAGAAGTGGATGAGATCACCAGCATATGTATGGGGGAGAAAATGGTGATGGAAAGAGCAAAAGCAATCAAATATAAGGACAAATGTGCTTGCAAGCATAAGAGTGATGATTCCTCTGAAAAGAAAAGGGAGGCAGGGAAGAGGATTTGGATGTCTCTAAGCTGAGATCAGAAATGTTACGAAGTCTGAAACTTCTTGAACACTGAGTTACTATAACAGACAGGTTCAAAGAACACAGCTTAAGAACATGGTTTATTTAGTGTCTCCAAGGAAAACAGGACCCTCTTACTCCGTTTCAGTTGCAATAGAACCATTTCTGTGCATGTCCAGGTTCTCTTATGCAAGTCTGCCTACAATGTAATAAAGTTGCATGTGTGTTAGGTACTGTACAGTAAACCTTGATGAATGCACAAAATTAAAAACATATATAAGATTATTGTTAGGAGGTTGTAGAATTGGTTCAGAAGTTAATAGTATGTAATTGCTCTTGCAGAGGATCTGAGTTCAGGTGCTGGCACCTATGCTGGGCAGCTCAGAACTGCCTGTAACTCCAGCTCCAGTGGATCTGGTAGCTTCTGTCCTCCACAGGCACCTGAACGTTGTATACACTAATACAAATATACACACACAAATAAAAACAAATCTTTACAAAATGATTGTCAGGATTCATTCGTAAAGTATATATGAAACAAAGTGAATTTTGTGTTATGCTTCAATCCTGTCCACAGACCTTTTAGGTACATTAAAATATTCCAAACAGAAATATGAAAAAAATAGATTCTAGAATAGTTTTGTTTCTAAGCATTGTAGATAAGGGACATTTCTCCCCACAATATATTATTTCTCATTCTGTGGGTTGCCCCTTTTGCTCTTTTGATTGTTTTGTTTTCATTTTGGGCTGCACAGACGTTTTCTAGTTTGATGTAGTTCATTAGTCACCAACTCTTTGACAGTCTTGTTTCAGCCATAATTCCCCTTAATTGTTTTGTTTTACTTTGTAGCATTTAGCATGTTATCTGTAGCGTTACAGTGAAAATGAGGGTGTAGTATTTCTTTGACATTTTGATTTTGTTTCCTCTGGGGTGGTGTATTCTTTAATCAGTAGCTGGGACATAATGCTTATAAGTCTGTTTATATGATGTGAACAGCCATTGACAGATGGTGGATTTTTTTATTAGGGATCTTAAAATGAAGATGTTCTAACTCTATCATTTTATTGGCATGTATTAATTGTACAAAATAATGGGTTTCATTATGATATTTTCATTTATGTATACGATTACTTTGATCATATTCAACCCCAATTATTCCCTCCTCTCTTCTCCTACTGTCCTCCCCCATAGTACCCCTTTTATGTTATAGCCTTTAAAAAAAAGGAGAGAGAAATCCTCATCTACCATTTCTTTATTGGCTGAAATAGTTCACAATGGAGACATTTTGAGATAGGGCCTCAAATTTGCTATGTTAACAGAGGCTGATCTTCTTCACCCTCTAAATCCTAGGCTTAGAGTCATGCACCACTATGCCCAGAAGAGACATTTCTCATCTACTATTGAGTTTACATATGAGGGGCAGAAAAATTTTTATGTAAAAATTATTTGCCAATTTTCAAAATAGTGAGTTGACTGTACTCCAGTTCTGATGAGTTAGAAGGTTGGGGGTGTTTGTTTTGTCATGATTATAGGTATTTAAATGTATCTAGGATAAAACTCATTCCTTGTGAAACAGTTGTTTTTAGAGTTGGTAATTGATATTTTTTTGTATGTTTGTTTTATTCTAGTTTGCATTTATGCCGGGTTCTCAGTGAAAATAAAAGCCATGACAGTTCAACTTACAGAGGTATGATTTTTTTTAAAGTATTGTAGCTATCATGTTTGGCTTGTTTAAAATTAATAAATCTCCTTTTGATGTTGTGTATGAAAACCACAGGTATAAGAGTGCATGTAACAGACGACCTTATAGTCAGTAATAAAACTGTAATTACAGTAAGAATATACATCTTGAATACACACATTATTTCATTTGCCTGACTTTTATAATTGAAACTTTGTACATTTGTATAAATTTCTGTAGTTATCTGTACCAGTCATAAATATGCGAGAAAGCTATCCTGGGAAGAAAAACTATTTTGATCATATTTGCACTAGAAAATTTCCGCGAATCCAGTTCAGTGTTTTTGCTAAAGCTGATTGTGTTCAGGTGGTATCTGGGGAGCTTGTTAAAGGCAGTTATCATGGAAAACATAAGCAAAGGAGTTGTTCGCTGCATGCCACCAGTAGGATTTAATAAGTAAAATGTTACATAATTAAGCAGGATGCAGGTTTTACTCTTATAGGATTTTACTGTTTAACATTGATTAATTTAAAGCTAGGCACACAGATTTGGCAAAAGACAAGCTATAATAAAAGCAACTGTGTCTGACTTACAGTATTTTCATTTGTTGCTTTTATTGACTATAATCCCATACTGTTTTTTTCAGTATGAAATCACTATTTTTATAACTAATATTCTATTAAAATAAGTATATTAAATTTATTATAGTTACATTGTGGTGTTATGAATAGATTATTAAGAACAGTGTTTTTCAAAAATTAAATAATTACCTTAATTCGAGAGAATATACTTATTATTAGGGAGCATTTGGAGGCTTGAGGGGGAAATATTTTTAACAAATGAAGTAGCATGTTTTGGTTTCTGTTATTTTAGTGAGCTCTGCTTTTAAGATTTAACATCTCAGTGGGGCTAGGTGGCACATCCCTGTAATTTCAGAATCTTGGGTGCTGCGATGATGATTGTCATTTCAAAGCCAGCCTGGACTACAAAGTGAGTTCTAGGCCAATCCGAGCTGTACACTGGATCGCTGTCTCAGAAACAACCAATCACATTTAAAAAAAAACCAAAAAAACAAACCCCCAAAGGCCTTAATGCCTCTAGCATGACACCCACAAATATTAGATCTTTACCTTGTTTATAAAATTGTATAATTGGGCTGTAAATGTACAGCTCAGCAGTGGAGCATTGGCCTGGCAAATGAGAAGCCTTACTTTCCATTCTCAGCACTGCAAAAAAAAAATTGTACGATCACTCATAGTGATTTTCAAGGCTGTTATGTTTTGTTTGCCTAAGTTGACTGCCTAAAGTAAAACTTTAGGAAAGTACAAATGTATTCCTTTATAAAAAATTCTGACACTGAGGAGGCAGAGGCTGGAGGATTGAGAGTTTGAAACCACCCTGAGATACATTGTGAGACCCTCTAAAAGAAAACACTCACAAACCAGTAGGTTACTTAAATTGTTCTTCTCCATGCTTATTAGTTTTAAATGTGTTAGTTAATTTTGATCTTGTTTGATTGGAAATTTATGTGGATAAGAGAATTCTTAAATATATAAAGTCAATGTGCTACTGCTCCTTTAGTTTTGAATGACTGCATTGATCCTTAACAAGTATATGATTATAGTTAATTTACATTGTTGTTTTGTTTATACATGAATCTAAAAATCATCATGATTGTGGCCTTATTGGCTGAATAAGCAATATTCTCCTTCTTTTCCCTGCTTGCTTCTTCAACACATTAGACCCATTGGTTGATACATTAGACCCATTGGTTGATCTCTGCCAATAGCCAAGCTTCTTTGGTCTAAAGCACTATTTGGTTATGAATGAAGGAAACTGACTTAATACCTGGGTCCCTCCTTCCCTCCCTCCCTCCCTTTCTTCCTTCCCCCTTTTTGGCAGCGGTGGGGGCATGGGGGGGTTTGGGGGGGTTGAGACAGGTTTTTTTTTTCTGTGTAACTCTGGCTGTCCTAGAACTCACTCTGTAGACCAGGCTGGCTCAAACTCAGAGATTCACCTGCCTCTGCCTCCACGTCCCGAATGCTGGGATTAAAGGTGTGTGCCACTACACCTAGCTAGTGTGAGTAGTGTTCTCTATTAAATATCCCTTGTTATACCTCTCAATTGTTATACTATGGAATTAATTTCATTTCAGGCAGACAATTTTCATTATACATACTGTTTGTTCCCTTTTAAAGTTGTTCCTGCCTTTTAACAATAAAAATACATTGTTGGCTAGAGAGATGGGTTCTGTACGTAAGAGCTCATATTGCTCCTTTGAAAGGACCTGACATCAGTTGGGGGCCTCCATGTTGGGAGGCTCACAACAACTTACATGTAACTCCAGCTCCAGGAGGATCTGGTGTCCCTGGCCTGCACAGGGATCTGGGCACTGGTATAGGCACCTCCCATTCCCCATATTAAAATAAAATAAATTAAGAACAAACAATAGTGTGATGATAGCTGAGATACATGAATGGTACTAGTGACAGTAGACTTAGCCAAGAACTCCTTTCTAGTAGCTGTCTAGTAGACTTGCCTTGTAGCCCCGGCTAACCTTAAACTCCATGTTCTTCTTCCTTCAGTCTCCTGTGTGCTATAATTATAGGTGCATGTCACCACATAGCTCTAGTAGCTATTTATTTTTATGCTTTTTGTACATGTATATATTCTCTTTCATACCTTCCTACCTTCTTTTTTCTCAGTCCTCCTCCTATTAGTCCCATTTATCCTCCTAGACAGTTTTACTTCTTCCATGTTGTATGTGTGCATGCTTTTATCTGTCAACCACAAATGAGAGAAAACATGTTTGTCTTTCTGAAATTGTCTTTAATTCATTTAATATGATTATCTCCAGTTGCTCCATTTTCCTACAAACTGGAGTATTCTTTCTCAATAGCTACAAATTTCAATTCTGTATATATACCGTATTTTTGTTATCTTTTACTCCATTGTTAGACACCTAGGCTGCTTCCATAACTTAGATATTTTAAATAGTGTGTTATAACAAACACTTACATGTAAGTATCTCTGTCTAGTTGCTATCTTAAAGCTGCTCTTTATTAAATGTTAGTACTAAGCCAGGTGGTGGTGGTGCATGCCTTTAATCCCAATACTCGGAAGACAGATGCAGGTGAATCTCTTGAGTTCGAGGCCAGTCTGGTCTACAGAGTGAGTTCCAGGACAGCCACTTAACAACAGAGAAACCTGTCTCAAAAAACGAAAAAAAGAATGTTAGCACTAATGTGAAGAGTTTACTGAATGTTTTTGCATGTAAGGGTTGTATGTTTCCCTGTACTTGATGTATGTAAGTGTGGAATATTCCAATCCTGGCCAGCTTGGTGTTTTAAAGCACCGTTGTCATAGTTAGGGTTTCTATTGCTGAAACAAAACTCCATGACTAAAAGAAACTCTGGAAGGAATGGGTTTATTTCATCTTACAACTTGTAGTACATCATTGAGGGAAGTCAGGCAGGAAACTCAAGGCAGGAACCTGGCTGGAGGCAGAAGCTGATGATGTATGGAGGTCATGTAGGAGTGCTGCTTACTGGCTTGGTCATTATGGCTTACTTACCCTGCACAACAGGATGACCAGCCCAAGGGTGGCAGTGCCCACAGTAAGCTGGACCCTTCCACATCACTCATCAATAATCCATCAAGAAAATGTACTGCAGGATTGCTCACAGGTCAATCTGGAGGGGCATTTTCTCGATTGAGGGTCATTCTTCATAAGTGTCTCTAGTTTCTGTCTAGTTAGCGTAAAACTAGCTAGCACAATTGAGCCCTTGTCAGCTTGACACACAAACACAGTATTGTTAGACCATAACATTTACTTTTTGTTCATTCTCAAAACCTCACATTAATATTAATATTACAAATAAAATATTCCAACATGGAGGCTCTCTGCTGACCTCAGGTCCTTTTCACAGTCTTGAAAAATTCAGTGATGTTGAAAGTTCAGTTTCTTTAAAAACAGCCAAAGTCTCTTTCAGAATTCAAGCCTCTCTAAAATATCCAAAGTCTCTAAAATATTCATAATCTTCAAAATATCCAGTCCCTCTAAAAACTCCAAAGTCACTTTAACTCTAAACTATGTGTTCTCTCAACTATGTATTCCTGTAAAATAAAAAAATATGTTATTTTCCTACTCCAAGAGGCATAATCAAAGCAGAGGAAAACCAAAGTTCAACAGTATACACATTTAGTGCTTGATGTCTGGGACTGTATAGGAATAGCCCAGGGGCTGTGGTCTAGATGGAATGTAGACACATCTTTAGTCTAGTATTCAAAGCAATGGTAGCAAACACCTTTAATCCTAGTACTCAGAAAATAGTGGTAGTTCATGAGTTTAATCCCTAGAAAAAACAGTGGAAGCAGATACAGGAAGCAGAACTCAGAAGGAGTCAGTGTCACACAGGAAGTGACATCTGAGATGAGTCAGAGCGAATAGCAGACAAATTGACTAATCAGAGGAAGAGTTAGCCAAGTAAGGACATGCCCAACTCTAACGAGAAAAGAGGGGCTCTCAGCTCAGTTAATGAGAGTTACATAAGAAAGTATTCCTTTAACAGAGTCAGTTAACAGAAGCAGTCAGAGATAGGCAGTTAAGAATCAGGCTGAAGGAAGAGTCAGTTAACAGAAGCAGAATGGAGCAGTAAGAGCTCATGGGGAGAGACACAGAGATACAGCGTAGCTCTGCAGAATTCAGTATCAGATGGCTTAGTCAGCAGTAGGTCTTGGAGGCTGAGGCTGAAGGCTTCTGGGTCTGAGCTAGCAGTTAAAATATTCTAGATTGTATGAAGGCTGAAGCCTTCCAGTTCAAGGATCAAGACTAGATTGAAAAGAGAACAAAAGCATTCTGAGGCTCCAGGGCTTTGGGCTAGAACCAATGATTTAATTAGGCAAAAGAATAAACTGTCTTCTGCTCTGAATCAATGTCTACATCTGGTGAATCTACATCAATATCTGACATCTACAGCTACATGGGACCTGCTTCTGATCTTCGGTCACTAAAGGGCCTTAGCAACTGCTCTACTGGCTCTGCCATCCATAGTACATGTCACACTAGTCTCCCAGATTCAGGAAGGCTCCACTCTACAACTCTGCTGTCCTTGGCATTTATTCCATGGCACTGGCATTTCCAAAATGGTGGAGTCTCCTGCTATAACTGGGAGACACCTTCACTACTGTCCTTTCTTGGGTTCTCTTCAGGGACTCTGACCCTGCCACATGGTGCCAAGCCTTCTCCTCTCCATGACCCCTTCTTTCCCGGTGCTTCTACTTCAGTTGAGGCTGTACATTAACCCATGACCTTTCCTGGTCCCCCATGGTACCAAGCCTCAGCTGCTCTCCATGACCTCTTCAGTCCTGGGACTTTTCATTGTAACTGAGGCCAGACTTTTACCAATGGCCTCTTCTGGCCTCTCAGAGTACTGCTCTTCACAACTCTCTGATGTCTACAAAAGAAAACAAAAACAAAAGCCAGTACTACCTGGGAAACTCCTAGACACTACCAAGTTCTGCCAGTATGAGATACAATCTTGGCACCCTCTGGACCACAGCTTTTGTGTGCTGACTTGGAGGAAACACTTCCCAGATTTTGTCCCATTGATGCTCGTCTCTTCTTAATCATCTTATTTCTCTGTTCCAGCTAAGAAGTATCAATTGCCCTTGTAAATCAAAGGTTTTACTTTAATGGTTCTGGCATCTTGTTAATCACAGCTGTCTCTTCAGCGTAAGCTGAACTACATACAGATTCTTAACACAAAATATCACACAAATGACTCTCTTCAGCATAAGTTGACCTACAGATTCTTAACAAAGAATATTCACACAAATGGCCCTGAAGTTTCTTTGAAACTTCAAAAGTCAAGCCTCTATCATATGGATTGCTCTCAACAGCCTTATCATCCAAGCTCCCTGAGCTCTGAGCACTCAATAGCTCTTCCAGCTAGGATTGCAAATGCCACTATAATCCTCCCCAACATTCATGGTCAAGTCTCACAGCAGTACCCCATGATCTGGTATCCATTTCTGTCTTAGGTAGGGGTTCTATTGCTGTGACAAACACCATGACCAAAAGCAACTTGCACTTACCATTTCTTTAGATGCAGTACTTAGAAAAGTTGTGAATTAAGGACTTTTTTTTGGCTACTTTTTGGCTTATAATTTGGGCTCATTTTATATTTCATTTGTTCAGCAAAATGACCTTGGCCACTTGTTCTCTATTTTAATCTTCTGTAGTTAACATTAGAATTCCCAGAGCTCCAAAACCTTATGGGACCACAGTTAATGATAATCAGCTGTTTTGTTCTTCTAAGTGGTAGCTTTAAAAAGTTGTTTGGATAATTTCAAATAACTAATATTGCATATTTTATTAACACAAATGAAAAATACAAATTTGATCTCATTCCTACCATAACAATTTTTTCTTTGCTTATATAGTTTACTTACTTTTTTTTTTTCCCGAGACAGGATTTTTTCTGTTGTAACCCTGGCTGTCCTGGAACTCACTCTGGAGACCAGGCTAGCCTCAAACTCAGATCTTTCTGCCTCTGCCTCCAGAGTGCTGGGATTAAAGACATGTGCCTTTATTTAAAGACACCTGGCCTGTTTATTTACTTTTAAACACAATGAGGGTGCAGTGTTTATAATGACAGAATACTTAAAATAAAATCTTTATAAAGAATTGATAATGTCATTGTGTTTGTTTAGAAAATTAATTAGTGGACAGTTTTATTTAATTGCTAAACAGTATTTTTGTTGACTAAAAGGAGGTTGACAGCACATTTTGCTTTTGATTTTGTTCCTGTTTTGTGATTAGTAATCATATCAGGTGTTTTTAAGCATTTCCTTTTTCACTTGGTTTTTTTTTTTTTTTTTTTTTTGCCCTGAAAAAAATTTGAATTTTTTTTTCCTAAAAGAGGATTATAACTAGGCTTATGTTTTAGTTTTTTTTTGAGGGTGAAATGGGGTAGGACAGGATCTCATGTAGCCAGGTTGGTGGGCAACTTGGTATGTAGATGAGGATGTCTTTAAACTCCTGATCCTCCTGCCTTTGCTTTCTGAATGAGTGTTGAGACTGTGGACTGGTTATACACTACCATGCCTAGTTTTTGTATGTTTTGGAATAAGTCCTTTGAATACTTTTCTATTTTGTCATCCCAGGGATAGAACTCAGGAGTTTCAGAAATGATAGGGAATCACTCTACCAAGTTGAGCTTGGTATCTCCAATCCCTAGGCTTTATTTTACATTTGTGTTTTTATATTTTGAGAAGTAGCCCATGCTGGACTGGAACTTGATATGTGTGCCGAGGATGACCATGAACTGCAGATCTTTCTGTCTGCCTCCATCTCCCAAGTGGTTGGATTATGGGCTACAAGCACCTGGCACTATGTCCAGTTTTATGTCATGCAGGAGATGGAGCACAGGGCCTCTTGCATGGTAGGCAAGAACTCCAACTGAGTTATGTTAGTAGCCCTCTATTTAGTGTTTTTTAGAGCTACCTGTTTTTCAACTTTTAAAGATTGGAAAGAAAAAAAGTGAGTATATGGAAATAAAGAGAACAATGACCCAAAGGCATGCAGTCAAGTTTTAACTCCCTACTACGTAGAAGACTTTTTTTGTCGAGGAGACGGGGTCTGACAATAGAATAGGTTACTTGTTGATGGTTTTCATAAAATTGTCATTTTTGTATGTATACCAAAATTGTCATTTTTGTATGTATACCCATGTGTATTAATTGTTTGTTTGAATTCTTATAGAAATTGAAGAGTTATAAAATAAATTTTTGGAAGGAATTCCCTATCATGTTTAAACTCCTTAGGTTTCAGTGTAGCCCTGGGATTGAATTGAGACTATTCTGAATATATTTAGAAAATCTGTGAAGGTGGCTGGTAGGAAAATGGTTAATTTTGTTTATATCTTGTTGGGGTTCAGTGCACTCATTTAAATATTTTTAAAGACCCTAGGAACATGGGAAAAATGCTTTATAATGTGTTACTGGTCAGGAGTGCTGGTACATGTCCGTAAACCCAGTACCTGGGTGATTGAGGCAGGATTGTCATTCACAACTTAATGAGACCTTGTCTAAAATTAAAAATGGAGGGTGATGTAGCTTATTGGCAGAGCACTTGCTTAGCACACATTAGGCCCCAGGACTACCAGAAAAGAAAAAGAAGTATTGACGAGAAATCAAAATACTAAATGATGTACATAGTAAGATGTGTGAATATGTGTAACTTGTAGCCATGGAAAGAATAGAAGAGAATGCATAACCACTAGTCATATTACAGTAGAGAAGGATTGGTTACCTTTTTCCTAAACCCATTAGTTTTTTTTTTGTAGAAGTAAAAAGATAAGCTGCCAGAGAAAACTATTATAAATATGTTTTATTACTGATGTTTATAATATTCTTGAGAAATAAGAAATAGATTCTCCAGAGAGTTTGCCTTTCTTGTTAAAGAGACTGCCTTTATAGTATGTCTTTTCTGTTCAACAGATTTTCAACAAGCCCTCTATGAGTTGTCATACCATGTCATTAAAGGAAATTTAAAGCATGAACAAGCATCTAGTGTTCTTAATGACATTAGCGTAAGTACATATATTTAAAACAGTAATTGTATATCTCTTTGCTTTTGATACAAAGATCATTGAAGTATATAATATGCATTTTGTGAAAATAGTAGTTGTTTTAAGGTAATATTGGTAATCTGTTTTTGCTATACAGAAACTGGTATTCTAGTCTTTATGTCTGGTTGTGAGTAAGGAAGAAAAGGCTATACAAGCTGGATGAGCAAAACAAAAGTGTACTGTAATAACGTCAAAGTGCTCTTAACTAATATTTTGACTCTAAAAATAGTTAAAATATTTTCTTCAAATAATTTTATTTTTGGCAATTATGATTAAAATTTTCTTAAAATAAGGACTAAATTATTTTAAATTGTGGTTGCATGGCTCTAACATCCATTTGTTTGTATCTGCTTCCTACTTAGTTTTAGAAAATAACAGCTAGATTCCCCCCACCCCCATCCCTCTAGACAGGGTTTCTCTGTTGTAACTCTGGTTATCCTGGAACTCACTGTAGACCAAGATGGCCTCTGCCTCTGCCTCCCAAGTGCTGGGCTTAAAGGTGTGCGCCATCACTGTCCAGTAGGTTTAATACCTTTTTATTAGCTATTCTGTGATTGAAATTTAAATAGTTCCCTCCCTCCCTACATCCCTTCCTTCCTCTCTCTTTTCTTTCTTTCTCCCCTTCCTCCCTCCCTCCTTCCCTCCCTCTCTCCCCTTCTTCCTTTCTTCCTTTCTTTTTCTTCCTTTCTTGTTTTTGAGAAAGGGTGTCACTATGTAGCCCTGACTAGCCTAGGAACATACAGACCATACTGACACTGAAATCACAGTGATCTGCCTGCCTCTGCCTCCTTGCACTGGGATTAAGGGTCTGCAGCACCACACCCAACACAAGTACTTTCTTGTAACCATTTCTTGTAGTTCTCTTCCTATTTTCTTATATTTATGAGATTATCTTGGATAATTCTATCATAGAGATGCTGAAGTTTAGTTGACTTCTAGTTGATTGATGACCATTATGATAATAGTTTCTGTGTGCTATTCTAGAGTTTATTGTAAATCTATTTTTAATTTAGGAATTTCGTGAGGATATGCCTTCTATTCTTGCTGATGTATTCTGCATATTAGGTAGGTATTAAACCTTTATTTTGTACATAACAAGTACTTGGTAAACTCATGTTAAATGTTCTTTCAAGGTTTTACAAATGTGCATATGTTTCTGCAAATCCTCCATCATTTTTAATTTTACAGAGTATAGCATTGTAAATCAAGTGTCATTATAATTACTTTATAAAGTAGCTTTACAATATAATTTAATTTGAGTTTTTGTCTATATATTTACATAAATTTGAGTTAAATGGGTTAATTTCAAGTAAAAAAAGTCATTTTCTGACATTTGTTTGAGTTTCTGCTATTTTAGTAACCTAAATGAGATTTAGTGGTTACATAATGAAATTTCTCTGATTCTCAAACTTAAGGCACTGAAGTTACTTACTTTGCTTTTGTATCCTTTGAGTCTTAATTTTAAATGAGTAAGGTTAGTCCAAGTAATTAAAAGTGTTTCTGTTTTGAGGGTAAGAAATCTGCTTTGAATTTTTCCAAAATAAGACTAATGTTTTTAAGAATGTTTCTTTGACTTATAATTACAGGTAGTGTCCCTACAAGGAAAACAATGATTTACAATTAATGTGTTTTACAAATTTGTCTAATTTTAGCTTCTGACTAAAATAACTGAGCATTTGTTCTTTTGGTTACTTTGAATCCAAATGGATAACTTGCTAGACATATTAGCATTAAAACAAGGGTTATCCTCTGAGAGTTTATCAAGTTAGAAAGAAGTATTTTAGCTCATTACTCTTAATTCCTAGAATTAGATGAGTTACTTAAATGGCTTACAGAGCATCTATAGTTTGGTCTTAACTAATATACCCGTGTATGATTCTTGAGAATGTTTCAGGTTTCAGAACAGTGGCAATGTTGGGAATAGGTCAAAATATATGTGAGTGATAAATGGGAAACACAGATCACTGATGAGTTGATCATGCATCTTAGTTTTTTTCCCCTCCTGGCATAATTATTAATAGTGCCATCTTTCACTCTGAACTATCCTGATTTGAATGATAAAGTACATCTTCTTGGTATGTATTTGATTGATTTATACAAAACGAAAAAAGGAACTTAATATTTGAAATTGATGAAACTATCCTTCACCTGACCCCTTCTGCATACTCACTCTTGGCAGGAAAAAATAATGATACAAGGGTGACTTTAGAACAAGAAGCGGATTTAGGATTAAGAATGTGATTGTAGGTGCTGGAGAGATGGCTCAGTGGTTAAGAGCATTGGCTGCTCTTCCAGAAGACCCAGTTCAATTCCCAGCACACACTTGGCAGCTCACAACTGTCACTAACTCCTGTTCCAGGGGATCTGACATCCTCACACAGACATGAGTGCAGGCAAAACACCAATGCGCATAAAATGAAAATAAAATATCTTAAAAAATGAATGTGATGTAGCTGGCTGAACAGATTGCTCAATTGTTAAGAAGAGCACTTGCTGCTCTTGTAGAGAACACAGGTTCAGTTCCCAGCCCTCACCTACGTGGCAGCTCACCATCCTTAGCTTCAGTTGTAGAGGATCTTTAACCTCCATGGGTACAAAGCTTGAGTGTGGTACATATATAAAATGTGTAGGCAAAATGCATATGCATAAAATTAATAACTCTTAAAAATGAGAGTTATATCTAGTGATGATGATATAATATTATGGTATAGGTGCTGTTTTTGGAACAGCTTTCATGTTTTAGGCACTGTTTTAAAGCTTTTTATTTTATCTTAGTCTTTATACAACTTCTGCATGGTAGGTATGCAGAATGGGAAAATGAGGTCAGTGAGGTTGTCATCTTTTCACAGCAATACAGCTAATAAGACAGCATTTGGACCTGTGTCCCTTGACTCCAGAGCCTACGATCTTTTACTGTATCATGTTGTCTTTTTAATGTGTTAGGAGTAATAAGAAAATATTTCTATGCTTCCAGGTTAAGAGAACTTTAAAAAAGACTAATCACATGAGGGTGAAGGAGCCTGAGAGCTCTAGTAACTTGAGAAGCTGATTCAGAAGCAACATGATACACTGATGAGACCTTGGAGGTGGGCCAGTTGGTTGGTGATACAGACGACAGGAATTGGAAGAATCTGAGGGCTTTTTAGAAAATCACAGGGGAACATAACAAGAGCTAATTTAGGATACAGGAGTAAGGGATGATAAATGAGTTTATTTGTATGGTGTTTTGAGTTAGAACAAAAATAATAAAGAATATAGAGGAAGTATGATTGGGATAAAATACAAAACTGAGTATTGCAACAGGTTAACTAACAGATTTACTGAGGTCCTATTCAGGATGACTAGCAAAGCTAGAAGTTTAGAGACTAGTACCTTAATCAAGTCAGATAGCTAAGTACCACATGCCGGGTCTTAAGGACATTAGTGGTATATCTTCAGAACTTTAGGGTTCTGTGACAACTGGGAACCCCTAGGAAAAATTAATGAGATACACATCAATTAAATCTTGGAGAAAACACCATTTAAAAGTTGAGATTAACTGAGTTTAGGGGCACACATGTCTAGTTCCAGCACTAAGGAGGCAGAGATAGGTGGATCTCTGTAAGCCTGATCTACATAATGAGTCCCAGAGCTGCATAGTAAGAACTTGTCTCATTAAAAATTTGTGATTATACTGTAAGTTACATTGTATAAATTACACCCTAATTTTTCCTTGTTTTATTTTTTTCTTTGTGGTGCTAGAGATAGAATCCAGCACCTCTCTCAGATGCTAGGCATCTATCACTAAACTACACCCACAGCCCCTAAAGTTTCCTTAATGTACTTGTGCTAACTTTGTGCTACAGTGGCTAGGTTATGGGCAAATGACAATTGTCCAAGAAGGAAGAGTGAAGAAAGGACAGGAAAATGTTTGATGATAAATATTGTGTTGGATGATAAATCTCTTTTGGTTCTTGGTGTTGACAGTAGAAAGTAAACTGAAAGCCAGGCATTGGTGGCACGAGCCTTTAATCCCTGCACTCAGGAGGCAGAGGCAGGCAGTCTCTGTGAGTTTGAGGCCAGCTTGGTCTACAGAGTTAGTTCTAGGACAGCCAGAGTTACAACAATAGATAAACCCTGTCTCTGAAAAAAAAAAACAAAACCAAAACCAAAAAACAAAGTAAACAGAAGCAAAACTATGGTTGTCTATTATTTTGTGTTATTTTGGAAGACCTACTTAGAGATAGTTATTACTTCACTAAGACTGATGCTGTTTATTGTACATTCTAAATTACCAGTTGATTTTAAAAATAAGTTAGTCAGCCTAAGCACTTGGGAGATAGAAGCAAGAGGATCAGAAATTTAAGGTCATCCTAGCTATCTAGTAAGTTTGGGGTCAGCCTAGACTGCAAGAGACCCTGTCTCAGAAAAAAAAAATCAGTTAAACCAACAATTTCAAAATCAAACTTTGTGTAATCCTGCTAGTCCTATTTGAAAGTTTTGCTCTAATTGTTTTATTTCCTCTACACCTCAGATCTAAACATGGATAAATTTTCTGAACAATTTACTAAAACTGAAGGAATATTTCAGTAGGAAAAAATGCAAACATTTAGTATGTTTTTATTTAGTGACTAGAATTATTCAAAATAGGATATTAAATATGCTTTTTAATACTGACTTTTCATAGACTTGGTGGCATTAGACTTCTCAACTTCATAAGTAAGTGGCTCTTTAGGTTTAGGAAGTATTCTTGACCTAGCACTGGGGAAACTGAGAATCGAATTGTGAGTTGAAGGTCAGCCCGGAATTTATAGCAAGTTGAAGGCAAGCCTGTGCTACACAATGAGACTTTTTCATAAAATAGAAAACAAAAAACCAAACCAAGGCTGAGAATATGGCTTAGTGGATAAAATATTTGCTACAAGCATGAGGATCTGAGTTTGGATCCACAGCACCCTCAAAAAAGCAGGGTAAGACCAGGTGTGATGGTGCACGCCTTTAGTCCCAGCACTGGAGAGGTAGAAGCAGGATCTTTGAGTTTGAGACTAGCTGGTAATATGTAGTGAGACCCTGTCTTTAGAAAGGGGGAAGTGGGCAGTATAGTGGCATGCCCGTGATCCCAGTTCATGGGAAGCAGAGACAGGGATATCTTCGGCAAGCTGGCTAGTTAGATAGCCATATCGGCAAACTCTGGGTTCAGTGAAAGACTGTGCCTCAATAAAGTGGAGAGCAGTTGAGGAAGTCACCTGGCATCATTCTCTGGCCTCCATACACACCATTGTTAATACCATCCTCCTGCATATGCACACTGCACATATACACTCACTCACTCAAAAAGGCATTGGGAGACCAAACCAAACAACAACAGAATAAGATTTTTTTCTTTTTCTTTGCTGTTGTTTTTACTATTTAGTTCAGGCTTGTCTTGAACTCATGATGCTCTGCTTCAGCCTTCTAAGGGTGAGATTACAGTTGTGTTCCATCTAAATTAGAAGAGATTTTTGTTGTTACTCAGTTCAATTTGGCCATTAAGGAATGAGTCTGTCTTAGCACCTCTGACAAGTCATCATTTAAAATCTATTAGAATTTTTTTCCTTTTTGAGTATAGAATTTTTATTTCTGAAATTTTGTTCTCAGTGGTCCTGTGATACAAACTTACTATTTCATGGATGTATGTCGTAGGTCAGTTATCAGTATTAAGAGAAGTTGAGGTGTTTATGTATGTATGAAGGACATTACTACAGTTTAATATTTTTTCCAGAATCAGAAAGAAGTATTTTATTTGTAATCAGTTACTTATATTTATTTCTGAGACAAGGTACTTTTGTGTATCCAGGCTGACCTGGAGCTCATGTAGACTTGGCTGGCCTTTAACTTGTGATCGTCATGTTCCTGGCTCCTGGGTGCTGAGATCACAGATGTGTACTATCATACCTTGCCCAGGAAGAAGCATTTTTAAATAAGTTTAAAAGAAGATGAATCTTTTAGTAGTAGAGAGTATAGAAAAATGAAACTTGTATCTCTTTTCTTCTATCATTGTAGATATTGAGACAAATTGTTTAGAAGAAAAAAGCAAGCGAGACTATTTTACACAGTTGGTATTAGCATGT
The DNA here is from genome assembly GCA_026225945.1 of Cricetomys ansorgei. NCBI lineage: Eukaryota > Metazoa > Chordata > Mammalia > Rodentia > Nesomyidae > Cricetomys > Cricetomys ansorgei. The sequence goes on from JAMJFZ010003268.1 coordinate 4,553,855, forward strand.
TTGGTAAGTTTTTAAATATACTCTCCCCTTCTAAATTTTGCATTGAATACATATAATCAGAGTTAATCATGTTAAATGAAGGAGGATATTCAGTTGACTTCATGATAAGGTGAGATTTAGGCCTTGAAATGGAATCTTTTATGAAATTAGGTATGCAATTTCTGTGAAATAATCATATTTCTAAATTACCTACTCTATACATATAAAATCCTCAGTGATATGTCTAACCTATTGAATTCCTAACAGAAATACTTAAGCAACTATATAGTAAGTAGAATTTATTGCAGGAAGTTCTTAAGCTGAATTTTTGTAAACTCTTTATTAGGCAGGGGAAAAAAGATGGAGGTAGTTTAAAAAATAAATACAAATTGGGCTGTGGATGTGGCTTAGTTAATAAAGTGCTTGCCTAGCATGCGTGAAACCTTGGGTTCTATCTCTGGTACCCTATAAACTGGGCATGGTGACACATGCTTGTAGTCTTAGTACTTGGGAGGTGGAGGCAGGATGATCAGAAGTTCAAGATCATCCTCAGCTACATAGTGAGTTCAAAGAGAGCCTGGCATACATGAAACACTGTCTTTAAACAAACAACACCCCTCAAACAGAAGTCATGATTATCTAGTGAGCCATTTTATATTCATAAAATTAGAACCAAGGAAAAATACCATTTCTGGGACTTAGAAGAATGCTCTTGCCTTTGTTATATTACAGTTTTGTTTCCTGTAGAAAATGTAGAAGGCTGCAGTACTACCTTAAGTGAAAATCGAGTTAAAGATAGGCTCAATGTTGCTGGGCAGTGATGTCACCCGCCTTTAATCCCAGCACTCTTGGGAGACAGAGGCAGGTGGATCTGTGAGTTCAAGGCCAGCCTGGTCTACAGTGAGTTCCAGGATAGCCAAAGTTATAACAGGGTAACCCTGTCTCAAAACAAAACAAAACAAAAGGATAGGCTCACTGTAATAAAAATTTAATATGTAGTTCTTACTCTGTATAAGCTGTGTATAGTAAACATGTAATTTTTGAAAGAGCTACATATTTTATATTTCAGTATTTGGAGACTTATTTTGCTGAATTGAAATTCTAGGCTTTATAAAGAGACCATGATTTTGTGTTCTCACGTTGGAAAAATTACTTTGAATATATTTAACATTGTGGGTACATAGTTGGAATGCTATAGAATAAATGGTCTTTAATATCTTTTAATACAGTATTTAGTTTCAGACACAGTTCTGAAGGAACGCTTGGATCCAGAAACTTTGGAATCATTAGGCCTTATCAAACAGTCACAGCAGTTCAATCAAAAGTCGGTTAAGATCAAGACAAAACTCTTGTAAGTATATGTGGCTTGTGTTACAGATCAAGTAGCTGAATGCTTATTTCTCATTTTGAATAGTAGCAGTTTTTAAAGGCCCTTTGAAGGTTATTTATTTATTTGTTTGTCGTAAACATTATTTTCTTTCTAAAACACTAAAATTATTGAGTTTCCAGTCTATTTTGTCTATATTTGGGTTTGAGGTAACTTTAAATTCTTTCTAAGAAGACATATTTTAAATAATGTGTGTGTGTGTGTGTAGCTGGAGTTAAGGGGAAGTGGTGAGTTACCCAGTATAGGTGTTGGGAACTGAACTTGAGTGCTGGAAGAACAGCAAGTGCTTTGAACTGCTGAGCTACTTCTCCAGGCCCATAGTAAACTCTTTTGTTATTAGCATTAAATATTTTGTAACCATGACTCTATTCAGAGCATATTCATAACCAGTGGTGGAAATATTGGTATATTAGTGTGTTTTCTTAATTATCTACTATTGTTTTTTGTACCAAAAGACAAAATGTTGAAGTATAGTAGCCATTCGTATGGTTGTTTTAATTTAATGATATTCAATAAGAGTACACTGCATTGTGTAGGCTTGATATTTGAAATTAATTTTATCCTTTTAATGTTATTTCTGATTTCAGTTATAAGCAGCAAAAGTTCAATTTATTAAGAGAAGAGAATGAAGGTTATGCCAAGCTGATTGCTGAATTGGGGCAAGATTTATCTGGAAATATTACTAGTGACTTAATATTAGAAAATATCAAATCTTTAATAGGTAAGCCATACATGTGTCTGTATACGATGTGCTATTAAGATAAGCTCTGTTTTTAACTCTTGGAAGATATCCAAAAAAGCAATGAATCATCCTCAGCTACATAGTGAGTTTGAGGCCAGCCCAGACAAAAGGAAATCCTTTCTCAAGAAACAAAAAAAAAAAAATGGACCCCAATACCTGGAGTTATATAACTTCTATTTTTAGTATTTTATCAGTATTACAAAATTTATCATTACCTTTATGACAAATGTTTTTGTCATTGTTACCTGTATATAACACTTCTGTCTGTAAATTTTAACTAGTTCTCAGATATTTTTATAGATGGTAGAAAATAAATAGGAAAACGTTAATAAATGTTCAGAGAACTCTTAGCTGGTGATGCATAGTTCTTTTGAATTTAACCTTTAGAAATACAATTTACAGGGGATGCTGATACACATTTTATCTTTATTTATGAAAGTAACAGGATGTTTCAAGAATATAACAGAAGGATGTTCTCCCTAGTTTTAAAATAGCATTTTTTGTCACATTACTTTTGTATTGGGCATTTGAAGAAGGTGGCTGACATTTATAGACAAGCAGAATGAATAGGGCAATCCTGGTTTTCTAAGGTTGTCAAGAATCCCTGGTATTATTTGTTAAAGGCAGTATCCTATTGAGGGAATATTTTGAAATTGTACAAAATCGTATGCTTTGCGGTCCTTAGGTGGAATCTTATTTCCTGCCTCATTGGTTATAACTTAGCTGCCATTTAACCTTAGCTTGGCTTCTTTCTGATTCCAAATATATATATTCATTCCATATGTATATTATTAAGGAATGCAAGTTGGCTGAATCATTAGTCCCTTATTCTAATGCTTTGTGTGGGCATTCAAGTAAAGCTATATTTATTTCAGTCTTCTTTATTCCTTGGCTTTCTTTTGGTGACTCCAGTGTACAAGCTAAGGCTACATTCAGTTTAAATTGACCTTTTTCCTTACAGTCAGGTTCTGATAGCTGATCTAGTTTCTTTCCTGCTTCTGTTCTGTGGTGAGTGAACATCAAATGAATGAACCTCTAGCTCTGAAGGACTCTTGCTGTCTTCTGTGGCCTTGACTGTGTCAATGACCTGTTTTTAAAACTCCTCCATACAGGTGTCCTTTCTTTCCAGAGTAGGCCATGCATTTTTCCTGCGGATTTCTCCCCTTTTATGTAGCTTAGGAAGCTCGCCAGCACTGCCATGCTGTACTTCGTTTCTTCCTTGTATTGTGTCATGTCCTTACTTAAGATAGTGTTCCCTCCCTCTTAAGATCTTGTGTGATGGAAGCCCTCTCAGCATTTGCTTTCACTTTATTGCCTTTTATGTGCATGTCTTTTTCCTGTTTTTTTCCCTTCTGAGTTTTAACCTTTTTTATGCCTTTATTATTTTGGGAGCATTTAAAAAACAGATATTCTTGAAGGTATCCTTTTATGTAGCTGGAAAATGTTAACTCCTTTCCTTCCTTCAATTTTGCTTTCATGGAAAAGAGGTTATTATCTCTGCAGAACAATGTGACAGCATCTCCATGTCAGGCTCATGATCTTCATGGATAGTCCATAAGTTATAAACAATTTGATTTCTTACTCTTCATTTATTTGAACCCATCTGGCATCCTGTAAAGCATGGTAGACCAGACACACTCAGATACCGTCTTCTCAAGGCTTCCCTTGAGAAGCCACCACTCTTAGCACTCCTATTTTTCTTGGGTTTCTTCTTAGCACAGATTGAAAATACTTATGGGCGAATCTGTTACAAGTATTTACATTGTATTCTTTATTATAACTAGTCTTTATGTGATTTAAAGTGTGTAAGAACATGTATATTGATTAGATGCATTTCTTGTTCCACTTAATATAAGAGACTATAGCATCTGTTGAATTTGGCATCCGTAAGGCAACCTTGGAACAAACTTATTAGACACTGAGTTTTATTCTCTACCATCAGTTGAATGTAAGTTCTGTGAGGACATGTTTTGGTTTGTTTATTACCCAACTCTCAGGTCTTGGTGAGTGCTAAATAAATAACTGGATGGAAAGGTAATGAATATCCTACCCATTTCTCGTGTTTATAGTTTTTAGCCTCTCTTTTCTGACATGGAGAGATTTAGAAACCTTAGCTCCCTGACTTAGTATTTCTTAAGGGGAGAAGACCTTTTGTTCCCTCGAGCTGTTTGAGAAAGAAACATTTCATTGATGCAGAAATTGAGGTTAAGGATTTAATTTCATTGAATATTATTTCAATGTTCAAATTCATTGTTCAGTCTCATTGCAACTTCATTTAGGTCTTGTCTCATCTGACCAAACACTTCACCTACAAAGCATCCTGTTTTTCATGGCATTTTAGATAAGTGTCTCCATGTTCATTTACACTGTTCTCTCTTAATGAGCAATCTAGATAGGTAATACGTCATACAAAACTTTCTTAGGTCTGATCTTCATTAGCCATTGTGAGAAACTGATGCCTAATGTATGCTGGGTACAGTTGTAGTAAACATACTTTATCTGATCTTGAGAAATCCTTATTTATCACCCTTTAAGATTCTGAAAGATGAAAGTACATGTAACTACTTAGCTGGTGCTGTTTACTGTGTAAGCAAGTAAGTAAGTGAGTTCCAGGACAGCCAGAATTACAACAGAGAAACCCTGTCTCAAACAACCAAAAAAAAAAGCCATCTCTTTTTTAATATATATTTCTGGCTACCTTGTCAAAAATTACATGGCTGTGGTTCATTTCTGGATGATCTAGTACATTTGTTTTCATGTAGTATATGTTAGTGTGGTTCTGTAGTATAATCTAAGATGAGATAGTGTGTTATTTTCAGCATTGCTTTTTATGTTAATGATTGCCTTGCTATTTGGGATCTTTTGTGCTCCTATAATGAAGTATTAATTTTTGTGTTGATAGAAAATCTCCCTATGTCTCCACGATGGCTTGGAACTTGCTCTGTAGACCATGTTGGCCTCAAACTCATGGAGATTGGCCTACCTCTGCCTCCTATGTGCTGGGATTAATGATGTACACTGCCATGCCTGGGCGTCTGTGATCTTATTAATGTGCTCTTGAATTTGGTTTGTAAATATGTATTTGGAGAAAATATATTTTTTTGTACTTATGTTTTTTAGGAATATTGATCTGTTCTTTTTGTTGTGTTCTGATCTGGCATTGCTATCAAAATACTATTGACTTTGTAGGATGAGTTTGGTGCTTTTTCTCCCTTTTCCGTTTCGTGGAGCAGTTTCACGAGTATTGGTATTAGGACTTCCTTAAATGGTTGGAAAATTTTGGGAGTGAATCTATCCAATTGTGGGCTTTTCTTTGTGGGGAGATGCTTTTTGTTTCAATCTCATTGCTTATTACTGATCTGTTTAAATTATTTATATCTTGCTTTGATTTTGATGGATCTTATGTGTTTAGGAATTTATGTAGTTCTTTTTGATTTTCCAGGTTTTTTCAAAAAAAATATAAGTTATCAAAGTATTTTCTAATGGTTCTCTGGATTTTATTGGAATCTGTTGTGAAATTCCCCTTTTCATTCTATTTTACTGATGTGGGCCTTTTCTGTCTTTGGTTTGTTTGGTTACAATGTTAATCTTCCTCATTTCTAAGAACCATTTTCTTGTTTCATTGAGTCTGTGTTCATTTTGTCTCCATTTGATTCATCTCTGCCTCGGTCTTTATTATTTTTTGCCACCTACTGCTTTTCAGTTTGTCTTGTTCTTGTTTTTCTACAACATTGAGAGTGTATCATAAGGGTATTTATTTGAATTCCCACTGATTTGAAAAGTGTAAGCATTCATAGTTACAATCTTTTTTCTTAAAACTGCCTGAGCCATATCCCGTAGCTTCTGGTAAGTTGTGGTTTTATTTTTTCACATTGAATTTTGTTTCTGGTTTCTTCATTGGCCCATTTTAGTCATCTAAGAGTGTATTGTTCAGTCTCCAAGTAGTTGTGATTTATGTAATTTCTTTTGCTATCAATTGCTTGCTTTGTTCCACTATGATCTTCAACAAGAACTTCAATTCTTTTGCGTGTATGTATGAAGACTTGTTTTGTGTTGTGTTCTAGTACACTCCATTGATTGCTTGTAAGAATGTGTATTCTGTTCCTGTTTGATAGAACATTCTATAGATACCTGTTAACTCCATTTGATCTATGGTATAGTTTAACTCTGATGTTTCTCTGTTAAGGGAAACAGAACAAAAGAAAACACTACAAAAACACAAACACAAAAGCAAAAAAAACAAAACAAAACAAAACAACAAAAACTAAAAACATACTCATCTGCCATGGTTGTTTATTGCTCTAGTCCTATGGCACCTGGAATTTGCATTGCCATACTCTACCCATTGCTGACCCATTTTGTGAAGGAGTCACTGTCTTCAAAACTTGCACCTGGATTTGAGGCTTGTGAGGACCATGGGCTTGTCCTGAAGTAGGCCTGTGCTAGTCTTGCCTACCTTATCTTTTGAAATGTGCTTCTGCTTTCCCTAACCTCACTGGAGAGCCACATGGCCATAGCTGTATATTTGGCTTGGTTTCTTTTTCCTTTTCGTCTATTTTTTTCTATTCTTATGTAATACATCCTGACCCCCATTCTCCCTTCCTTCTACTCCACTCCACTCCTCCCAGCTTCCCCCATCTCCCATCTTCCCCAGATCCACCCCCTCCATCCTTCCCCTCAGCAAAGAGCAGTTTTCTCAGGGTTACCACAGGTACATCAAGATGGAATAAGGTTGGGCACATGCCCCTACATCAAGGCTGGAAAAGGCAACCCAACAGGAGGAAAGGATTCCTAGGGAAGTTACAAGGGTCAGAGACTCCCCCTCCACTCCAACTTGTAGGAATTCTACAGGAACAGGCTTGGCTTCTTTTCAGTGTGTTACCTGTCTTTTTCTTGGCAGTTCGTAGCCGTTCAGTCAGTACCAGTGAATTTTCAAAGCTCTTTTACTTTTTATTTGGCGCAGTGTACTCTTTCTTATACTGTTTCATCTCTTTAACTGGGTCATCCAGAAGCTGATTTTAGTCTGATGTCTTACCACAGTTTCATTTATTGGTATCTCAGGTTGAAGATTTGGTGTAGAAAAGTTGGATGAGACTCTTTTCTCTTTCAATCTTATTGGTTCTCTTAGTTGTTTGTAATTTGACCAAAGAAACATTAAAAGAAAATTTAATGTCAAGCCAAACAATTCTTTGAAAGATTTGTGGACATCCAACTCCCTTGACTACATTGTTTTGGAGTGCCTGGTGTAATCTGAATATAAAGTTTATTCACTATAGATTCATATTGCTACTGTATCAGCTTTTTAGAAAATCACTTTGAAAGAAAAGCTAGTTGGCTTCCTCCTTCACCTAGATCTCTTTTTTTGTTTTGTTTTTTGGTTTTTCCAGACAGGGTTTCTCTGTTGTAACTCGGGCCGTTCTGGAACTCTGTAGACCAGGCTGGCCTTGAAATCAGAGATTTGCCTGCTACTGCCTCCCGAGTGCTGGCGTCAAAGGCATGCAGGTTTTTTTTTTTTTTTTTTTTTAAATTGTAACCATTGTTATTAGGTTTTCTCTGTGTAGCCCTGGCTATCTTAGAACTAGCTCTATAGACCAGGCTAGGCTTGAACTTAGAGATCCACCTGCCTTTGCCTCCCAAGTGATAGGATTAAAGGTGTGTGCCACCTTGCTAGGCACATTTTCTTTCTTAAAGTTTCTTAACCACGTGTTTGAAGATTCTACTTCCTACTATGCAAGAGAAGACAGTAATTGGTGTTCTCAAGGAAGTCTTTTTAAAATTTTCAGAATAATCATGATTTTATTTTAAATACAGTTTCTGACTCTTGATCCATTGATTCTTGTTTTAAGATATGCTTTTTAAATTTTTATTTATTTTTACTTTTATGTACATTGGTGCTTTGTCTGCATGTATGTCTGTGTTAGGGTGTTGGATCTTCTGAAATGGCAGTTACAGACAGGTGTGAGCTGCCATGTGAGTGCTGGGAATTGAACCCGGCTCCTCGGAGAGAACAGACAGTGCTCTTAACCACTGAACCATCTCTCCAGCCCCACGACATGCTTTTATTACGTTGTTTTTACAAATAATATTTCTGAGAAATCATCTACTGTAGATTTTTATTAGCTTGTTCCTTTTTCTATCTGTATGGTGGAGGTGTGTGTGTGTATGTGTGTGTGTGTGTATGTATGTATGTATGTGTACACCCTTGTGTGTTTTCATTGCTGGAGATTGAATTTGGGATCTTATACATGCTAATTAAGCACTCTCTCTACCATTCTCCCTAGTTGTTATTTTTAAATTAAAAATCATGGTTTTCTCTGTGTTCTGTGGTCTATCCTACCAGCAACATGATTATTGAATTTGTAATTTTGTTGTCTTGTCTAAGATTTATACACTGGACATCTCTCCTAGTAATGTGTTGGGGAAGTTTATTTTTAGTTATGTTTAAAATGTTTTTATGCACTGTTGGGTGAGGGGTTATCCTAGGTCTAGGGCGTTTGTACTGTTTGCAGGTGTTGGATTTCTCTGGGTGTTGTTTAATTGCTAATGATCTGCATGTGCTATCAGGAGCATACCTGAGGAGTTCTGAAAGAATAAAACACCTGAGCTGAGATGCTCTCAAGGTTCCACTGTCAATTGAGTATGGTGCTGGCCGTGATGGTGGTTCCCTCTGGTGAGGTCTGGCAGGGTTTGCAGATATGAATATGCCTCCTTGTCATCCTTCTGAATAGCAGCAGCAACATATAACTACAGTAATGCTTACAATATTGCCTTGGTCTGTTATTTTCCTGTTAAGAATATCAGTTTGGCTTAATTCCTATATCATTCCAACAGTTGTCAACTTAATCATATTTCTTGCTTGGATCTAGTTGCATTTGATATAATGTACTGACTGTACATCTTTGGATAAACTCCAGTTACTTTCAGTGCATTTCTTCAGTGATTATTCTTCAAAAGGTGTGAACTTACCTTAAGGGTAGAAGAGGCAGTCTTCTAATTGTGTATCACAAGCTTGTGATACTTAGTGGATAGCTTTGTATTAATGGAGGAGTGAATCCATGGCTGTTTCAGGTGCCATTTCTTTATTTTTCCACATGTTTTCTTCCAGGATGATTTTCTCTTCCTCTAAAGGCATAAAGATATCTGCCCCCATCCCCACCCCCATGTGTGGGTGCATGTGTGTGGCTTAATGTAACTGGTGGTTGAGTTACAGAGCTAGGTAGATTTCTCTGAGGATCACATGTCTGTTGACGCTTAGCATAGACAAAAACCTTTCTAACATGCTTAAACACAAGAGTGCCTATGATCTCCCACAGCTCTCATTTGAAAAAAAAAACATTTGGATATTGAAGCTTGCTGATTGTTTAGAGTTTTACTCTTATACTGTATACTGTATATAAAATTCTAAAGTTTAAAAAATATTTTAACCCTTCAGTATGGCTACTTTAAACCACTACAGTAACAGAAGATACCCCATTTCTCTGGTTATTTCTATGTTCACCTATAAAATATGTGGCTTTAAAAATGTTCTTGAAAAGATTTTCCTCTGAAGGAGGGACACAAACTTTAAAAATATGTTATTAAAATATTTTTACCTTACTCTTTTTTGTAACCACTTTTGAACTTATATGTATCTCATCTGTTTCAGGATGCTTTAATCTGGATCCTAACAGAGTTTTGGATGTCATTTTAGAAGTGTTCGAATGCAGGCCAGAACATGATGACTTCTTTATATCTTTATTAGAATCGTACATGAGTATGTGTGAACCGCAAACACTGTGTCACATCCTTGGGTTCAAATTCAAGTTTTACCAGGTAAAAATGTGTGTGTGTGTGTGTGTGTATGTTAACTTAATAATTTTGTATGTATATTTTTTTATTTACACTAAATTATTTGCACTAAATTTGCACTAAATTTTTTATTTGCACAAAACAGGGTAGAATTCAGGTCAGAAATTATTATGAAATGATGATAAACAGTCTATAAGACTGACAGTCCATGAATGATATATAATAGTTATAAGCACAAATGTGGTAAGCGATGTAGCCCCCTAAATTTATGTTTGACCCGAAAGTGTAAAACTTCTTGAGATGAATTGTTTAGAATTGGATTAAGGGAACAGTGCAAATGGTCATATATACATTCTATTCAGGAAGCTCAGAAGAGGTTGACAGTAAGTTAAATAAACTATTGTGAGTTTGCTCTTTAACCAGCTATTTCCAATTGACTAGACCGGAGTGATATTTATCCTTCAATATGCATTTGCCATTTATATACCTTGTTCATGTCAATGATCAAATTAACTAGACATTCTGGGAATAATGGGACTCACCTGTAATCTAAGTACTTGAGAAGCTGATGGAAGAACACAATGAGTTCTAGTCTTACCTGGGATACATATTGAGATCCCCATCTCAAAATACAGCAAAATAATACAAAACATCATACTAGACGAAAGATAAGTAAGACAATAGCCACTGTTACCATTAAATCAATTGGGTCTAATAGGTACGTATGTAATACTCCACCCAACGATAGCAGAATACATTCTTTTCAATGCACATGGAACATTGTCCAACATAGACCATATATTTAGAATGTAGACCACAAAACATCTTGAATTGCAAGCTATCTTGTGATCACATGGGATGAAATTTGATTATAGTGATAGTGATGGACAGTGATGTGAAATTTCTTGATCAGTCACTTAAATTGGGATTAAGAGAATAGTGAATGTGGGTTTATCACATTCCATTCAGGTATCTCAGGACAGATAATCAGTAAGTTCAGTAAGCTTTTGTGAATTTGTTTTGACACCAAACTCGGACCATTATTTGTTTTTAATGAAGATATTTTAATACTAAATAACCATTTAAATGCAAATATTTAGAACCAAGAAACTGTTGTTAAATTGAAGACTACAATTACTACTGAAAACAGTATCTTTAAACAATACAGCTTAGTTTGATTATGGTCATAAAATACATCCCAAGTGTGAATACCCATACTTAGAGAGGTTTTCGGTGTTGTAAAAATTAAAAACTTAGTATGCTGTCAGTGTTTTCTTTTTATTTATATTTGAATTATTTTTGATAGTTAATTCTACTGACACTAGAAGTCTAAGAATTAGTTTTAGTATCTATAGTTGTTTTTCTAGACATATAAGCCCTCATAGTTTGTCTGAAATTAACTTTACCATTTTATACCTTTAATGCTGATTTATTTCTCTGAACTGCTTTGATGGGAGGTTGGGGTGTAAGTAGACATACTTAGCATAAAGTTCAAGACATAAAGTATGTACTGCCACATTTGTCAGTCCTGCCTATCCACATTGCTTGGCCACTGAGAACTACTTGAAAAGCAAATATAAAAAACAAAACAACAACAGAAACAACTTATAAGCAGAAATGGCAGACAATGTTTACAGTTTAAATTTCACATTCTGTTCAAGTTTCAGCTTTTACTCAAATATTCTTTTTTAAGATTTATTTATTTTATTTGTGAGGGCTCTCTCTCTCTGTGTACATTTGCATGCCAGAAGAAGGCATCTGATCCCATTATAGATGGTTGTGAGCTACCATGTGGTTGCTGGGAATTGAACTCAGAATCTCTGGAAGAGCAATCAGTGCTCATAACTGCTGAGACATCTCTTCAGACCTCAAGTATTATGCATTGTGAAAGATGCCTACGCTCAAAACTATTTTCTTGTACTTATTTAAAGATGTTTTGAGATTCCTGCAAAATCCTTGTCTCGCTATTCAGATGTTTGATTTTATAATGAAGAACAGTGAAGTGTGTTACTTAATTTTTATGGATGATTGGTAGATAAAAGATAAGATTGTAATTTGACTTTATACCCTAAGGAATTTTTTCTTCTTTCAGGAACCAAGTGGTGAGACTCCCTCGTCTTTATACAGAGTTGCAGCAGTGCTTCTACAGTTTAATCTCATTGATTTAGATGATCTTTATGTCCATGTAAGTCAAGTGGTCTGTTAAGAGGAAGTGCCGGAAGTGCTTGTGCATCCCAGGGCTGGGGAAGAGGAGTAGGCAACTGTATAGCACTTTAGTGTTGGCTTGAGACCCCCAGTGTTTATTTTTTGAAGCCATAATACATTATTGCTTTGTCTACTTCAAAAACTTAGTTAATTCTCTTCTTTGATCAACTGTAGATATTAAATTCCTCTTAGTCACACATGAAACCATACAGGTTTAATGATTGCATATATAGCTCTTTTTAATCTCATCAGTGCTTTTCTCATGGGTAGGAAGATCAAGCACTAAGCAATGTAGTTTTAGGCGTCTTTGTTTTATATATGACTTGTAGGAAATATTGGATTGCCTAGATCGTTCTAGGCAAACATTACTATATTTTAAATTTTAGTGTATTAAAAATTCTGTATTTTTACTATGCAGTAATTGACCATTATTGGGATTTATTGTTGGGTCTATTATTTAGAAGAGTTTATTGTGGTTGTGACAGATGTCTCTAGTTCAACAGTTTAGCTGCTGAATTTGGTAAGCTGAAATTTGTGGTGTACTTTTTTATAAATTTCTTCTTTGGGATGTCTGTTGACTTAAACTTGTCCACAACTGTAGTCTTCTTGGCTGCCTTTGAAATTACGTTATACTTTCCTTTCTATTTGTATACTATGGCTAGAGAATTGAATAAAAATGTTGTCTGTACCATGCAAACAGTCATATTGTGGGAAGGGAGAAAAAACGCCTTGTATGTAGTCTATGATGAGAGCTCATAGTAGTTAATGATCATTCATCTGAGGGTAGAGTGGATGTTTGGAAGACTTTTCAAACTAGTGAGGTTGAACTGGGATAATCATAAAAGAGTAGATATTTTCCAGGTTGACATGGTAGAAATATGTAGGTAGAATTAAGTGAGTTTAAAAGCCAGAGATTTGACAGTGTAACAGTTATCCATACTAAGTGACATGAGAAACTTCACAGAGTGTTTGGAGCCAAGAGGTATCCACGAGAGATGAGGATGGAGAAGCAGGTTAGAACTAACCTATTGGAAGGGTCCTATTTGCATATAGTAGTTTGATTTTTTTTCTCTTGGGAGGGGAGAACTATTCAGGATTTAAAAGTGATGTACAAACCGAAACTATGGAATATTAGTCAGAAGAGGAAGTATTGAAGGTTCTAAAAAAATAGATCTAAAATGATAATGGAATTAAATATTCATGTTTTAGTTTAGTAATAAATACACGCAGACTGCATTGCCACCTTAAGATGATATGGGTTGACAGTTTCGATTTATATGTCAGTTTGGAGTCCATGTGAGACATAGCTAAAACCTAAGTAAGCTATTTGTGTTGGCCCATGTCTGTAATCTCAGTACTCAGAGCAGTAGCATAGATTGAGGTCATCCTGGTTTATATAGCAGGTTCCAGGCTAGTCAGAGCTATGCAGAGAGAGCCTCTCTCAAACAAACAAACTAACATACATGCAGGTAACAACAAAAAGAAAATACTGAAAGTAAAATAGTGAGGGTTTTATTGTTAGAAGAGACTTCCTAGTAACAGAAGCTAAAGAAGTTCATTTAAGGCAGTGATTCTGTGGGTCACAACCACTTTGGGGGTTGAACAACCCTTTCACAGGGGTCAATCTAAGGCCATCTGCATATCAGATATTTACATTACAATTCATAACAGTAGCAAAATTATAGTTATTAAATAGCAATGAAAATAATTTTATGGTTGGGGGTCACCACAACATGATGTTAAAGAGTCATAGCATTAGGAGGGTTGGGAACCAGGTATTGTAGGTAGCTCCACATAAGAGTGCTTTATGTGACTTATTCAGGGTCTTGGATTTACACCCTAGCATTGCAAAACAAATCAAAACAAAAACACCTGAAAGAATGTTGATAACATGATGTACACTAAGAAGATAAAATCATTCTAACTTTATATGTACCAAATAAACACATTTTTAAAACTACACAGAACTGGAAGTTGAGATAAATATAAGCATTGAATATCATTTTATCTGTTAGGTGTAGTCATCTAGGTAAAATACGAGGACCTGTGCTAGGAATAAATAAATCAATAAAAATATATTTGCCATACAGAACGAAGAAAAGTTTACTTACTTCCTTGGACATGTCTATACCAAATTGACTGTTTCTCCCTATTATTTGATTAAGATGCTGAAGTATGCAGTATTTAATATTTCATCTTGTAGTGTTCACTCATTGTTTATGTTAGCCTTAGCTATTAAAATAGATTATGCATTTTTACAGGGGTAAAAACATTTCTATTTGTAGCTCACTGCAGTTTCTAGCAGAAACTAATGTTCTTTTGCCTGTGTTTTCATTTGAGTCAGGGTTATTATGTGAAATGCTTATAGTAACAATCATCCCCATGTACAAGGTAACTGGATTTGAGATGATTAAGCCTTCTCAATGGAGAGTTGACAAGATACATGCTACTTTTCTTTTCTGTAGTGAGCTAGAACAGCATTTCTTAACCTTTGGGTCTCAACTCCTTTTGGGGTCTAACAGCTCTTTCACAGACGTCCCCTAGGAACATCTGCATATCAGATATTTATATTAAGATTCATAACAGTAGCAAAGTCGCAGTTATAAAGTAGCAACGAAAACAATTTTATGTTTGGGGTCAACACAACATGAGGAACTGTGTTAAAAGGCCACAACATTAGGAAGATTCAGAACCACTTATCTAGAAACTAGTTTGTACTATAAGATACCAAGTTATTAGTAGTTTTTGTAATTGAAAATTAGGACGTTCATACCTACCCTTTTTTTATATATGTGTAGTAATTCATTTAGTTTGGAGTTTGTTTTTTTTAAAGGGGAAATACATAGGTCTTGTTTGTTTTGGTGGTACTGGAGGTCAAACACAGGGCCTAGTCATGCTGGGTAAACTTTGCTCTACCACTGAATAACCCTCCTCCTAGTATTTTCAATGGAATAAGTACATATTTTGGGTGTATTTATAAATTCAATGGTAAGCATCGCTGCAGTGTGAATTTAGAACCTTTAGCATACCAAAGATATGAAACATTTATTGCTACACCAGGTACTAATCTTTTTAAATTATCAGACAGTAACTAAGTCAAATTTATGTGGAAAGAAGTCATAGATATGAATAAACTAGGCTCCTTATTTACTAATTGGATAATAGTATTTGCTTTTTATATGTGCAAGATGTTTATATTAACTTATGAAATTTTAATTACCTGTTTTTAGCTTCTTCCTGCTGATAATTGCATTATGGATGAATACAAAAGAGAAATTGTGGAAGCTAAGCAGATTGTAAGAAAACTCACATTGGTTGTTTTGTCTTCTGAAAAACTTGATGAACGAGACAAAGAGAAGGACAAAGATGACGAGAAAGTAGAGAAGGTACATCATTTAGTCTAGTAAAATTTACATGGTTTAGAATCATGAAATTTAATTTCTCATGGTTAATCAGCTTGTGGAAATAAAATTTCTTAGTTTTGATTATGTTAAAACTTGAATTGAGTAATACTCATTTGGATTTTAATATGAGTGGTTCCTTTACAAAGAAAGCTGTTCTTTTTTTCTTGTGTAAATTTTGAAGTAAAAGAAAAATCACAAAATATTGATTTTATTTTTGCTGTGTATATAATGTTCTTCAAATCCTAAAGAGATTTTCAAAGATGAATTCTAATGTCTCTTGCATAGTGTCTCATTAGGTTAAACTTCATTCCAGTTTTATGACTTGTAATGCTATGTAAATGGTAAATGAAAAAATAAAACAACAGAAAAACAAGAAAAAACTCAAAAGATCCTATTTTATTTAAGTCACTAAAAATTCAAGCAATTGTTAAATTTCCTAGGAATTGCAACTTTTTTGATGTACAGTATTATGACATTTAGCTCAAGTTTTAAAGAGAAATATCTGTATTCCAAGTATCATTGTTATTTTTGTTCATTTTTAGCCACCTGACAACCAAAAACTTGGTTTGTTGGAAGCCTTGTTAAAGATCGGTGATTGGCAGCATGCACAGAACATTATGGATCAGATGCCTCCATATTATGCAGCTTCACATAAGCTAATAGCTCTTGCTATCTGCAAGCTCATTCACATAACTGTTGAGCCTCTCTACCGAAGGTATGTTACTCCATATTAAGCACTAAGATACAAATACTTCAGGATTACTAAAGATGTCTGTTTTTCTATATTTTTTTTCTTTAAATCTAGCATATCTGTTACTATATTTTCTCAAAATGTAAGAACTATTCACATCAACCATGTGTAGATCTTCTCTCTTAATGTCCCAGTGGTTTAGAATGTGTGCTGCAGTGTAGTATGAAAACTATAGCCTGTTTGCATTATTGAGAGTGAAAATACCATTCTTCTGTTTTTGAAGTTTCTTCTTGGGAGGTAGAAATCTGCCCCCCCTTAACCTTAGAGAAACATTTCTGTATTCTGGGGTTAATGGCTCTGAGTGAAAGCATTAGCATTTTGACAGTCAGGTTTTGTCTTGGAAATTATCCTGAATGTGTCATCTAGTCCTATAGACATCAGCCTATTTTTAGGGAACTTAGGAGCAGTATTGGCAGACTCTTTGATCAGAGACTGCTTTAAAAGCCCCTCAAATGTCCCAGCCTTCTTGAATTGTGTGTAGCTACTAGCTGCTGGTTTCATTGTGACCTTGGGTATAAGCAGCCCTTGTGACTTCAAAGTAAGACACCTGCTGAGCATGTGAGAACTCTGAGCATGCTGTCCTTCTAGTATGACAACTTTGTACAGTTATTTTACCTACCTCCACTTCCTCATACTCAGTGTAGGTAGTAGAATCCAGATTGGGAAATGTTTGATTTCATCTTGTACTACATCTGAGGTTCATCCATCCCTTACTCTTCATTTCTATAACCACATCATCTGTGCTGGACAAGCTTAACTTAAACTCATATGTTAAATGTTGTTTGAGATCTGCATTGACGGTTCCTTTATTTAAGCTGCTATTTCAAAACATCCTCTGAGTTTTGCTTTTATACTTGTTGAATTTGTTTTTATTTTTTGCCAGTTGAGAATTACTTACTATAATAAAGTTAGTGATGATTAGAATAGATAAAGAAAATATGAGCAAGAAAATGATTGTGTTAAGATATTGGGGATTATATAGTGCATAGATTTCTAAATCTGACTTCTTTTTTATAGAGTTGGTGTTCCTAAAGGTGCTAAAGGCTCACCCGTTAGTGCTTTGCAAAACAAGAGAGCACCAAAGCAAGTAGAGAGCTTTGAAGATTTGAGGAGGGATGTGTTCAATATGTTCTGTTACCTTGGTCCTCACCTTTCTCATGATCCCATCTTATTTGCAAAAGTCGTGCGCATAGGCAAGTCATTTATGAAAGAGGTCAGTAAGATTTTTCTTCCTGGTAGAAAATTAAAATTTGAAATGAGAATGTTATGAATATATTATTTTAATAAGTATTTCTTCAAACAAAAACAAAGTGAACATGAATTAAGGAAAGTCGTATTGAGTAAACTTACTCAGTTTATGGAAAGTCCATGTGTCCCAGCGGTGATTATGTGTATATATAATAAAACCCTAGTCCTAGGTAGATGGTTCATCAAGTATCTACCTCCCTTAGGAAAATCTTTGGGTGAGTGAGTACCCACATTTTAAATTCCATTATAACTACTTTGTTACTGTTCTTTCCTCTTACCTGTCTTCTATGTATTTTCTTTCATGCAGTTTTGAATCATTACTTTTAGTTGTTGGGAGTCTTTCCAACCTCAAAATGTTCAGGGCCTATTATTCTATTTTTTACTTATCTTTAGATAGAGATTGAGCTTGGGGCTTTGTGTGTTTTAAATATGTGCTCTACTGTGGAGCTATGTTCCTGGCTCCTCACTTTTAATTAAAGTTTTTATTGAAATAAATTATACATACAGGAAAAAAATATAAATTTTGATTATGCAGTTCAGTGGCCTTTCTAAACATCCTTGTGTTGAATACCTAAACCAAGGAATTGAATACTCCTAGCAATGCCACCTCCTCATTCATAAACAGAAATATTTAAAAAACAGCTATGGCATAGAATGTGCATATGACATACTCTAGCCTTTGCTGCTTAATAATTTGACTTTTGATGAATATCTTCTTCTTCTTCTTTCTTTTCTTCTTTCTTTCTCTCTCTTTCACCTGTCTATCTATATCTATCTATCATCTATCTATCTATCTATCTATCTATCTATCTATCTATCTATCTATCTATCTATCTATCCTCAGTGACTAATCACCACAAATAATAGACTATTTTCATAACATATACTGTTACCTTCTGCTACCATGCTTAAGTCAGTTTCCACTCTGTGTTGTTCATTTCTGTCTCTATACCTTTGCTTTTTCTATAATCTATTGCTAATAGAATTGTATGTTCTCTTTTCTGATTTCTTTCACTTTATGTTTTGAGAATCATTCATTCAAGTCATTGCATGTGTCAGTAGTCTTTTTGCTGAATAATAATATTTCATTATATGGAAACATAGTCATTGATACACTTATCAGGTGATGAATATTTAGATTATTTCTGGTTGAGGCTGTTCTAAAGCTGAAGTAGGATTGGTTAGTGAAATAAATAAATATATGTTTAACTATAAGAAATAGCAAAATTGCTGGATGTGGTGGTATACATTTTTTAATCCCAGAACGCAAGAGGCAGATGCAGGCAGACCTCTATACGAGTTTGAGGTTAACCAGGTCTACCAAGGCTACATAGTAAAACTCTCTCTTAAAGAAGGCAAAAAAAGGAAAGAAAGAAATTTCAAATACTATTTGACAGGGTCTATAGTATTTTACATTTCTGAGAGCAGTTATCTGAGACTTCCAGACACTCTATATCCTCACTGACATTTGGTATTGTAACACTTAAATTTTATTCATCCTAGTTAGTTGTGGTATCTTGTGGTTTCAATTTTTGTCATGTTAGTGACTAATGGTGTAGAGTATCTTTTCATGTATTTATTTGCTATTTATAATCATTTTTAGTGAAGTGTCTGTTCATATCTTGCCCATTTTTGATATGATTGTCTTTTTGTTATTGAGTCCTATTCTTGGTGTATTGTTGGTCTGAGGCCCTTATCAAATAGGGGATTTTTGAAAAAAGTATTTTCAGTCTGGTTGAGCTTCTCATTTTTAAAGCGTCTTTTGAAAATATGTATGTATGGGAGTAGCAGGGCTTTGTGCAAGTGGGTGCAGGAGGCCAGACAAGGATGTCTGGAGATGTAGTTACAGGCGGTGTGAACAAAACTCTGGTCCTCTGAAAGATCAGAAACTGATCCTAATCACTGAACTCTCTCCCCAGCCCCTTGAATCTCTTTCAAAATAGAAAAAAAATGTAAAGCTTTGCCTTAGCAGTTAGACAGCATCTACTTTGGGTAGCTCACAACTACCTCTAACTTCAGTTCCAGGGGTCTAATGACTCTGGCTTCCATAGGAACTGGCCTTCACATGTACATCCCTAAATATATCACAATACCTTGTTCATTCACACTCCATCTTCTTCTCTCCTTACCTCCTACCTCTCCATCTTGATGGTCCCATGTCTCTTAATAGAAGGATAAGAGAAAATAAAGGACCATTTTGTCCACTCAGGACCATTATGCATCTTGTCATTCCTAGAGTTGTGGTAGGAAAATGATTTTTCCCCAGTAGTATGAAGTAGAATTTTGTTATATTTTTGCTAATTAAAGTATTTTATCAGGCTCGTGTGGTGGTACATGCCTACAATCATAGTACTTGGGATGCAGAGGCCGGAGACTATGTAAGCTCTTCATTTGAAACTTACCTGGGCAACATTGTGAGGACCTCTTCCCAGAAAACATAACACAGCACAACAAAGCCCCCAAAAACGGAGCTTTATGATCACCAGTCAATTTGTTCTATATTATAGATTTAAAAGGCTTTTATTGAGACCCAATTAGAATTTATAAAGCTGCTTTTAAATATTGAATAGGACCTTAGTTCCAAGCACTATATTTGCAATTAAATTTATTAAATAAATACTATTTGTGTATTGGGGTTGTTATACAACTCTTCTTTTTAGGAAAGAGCTTATATACTTAGAAAAGAAATAGTGTAATAATCATGTAATCTATACTTGTTTTTAGTCATTTTTCTCTGATTTTGTGTCTGAAAATATTTAACAAATTGAAGTATATAAGACTTTTTTTGTAGAGTATTTACTACACTGTAGCATGCATTGGAATCACCTGCAGGGCTTACTAAAATGCAGATTGTTGGATCTAACTTCAGTTTCTGATCAATAGGCCTGGGGTGGGAGGTGAATTTTCTCTGGTGATATTGATGCTGCTCATCCAAAGACTAAACTGTCATTCCAGTATGTTAAGCAGATTTGATCCCACTTTTTGGGCTTAAAGGGTGACGCAGTAACTAATAATTTAAAATCTGACCAGTGGTCACTACTCTCCTCTCTGCTCCAGCATCCTGGGCATTTCTCTCCTTAACATACTGGGTGAAGGAAAAGCCTTGTGAATAATGCAACCCACAATTCTGCTGTATCTCAAGATGACTTCCTTCATATCAGACTTGACTATAAGAATGCTGAGATTCCCAGAGAATATGTGGCAGTTCACGGAGTGGGGATGTATCTTGTCTTGTTAGTAATACATCTAGCCATTGCCTTTAATGATTAAGGTCATCACAAGCCCCCCCACCACCAAAAAGAAAAGCTGCTGAAGTTAAAAAAAAATCTCACAAGAATAGGAAGAGAGAAGAAAAGAGGTTCCGTTGTGAATATTGTGAATCTGCTCCCAGGTCCTGGGAGGAGGAGCTGGCTGCTGCAGAAGACCTGCAACACACACTACTTCTCAGTCTTGTTGTCTCTTTCCAAAATGCAAGGACAGAAAATAGTTGGTGGATTTGTGTGTGAACCAGTCAGAGAAATTTTGGGTGTGTCTCAATTTTATATGGAAGCAAATAATTTATTTCTATTTTTTATTAGCACACAAAGAAGTAGGTTTTATTATAGCATTTTTCAAACTAATTTTGTTTTGTTTTTCCCTTTTTATTAAATATAGATCTTTTTCCTCACATAATATATCCTGATTACAGTTTCACCTCCCTCTATTCTTCCCAGTTTCTTCCCACCTCTCCTCCTATCCAGATTCACTCCCTTTCTCTCATTAGAATACATCAGGCTTTTAAGGGAATATAATATAATATAATATAATATAATATAATATAATATAATATAATATAATATAATATAATATAATATAATATAATATAATATAATACAGTAAAAGAAAAACTAACACATCAAAATTGGACAAAACAAACAAGGAAAAGAGTCCAAGAGAAGGCAGAAGAAATAGAGATCCACTCATTTGCACACTCAGGAGTCCCATAAAAATACTAAACTGGAAGCCATAATATACACACAGAGGACCTGGTACAGACCTGTGCAGGCTCTGTGCATGCTGCTTCAGTCTCTGTGAGTTCAGAATGAGGATTGATCATAGTGATTTAGAGGGCCTTGTTTTCTTGATGTTCTCCATCTCCTCTGACTCTTATACTCTTTCTTCCTCTTCTAAAGGGTTCCCTGAGACTTGAGGGGAGGGATTTGATAAAGACATTCCATTTAGGGCTGAGTGTTCCAAGGTCTCTAAACTCTTGTGTAATGTCTTGCTGTGGGTCTCTATATTTGTTCCCATCTGCTGCAGGAGGAAGTGTTTCTGATGGTAGCTAAGCAATGAGTAGAGCAGACTGTAATTAGGAGTCATTTTATTTCCTTTTTTTAGACTAGTAGTATTTGGTTTTACTTTAGGTCTCTGGTTCTTGGTTACCCAAGCAGTGTTGGATATGGGCTCCATTTCATGGAGTGGCCTTAAGTCAAATTACATACTGGTTGGTTACTCCCACAAGCTTTGTGCCACCATTGTACTAGCATATCTTGCATGCAGGACACCATTGTAGATCAGAGATTTTGTGGCTCGGTTGGTGTTTATATTTCTCTTTTGGTAGTGTGCAGTCTCTTCCTTTACTAAAGACACTAGAATGTAGGGGTAAAGGCTCTATATAGGCACCAGCTCAACTTTTCCATGTTAAGGCATTGTGTAGGTGCTGTTTTCAACAATGAGGCCTTACCATCAGTCTATGGAGAACAATCTACTGTCTTGGCAACAGCCTGAGTTGTTTGGGGATTCACATAGGACCCCTTTAGCCAAAAACGCAACTAGATGTAACTCAATCCCAAAACTAGACGTTTCATTTGGTGACAAGAGATGACCAATTGGGGTTCTGTCTCCCCTGTTATTTGGTGATTTTATTTAGATCACGTTCATGTATGTATATATTTTTGGAAGCTTCTACTGTATTAGGCTTCCATACTACCCTTCAAATGGCCCTTAATTTTAGCTTTCTCCACATTCCCTCCCTTTTACCCCCACTTAATCCTACCTTTCTAGCCCCCCCATTCATCCTTAACTATATATTCTATTTCTGTTTCCTAATGAGATCTCTCTGTCCTTAGTTCCTTAACTCTATATCCAACCTCTGAGGTCCATTTACCTGCAAAATTCATTATTTCATTTTTTAATGGCTGAGTAACACTCCATTGTGTAAACATACCTCATATTCTTTATCCATTCTTCTGCTGAGGGACATCTGGGTTGTTTCTAGTTTCTTGCTATTATGAATAGATAGCAATGGACAAGTTTGAACAAGTATCTCTGTGGTAGGATGAAGTATCCTTTGAATATATATGCTAAAGGGTGGTTGGTATAGCTGGATCTTAAGGTGGATAGATTCCTATCTTCCTGTTATTTCCCACCACTCTTGTTCTTTACCTCCTTTCTGAAGCAAACTTATGCCAACTTTTTATTAAATTTTTTTTTGTTTTTGTGTGTGTACATGCATATGTGCCACAGCAGTTTTTTGGAGGTCAGAGGACAGCTTGTGGTAGCTGGTTCTCTTCTTCCACCATGTGGGTCTAATGGAGCATACTCAGATCATCAGCTTTGATGGCAAGCACCTTTACCTGATGATTTGTCCAAGAATATTTTAAAATGACTGAACCTTTCATTATAATTTTCTCTGTCTCATTATTGTGATTGATACCATTTGTTATACTTCCTAGTGTACTTTTGCTGTTAAAATACTTTTTATATAAATGACATGAGGAACTTTGGAGTTAGAGACCAAGTTCTGTTTTTTTTTTTAATTTTAAGATTTTATTTTTATTCTGTACTTTTAGGTGTTTTGCTTGCATGTATGACTATGCAACATGTGCATACAGTGCTCACAGAAGCCAGAAGAGGGCATTGGATTTCTTGCTACTAAAATTAGAGATGTTTGTGAGCTACCGTGTGTGTGTGTGGTGGGATTTGAACCCAGGTCTGTTGTAAGATCAGCCAGTACTTTAACCATGGAGCCATCTCTCCAGCCTGTTGAGCTGTGTTTTTTTTTTTGTTTGTTTGAGACAGGGTTTCACTGTGTATCACTTGCTGGTTTGGAACTCATTATGTAGACCAGGCTGGCCTTGAACTCACAAGGATATGACTTCCTTGCCTCTCAAGTGCTGCTATGTATACAACTGCACACGGCAGAGGCCAAGTTTAATATTAAATAGTTCTGCTTTTCAATGAGCCTGATGAGGCAGGAACTACTGAGATGCTTGTGTTTGTATTTCATTGTCATTTATAGTAATTGATTTGAAGTAAGATCACCTTATTTCCTCCATGTGACAAAGTGTTCAGTCATATTTAGGGAATGGACAAACCAAACTTAATATATCTTTTTTTTGTGCAGCTTAAACATTTGAGGAGGAGGGTAGGGGCATCAGTCCTTGACCACAGGCTTCCTCATAGCTGCCAGCATGCTGCTCAGCTCCTCCTGCTTCTTCTTGGTATGGATATGCATTCCTACCCTCTTCTTTAAGAACTTGAGGGCACTTGTCCTTGGACTCCTTGTAGGGTGTGAAGCTGCACACCTCCTGGATCGTGTCTGTCATAAACTCAGTGTCCTTGGTGAAGCGCTGGCAGCACAGCCTGTGCCATGGCTTGCTGATGTTCTTTGTCATCTTGTGGCCTTTGTTGAGACATATGGCCATGGCTGCTGCTCTCAGATGGCAGCCAGGACAGGCAGCTTATGTAGCAATTTTAACATTAGCTATACTTCCTAGGTACAGATATTAAGTATCAATGGGCAATTAGCAACTCTTTATGAATGGTGTATGACTAATTTTTTAGGATTCTTGTTTTGCTAAGAGTGGGAAATGAAGTACAAAGTCAATTAATATATAACTCCTAAAAATACATTTCCAAAGAAGAAATTGCTAAATAAGTTTTTCAGCCCTTGCTTCATCTTCCACAAATTATTATTATTGTTTTTTTTTCGAGACAGGGTTTCTCTGTTGTAGCTCTGGTTGTCCTGGAACTCACTCTGTAGACCAGGCTGGCCTCAAACTCACAGAGATCCACCTGCCTCTGCCTCCCGAGTGCTGGGATTAAAGGCGTGTGCCACCACTGCCTGTCAAGAATTAAATTTTTAAAAGACATATTAATGTGTGTGTTTTTGTGTGTGCTGGCATGTATGTATGTGTACTGCATGCATTTAGTGGCCCCAGAAGCCAGAGATGACATCAGATCCCCTGGAACAGGAGTTGCAGTTGTGAACCACTGTGTGAGCCACTGTGTGTGCCACTGTGTAGGTGCTTGACAACAATCCTTGTTAATTTCAAGAAAGAAAAATTCCAAGTATGAAGAACCAAAGTGACATTTTAAAACATTTGTTATACAGCTCACCCGTGAAAAGCTTGGTTTTTTGCTTGTTTTTTAAATGCAGGACATAGCAAATGCTGTCGTATACTATTTTGTAATTCTTTGTCCTGTCCATCAAGTTGTTAGCATTCTGATGTTTAATTTCTCACTGCTTGTTCCTGGAAGCCTGTGCTACCTACACAAGTAAGGTATGAATTACCAGGGCATACTATAGAGCACATGTGGAGATCAGAGGATATCTTGCCAGTGTCTGTTCTTTTCTTCCACTATGTGTGTTCTGGAGAATCAGTCTGAGGTTTTGCTTTG
This sequence comes from Cricetomys ansorgei, assembly GCA_026225945.1. Taxonomy (NCBI): domain Eukaryota; kingdom Metazoa; phylum Chordata; class Mammalia; order Rodentia; family Nesomyidae; genus Cricetomys; species Cricetomys ansorgei. Next base: position 4,579,021 of record JAMJFZ010003268.1, read on the forward strand.
TTGTTGCAGGTGCTTTCACCACTGAGCCATCTCACAGGCTCTCTGCTTAGTTTTCAACCAATGTAAAATAAGAGTTGAGCATCTTCAAGACATTTCTGCACCTACTCAGAATATGTTGTGGTATTGAACCTTTTTTACGCACAGGACTAATTTTCTACTGGTGCTTCCTAGGATTACTTGCCTGCACTTGAATATGGTCTGCTTCTGGGGAAATCAAAACTAAAATATATCAATATGTTTCTGTAAACAGATGTAATGTTAAAACTGTAATTGTTCAAAAGTCAGTTGTACATGTTATTTTTGTACATGTACAATGTACAATGTATTTGTTATTGTATAATGGGAACTATTTAAATAGAGTGCATTCACATTCATTAAAGATACTGAAAAATGTTCATTTTTAACCCATAATTTTTCTTTGGAACTTGATTTAGTGCAGCTAAGAATTCCTTTTTGATGGTGAATTTTGTTAAATTGAATATAGCTCTAACAGAGTGTTGGGTATGTTTTAATATTGAAACTGTTCTTCTTGCATTTTTTTTAACTTCCATTTAAATGCTACCCATATGATATAGGTTGGGGGAGAGTATGGAATTACGTCAGCCAGGATTCCTGATAGTAAAAGGTTATGCTATTAATTACATTGGAGTATGAGTCAGTGCAAATGTTTATCCTGTGTGACAGTCAGTATATTATTCTTTTCTTTTGTGTTAACCGAAAATGAAATGTGGTGGAAGGTAGTACTTCTTTTTTGTTGTTGCTGTCTTTTCATAAGTGTTCTTATATCAATACTATTGAGTCATTGAGTATTTCCAGGTATGACTTATGAGTTTCTGGTTGACAAATGATTCATTTATCTTTTATCTGTGCGTTTTTCTAGAATAGATGGGTTCAATATCCAGTATTGGAAAAAAAAAAGAATTTCCAGGTGTAACCTCCCATTCCTATAACTCTTTATCAGTTGTATTTTTAAGCCCCAATTTATATTCTTTTTAAAAGATTATTTATTTTTATTTTACATGTATTGTGTTTTGCCTGTGTGTATGTCAGTGTGAATGTATCAGATCCCTGGAACGAGAGTTACAGACAACTGTGAGCTGCCATGTGGGTGCTGGGAATTGAACTCAGGTCCTGTTGAAGAGCAGCCAGTGTTCTTAACCACTGAGCCATCTCTCCAGTCCCCGAACTTATATTCTTATTTTACCTTGATATTTAGCCCAGACTTGCTTTAAATTCAAAATCAGGGAAGTAAACTAGCTAAGTTACTATGAAAATATTTTATTTCTATGGAATAAAACTACGTAGTTTATTATGTTTGTTTAAATGACAGTATGGTAGAAAAACGGGTAGTACAGACCCAAGATGTGATTTTTTTTTGTCAGTAGTGTCATGAATATTTGGACTTATTTTTAATTGAAAGCTTTGGTAGTGTTGAATTATAATGCAACTTAAGTTCATTTCCTTAAGTTTGACTTTTGGCTACACTAGTATTTGATTTTATTGATTTTGTAAAGGGAATCTGAATGGAAAATGTAAACACATTAGAACTGAATGATTGTGATTGTTACAGTTTTATTAAATTATGTTTAGTAATTAATGCTTAATATGAATTTTAGGAAGCTTTGGTATATAATGAGGTTGAGAAAAGAATTGGCACATAAAACTGATACTTAGGATTGGGGATGTAGCCCAGCTAACACAGTGCTTGTCTAGTGGACCTAAACTACGCCAAGTTTTTGTAGTATTGGGAATCAAACACTACATAAACTTGGTGTGGTGGTACCCCCCCCCCCCAATCCAAGCACTTTGGAGGTGGAGGCAGGAGGATCAGAAGTTCAAGGTCAGCCTGGACTACCTAGAGAATTGAAAACCAGCGAGGGGTACATGAAACCTTGTTTCTCTCCTCTCTCTCTCTCTCTCTCTCTCTCTCTCTCTCTCTCTCTCTCTCTCTCCCTCCCTCCCTCTCCCTCTCCCTCTCCCTCTTTCTCCCTCTCTCTCTCTCTCTCTCTCTCTCTCTCTCCCTCTCCCTCTCTCTCTCTGTCTCTGTCTCCTCTCTCTCTCTCTCCCTCCCTCTCCCTCTTTCTCCCTCTGTCTCTGTCTCTTCTCTCTCTCTCTCTCTCTCTCTCACACGCACACACACACACACACAAATAAAGGGATAATCCCCTCAATTTATACTTAAAATTCATGGATTTTAAAATTATTCAGAGGTTAAAATATACATGGAAACTTAAAATGTTTATTAGTAATCAGTTATATTTCAAATATGCATGTATGTAAAAGGCAAATGGCTAAGTAATACATAATTTATTCTTTCAAATTATAAACTAAGGCAGCATAATTAACTTTTAAACATTTTATTATTGTTTTAAATTTTAGTTTCAGTCTGATGGGACCAAACAAGAAGATAAAGAGAAAACGGTAAGAGACTGAAAGAAATGAATAATGAGTGTGTTTGTCAGGATACAGCATGTTGAGTATTTTACTGTGAACAAATTTTAACTATCTCTGAAAATAATTATTTTATACTTTAAATGCTCAGTACAGTATTTGACATCTCAGTGAAAATTTACTCTAAGACTAACATCCTCCTTTTGAAGATTGATATAAGGTGTTGGCAAACTAAGAATCAGAAGCAGTGGGCCACTCAAAGATGCTTCTAAGGAGAACAGGGGGCTAACAGTCTCAAAGGACTGTACCCTGAACTGCCTCTCAGAAGTACTTTTATTGGATGTTACAACAAAGACTGTTTAACTTTACATATTAGAACTACAGATGTAAAGTTTGTTTCCTGAACAAAAATATTACCTTTCAGTCTCAGCCTTTTGTTGAGAATTGTTAATAGTTCCCAACAAAGACTTCCTTGTGTGCCAGGAACATCTTGTTTACTGAGATCCACAAAGGCCATAAAAATCTCTCCATTTACAATACAAAGAGTTCTTCTTGGCCCAAGGTACTTTAACAACAAAGACTTCAACCAGATGTTCACACCAGGAGTCCAAAGTCACCACCAACTTTCTCACAACAACCAAATGTCAGGAAGCACTCACTAAATAATCACAGAATATTTATAAAGATTTTCTCAGAGCCAAGATGTGACTTTCACTCCCAGGTACAAAGACTTAATTAAATTTCCTACTACAATAAGGAAAAAGGTTAAGCCCTTCATTGCCTTGCTGCCTCCTTTGCACCTCTCACCTCATTTGTTGTCTTAGATGGAGAAAAGACAATGATAGGGTAGGGAATTATATAGTGTTACGAGATTTAAAAGTGATAATTCCTTTAAGACTGTTATCCCTATTTTGAGGGTATATTAGGAATAAACCTCTTAATGAAATGTTTCTTGCTTTCTTCTTAGGAAGTTATCCTTAGCTGTTTGCTTAGCATTACTGACCAGGTGTTACTTCCATCTCTTTCTCTGATGGACTGCAATGCTTGCATGTCTGAGGAACTGTGGGGAATGTTTAAGACATTTCCCTATCAGCATAGGTAAATACTTACTCAGATTGTTAACTACTATTGATTAATTCTAGTGCATTAACTTCTAAGCATACACTTAATGTTTTCCAATTTTTATCTCATTTTTTAAAGATACCGTCTTTATGGCCAGTGGAAGAATGAAACATATAACGGTCACCCACTTTTAGTAAAAGTTAAAGCTCAAACAATAGATAGAGCCAAGTACATCATGAAGTAAGTTTATTTTTTTATATTAATCCCGATTATGTCTGCATATAATTTACTTCTTTTCAGCTATCTTGTTTAGAGTCTCAATTTTATTTGTGAAATATTGTGAAAAGTATAGTTGATTATATATTGCAGCTAGAATGACTTAATTTTTATGTTAGCTTATTTTAATTATAAGTTAATTATACTATTTTATTATTTTTAGATTTGTGTGTGTATGTGTGTGTGGACACGTGTCATGGTGTGGATGTGAAAGTCAGAGGTCCAGTGGGAGTAAGTTCTTTCCTTATTCCACATGTGTCCTGGGAATCAAACTCTGTTCACAAGAGTGACATTTGTAAGTTATTTGAAGCTCCCGAAAATTATATACTTTATGCTAGCATTAGTCCAGATACTAAATACATGATTCTGTTTGTTTTCAACAAGGATTTTGTCAGTTGTCCAACCTTTTATAAATCCTGTTATAGTTATTCTAATTAAAATTCATATATTCTTTGATTTCAGTAGATATAATAGTTTACATTGATAATGTGTGTTTGCCCAGTGACATTATCTGTGTACACTGTCTACTGGGAAAACAGGCCTGTCATGGTTACAGTTTGACTTAGTAGGTGTTGTTATATAGAATAAGAGAAAAAAATATTTAGTTAGTTAATGGGGGAAGAAGGGATTATAGGAAGCCATTGCTGGAGAGAGTATTAGGCGAACATAAAAGAGTTTTTGCTTAAGAAGCCTACAGATATAGTTTCTAGCTTATCAAAATCAGATCAGCTCTGTGTGTGTGTGTGTGTGTGTGTGTGTGGTGTGTGTGTAGTGGATTCATTACTATTTGTGCTAGACACTAAATTGCTTTATTCAGTAATACTTATTAATTTCCTTGATTCTCTCTATTCTATAACTACAACCTAATTCTTTGATCTGGAATAGTATAGTACCACATATTATTCTCTTATTTCAAGGTCCTGGGGTGACTTGACAATACTTGACAGGTTATAGGTCAGGCTTTATGGCACGGTGGTATAAGAGATCCTACTTGATCTTTCCTAACATATATCCTACCTTATTTCCTACTAATGATACTTACAGGTGTACAGAGCTTACTTGTTTCCCTAAATGTACCACAGTCTCCTTAGCCTTACTTCCTTTATGTATTTTTTGTTTCCTTTATTTGTACAAGTTTCCCATTAGCTTGCCTTTCCCTCTTCATCTGGTGATTCATTCTTTGAAAGTGAGCTTGAGTGTCAGCTCTCTGAAGCCTTCCCTACCACCTACTGCCAAACAGTTGATTTGCGCCACCAATGCACATTAGGCAAACTATGCTAGCATTCTTCTGGGGGACATTACTATGACAGTTTTTCTTTTTGTAATTAAATAAAATTCTTGAAAAGCATATGGTTCTATGGTTTTAATTTCAGTAAATGAATGAAGATACAGATTCTGTATACAGATATTATACAGCACTTACCTAGTTCTATTAGCTTAGTTCATTTACCACAATGTTCTCTAGTTTTATCCATGTTGTGAATGACAGAATTTCCTTTTTTTTAAAGCGAGAAAGTTGATTATCAGATGCTAGCAGAAGTATTGGAGGAAAGAGATTTGAAGGGAAGGAGAAATGTTGATTAGAGCATCCAAAGTTTCACTTAGATGTAAGAAATATATTTTAGTTATATATTGTATTGTGTGGTGACTACAGTTAATAATAATAATAATAACAATAATAATAATAATGTATATTTTAAAATTTCTAAAAGAATAGCTTTTTAAGATTCATACCACAATACAAAGGGTAGTTTTTGAGGTGATAAAATGATAATTAGCTTGACAGATTGATTCTACAATGCCTATATAGATTAAAAACATCACATTGTACCCTTATAAAATATATACATTTTTAAAATTTTACAGTGAAATGTCTTTCGTCCTGTTCTCCACACACTCAGTTCTCTCCCAGAGGAGAAAAGTAAAGTAACCAGTATTTAGATTCTTATTTATCCTTCCAGGTGTGTGTGTGTGTGTGTGTGTGTGTGTGTGTGTGTGTGATGTATTCATTCAAGGTAATATGGACATATTATTTAAACTTTTAATAATATTGATTGGATATAAGTACTGTTATCAAATTTTAATTGTCAGTAATAGTGGCACACTCTATAATTTGTGTATTTGGGAATCTGAGGCAAGAGGATAATAAGTTTGAGCCCTGTCTTTACTACCTACTGAGATGAGACTATGTCAGAAAAAAACAAACAAACCCAAGAACCTGGAAACTTAAAAACATGATCTTAAATCTGTGTCTTTAGTTAGGCCTGGCTTGAGAGCAAGAACTACTCTCCAATTTTGTATTCCTAATGTTTAGTTCTTTGTCATAGTAAGCATTAATATGAATGAATGCATATATGAATACAAATTATTATTTAATAAGTTTTCAAATCATTCATTCTTCAAATGCTCATTGATTGTGATTTATAATCCTGACACTCTGGTAGCTTGAAGGTAGGACACCATCAAGAAAGTATTTCTTCAGTTTTGCTTATTTTTCCCTTTAGGGTAGTGTAGACAGAGGGAATAGAATAAAAGTGTACAGTATATGTGAGTAGGGAGAGTATCAATCTTGGCAGCGAGTAGGAGAACCACCCAAAACAGTGTTGGAAATAGAGAAAGGTAGTGCCAAGTTTGAAGGCAGAAGAGAATGTGGTCTCAAGTTTAAAACCATTGGTCTGTTTTCTCTATTGTCTGGGAACTGGAGAAACTGAGCTATTGGAAACAAGAAGAGGAAGCAGCTGATGATGACATCGTTTTAATTATTGAATTGCTTTTACCACAAGAAGCTTCTTAACAATTATGTTGTTTCTATGAAAATGGTTACATTCCTTGAACTACATATTGGACTTGTAATTTACTTCATTATATATTTTCAAAGGTTTCTGCTTTTATTATGTAATGATCCCAGAAAAGCTTCAAATTTTGTGTAATAATTTTATCAAGCTATAAGAGCTTTGCTGATACAAAGTTATGGAATCTTGCAAAAAGTATGCTGAGCTCAAAGAAATAAAGAAGAATGAATGGAATATAATTTACTGATTTTAAAAATTGTATATTTTGAATAAGAAAAAGAGAACTAATCCCAGAACTAACAAATGAAACCTTTTAATCTAAAATAATTGATTCTTTAAAAAAAAAGTTTTTATGTATTTGTGCAATAAAGTATGTTTTATTCTTAGTAGACAACTCACACTTAAACTCTGAAATTCCCTTAGAAAGTCTATCTTCTGCTACAGAGTAAATGAAAATGTAGTTGTTTTCATGGATTTATTTTGTATGTTTGTGTTTTTCTCTCATGATATAACAGCTTATCAGCATTGTGAGTAATATACTCTGTATGATCCCTGACATTTCTCTCCCTCGCTCCCTTTGTAGGCGTCTAACCAAGGAAAATGTGAAACCTTCAGGAAGACAAATTGGCAAACTGAGCCACAGCAATCCAACCATTTTGTTTGATTATGTACGTTTTGAAATTAATAGCATTTTACGAGATTTTCTTTTTTGGTTGTCTTTAAAATCAGTAAAATGGCAATGAAATGATGTAAATTTTAAAATGTTTGAAAAAACACAGATCAGTATACCATGTTATGCCCAAAACAAAACTTTCCACATAATATATTTAACACGTTGATCTGTTCTCTAATAATGTACAGCAGGACTACTGTTAGGTTTTAGAACCATCTGAATAGTGTTTCACTTCGATTCAGTTATAACAATGTTACCTTCTTTCTAAAATTATCATTATTGAAATTTTTATACAGTGTATTTTGATCATATATTCTTTCCTCTCCCACAGTTCTTCCACATCCTACCTACCTTCATGTTTTCTCTCTCACTTGGAAAAACAAAATAAACAAACCAACAAGACAAAAAAATATGTACCCTAAACAAAAAGCACACAGTCCATTTTAGAAAGATTCTAAATAACATTTAGAACTAGCTTCTACCATTCCAAAATCCAAGTTTAGACCTCTTTGAATTGTTTCCTAGATGGTAAATATAGCCTTAGAAAAATACTCCATAGGGCAATGATATTGTAATATGTTTTATATAAATGCAAAATAGCAGAACCACTTTAATTTTATTATTTCTAATTTTGGAAAAGTATGAACATTACTTAGCATAGTTTTCTTTATTATTGTTAATTCAGCTTACTCTTAATTGATCTTCCAGATCTTGTCACAGATACAGAAATATGATAACTTAATTACACCTGTAGTAGATTCATTGAAATACCTCACTTCATTGAATTATGATGTCTTGGCCTGTATCCTTTCATGTGTAGCAATATATAGATTTTGCATGCCCCTATGTTTAAAAGCTGAATGATTTATTTTTTTCTGACTTCCTTTAGTAATGTTCTAAGGTTGTTCTAATTGGTTGATCTTTTGTCAGACCAAAGCATTGAAAGAGAAATAACATGTATGCATGGGTGTATATGCATATGTGTGAGTGCTTTGTGTTGTATAAAAGGAGAGACTTGTTTTGCCAAACATGTTGATATGGGTGGAATGTTACTTGTAAGGAGATGGAAGAGAGGGTAACGAAGGAGAGTTGATATACAATGAGTAGTTGTTATATTTATTTCTCCCTGAAGTCTGTGTTTAAGGATCTTTGTTACTGATGTTGTGATAATATTTTTCTTAATGTGTGAAAGATTGTATCATTGAAGCTTTAGCTAATCCAGAAAAGGAGAGAATGAAACATGATGACACAACCATCTCTAGCTGGCTTCAAAGTAAGTATTTTTAGTTTTCTAAGGATGGTAGAACTTTTGGTACCAAATAAATGTTCTATTGTTTTATGTTTTATTTGGTCACTTATGCTTTCAGGCTTTTAAGGACTTATTTCTCAAGAGCTCTTGAGAATATCTAGACAAGCTTGTTTTACAAAGTATCCAAGACCTTGGGTTTGCACGGAGATTTGTTTAGTACTTATTTTCCTTACTAGAGGCTATTTTTGACTACGATAGAATTTGAGGAAGCAGTCTCTGGTCATACCACCCTGAAGGTGTTGGGTGTCATCTGATCTGGGAAGCTAAACTTACTGTTTAGAGGTTACATCCTTTCCTCTTTTAGTGTATGTGAATCTGAAACTTACAACGACTCTCTACTATCCTGTAAAGTTTGATTATTTTCCCTACAGTATTGCGAATTGAATTTAGGGCCCCACACATACTAAGCAAGCGTTCTACTGTTTACTCACTCCAGGAAATACTTAGTAAGTGCTACAAGTTAAGTTCTTTTAGAATAAGGTTCTTACTAGTCTAGCTTCGTCTCCCTCCTCCACCTCCACATGCACATCTTGCTGATTTTCAATTCCATTAATACACAACTTCTGTGCCTTTCGTAGAACACTTGCACCTTATTTCCTCTACTTAGATTCCCTTCCATGGTCACTCATTCCACCTAGTTCATTTTCTGTCATTCACTTTTCTGAATTTTTTACTAAATTCTAAGGTCCTTAATGACAGGACTTATATTTGGTCTAATTATCCAGGTGCTTAGCAAACAACTGCTAAATAAGTTACACATTATCAGACACTCATTCTCTTGTCTTCACTGGGGTTTCCTTTTCCTTTAGGACATGAAAGGGACTATTGGTTAATTGGTCTTCTGAGGCTAGAGAGATGGTTCAGCATTTAAAAGGAGTTCTATTCCCAGAACCGACATGGCTACTCATAACCCTCTGTAACTCCAAGTCTGTGGAATCTGATCCCCTTTTCTGACCTTTGTGGGCACACATGGTATACAGACATACATTCAGGCAAAACACCTATATACCTAAAATTAAAAAATAAAAAAAAAAGTTTTTTTTTGTCTGCTTCTAGCAAAGTTTCCTATTTTGCTGTCTATAACTGTAGCATGTTCCTAGATACAAACTTTTTGACTCAAAACTTTATAGGGGTGGGCATTTTGTTTTCAAGTTTACTTGGTATTCTGAATACCTGAGTCCTAATTGATCAGGGTACATAGATTGAATTACTACTCCACTTTGTACTGTGACCATGAGCAAGTTAGGTGATCCATCTATTTTGATTTGCCTCATTAGTAGGTTTATACTAACCTAAGGTGATTATTGTAAGAATTAATCAATATAATGTGCTTACATATGTTTGCTTAATAAATATTAGCTATTACCATTGTAAAACTCCATTCAGTTACATCAGTCAAAACTTGATTCCTGTGTGGCTAGAGAGAGATGGCTCAGTGGTTAAGAATGCTGGCTGTTCTTCAGTAGGATCAGGGTCAGTTCCAAGAACACACATGACAGCTCACAATAATCCACAACACCAGTTCCAGGAATCTGACACTGACACCCTTTTCTAGGTTCCTTAGGCGCACCTGGCATGAACATGGCACACACTACATACATGTAGGCATACACACACACACACACACACACACACACACACACACGAAATAAAAATCTTTAAAAAAATTCATACCTCATTTTTGTTTTAGAAAGTGAGTTTGTTGAAATTATGTTTACTGCACTTACTGTTTCATGAACTGGTTTTGTTTTTTACTTCATGTAGGTCTGGCTAGTTTCTGTGGTGCAGTATTCCGTAAATACCCGATTGATCTTGCTGGTCTTCTTCAGTATGTAGCCAATCAATTAAAGGCAGGCAAAAGGTAAATTATATGGAGATGAAATTCAGTAATTCAATGATCGTTTTGGAATGTTGAGATTACTGTTACTTTGAAAGACTCATAGATTCAACCTGAATAGTTCCTTATTTATAGAATATATTTTTAAGGATAAAGTCTCTCTATGTAGCCCAAGTTGTACTTGAAATTGAGATCCTCCCTCAGACTCTCAAGTATTAGAATTGCATGTATATAGGATTATCCTCCCTCCCTCCATCCCTCCCTGTATCCCTTCCTCTCTTTTTTGACACAGGGTCTCACCATGTAGCCCTGACTGTCGTAGAACTCACTATGAAGTCCAGACTGGCCTTGAACTCACAGAGACCCGCTTTCATCTGCCTCCTGAGTGCCTGGATTAAAGGTGTAAACCACCATGCCTGGCTGTATATAGAATCTTGAAGAGAAATTAGAAATAAATAGAGGTAGATAGGTTCTTTAGTATTATAGCATTTGGCTACATATAGACCTCATTAAAAGGTCAGTTAGCTTATTTTTTTTATCATTAAGTTTTTGAGTATATGGTTAATAGAGAATAGTGAATATCCTTTTATGACAAAACATATTGCACTGTTGATTATTTTACTACGTTGTGTATTTGATAAAATGTTTTTGGTTTTTTGAGACAGGGTTTCTCTGTTGTAACTCTGATATATCTCTGTTGGAACTCACTCTGTAGATCAGGCTGGCCTCAAACTCATAGAGATTCACTTGCCTCTGCCTCTCGAGTGCTGGGATTAAAGGCATATGCCACCACTTCCTGGATGATAATTGTTTCTTTAAGGGGTGGTATATAGTTTAGAAGATACTTTTTGAATGTGAATTTAGGGATATGTAAGACTTACGTGCTTTTTAACTGTTTCCTTCTTTGTAAATACTGAAGTTTATTCTGGGCCAGTGGCAGTGCCTTAGGCTTTGAATAAATAGATCTGTTAAACCTGAGTACCAGTAGATCAACGATAATCAACTAGATTGTTTTTAGAAGCTTTCTGATAGAAAGTCGACAAAAATTAAAAGCTCTTTAATATTTTAGACAGGTGCTGAATAAATTCTTGGCAGAGTGCTTTGGGAAAAAGTGAAAAATATATATACTCTGGATTTTATTGGGGTACCATTTCTAGCATTGTCGTCTTTGTCACTCCTGTATATTACTCATTTCTTTCTACAAGCCACAAGAGCACTAGTTGTAATCTATAGTTTAGTTTGCTTTTATTGTCAGTGCATATTTGTGACCATTTAATTAAAACTTTTAAAAAATCTGAATGCCATATTGGTAGTTGTGTATTAGTTTGGACAAAACTGCTTGGTTTAGGAAAGCATGGCAAATGGAAAGAAGCCCCTGATATGAATACTAGAAAGGTAGTTTGTTACTTTTACAAACTATATTTTGCAAAATACAAAGTTACTTTGTCAAGTAACTTTTATATTGATAGGTGTACTTTTTGCCTTTGAAAAAAAAATATTTCATTAAAGAAAGCTGTAGAAGTCACAAGGTCTTTTTTCCAGTGACAATTCTAAATGTTGCAAATTAAAGTGCATATCGAGCCAGGTGTGGGGGTAGATGGCTACATTATAGAACACTGGAAACTTAACTTGAGAGGAGCATGAGTTTGAGACTAGTATGGACTATATAGTGAGACTTTGTCTCAAAAAACTGTCTACCTTTTAAATGCATAACTAGACTGAGCTTAGTTAGTGTTTTACAAAACCTCTAGGCTCAAGCAGCACAACTTGGCACTCTTCCTTTTTCTTTTTTCTTCCTGCACCCTCTTGTTTTCTAATTATGAATGACTTGCATTTTTATTATTTGGATTTTTAGAGAGATGATTTTCTACTGTAAGGAACTTATTGAGCTTCCTGAACTGGAGGAGGAAGAAAATATTATTGGGACAGCTGATAAAGATGAAATATGAACAATAGATTAATTATTAGAGTTACCAAAGTTGGTAATGACAGTGGTTATGTGTACAACTGGCTCTATTCTAATGTGCATTTTTGGACATTTGAGGGAGTAAAAGACCATAGCTTAAATAATTTACTTTCCTATTCATTCTGTAAAGTATTTTCTGTTATTTTCTTGTCATTGTGACTCATTCCTGAAAGAATGAACATGAAAAGGATGATTCTTTTCTGCTCAGATTCAGAAGTTTCAATCTGGAGGTAGCAACTATGTTGCTTTTGGTATAGTGTGAGGCAGAATATCACAGCTTAGGGGTGTGTGGTACAGCAGAGCTGTCACCTCATGGACCAATGAGAGCAAGAAGAGAAGTCAGTCTCCCCCCCCCCCCCCCCCCGGCCCTTTCTCCCTTTCTCCCTCCCCCTCTCCCTTTTAGTGTGTCATAGAGCAGGGTGAAGGGAGGGATGGAGAGAGGGGGAGCGAGTTGAGGAGATGATGAGGGAGAGAAAGAGACATAACAAAAAGAGACACAGAGTCAGACAAACAGAAAGTGTGAGAATGCGAGGGCAAAGAGACCAGGGACAAGATACTGTCTCCAGGAACATATTCCCAGTGATCTGCTTCTTCCAGCTAGGTTTCACCTAAGGTTTCAGGAACCTTCCAAAATGCTGCCACTAGACTGGGATTATGTTTTTAACACATGAACCCTTGGTGGACATTTCATATTTATTCACAATCAAAACAGGGAATAAGACAACTAGGGGAAAGGAAGGGAGAATGCAAATAAAAACTTAAGAGTCCAAAATATATGAAGTTTGGGCAAAAGGTATTTGAGTATGTTTTTGTATCCTCTCCCCAACCTTCGAATTAATCCAGGTTAAGAACATCAAAGAAGTGATATAACTAATAAAATTAGAAAACAAGCCTTGGTGTTGCCTTTCATTATGTCTAAATAAAGATTCTCAAGATATTATTATGCATCATTATTTTCATATTTGGAGTTTTAACTATGATCTCTTTCTTTAAATTTTTCGTGTTAGTTTTGACCTACTAATATTAAAAGAAGTGGTACAAAAAATGGCAGGAATCGAAATTACAGAGGAAATGACAATGGAGCAATTAGAGGCCATGACTGGTGGGGAGCAGCTAAAAGCCGAGGTAAGAATTGCTATTTTGTTTATTGAGTTTTTAAAATCAGTTATACTATGGTCCTACTATATTTGTGGCTCTATTTTTTCAAAGATTCAATTACCACAATTCAAAATTAAAGAGGAAAAATATGCAGAAATAAATTATAATTTTTAGTTTGAGGTCCATTCTGTGTAGAATGGCTGAAAATCTTTTGCCTTTCTCCTTGTTTACTTTGACGCATAAATTATCCCTTTGGCCAGTATATCCATAATGTATAAGCTACTCAATAGTCACATAATGGCCATCTTGGTTTATCATATTGGCTATGAGGATAGTAGTCTTGGTTATCAATCAGTTGTATTGCAATATACATGTATTCAAGTAACTTATGCGCAAGTATCCCAGTATGCCTAAGCATTGTTTCATCTCATGTCATCATAAAAATGAATGCCGTCCAATAACGTATTAGGAGAGTGACCATGTTCATGTAAACTTTTTTTTGTGTCATTCTTATTATTTTATTAATTGTTGTTGCTAATTTCTTAATTACTTACTATGTCTAAGTAGGCTTTGTTATAGATAGATATACATAGGAAAAGCATAATTTGTGTAGAGTTTGGTACCATCTGTAGTTTTCAGTTATCCACTGTGGGTTGTGGAACATACCTGCCACAGATAAGTGACAATACTGTATGTGTGATCATAGTATAGAATCCAAACAGCATATAAGCAGCTGAAGCCTAATGCCATACATGTCTCCTCCTAAAAACCACTGTTACTTTCTTTTTTAAGAAGCTGTGATACACTAGTGACTGGATCTTTTAAAAAACCTAGACGTATAAAAGACAATAACTTAAATCTGTACTAAAAAGAAATGCTAGATCTTCCATTTTCCTTGATATTTTCACTCGAATAAGTCCATATCACATTCTATTAAATCTCTTTTGAATTAAAAAAATTTTATAAGAGACTACAGAGTAGAGAATGGAAACAAAAATTGTTTAAATACAGTTGAGTTATGATTAATAGTATCATTAAAGCAAATTTGCTAAGGAGAATGAATATATGATAGAGAAATGCTTTATTTTATTCTCATGTTTTATGTTAATCCAGGTGTTTCTGTTTAATTATTCTACTTCTTTGAGACAGAGTCCCTTGTAGCCCAAGCCGATCTTGAACTTGTATAGTTGCGGATGGCCTTGAACTCTTGATCCACTTGGCTCCACATCCCAAGTGCCTGAATTATCATCACTCCTAGCTCAGAAATGTTTTGAAGATTATGTCTCAACTTTCTTTTGTGTCATTTTCCAGTGAGATGGGATGAAGTACATTGCATATAGCAATAAATTTGTGTCTTCTGTTATGCAGGGTGGTTATTTTGGCCAGATTAGAAACACTAAAAAATCTTCCCAGAGATTAAAGGATGCACTACTGGACCATGATCTTGCTCTTCCCCTCTGTTTGCTTATGGCTCAGCAGAGGAATGGGGTAATTTTTCAGGAGGGTGGAGAGAAACACTTGAAACTTGTGGGGAAGCTCTATGACCAGGTAAGTGAAAGAAGCTTTGGTGATGAGGAAGATATTTTAAAAATCCCAATAAAATAGAGAATGTGATGTCTTTTGAAACATGTCATTTGTACATATCATATGAATGTGAAACACCTCTAATATCAAATAGGCTTTCCCTAAACAGGGCCTCTATTTCTGTGCAAATTAAGGATATTTAAGAGATGAGGGTAGGAGATGTTATATGTGAGGTTTTCAGTTAATTAGATAATGCTATCATCAAATTGTTTGACTTCCTTTTTGATCTCTGGAAATCCATAATTTCAACTGTAGTATAGAAGATCCTATTTCTTATTTCTTAGTAATATGATTGCTGATACTTAAACACACTTTGTTGGCTAATTAAATGCTTTTGTCCTTAATATTCATAATTCTGTAAACAATGAAAAAGGAGATGACTTCTTAATGCATATGTACATTGTTTTATAGGATTTTAGGTAAGTGTTTTGCAAGTCTCTTGGATTATCCTTGGCTAGCAACTCAAAAGGGGACTTCTCATACCTAGTGTTTGAGTTTTTGTTAGCTAGTCTATGACTCTTGAGGGGAGGAATGTCAGCTAAGATGAGAAAATTTCATTAAAAGTATATATTGAAACATTGACTTTATATATATTATGGATCTTTATGTGGATAATTAATAGTATGATTCTTTATGACTTTTCTAAACATCCTCATTGTTATTTTACCCTCTTCCTTCCTCCTGTATTTACTCTTCTTCCTTCTCCCGAATTAAAAGGCTATTTGTTCTCTCCATGTCATCCTTCAAGTCTCTTGTATCCTGTTATTTCCCTCTGTATTGCTCCCCTCTGCGTAGTGGTCCCTTTTTACTTTCTTGGTTTCTACATTTACTCCAGATTTTATACTCATATTTGAAGATGTAGCTCAGGCTACCTTGAGCTTATGATTGCCATCACCCCTTGAGTATTGAGTTATAGACATTTGTCACTATACCTAGAACGCACATGTTCTCTCTCCCTTTTGGGGGGCCGTATAGAAAAATATATTTGACTAATATAAATATGTGAATTTATAAGCTTTATTTTAATTTAAAATCTTTATTTGACACCTAGTAATTGCACATGTTTATAGAGCACATTGTCATAATTCAGTACATGTTATATAATGTGTAAATGATAAAATTGGTAATTCCTATTTTCATTTTTTTTTCAAGCATTTATCATCTGTATTGGGACTATTGAACCGCTCTCTTCTAGTTCTTTATAAAATATATCATGAATTGCTATAAGTTATAGCCAGTCTGTGGTGGCTGTACATCACACTAGAGCTTACTTCTCCCATGTAAATGTGTTTTGCTACTAAAGATCCCACATCTCCCTATCCTGTTTCCAGTGACATTCTTACCCTCTGGTATCTACTCTTCTTCTCTTTACTTTTGTGAAGTCAACATTTTTTAAGCTTTATGTACAAGTGGGAATGTGTGAAAATTGTCTTTCTGTCCCTCATTAATTTCACTGAACACATTGTCCTTCATTTCTGTCTCTGTCTGTACTGTTAAAATCTGGATTCTTAATTGTCAAACAAGATTATATTAAAATAATATATCTTAATCATTTGAAGAAGATTTATGTTGGTTTTATAAAATATTAACATCTGTGTTTTTTTGTCTCATTTTTAATTTAGTGTCATGACACCCTAGTACAGTTTGGTGGGTTTTTAGCATCCAATCTGAGTACAGAAGATTATATAAAGCGAGTGCCTTCAATTGATGTGCTCTGCAATGAATTTCATACACCTCACGATGCAGCATTTTTTCTCTCTAGGCCAATGTATGCACACCATATTTCGGTAAGTACAACTGTCTTCATTGGTTTTCAAGAATAATTCTTCTAAATGGCTAAACAAATACTTGATTTTTAAATACATCCTAATTTGGTAAATGCAGATTCTATCTCTTGGAGAATTACTCTGTTACTATTCTTGTCTCAGCAGTGAACAATGAAATGCTGCTATAAAAAATAGGTCTTCCTGATCCCTTTCCTCTCAGGGCCATACTCAATTCATGGAGACTAAGCATATTCTTCATTTTTCTGTTGACTTGGATTCTGGTCTCTCTGTTCTTTGTTTTTAGCTATACTGTTTTCGGTTTTCACTCTAGTCAATGACCCCCTTCTCTTAAACAAAAATTTCCTCTTTATTCCCTGTAGGGACACAGATATATAGCAGAGGTATACAAAAAGTCACTAGGGAGAAATTTGAAGTTTATCTCATCATGTAATTGAGCATACGCTGTTAGCGTATGCATTTGAACTAGTGCAGTCTTTCTTGATTTAATGACCACCTCATTGGCATTATGTGGCAATTACTGTTCTGTGTATTCTATAGGGTTAATGGGAACAAGGGAAAACTTTTGTTCTCCTTTAGAGTCTTTCATTACAGAGAGGTACATGCTGTCTGTGTGGTTAATATCTTGCACCCTCACTCTAACCACATCAGAGAAGTCTCACCCATAAAAACATAGGATATGATGTCTTGAAGAACTTAGGTGGAAGAATTGCTTTATCTCAGGGGTTTCATGCTGCTTCTTACTATTCTGAGACCAGGCGCCCTAATCAGTGGTAGTGAATCCTAGCAAACAGGAATATCTGGTTGGCTGATTAGAAAATGGACAGGTCATTAATACCAATGACTTACCTTGTTTTGGGGCCATGAAAAGTGTTATTTGTCTTATAAGGGATATAAAATCTAATAAAGAAATGACATTTCCTTTTCAAGGTTTAGGAAGAAAGAAATGTGCATGAGCATTTATAGACTCCAGGTACTAGTAAGTGTCCCCCGCCCACTTCCTGTAGGCCATGTGCTTTTCCGTGGAAAGGGCAGCCTCGGGCACAGTGGATGGGCATCCACACTGCCCTAACTTCACTTCTTAGTTGGTATTCTCTCAGTGAGCCTTTGATGAATGAGGAAAAGCATATAAGAAAGTGATGAGAGGTGGACATGCAGCTTACAGAGGACCCATAGGTACAGAGGAGGGTGGCTCCCAGTATCTATGTTGGGAGAGTCACAACTGCTCATAATTTTAGTTCCAGGGGATCCAGCATCCCCTGGCCATCACAGGTACCTATATATATGTGACACATACACATATTCTCTCTGTGTCTCTTTCTGTCTCTCTTATGCACACACACGTGCGCGCGTGCACACACACACACACACACACACACACACACACACACACACAAACACACACACATACACAGTTAAAAATATTTTTTTAAATGGTGAGAGAGGAAAAAGAGGTAACTGCAGGTTCCCATCAGTAAGTTGGCTACCGTAGGCCCTCTTGGGAATTATTCAACCAAACACTGCTCAGATTCTTGGCCTCACAAAAGCCTTTTTGACATAAATCAGAAGTGTAGTGGTACCTTAATTCTCTGTTTGACTGAAGATGTGAACTTAAGTGTTAGTTTAACTTTAGATAAGGGAAATTGGCATCATAGATGAAGTATAACTATCTTTTTGACTAAGCCTATTTTTCTGACCAGAGACTAGTAGGGAGGTCTACCAACAGAAGTCACATATTCAGATCCAGAGAAATGGGAAGGTATGAGTCTTCTCATGCCTATAACTTAATTTCCACTTTTAATCATTGAGACTCAACTTGAAGCAGATATGAAAAGGTTTCCCTTACCCCAGTTGTGATAGATATTTCCCATGTAGGCAGTCAGTTTGTCATATGCAGCGAGTTTCAGCACTGTTTTACCCCATGTCTTTTTAGAAGCTTCTCAGATGTCATTCTGCTCATCTAGATATATATTAGTTACCTTCAGCAAAATCCGTCTTCTAAATTTAAAATCCTTTTTACTCTAGATACTGTTCTTCTTGGTCTCTGATATAATTGGTATACATTTTTACAACTAGTGTTTTTGTAGCTTTATCAGTTCTGTAGTTCTAGTAGTTATTAGCATTCTCTCTAGCATGGGAATAAGAAATAAATAATCCTACTTCTAGAACAATTACAAGATTCCTGGATTCTGTTTGACATAGCATTGAATGTAATGGACTTCATATGGTTTTAGTCCAGTCAACCTAGATGAAACTCAGTCCCAAGGTAGCTGAGACTATTACCTGTCAGTGTAGAACTGGAGCAGAACCATGGACTGATGATCATTTTGTTTGGGGTTATATGTTTACCATGAACTGAAAGATTTCAATGTTTTTCTAATTAGAAGCAGCTGGTTGTAGGACTTCTTAGATTCACCTTAAGGATGATGATGCCTAAACCAAGTAAAATTTTCTTAATGAGAGGTCTTTCATCATACAATGGCTGAAAGACATGAGACAGTGTATTAATTTTCTTTGATGCATTTAACATATACTTTATGTACTAAAAATTATGTCAGTATCATTGCACTAATAGATTATTTTTGCCTCACGTTATTAATAGTATGGCCATTCTCTGAATCTCTCCTATATTAGGACAAGCCAGTCAGAACAAAGACACTGTAGCATCAGTTCTCACATAATTTCAATTTAATTTACTGCAGGTACTTATGGAAAATTTTATTTGGCTTGGCATAGACTAAAGTAGCTGGTCGCTCTGTCTGGAATGTTGTCAGTTTCAGCATTGAAGTCTTGCATTCTGGGAAACCCCTAAGTCTCTGGCAATACTGGACATTTGTTCACTGAGGTAGTAGTCTCAGTAACTTTTTATAATCTTTCTTAGTGGCCATCCAGCTTCTTGACACATGCCCTATTGGAGTTAGTAGGTCAAATTTTATTGAAAAAAAAAAAACAAACTCCTGGTTAAGAACATGGAAACCAAGGATTGAAACAGATTTCAGACATAATTTATCTTGAAATAAGTGCTTTTGGTAAGAAATTAGGATTGCCATTACAACTTTGTATAAGTGTATGTAATATGTTTTTAACTTTTTATCTCTAGTCAAAATATGACGAACTCAAAAAGTCAGAAAAAGGAAGTAAACAGCAACATAAAGTCCATAAATACATCACATCATGTGAGATGGTGATGGCTCCTGTCCATGAAGCAGTGGTCTCCTTACATGTTTCCAAAGTCTGGGATGATATCAGCCCCCAGTTCTATGCTACGTTTTGGTCGTTGACTATGTATGACCTTGCAGTTCCACATACCAGCTATGAAAGAGAAGTCAATAAACTTAAAGTCCAAATGAAAGCCATTGATGACAATCAGGAAATGGTAGGTTTTGTTGTAGCAATGGAAGTATAATAATTACAGCATTATGATGAATTAATTATCTGTGCTCTGTAATTATTTTAGCTCAAAATTCTTTATTCTACAATCTTGTTGCTCTATAATATTTTAAGTGTATTTAATGGTAACCTTTCAATGGGTGGGGCAGGATCTTAGCAAATGGATGGAATTCATGTCTTTGCTACTGAGCACTGTCATAGCAACCAAAGGTGATTTGTGTGACTCCTATTTCAAGAGCCCTAGTAATTCCCAAAAGGATTATTATTATCCATTATTATATATTATATTTATTAAAAAATCATCTAGAAAACACACGGGATAGTATGTTGTTTAAGGAGACCTCCTTCATTGTACTGAATGGCCTTGATGATGTATTTGAAAAATCAGGATGGTAACAAATTAGGCAGGTAGAATAGTAAATATACAATTGAGAGCTTATTTAGATACTTTAGCTAAGAAATAGAAGATGTAAAAATAGTACCTTTAAAAGATTATGAGAGTGATAATATGAAGGGTGACTTTGATAAGGGAAGGATCTAGTCTGAGGCTAGAGACCAACTGCATGTCTTTTGCCATGAGGTACTCAGAAGGTAGGCTGTGTTAGTGACAGTGGCAATACATATGGTTTGTAAACAAGTGGGATATAGGAATGAAGGAAAGTCAAAGATGACTTAATTTTTGCCTCAGATGGATACTACCAGTGTTAGGAAGATGATGTGTTCAGAAGGTGTGTGAAGACGATGATACTGATTTGGATGTGTTGAATGGAAGGAAAAATAATACATTCAGGCATATCTACTGTACAGTTATACTGAAATAATTATAAAGTACAATCATTTTTCTTTTTCAAATTTTGATTATATGAAGGGAGGCAATGTAGATACAGTTAGAAAGGTATTATCTGACTTTACTTTATAGCCTCCAAATAAAAAGAAAAAAGAGAAAGAACGTTGCACGGCCCTTCAGGACAAGCTTCTTGAAGAAGAAAAGAAACAGATGGAACATGTTCAGAGAGTTCTTCAGAGACTGAAATTGGAAAAAGACAACTGGCTTTTAGCAAGTAAGTTGTTGGGGTTGTACATTCCTGCTGCTGCTAAATTGCAAAAGCAAACGTTTTGAACTTGGGAGGTGTTCAAGTGATTATGTTCATATTCAGCTCTTTTTACTATTTCCTTCTTCAGTCATTCATTACCACAGGATCAACTTCATGTGTTCACTGAAGTGACTGATGACTTAGTTTGATAGCAAAATAAAATTAGCCTATAATGATAATATTGGCAGCTTATTATTCAAATTTTCTGTACAGAACCATATTTCTGTGGAAATTGTAGATAAATGCCCACAGAGTAAAAATGATAGGAATCTTTCTCCCATAGTTTGTGTTTTTATAGCATTCTGTACACTACAGTTAAAATGTTGTCAAGTTTGGTACCCTTGAGGCACTTGAGGAAGAAGATAACTGCTTAATACATTTTTTTATTTGTAGAGTCTACCAAAAATGAGACCATCACAAAATTTCTACAGTTGTGTATATTTCCTCGATGCATTTTTTCAGCAATTGATGCTGTTTACTGTGCTCGTTTTGTTGAATTGGTACATCAACAGAAAACTCCAAATTTTTCCACACTTCTTTGCTATGATCGAGTAAGTTTTTATTGCAACCTTAAAAAAAGAACTCACACAAAGCCTGCTAAATATTATAAACTCTAGAAGTATTGTGTATATGGTGAATAGCATGATCTTACAAGCTAAGTTCCTGACCTTGAATTCTAGCTTTACTTCTTTGTAACAATATTATCTTTCACAAGATATTTAACCTCCCTGTGCCTCAGTTTTCTCATATGTAAACAGGGACCTGCTTTATAAAATCATTCTAAGGGATAAATGTGTGACTATATATAAAATTTCCCATGAAATGGGTCTGTTGTACTCAAGATTAACCTATTCACTCAGATTCACCCAAATAAATGACTTTACACATTCACTCCACATAAAATCAGGGAAGCCTTTCAGTTGTCATGTTCATAGTTTTTTTTTCATCTCTTTTCTTATATTGATGCATTTGTGAATTAGAGATATGTGTTATAGCCTCTGCTGAATATTTCTAAATTTTATCAGCTTTGCCTTTGTTTATTGTCTAATCTCAGTCATGAATGGTTAAGTCTTCAAGAAGCTACTATGTAACAACAACAATAATAATAATGGTAATACTACTACTACTACTACTAATAATAATAATAATAGCCTTTGCTTTTATTATAAATCAGATTTCCTCATAAAACTTTACTTGGATGTTTTATGATTGCTATTTCTCCATAGGATCTAGAGTTGCCAAATGATTTCTGCAGGTGGGAATTTAAAGGAGAAAGTAAATTTATCTGTTTATTATGATTTGCTCTTAATACAGTCTTAATATTTTCAGTTAGTTTGATTTTTTTTTCTGAACATTTTTCCTCTAGGTTTTCTCTGACATAATTTACACGGTTGCAAGCTGTACTGAAAATGAAGCTAGTCGGTATGGGAGATTTCTTTGCTGCATGTTAGAGACGGTGACCAGGTGGCATAGTGATAGAGCCACGTATGAAAAGGTATATGATTAATAAATACTTTATATCTTACCTGTGTATGTAATGATGGTTTCAGATTGGTCAGTTTTAAAACAGTTTAAGATTCAGTTATAAAATGATATTAAAACCACAGTTAATATATTAAAAAGGAATTTTTTAAATTTACTTCAACTTGACATTTCAGTTTAGTATCATTGGGTAAGCTGAACCTTTCATTTACATAGAGTTACTGATCTGGTCTCATTCTTATGTTTTGTGGGGTAATTTTTACCTCTAAAATTGAAAAACTTATTTTTCCATAGGAATGTGGAAACTATCCAGGATTCCTCACCATATTACGGGCAACTGGATTTGATGGTGGAAATAAAGCTGATCAATTAGATTATGAAAATTTTCGACATGTTGTACATAAATGGCATTACAAACTAACCAAGGTAAAAAAAAGTGGATATTTTTCAAAGATATTTTTTCCCATCACACATGTATTTTATGATAATAGATCTTTAAATGTCTGTTATAGGCATCGGTACATTGCCTTGAGACAGGCGAATATACTCACATCAGGAATATATTGATTGTGCTAACAAAAATACTTCCTTGGTACCCAAAAGTTTTGAATCTTGGTCAGGCTTTGGAAAGAAGAGTGAATAAAATATGCCAAGAAGAAAAAGAGAAGAGGCCAGATCTATATGCATTGGCTATGGGGTAACACAATTATACTTTAATGTGATTTATGAGACTAGATTACAGAAGGATTCTGAAGATTTGAAAATGTTTTACAATGTTGAAGTCTTATCTTCTGCTTTACTTCAGGAGATTATGGGAGATTATGCGATCATGTTCCCACAGGCTGGTGAGAGTTGTCAATTCTGGTTATCAACTTCCGGTCTATACTGGATGATAATTTCAAAGCCCACATATACTTCAAGGGGTGTGTGTGTAATTTCGTCATAGTTATTATGTCTTGAGGAGCAAAAAGAGAAAACTCTAGTTAAAGAATTAGTTTTTAGAACACTCTAAAGACCTTGAAGAATATACTGAAAAGTAGTTCTTTATGTTCTAGAACCAAATAGAAGAGTGAATAATTTGCTAATCTTATTCCACTAAATCCCATATTTGTGTTTCTTGATTTGCGTATGTGTATTTAAACACTTTGTGCGAATTTCAGCTACTCGGGGCAGTTGAAAAGTAGAAAGTCACACATGATACCCGAAAATGAATTTCATCACAAAGATCCTCCTCCAAGGAATGCTGTTGCCAGTGTACAAAATGGGCCTGGTGGTGGAACTTCTTCATCATCCCTAGGAAGTACATCCAAATCGGATGAAAGCGGCACTGAGGAGACTGGTATGCTTATTTGTAGACACTTAGGAATAATATGTTGAAATATTTTATCTCATGATAATTACAATGCTAGCCTCATATTCTTATTCCCTAGTTATGACTATATAACTATTAAGAATTAATCAGCCTCCTGAGTCTTCCTAATTATCTACTAATCATTTGCTGTGAAGTCATAGTTTATGTTTTGAGTTTGCTAACAAAAACCTTGTTTTTATTTCAGATAAATCAAGGGAGAGATCTCAGTGTGGTACAAAAGCTACTAATAAGGCTTCTAGTACCACACCAAAAGGGAATTCAAGCAATGGAAATAGTGGCTCTAACAGGTAGGAACACTGCCATATGTCACAATCCTAAATTCCTTCTCTCATGCTTGTGTATATTTGATGGCTGTATATGTACATTCATGTATATATAAGTGTTTATGCATGCTTGCCACAGTGGATGTGGAGTATCTTCATGTTATGCTGAATTAGAGTCCTTTGGGTGTATACCCAGGAGTAGAATAGCTGAGATAGTTCTATTCTTAGTTTTATGAGAAACCTGTGCACTGACTTCTATAGTGGTGGCACCAGTTAGCATTGTAAGTGTAACTTTTTACTCTTATTCTCACCAACTTTTGTTCCTGTTTATTTTCTTGACAAAAGCCATTCTATTTCAAAACAGTTTTAATTTTCATTTCTTTGATGGTAAGATATTGAACACTTTTTCAAGCATTCATTGGCCATTTATATTGTTTTTATGAGCTGTTTATCAGCTCTTATTAGCCTATTTATTGATTAGATGAATTTTGTAGAGTTATTTGCAATTCTTTATTTTACATATTAATCTCCTGTCTGGTACATAATTGACAAAGCTTCCTCCCTTGTTCTGTAAGCTATCTATTCTTTCATTGTTTCCTTAGCTGTGCAGAAGCTTAATTTCTTATAACCCTATTTGTTAGTTCTTGGGTTTTGTGTTAGCTTTTGGTAGTGTTTTCCATGTATTTTCCTTTAGCAGTTTAAAAGTTTCAACTCTTATATTCAGGTGTTTGATCATTTTTAACTGATTTTTGAGCAGAATGAGTAATAAATATCTAGTTTCATTCTTTTACATACGAGTATCCAGTTTTCTCAGTACTATCTATTGTAGATACTGTCCTTTTTCCAATCTATGCTTTTGATATTTTTATAGAAAATTAAGTGATTATAGCAGTATACATTTATTTCTTGCTCCTATATTCTATTCAAATGATCTACATTGATTTACATGTCTGTTCTTGTGCCAGTACTGCGTTATCTTTGTCACTATGGATCTGTAGTATATAGGGAACAGGTATTGTGATACCTCCAGTGTTACCTTTTTTTTCTGTTAAGGATTGCTTTGGCTATTCCGGTCTTCTTTATTTCTCTATCAGTTTTAGGTATGTGTTTGTGTTTCTGTAATTCTATGAAGAATTTCATTTGAGTTTTTATAGGGATTGTGCTGAATATGTAGATCACTTTGGGTAATAGAGCCATTTTTACAATGTTGATTCTCCCAATCTGTTAGCACTGGATTTCATTTTCTTTCTTCTTTAAATTTTATTTTCATGATCAAGTTTTGTTTTTAAATTTTTATTTATTTATTTGTTTATTATTGAAAATGGATTTTTTTAATATAATCTGATTATGGTTTCCCCTACCCCAACTTCTTCCAGGTCCTCCCTACCTCCCCATCCACCCAAACCTACATCCTTTCTTACTCTCATTAGAAAACAAACAGGCATCTAAAAAAAGTACTAATGTTCAATAAGATAAAATAAAAACAACGAAACATGACTAGGGCAGTGTCTTCTTTAATTTTACTAGTCTTTTATTTCCTCAGGATTATTTCTAAGTATTTTGTTTTCTTTAAAGTTATTGCAGATGATTTCATCCTCAGCAATTTAATCCTTTGTAAATAGAGCTTTCACTTTTTTGTTATTTTTTTTTTGTTTTGTTTTTTCAAGACAGGGTTTCTCTGTTGTAACTCTAACTGTCCTGGAACTCACTCTGTAGACCAGGTTGTCCTCAGACACACAGAGATCTGCCTGCCTCTGCCTCCAGAGTGCTGGGATTAAAGGCATGTGCCACCACCGCCCAGCTGGAGGACTTTTAATAACAGCTTCTGTCTCATTGCTTGTTGTGGACCTATTTAAATTGTTTGTATTCCCTTGTATTTAATTTTGATAGGTCATATATATCTAGGAATTTATCCATTTTTTTTCTAGATTTTTGAGTTTTATTCCTTTATGATACTAGATTTTATTGGAATCAACAGTAAACTCACTCATTTCATCTTCTAATTTTTATTAGTTTGAATCTTCTGTTTTTACTAGTTTGGATAGACCTTTGCCAGTTTTCTTTATATTTTTTTCAAAGAGCCAACTCTGATCGATTGATTCTCTATGTTGCTCTTCTGGTCTCTATTTTATTAATTTCTGTCCTGATCTCAATTAATTCTTACTTTCATTTTCATTTGATTCTCACAATTTTAGAATTTCTTCCTTGATTTCTTCAACCACTCACTGGCCATTCATGAGCATATTTTTTCAGTCTGCAAGTACTTGTGTAGTTTCTCTTGCTATTGATTTCTAGTTATATTCTACTATGATCTAATGAGATAGAAAAAAATCATTTCAGTTCTGTATTTCTTGAGACATACTTGTGGTCAGAATAAGGTCTCTTGGAGAGCATGCTATGGGCTGCTGGGAAGATTGTGCATTCTGCTTCTGTTAGATGAAATATTCTCAGATTATCTGTTATGTCCCTTTGCTCTTTGGTGTAGTTTTGGTGCAGTTTCTTTGTTGATTTTTAGTCTGAATGACCTATCTAAAGATGACAGTCGAATGTCAAAGTGATCCACTGTTATTGTATCAGGGCTTATGTGAGCTGTTTATGAACATTAATGTTTGTTTTTATGAAATTTATAACCCTAACATTCAGAGCATATGGTTTATGATTGTTATGTATTCTTGATTCTTTTATGTATAGCTACATTATTTAAGTGTTCCAATTTTCTGTTTGAATTCTACTTTGTTAGCTACCAGAAGAGCTATGCCAGCTTGATTTTTGGTTTTTACTTAACTTGGTAGATTGACTTCTGTCTTTTGAGTCTCAATCTGTAAGTATCTTTAAGCGATATGTGTTTCTTAAAGACAACAACTAGTTGTGTCTGTCACTGCCTCTCTTTATTGGTAAGTTTAGGTCCCTAATTCCCAGGCCACTGCTCTCTCATTTAGTCACACAGAGTGACAGAATAGAATTCCTGTCTCTTGTTGACCCACTTCCTATTCACATCACTTTCTCACTGCCATATGTACTGGATATGAGGGTAGTGAGGCCGTTGTTTTTTTGGTTGTTGTTGTTCGTTTTTGTTTTTGTTTTTTGCTATTAGAGTAGGACTTAGAGTTTCCTTTTTTACCAAGGGTCTATGGAACTGTGTCTGGCCTGGCATGCTTCTTTTTGTGTGATGTCTATCTTCTCCTATGTACTTTACAGGAAACCTGTTGGTACCTTTTTGAGTGTTTGAAGGCCTTTGATACTCCTTTTTAAAAATTTTCTAAACATTTTGAATAGAGTCTACTTTTTATTCTGGCTCCTCAGCCTACCCTCTTACCTGGAAGCCCCTTAGATTCTTCTATGTGGACCTTATAAACCATGAGTGGAAGAGTAAGTAGTGGTAATTGAGCAGTGCAATAATCATGTATACTGGACCATGAAATTCTTTTAAATCCTATTTTGATAATTTACTTATTAGTAATTATATTTTGTATAATTATATTTTGTTTAATAGCCTTATTTCTGTTGCTGAGATACGGGATATCCAGGGAAATGTATATGGTGAAGTTTTGAGAAGTTTTAGGATACAGTGCTTGTTGTAGACAATTTAAGTAAGGCTTACTAATGTAAGAAAAGTTTACAGTAATTTTTAAAGTAGTCCATATAGCTTAGTAATCTGTTTACTGATAGGTCCTCTAGTTGGCTTGTTGAATGTGTTTTTGGTCGCTACTTTGTTATCTTCAAAGGTTGTGAATATATATAAAACAGTCTAACATTACTTATCATTATCATTAGTAATCATTGTTTTAATTTTATATTCATGAATTTATGTTGTTTACTTCATGTGAACAAAGACTTACTGATTCTTAAGCTGCTTTTGATCTTTCTGATGGTTCCTCTTAGTTTCACAGCATTTTTTAAGTCAATAGAAGCCACTTATCATCCATCTATCCATCCATCCATATTGGTTTTTTTGAGAGGTGGTTCATGAACACATCTGAAATGATGTACAAGATGCTCCCTACCCCAGAGTTTGTCTGTGTAGCCCCGACTATCCTAGAACTCCCTTTGTGGATTAGGCTAACCTTGAACTCAAAGAGATCTGCTTGCCTCTGTCTCCCAATTGCTGGGATTAAAGACTTGTGCCATTATGATTTTAAATATGGTATATATTGATGAATATTTCTCTTAAAAATCTTTTTTTTTTAATTCTTAAGCAACAAAGCTGTTAAGGAAAATGACAAAGAAAAAGTAAAAGAGAAAGAAAAAGAGAAAAAAGAAAAGACTCCAGCTACAACTCCAGAGGCCAGGGTACTTGGTAAAGATAGTAAAGATAAACCAAAGGAAGAGCGGCAAAATAAAGATGAAAAAGCAAGAGAGACAAAGGAAAGAACGCCGAAGTCTGACAAAGAGAAAGAAAAATTCAAGAAGGAAGAAAAAGCTAAAGACGAGAAATTCAAGACCACCATCCCCAGTATAGAATCAAAATCGACTCAAGAACGGGAAAGAGAGAAGGAGCCATCCAGAGAAAGAGATGTAGCAAAGGAAATGAAGTCAAAGGAAAATGTTAAAGGAGGAGAAAAAACACCAATTTCAGGGTCCTTGAAGTCACCTGTTCCCCGATCAGATATCTCAGAGCCTGAAAGGGGCAAGTGTACCTTTTTAAATTGTTTATATTGGATCCTAATTATGCTTGTCGGTTATCTATTTGTTTTGAATAGTGATTTTGCTAGTGCAACAAATGATCTTAAAAGTTGTTCTCTTTTTGAAGTGTTTGGAACGACTGGAAATATAACTTATTCTGATTATTTCTTTTTGTCCAACAGAACAAAAACGCCGCAAAATCGATACTCATCCTTCTCCATCACATTCCTCCACAGTAAAGGTTAGTATAGCCTGAGGAAGGCAGCATCCGTATTAGGCTCACCTGTTTGGAATACCAGTGTCCTGACTTCCTTCAAGTCTTGTGCCAAGTATTCACTGGAGCCACTGGAGGTTTTATATTGCATTAGAAAATGAAATTTTTCTGTATTGGTGGACTGATTTTTCCTATTGAGTATTTTTATTATAAAATTTTAGAACTTCAAGGACCTAGCACTAATTTTATTGTGTTTCAAAGTGCAAGAGAAATTTTACCCAGAAGTGCCTCACTGCTTTAAGCAGTCCTTTTTGGAGTGCAATGGTAGCTACAAGCAAACGAATCTTTTCAGCAGAATGAAGCTATTTTTCGGCATAAATATTGAAGATTCTATAGCACTGAAGACTTCTTGAATGATGCAGGATAAACAAGATACCTCTGAATTCATCAAGCTTCTTGATGAGCATCATACCGATGTGCCTTCTAAGAAGGAGTCTTGAAAGGAGTTCCATTTTAAAGTCTCCTTGGTGATCAGTTCTCCTGTAGTTGTGTTTATTCAGTGAGCATGCAGCTTCTGTTGTATCTTCCCTTGGAGGTTTGTTTATACCCATTGGGTTCCCAACAAGTTGAACCTTGCGTTACGATAAGAGCAGATGTGGCATCCAGTCCTACCACCCAGCAAAGAGAAACCCCAGGCATTCAACTGCAGCACAAAATCGTGGGTGTAGCCTTCTTGAAGACTCAGGGTAGCCATTCCTTGCTCCATATTTAATTTTAATTCTAAAGTCATCTAATTTCATGGAATCTTTGAATTTGCAGTACGTTGAACTTTTAAAAACTGTAAGTTAATTAATTCTTCATCCAGAGCACGGTGGTGAAATACTGTAATTGATTTCTTTTTCTTCTTTTTAATTTTTTTTCCTTGTGAGAGGCATGAAATTCAATAATCATGGTACTTTGCAACAAAATATTGATTACTGTTTTATAGAATATTTTTCTTGTAATGCCACTGAATTTTCTAGCTAGCACAAAATGTTTATATTTATTGGAGTTATAAGTGAATAAAATTTGAAATCTTCTAATTAGAGAAAATCTATGAAAATATTAGTCAATTTTCTTCCATGGTGACCTCCACTATTTTAAACTTTTGGTGGAGAAAAATGTTTTGTATTTTTAAAGCTTCTTAATTACTTAGAGCTTATTATGAAGTATGTGGCATTGACATTTACTTATTTTTAACTTACAATCAGAACAAAAATGAATTTTCTCTACTTAATATTTATAACTTTTTATATCGCAATTCCATTATATGGTTTTGATTTTTGTTTTTATTGCTGATTTTCATATTGATAATGATTTCCTGGAATTTATCCTCACAAGAAACAGCTGGTTTGTTTCCAGGTTACAGACATACTTCCCAAAGTTCCTCTGGGTTCTGAGAACTATGCCAGCTCACCTGTCATCTCCATTCATTTTCTACAGGACAGTCTCATCGATCTCAAGGAATCTTCAGCAAAGGTTTGAGTCTTTTAAAATCATGCCTAAGTAAACCAGACATTATTAACTTCTTTTATTTAGTAGGTGCCACATGCTAGTAAATTTTGTATGCTAGTATTGGTGGAAGAAAGCACTCTGTTTATATAGAATTACCTTTAAAAATTCTTACCACAAACCAAAAAACAAATGACGATGGTCCGTTTAGAGACATTATTATGCATGTGATGTGGCGGTATTTTTATATATTCTTGCTTGCTGTGTTGTGTATTTTCTTATGCTTTAAGATATGGAAATTTGATAAAGTTTGGGGGAGAGTTACTGGTTTGTTTGGGATGAGTTGTAGGTTGACTTACATAGTTTCACAAACAAACTTGCCAGTTCTCTTATTTTGCTTATAGATAACTCAGAAGAACAAAAGTGTAATTGGCTGTATTTATAGAACTTTTAAAAACTGAGTCTCGGTTCATAAATTTATTTATGCCCCTCCTCTGCTGAAGTATCCTTTTAGTTGCTGTGGCATGATACCAGGAGATATAGTTAATATAAAATAATCATTCTCCTGGAATGAAATACTCAACTTAGTGACTGTGTTTATATGCCAGCATTAATTCTTCCCTTTTATACTACTATTATGGATATTTTGATCCTTAAAAACAGTGTGCAGTTCGGGTATTTTATTGTAGAGTTCATTTCATTATTATACTTGAATTGTCTATTGTTCATGTTGTTTTGTCTTATTATGAAATCTGTACCTTCTTTACTTTGATTTTTCTACTTTATGTCTTATATGCAAAGTATGATTCTTTATTATGGATCAAAAGGAATTTTGAAATGGCCATTTGAGTTTACTTTTTAATGAAATGTCTGTGGATTCTGGGCAAACAATTACCAATTCTTGATTATTTAGATAGCTAAAATACTATCTAAACTATTGAGATAAACTATTATTTGAAAGATTGTCCACTGAACTATGAAGACTTTGTTTTAAAGTAAAACCTTTTTATCGACTATCATAAAAAATGTGCTTCAGTACAGCAGGTCTTTGAAGTCAGTTTGGGATTGTATTTGTCAGTTTCAACAATTAGTAGCTTGTCTGGGCTGTTTTATATCTGTGGGCTTGTAATAGTCTTAATGTGTTAGTATTTATTTATTAAGGCATATGTTGAAGTGGTTTGAAACCCAATGCTAAGATTGATTAGATTTTCTTGTCAGTGTTGAAGATTATGGTTTCTCAAATTTGTTGTAAAGATTATGTTTTATCATTTTTGCATGTCTAGATAATATATTTGTCTCATCTCATGCTTATACCAGTACCATGAGTTAAATAGGGTAGATAGTAGTGTCTTTTTGACAAATGAGAGACTGAGCTATTCCCAGAGGCATATAACTTGTCATGTTGTGAGCTAAATTTGAGCTAAAACTAAGATTTCTTGGTTCTTAACATCCATTTCAATAATAGCTCTAAAGGTTTCCTAGCTCCTTTAGTGTGTTTATATTGTTTTTTATGTGGCAATTGAAGTTAATTTTCCATCATTTTTGTACAAGAAGATTTTTTGTGGGCATTTGAAATTCAAAAGATTATTCCACAGAAAAAATTGAACCAGAAAAAATAGAACCAGAAAAAATTGAAAATGACGTATAATATGCTATTAAAAACTATGAGACTCATTTCATTTTTCAGATCCTTAGCTTAGCATGGGATATTACATGTAAGGTTTAGCCACTCAAGAAATACTTGAAATGAACTCTTAAAGCCTTTGGTTAGCTATTCAAAGTAGTGTTTTTGTATAGCAGCTAATTTTATAATTTTGAGTGTATAGAAAATCTAATAGCAATTTGAATGGCTTGAGATAAAAATCTTCCTGGACTTTGAGCAATCTATATGGCCCCACTGTTTCTGGGGCAGCTTTTACTTCCTAGAGGTTTAGCTGCAAGATGGGTGTCTGTCTTTTATGTTATCTTGTTGTTTGTACATATAAAATTTTCTTGATTTTAGTTTGATTTTTTTTAACTTTATGCTTTGCCCCAGAATTTTCTTTCTTAATAATTATTGAGTATTTTTATTTTCCAATCCCTAGTAAAGTAATGCATGGAATTACTTCTTTTAGTGAGATTAAAATATGAGTAACATAAATAGGATCCATGAATTTTGTCACCTCATTTTTCTACTGTTGGTCAGCTGATCAGTTGGGTTTTGGTATAGCAGTACCCCAGCTACATATGAAGAAAGTGCTAAAAGCATGCTTCTATTCTGACCAAGGCTTGATTTTGAAAACTGACTAGATTCCTTTATTAGATCTTAATGGTCCCAACCTAAGGAACAAAATCCTACGATGTTACACACAGATTGTCCTAATACATCATTAACTTTATTTGGCAAATATGTATTAAACATTCATTTTATGTACTAGCCCCGAAGAAGTATATAAAAGTGAGGAAGGCATCTAGTTCCTGTCCTTTGTTAGAATTGATTATGGACAGAAATAAATAACTTGAGATTAGTAAGGAAAACCTGTTTTAGAAATGACAGATAAATAATACAAAAAAAGTCCTCTGGAAAGTGAATTGCAAAGCTGAGAGATAGTTTAGGTGTTGATAGCTTATGGTTCTCAAGCTATCTTTGAAAAACTAACAATTTTTAGATGAACATAATTAACCATTCTAGTAAGGTAAAAAAGGATGAAAGTTAGGGACTGTTGATGGCCACAGAATGCTAGGTTGATGTATGATAGATATAACTGAAGATTATGCTGTGTGCTTAGAATGCCTGTACAAAGATTATGAATTCTGTCCAGTAGGTGATGAGAAACTGTTTTGTAGAAAATGTTGTTGTGGTCACAATTACTAGAAAGGCAGAGTAGTGGAAATGAATTAGTATACTTTTAAACCTAGAATTTCTGATTCTTTATCAGTTGACTTTGTTGACGTTTTATATCAAGAATGAAATATTTGAGTATAAATGCCAGAAGTCCTAGAGAAGTTTTTCAATTCCTTACAGTACAGAATTCAAGTAGGCATGGATATGTCTTTTTTTTTTTTGGAGGGTACTCTTGTAATGAGAGAAATGAAGCAATACTTTCTTTAAGGAAATTTTTGAGTGTTTCAGTAATATATTATTGATTGTTCTCTTGTTCTTTGTTATTGATAAACACTTTGACTGTTTCGGTCATTCTTCCACTTTTAAACATATTTTTTAAAGAGTCTACTCTGTGTTGCTTTGGTAATATTTCTCAGGCAACTGAATTGAAAATATTTGGTGTTGAAAGAATAAGTGTTTAAACTTCAAATTGATGATCCTTTTTCTTGCATTTCTTTGATTATCAAAGGATTCCTTACTGTAACAATATTTTACTTTTCAGTCACTATTTTGTTCTTCCTAGGGTATATCTAGAATTAAGTAGTTACATGATGAGTTCTATTCATTATTCTTTAAACATATCAAATGGAATAGAGACTTGTACCATAGTTATAAATGTCATAAAGTTAGGTATCCGATTATTTTCTGACTACTTCCTAAACATTTCTTTTATAGTAGATTTCCATATTTCAAATTTCCATAAGTAGGATTTTTCTCTCATTTAGAATTAGAATAACCTTGGTGTTTAGCTTTTTAATCACCAGTAGACCTTTTGGCCGAGAATATTTGCTCTCTCACTTTTCAGGTTTTCAAGTAGTTTAGTCACTCTCAGCTGACCCAATGGTTTCCTGAGTTATTTAGAACCAGTAAGATAGAATTCACAGTTGTAATTATTTGATAGAGCTACAGTGCTTTCAGACATACAGAATATATATCAGTCTTTATATTTGTGAAAAATATTTGAGATAATCACTGCCTGGTTTATACTTAGGCGAGAATGGACTTACTGGTAAAATCATGGCTAGGTTTTATCTGTACCTTTTTATCCACTGTCATTGACTGCTTATTAGTAGATGGTAAGACTTTGAAATATCCATGACTGCATAGGGATTTGTGTTTTGTTCTATTTACAGCAGAAAAAGTCCAGTCTCTGCTTTGCACATATGAACTCCTATGTACTAGAGTGACATGGAGAATGCTGGCTTGTGAATTTACTGTGAAATGTCAGTTGAGGCAATAATGAACTGAGTTAAGATGGCCATCTTTATAAGGCCCAGGATTAATGCCTTTGTATATGTGTCACATTCTTTTTTTTTAATTCTCATAAAACAAGCAGATAACTGGTTTTGACTTCATATATAATTACTTATTATCTTTCATTTAATAAACAAAAATACCAAAGGCTGCCAATACTGGAAAACTAATAATCTTTAGTAATATTGCCTTAATTTTAACAGCTCTACATTAATCATACTCCTCCACCACTGTCCAAGAGTAAGGAGAGAGAAATGGACAAGAAAGATTTGGACAAGTCAAGGGAAAGATCCAGAGAAAGAGAGAAAAAAGATGAAAAGGACAGGAAAGAGCGAAAAGGGTTTGTAAATTTTAAAAATTAGCTTGGAAAGCCTTTTTGTATATACTAATGTGTTTTCTACTTTTAGAAGATACTGCTTTGTTCCATACCAGTCTATTTGAAGTTTTAACTGATATTTTCACCCTAAAGTGTGTTTGTATTAATCTACAGTAATAATGAACTTCAGCTTAGTAATCTCTTTCATGCAATTTTACCAAGTATTTGGTACTACAAATATCCTCCAATGCTAGTTAGTGGTGTCTTTCTTGTACAAAAGTGACTTAAAAAACAAAAGAAAACAAAATCCTAACCCTTGATCAATGTAGTTCACAATTCTTGGTTCTAGGATCACTCAAACAATGACCGTGAAGTGCCACCGGACATAACAAAGAGGCGAAAAGAGGAAAATGGAACAAGTAGGTAGACTTACTAATACCTTGGAAGCAGTCACCTGAGTGAATTGGAAAAGCCTTTCATTATTCTCTTTTGTAATTTTAGTGGGGGTTTCAAAACACAAAAGTGAGAGTCCATGTGAGTCTCAATATCCAAATGAGAAAGACAAGGACAAAAATAAGTCAAAATCTTCAGGCAAAGAAAAAGGCAGTAGTGATTCGTTTAAATCTGAGAAGATGGATAAAATCTCCTCTGGTGGCAAAAAGGTAAATTAGAAACACAAAGGAACTGTATACTTTTGAAAAGCATGTATTTTTTTATTTTGAGAATGTCATACATGAGTACTATACATCACTTCCACAACACACTGTTGACTCTCAGTCTTCCTGTGTCTTCCCCCAACTCTCTCTAAACTTCATAACCTCTTCTTTAATTACTATTCTTACACCTGTTTTATTCTTACAACTATATATAAATAAAACCTACTGCATCCATTTAGTGCTGCTCATAATGTATATGTGTTTAGGGCTGATTGGATTACCTATTAGAGGGCATGTCCTTAGAGAAGACTAATTTTTCTCCTTCTCTTAACAGCCATTATTTGAATATAGTCTTTCATCTAGGGCTAGGGCCTTATAAAGAAACACTCACCCTTGTAAATGTAGTGCCTTCATGTATGTATGTATATTCCTGCCAGATAATCATTTGTTAATTATTTTGGAATGGGAACAGGAGGCTTGGGACGGGGCAGGTACTCTGATTGGGAAATTCTAGCTAGAGTCCTAAATTACTGTGAAGTTAGAATTAGTATACTTCTGAAGTTATTTTTCTAACTATTTTACTCTCACTACTTCAGTTCTTTTTTTAATTTTTCTGCTACCCACAATTCTTTGTTTTTAGTTTCTGTTATATACTAATGATTGATACTCATTCATTCTTAAGCATGCTCCATAAAATAACAGGCAAGCCACTACTAACCTATAAACTGTTATAAAGCATCATTATAAATGTTAAAAATATGTAGTATATTTATAGTTTTTTAAAGCAATAGGATAATTTAGTTCTGTATGCTTCTAAAGGTAGGCTGTTTCTTTTCAGTGATTTTTAAATGAGATAAGGTTCACATAGAATAATGCAATTAAGTAGTATGTACATTTGCAATATTGCATACTTGGTGTTTGTCTTGTTCCAAAACATTTTAATTGTCCCAAAGGGGAACCTCAGGCTCATAATACATTCCCTCTTCACTTTGCCTTCCCCAGTCCTTGGCAACCATTAATGTGCTTTCTGTCTCTTTGGATTTACCTATTTGTAATGTTTTATGTAAGTAGAATTATAACATAATATGGCCTTTCGTGTCTGTCTTCTTAGAATGATTTTGAGGTTCTTCTTCTATATTGTAGTGTCTGCCATTAATCTCTTCTTATGACCAAATAATATTCCATTATGTGAATATGCCACATTTGTTTAATCGTTTGCTAGATTTTTGTTTTGTTTTGAGACAGAACCTCTCTTTGCAGCCCATGCTAGCTTGGAGCTTCCTCAATACCTCAGCCTACCCTCAAACCTGTAGTCCTCTTGTCTCAGCCTCCCTAGTGCTAAGATCACAGGTGTGAGCCATCATACCCAGCCAGTTGTTGGATTTTTAGATTGTTTCCACTTCTTGGCTATTGTGAATAATGTCGGTATGACCATTTTGTGCTGGTATGATAAAATCATTTGACTACCTGTCTTCAATTTTCTTGGATATACATCAGGAATACAATTTCTAGGTTATTAGATAATTTTGTTTCACTCTTTTGAATTGCTTCCAGAGTTACAGTGGCTATATAGTTTGCATTTCCACTAACAATATATCAGGGTGTGATTTCTGTACATTCTTGTCAACATTGGCTACTTTTTATTTTTACTTTAATCATAGCTATCCTAGTGGATGTGAGTGGTAATTCATTGTGGTTTTGATTTGTATTTTCTCAGTGACTGATGATACCTAATGTCTGTCTTTCCATGTATTTGTGTATTTTCTTTGGAGAAATCTCTTCACCTACTTTGACTGTTTGTGAAATGATTTGTCTTTTATGACATTCACTTTTAAGAGTTCTTAGATATTCTGGATACTTGAATGCTATACATCTTTTGCAAATATCATTTCCTATTCTTTAAGCTGTCACACTTTCCTGTGGTGTATTTTTTTTTTTTTTTTTTTTTTTACTTTTGGAGGAATTCAGTATACCACCTTTTGTTTTCTTTTGTAGCGTGTGATTTTGGTGTCATATTAAGTAAGTTTTTGAACAAAAAATATGGCTGGTGGATGATAAAAGGGAATTTCAAGCTGTTTTTTTTTTAATGTACTTAATTTTTCCTTCCCCAACTAATTTCATCATTCCTTATAGGAATCCAGGCATGATAAAGAAAAGATAGAAAAGAAAGAAAAACGGGATAGTTCAGGAGGAAAGGAGGAGAAGAAACAATATCCTTTTCATTTTTATATTTCATTCATTATAATAGAAAGATTTGATATTTTTCATATTTGGAATTAAATCTTTCTTGTATATAGCCTAATTATGCTGGCACTTATTAGTTTTAAAGTGATATTTGTAGTTAATCTAGTCCTCAGTCTATGAAAACAAGAGATTTGATCTTCTTGATTTTTAAAAAATAATTCTGTAGTGACTGAGATGTTTTTATGACACTAGTTTTTTAGGCTCTGCATTTTTGTTGTTATCCCTTTGTATTGTTACCCAGAGGAAAAAAGCTAACTACGACTCCCTAGGGGCGGGGAGCATGGTACCTAGATTGGCAGAATGATATGACACATAATTACAGCCCCTAGACCTTGAGGTTACTAGGTTGATCAGAGCCAATAAGACTCTGAAGCCTAAGTGGTTATACTGAAAAGTAGGATTTTTCCCTACCCCAAAGTTGTTTTCCCTTAATTTGTCATCTACTCATAAGTCCTCTGACAAGCACAGATAATGAACACTTTCAAACAAGGTGAGTATTTTCTCTGCTCCTTTTCATTTTAGAGATACACCTAAATTGAGGTCTGAGAAACTAAGTCCATTTTTGCAGGATACAGCTACTTGAATTTTTACTTGAATATAATGACAGTCTTTTTGTGTATAAATACAAAATTCGCTATTCTTTTAAAGCTGTTTTCATTTTGAGCTTACTGATTAAGTCACTTAAAAAATCAAGATGTATTTAAGAAAATCTGGCTTTCTCTTCTCCACCTAGTCCCCATCTTTTCTGGATAATTATGTTTTTCAAGCACCTGTAGCCCAATAAGTGGTGGTGGTATTTGTACTTTGTAGGTGAAGAAAATAAAACTCTGAAAGGTTGAAGCAGGTCACAGGTACATTACAAAATGGAGTTGACCCTTAAAAGGCAGGACTTTAGCATTTTCTGTTCTTCATGCCTTTAAGTTTTTGTGCCTTCTGCTGCTACTTATGTTTTGTAAAGTCATAAATTAAGTTCGGTACTTTTAGCTAGATTTTTAAATAGACAAATTTATTTTCAAGGTAATGCATTTGCTTTGTATGATACATAAAAATGTTATAATCATCTTCAATAAATTACATGGCCACCATATGAACAGTGGACAACTGCTCGTATCCCAATATAGCCTCTTCCTTTGATGACTGAAGGTCAGCATCTGAATAGTTACTCTTGGATGTTTTAGATTAATGAAGTATGTAGGATGATTTGTCTCCTCCATTAATGATTCCAGGTAGACATATTTGAAGTTGACTTAGCTTTTTATAGCTCATTTTTCTTGCTTCCACTGTAATGGTCAATTCTTGATAATATTATACAGAGACCTACTATTTATAGGTCTATACATAGACCTACTTATATCTGATCTGACCTGCTTCTAATAATTTATGGAACCAGATATATAACAAACCCTATTTAGGGTTATTTTAGGGTGAGGCATGTCTAGGAACCTGTTCAACATGTGGGTTTGGTTTAGAATGTGGGTTTTGTTTTTATTTTGGTAGCAATGCAAGAATTCGAAGTTGTCATAAAGGTGGTCTAATGAAAGGTGTGCTTTTTCTGCTTTGTTTCTCCCTGCTTATCTGAATAATAGAGTGGGATAAGCAAGAAATATGAAAGAACATTTAGCATTTAATAGTTCTCACACTGTAGCTCCTGACTGGCCTTGAACTTGCTATGTAGCCAGGGTGGCCTTGAATTCACAGAAATCCACCTGCCTCTGCCTCTCAAGTGCTGGGATTAGAGGTATGCACCACCATACCTTCCTAGTGTTCTTTTTTTTTAAAATTTTTTTTATAGTTTTTTGTTTGTTTGTTTTTTAAGACAAGGTTTCTCTGTAATTATGGCAGTCCTGAAACTCACTCTGTAGAGGAGGCTGGCCTCAAACTCACAGAAATCCCCTTGCCTCTGCCTCCAGAGTGCTGGGATTAAAAGCGTACACCACCACGACCCGGCCCTTTTTTTTTTTTTTTAAATTAGGAAGGTTGTAAAAGAAATAGTATTACTCAATCTTCTAGGCATCCTTTCTACTGTCTTCCCTGGGGGGAACTATAACATATATTATAGGATATATAGTGTGTGTGTATATATATATAATCTTAACCTTTCTTTTATTTTGAAGTTTTTAATTAACCTGCTGCTTTTCTGTTAAACAAAAAGCCTTCCTGTCAAATTTTCATTAGGAATGGATCAACTATGGTCACTGACAACGTTCACTGTGATTTTTTATGCATCTGTTTTTCTCTCAGAACCTTAGTTTACTTTTTTACACTTAAGATTTTGATACAGATTTCTTTGAGTTATTCTTACAGTGGCTTGGGAACAAAAAGTATGG
Source organism: Cricetomys ansorgei (assembly GCA_026225945.1). Classification (NCBI taxonomy): domain Eukaryota; kingdom Metazoa; phylum Chordata; class Mammalia; order Rodentia; family Nesomyidae; genus Cricetomys; species Cricetomys ansorgei. The sequence goes on from JAMJFZ010003268.1 coordinate 4,619,382, forward strand.
GGGAAGTAGGATTGGACAGGACTAGATGTTTGACTGGTGGTCTTGTAGTAAATCTTCTAGAACCAGATAACCTTTTACAGATATATTTAGCTTGCTGACAATTGTGTCACATATACCTTCTTCTGGGGTAGACTCCTACTCTTGGGAAGCTGTGATTTTCTTCTTCTGATTATTTTTTCTGACTGCCTCTGGATTTGAGATCTTTCTGTGGTTGGGCAAACTGTTTTTTCTTTCTTTTTCAATCAGAAACCCCATCATTTCCTATGGTACCATTGTCTTTCTGCAGAGTGCATCTAAATCTGCCTCTCTTGCTCCCCTGTTAACTTGTTTCCTAATCTTCAGAAAGGAAGCTGCTGACATATCACATTGCCATTATTTTTATCCTATCGCTAATTTTAAGATTTTCGTGTTGGTATTTTGAATGGTTATTTTAGGGAGTCAGAGAAATTACATTGATTTGTTGTACCTGTTACCCCGAGTGCAAACATATTAAAAATGATTGCATTAGGATCAAGAGGATACTGTACATAAATGTGATTTGGATTACATTCTTTTCAAAGTCTCTTGTCCTGTCTCGGGTTTTTAGCTCCAAAACTCTTTTACCTGAAAAATCTTTGTCCAAATTCTACCTCTCCTTTATTTAGTCTCTTGAATGTTACTAGCTGCTTTTGCCTTGAACATTTTGTTTTATTTTAATCTTTAAAAATCATTGCCTGAAGCTCAGGATGTAGCTCAGTGGTATACTGTTTGCCTAGTTCTTGTAAGGCCCTAGGTTTAATCCCTAACACTAAAGGGGAAACAAAACAACAACAACGACAACACCTCTTTACTCATTAAATCATTATCTAAAAACCATCCTTTGACTTCTCAATTATTACTTGGTAAATGTGGCCACAACTCATATCCTATTCTACCATATTGTTAGTCCACTGTATTTCTAACCTTCCCTTACAACAAGACCCATTTTCTTTCTTTCTTCTAGTCTCATATATATAACTCAACTCTTTTATCCTCTAAATCTGCTACTGCAGTTTTTATGTCCTTGAGCAAAATTTGGCTTGTTAGGTGAGGTCTTAGTTTTGCATTATATTTACATTTAGAAAGCATTGCTTTATTTGTTGGTTGGCTTTAAGGAGGCTCTTACTTTGTATTGCAAAGTACTCAGTGTGTAGCCCAGGTTGTTGTCAAACTCAATGGCAGTCCCCCCAGTTCAGCCTCGTTAGTGCTGGGGTCATATGCATGTATCATTTTGCTAAAACACTAGATTTTAATATCCTTTAACAATTTAGAGAAAATGACCAATCAGAATTTCAGTTTCTTTTGATGAATTGAAATATTTATATCGTGTACTGATGTGTGCATGTCAGCATTCAAACTTTGACTGACCTACATGCTTTCCCCCTAGTACAAGGCTTTTGTGGGGAGGGTAGTTGGGGAGGGAGAGGCAGGTTGTTTACTCCAGCAATTCCTATATGGTTCAGCAATTCCTATATGGTTCACTTTGTTTGTTTCCATTATATCCTTAGCCCCTGTAATCAATTGATTTGATAATTCCTTCCTGCCCCCCATACTTAGAAAACTGGCCTCCTAAACTCTCACAGATTTCTAAGTTTAGGAATGCATTCTACGTTGCTCAAAAATGAACTTCTTCTAGTTACTGGTTCATTCATATATATATATATATATATATATACACACACACACACACACACACACACACACACACACACACAGCATATCCACATTCTTAGATTGTGATTTTTATTGAAGAAATATTTTTACCCATTCTTCTTATCAAATAAGCGATATTTTTCCTTGTTGTCTGTAATGTTTAGGCAGTTTGTTAACTGTACATGGAAATCTGTGTGCAGAAGCAGTAACTACAATGTGGAATGATTTAATCAATGAAAACATTGATGATGAAGAACAATACTGAAAGAAAAAAGACTTTCTTTCTGCTATCAAACAAGCTCAATTTGCTTATACTGTGTGATAGAAGGAAAACCATGCTAAGAATTGTTTTATATCCTTAAGGACATTTCTTGAGAACAAATTTACTTTTGTTTTTGTTTGGATTTATATGTAGCGATCATTTAATACGTACAAAGACCTTGTTAGGAGATTGAATTGATAGACATAACTAATCTTTTCTTCATTAATGTTTGTATTATTTGAAGGAACTAGTTGTGTGTTCTGTGCACCAATACTTATAAGCACTGAGTAGTTGAGGCCAGAAAGAATTTTTTTTTGCCTTGCTTTTCTTCTTCAGGTAGACACATATTCACTTAGGCTCTATTTTTGTTTTGCATTTTAAAGTTCTTAAACTTTGGGATAAGGACTTATTAAAGGTTCTTCTGTCAGTTTTGCCCATGTGTGTGACTATCCTCTCTACACATTTTTTGTTCTGACAGGCAACCTTGTGTACCATTAGGTTTCAGCTTAAAAGATTCCCAACTTGAAACTGGTGTTACATTTCATGCACACAGACTATCTCAGAAACTGTGTTTGCTATAAAAGTAGTTCTATGGGTACCTGCAGGTGCAATGCTAGATTAGAACGCCTGTCCCTATGTCTGTCTCCTCATAGCTTCTTCCTTGTGAATGCTCCTTTGATATTCTAAATGTCAACTTCATCCTTGTATGTGCTTCAGATTTAGAGAGGGATAAGCATTGAAGGGGCAAATCATGAAATCCTGATAACTTCAAATGATAGCAAATGCAGGACACACAGTGCAGTGGTACCTCTTTTGAGGTAGATACTTTACCAGGAGTCAGCTACTGTCTGGGCAGGCTTATATTTTACAATTCTTCTTTTAAAAAAATGTATTATCATCAAAAAGGCTATTTTATGAGACATCTATGAATTACTGAATCAGGTAGAAAAGAATTGAGGACATTGAGATAATGAACAATATAAAATAATGTTTATACATGTAATCTGCTCTCAGCAGAATGAAGGCCACCTTTTGCTTGATTATGTTTTGTGTGAACTGACTAACTGACTTTTAGTTCATCCTTCTTTATCACAAAGGAGAGGAAATTGCCTCCTGGAACCAATTTCTTAATGAGGTAGATAGGTTGCCTTTATGTGTGAACTCTATAAGTGTGAAAACATTGGAGTGATTATGTTGCTTGGAGGGTTTTTGGCTTCTTGTAAAAATTTTAATTTTAATTCCAATTCCTTGGACAGATCTTTACATGTCTTAACAACAACAACAACAACAACAGTTTTATACCATTTATAGCTCCACAAAGCTATGTGTGTGATAGAGGACCAGCAGACTGAACTGAGCCTGCATTAGAAAATGATTTTGAGAAATACCAATAAAATTCTAAATTTTTAAAAGACAGGTTTTTATGACCCTTTAGATTATAAGATAAGCTAGTGCGGGTGTGTGTATGTATGTATGCATATATATATGATTTTTTGAGACAGGGTTTCTCTATTGCAACTTTGGCTATCCTGAAATTCACTCTGTAGACCAGGCTGGCCTCAAATTCACAGAGATCCCCCTGCCTCTTCCTCCTGAGTGCTGGGGTTAAAGGTGTGTACCTCCATGGCCCGGATCTTTTTTTGTTCATATTTATTTTTAAAGTAACATGATTTAAAAATAATCATAGGAGAGTGTTACATATGATTGGTATAATTTCAGTGTTAATGAGAATAAAATTGTACCAAGGACAGGATCCTGAAATCTGAGTTTGTTTCTATGCCTTTTTGTTTATGGATTTTTGAGATAAGGACTCAATTTTGTAGCTCAGACTTATCTGGAATTCTGTATAGCACAGGCTGGCATCAAACCCATGGTGATCCTCCTGTCTCATAGTGTCAAATACTAGGCTTATAGGTATATTTGATGGCAGCTAGCTCTTCCTGAAGTTCATTGAACATGGGAGTGGATTTCAAGTTGTAACCCCCAACTTCAGCATTATTGAATAAGACACTGTAGATACTGTTGAGATGTGACTAACATCCAGTATCTTCTTTCCACTTGCTCTTGTACTTGCTGATTTGTCATTCCAGGGTGTGGACAGACCCCTAAGCTGAACATCTCCCCGAGAAGGATGCCAAAGCTCCATGAGTCACTCTCAGAATGATATCTCCCATAATTAAGAGCTTCTGGTGCTGTCCATTTTATGGGAATCTGCTTTAAGTCAGAAGATGCTTATATACCACCATCCTTTTGACAAGACATTCCAAAGTCACTGATTTTCAGAACATTATTTTCACCTGCAGGCAATTTCTTGGAGCAAGGTCCCTGTGCATACATTTTTTACTTGAGATACACCATCCAGAAGCAACATCTAATGGAAAACTTCACTCACTAACTGACTTTTAGTTCATCCTTCTTTATCAGAAAGGAGAGGAAATTGCCTCCTGGAACCAATTCTTAATGATGTAGATAGGTTGCCTTTGTGTGTGAACTCTATAAGTGTGAAAACATTGGGATGATTATGTTGCTTGGAGGGTTTTTGGCTTCTTGTAAAATTTTTAATTTTAATTCAAATTCTTGGGAAAGATCTTTACATGTTTCAAAAACAACATTTTTATCCTTTAATGTACTCTTAAATATGTCATCAAGTTTCTTTGTCCTTAAGGAATTCTCATAATGTAATGTTATCATGATCGAGATCCCACTTCTCACTCTGATTATGTTCATATGGATACCATGATGTTTTTCTTTATTGATCAAGGACCCACTTCTTATTTTCTTCACAAGTATGATTATGTGAATACCATGATGCTCTTTATTGGAACATTATTCATTTTCAATCTAAAAAAAGAATGAAATCAGTAACCATTTTAAAGTGAACAATTCAGTGGTCTTTAACACTGTGCGGTGGAGTTACCACCACAGTGTAATCTAAGAACTTTTCTCTCACCTACAAAAGAAGCCCCATGCAGGTTAGCTGTCACGTTTAACTCTCCCTTTCTTCAGCCACTGGAAGCTACTGACATATTTTTTTGTCTATGAATATGCCTGTTTTTGGACATTTCATATAAATGGAATCGTGCAATATCATGTCCTTTGGGGCCAGGGTTCTTTCAACTACCATCATGTTGTCAAGATTTATCCATGGTGTATCATGTGTCATGAGTCCATTCCTTTTCATGGTTAAGAATTCCATAGGATGAATGTGTATCATGTTTTGTTTACCCATTTATCAATTGGTGGACAGGAAGTTATTTTTTAAGTATTAAAATTGTAAATTTAACATTGGTGTATCCAAATTATGATCGATGATGTCAAGATTATACCTGGCACGCACAGAATGCTGTGTAGAGATGATGTGTAAATTATTTGTCAGCATTTCATGCAAGTGTGATTATTTTCTAAGGCCCCTTCTAGCTATGATCTTAGGAACTCTGTGAATGTAGTATTTTCATTAATAAAGTTTAATGCAGTAAGCATTAATTTAAAATTTGAGAACAATGTTAGGCAGATAGGAAATTATTTGCCACATGCTGTAATGGTCATATTTTGAATTTATTTCATTATGTGCAGTATTTGAGAAATGTCTACATAAACGAAAGGAAATGAGTATAATTGAGTCAATATATTTTTAAAGCAATTTTTATAATTTAGCAGACATTGCATCTTAATATAATTCACTATTAAAATTGTGTCCTTGTGAAAAATTTGATGTCATTTTTCTCTCTATTTCTTTTGGTTGGTCATGTAAAATGGGTTCCTTTCCTTTGCTACATATTCTGTTTATTTTTGATATATTATTTCTTGCGCCTATAGAATATTATTCTTTTAGTCTTTTTCTCTCTACCCCACAATCCTTCCTCCATCTCACACACAGAAAATGTTCAATGTTTCTTAAAATTCATAGTGTCTTAGTTATTTCTAAGAATGGTCAAAGACACAGAACTATTTCATCATCTTCTGGGAACTCCATCCAGGCCTTTGTTATTGACAGAATACACTGAGCTTTCTTCCTGACTTTATTTTTTTCTCTCTTCCTCCCTTCCTTCCCCTGTGTCACTCTCTGGCCCTCTCTCTCTATGTCCTCTTCTTTCCCTGCTTTGGCCTTCTGATTTTTTTCCCTCAGACTCTCCTTTTCTATCAATGTAACCAATTTGTTTCTTTCAGGTGGAAAAAATGAAATGAAATCGTACAGCTGTGACCAGAATTTTATTTTCCTGAGTAGATTCTGAGAATTGTGAATGAAGCGGGCCCATTTTCAGTTATCTGCTTTATTGCTCCATGCAGAAAACCTAAAATTGTTGTGTTGTATGTTACTGTACTTTAACTTGTTGCTTAATTTCTACATGTTTATTTTCAGTAATGGCTGAAAGTGTTAATTATTCCATATTTTAGCACAATGTGCTGCATATACTTCCCAATAAGCAAATAAGGTTACATGTGTACAGAATTTCACTTTTGATTAAATATTGCCTGGGTTTTCATCCCTTTCCCCATTTGAAATGTTTCGTTTTTAATGTTTCAAACTGAAAATAAACAGTTATTGAATGATTTTGAATTTACCTCACTTTAGAACTCAGTTTTAATTTATTTGGCTTGTTTTTAATAGTCAATAAGAATAAAGTGGAACACTGTCTTATGCAACGCCTAAGAATCGTTTTATATAGTATGTGTACAACATTAAAACCTGTTCTACAAAGAAAAATATACCAGCGCTCACTTGTCCTTTGCCATTTTTTTCTTGTAATTAGGAAATCTCGTCGGGGGAGGGAGAAGGGAATAAGAAATTAATTGTGTTTTAATTTTACAGCTACCGGAGCTTTGTATTGCTAAACTTACATCTGGAAAAGTTTCACAGTGACATTTTTAAGAAAATTTTTTACCGACTGAATTCTACCAGTGTAACCATTTTTTCTAAATAAACAATAGTTTTCTCAAACAAACATTGTGTATATTATTACTTATTTAGCATAACTTAAGAAAAGTTAATTCAATAATCTTTTAGCCCTTAAGTTTTTTTCTGCATGGGCTAAGTTGTCAAATAACATCTGATAATACGGAAACATTGTTTGATTATTTTTGCACTTGGAGTGAGTTGTGGCCTGCAAACAGGCCTAATATTATCCATTTCTCAATGTCTTGACTATATCTGTGTAGGTCAGAATTGTCAGAGTTGAAAAAGTCTATACTTTTTAAAAAGAGGATTAAGAAATGACAAGCTTATCTTAGAATGTTTGGATGCTTCTTTTCAGGTAATTGTAATTTGTAGAAGAAGAGCAGAACAATTATGTGTGGGAGTGTGGTCTGTGTATTGACTGTTGAACAACTATGACATACCAGGCATAAAATATTTCAAAGGAAAAAAATCTTCATTAAAGTGATTTCTGACTTTGAGAAAAAAAGAATGATTTACCTTGAAATCATTTGTGTGAAATGAGTTTAGGAAGAGCTTTCTGTTTCTTAATAAATGCAGTCATGTTTTAAGAACTATATGGTTATAGGAATAGGATATTCATCGGCATAGGAAAGACTGTCAAAACCATATCCAACAATAATACTCAGTTTGGATAAAGTATTTCATTTAAAATTGGAAATGAGACAAGGCTTCCTACTCTATCCATTTTTTTAATTCAACATAGTACTGAGTTTCTTAGCTAGAGCAGTAAGATGAGAGAAGTAGGAAAGGAAGAAGTCAAATTATGTTTGCTGATAACATGATCCAAACACTTAGCAAAGTAGTAGGATACAAGTGAGCATACAAAATATTTTTTGTGTACTATTAACAAAATTCCCATGAAAGAAATCAGAAAAAGATCCCATTTACAGTAACTTAAAAGTAGTAAAATACCTAAGAATATACACAACCAAGGACATGAATGTCTTCTATAATGAAAACAAAGAAATTGAAGTCCTTAGGAGGTGGAAAGACATGCTCATGATTGATATAACTAATATGAAAATGGTTGCATTCCCCAAGTGATCAATAGGGTCAACAAAATCCCAATGATAGACATGTTAAGAAAGAAAAATCCTAAAACATAGTATGTAAGGACAAGACACACCGAATAATCAAGCAATCCTAAACAGGACCATTACTAGAAATTATACACACACACACACACACACACACCTGATTTTAATACTCTTTACAGCCATAGTAACAATATGTGACTGGCACAAACACAGGGAAACTATAGAAAATTCCAAATTAAACCCACCCAGTTACAGCCACATTTTGACAAAGATGCAAAACAGATTGATTAAAACAGCCTTTGAATGAATTGTGCTGGGAAAGCTATCTACATTTGGAGGGAAGAAACTAGATCCATATTTACTATGCAAAAAATCAAATGTAAATGGATTAAAGGCTTTAAAGACCTGAAGCTAAAATTGTTAAGATGCAAACATGTAGAACAAGATACAGACATATACAAGGACTTGAAAAGGTCTTCAATAGTCAGAAAATAATGCCAACAGTTGACAAATAGGAATTCACAACATTAAGGAGCTTCCGGACAGAAAAGTGAGCAACCAGCAGAGTGAAGAGACAATCTACAGAATAGGACGACATCTTATCAAAATCTTTATCAGATGGGGTTAATGTCTTGAATAGACTTTTCAAATAGACAATTTGCAAATGAAATACAAATGGTCAGTAAATATTTGAAGTACAGCATTTTAAGCTCTCAAGGAAACACAACTGGAAACTACATTGAGATTCCATCTTACCTCAGAATGGCCATCAAGAAAACATGAAAAATGTTGGCAAGGGTATGAGGAAAGAGAAACCCTTATATATTGTTAATGGGAGTGTAAAATGGAGCAGCCAGCATGGAAATCAGCGTGGAGATTCCTCAAAAGACTAAAAATAGAACTACCATGAAATCCAGTGGTACCGTTCCTGAGTATATATACTGGGAGGACTGTCAGTGACCCACAGATATACTGTACATCTGCTTTACTGCTTCATTGTTCAAAATAGCCAAGCTAAGAAATCACTCTTCCCCTTCATTAATGGATGAATAAATAAAGATATATCTATATATATACACACGCACAGTGAGAATTTTTTATGTTTTTTTTTGTTGTCTTTGTTTTTTTGGCTATAAATAATGATATTCTCTCATTTGCAGAAAATGGCTGGAAGTTGAGATCATCATGTTAGGCAAAGTAAGGCAGACCCAGAAAATACTACGTGTCTGCTTTTGAACTAGAAAGTTAGTAATAATTTAGCATTTTTGAGGGTGATATAAGGCATGACTATGTATTCCAATCAGGCCTCGAAATGAAGGGCCTGCTTTAGCCTCTTGAGTGCTGAAATTGTAGGAGTGCACCATCATGTCCTGATAGCATTTCTTTCTCAGCTAGTAAACAAAAGTAATCTTTAATTGGGACATTAAAGAGGAATACATTGATGCTAGAACATAGTAGCTTTTCTTTTTTTAAATGTGTGTTTATGTCTGTGTGTGTCTGTTTCTGTGTGTGTGTGTGCTTGTATGTGTACCACATTCATGCAAGTGCCTGAAGAGGCCAGAAGAGGGAGCCAGAACTTCTGTAATTGAAGTTACAGGTATTTATGTCCTGCCTGATAAGGGTGCTGGGAACTTAATCCGTGTCCTCTGCTAGAGCCCAGGTGCTCTTATCTAATGAGACATCTGTCCAGCTCCATAGCTTTGCTTTTAACTGCAAAAATAAGTTATGTTGGAAGTAGGAAATCTAAGTTTATAATGATAGCTGCTTCTGAACATCTACTTGTTCTCAGTATAAGAGTATAAGAATCATTTTCTCTTCTGAGGGTGCTTTTGACCATTTTTTAAAAATGTGTCAACCCTTTTATATAAACACCAGATAGCAAATATTTGAGGCTTGTGATCGTGTGTTCCTCTTGCAACTTTTCAGCTCTGCAAATGTAGAAAAAAAAAAACCTCATAATATGTCAGTGAGTGTGGCTATATTCTAAGGAAATGTTATTTACAAAAATAGATGGGAACCTGGATTTGATGTGCAGGCTCTAGTTGTCTGAGTCTTGATAGAGTATTTCTCTTTTTGGAGATTTGTTAAAAATATGTTTTAAGTGCCTCTTGTATCCTAGAAGCAGTACAAAAATGTCTGCCCTCATGGAGCATCCATTCTAGTTAGTGGATTCAGGCAACACAATATTAAGTAGAGGAAGATATTCTGAGGAGGCTGGGTGAGGTAGGGCTTACTACTTTTCATACACCTTCATTATGAAGTGAAGATAAATAAAACAGGACATTTTTGTAGTATTTTATTTTGACAAGAGACAGGGTCTCTTGTAGCTCAGGCTGCCCTCACACTATGTTATTGAGGAAGGCTTTATATTCCTGACTCACCTCTCTAGTGCTAAGATTATTGTGTAGTCTTTGACAGCCTTGCTGTATAGTCCTTGTTGGCCTCTGTCTCCTGAGTACTGAAATTACAGTGTATGCCACCACATCCAGTTTGAATTTTTTTTAATCAAGTAATGTGAGGATGTCCAGCACATGTTTGGAACTTTTACATGAAAGTCATAAAATATGCAGAGTCTGAGTTTGAGTGAGTGGCTTTGAGGTTTTTCACTTTTCTGGGAAGGTCTTCTTAATCTTAGTCTTATTAATAGGCTTGGGGATATTTATATTTCAGATAATATCCTAGCCTCCTCAGAGCATCTTCCTGTCACTGAAGACTGAAAAAGAAACATATTTGCATTCACCAGGAAGCCAACTTTTCCAGGGAATAAAACAGAAGGAAGTTCCAGGCTTGGTGACACACCTTTAGTCCAACATCTGGGAGACAGAGGCAGGTGGATCTCTGTGACTTCAGATCACATGATTTTCATGAATTCCAGGTCTGCCAGGACTACATAATGTGACCCTGTCTCAAAAGCAAATAAAATGGAAGTATTTTTGATGGCTGCCATGTTACCCAGACTATGGAAGCTTCAGCTTGACAAGGTTCCTGGGCTTCCGCTGTCTGGGTAACATGGATCCCAACAGATGGCCTTGAGTGTTAGTGGCTAGGTGAAGCCTCAGTTCATGGTTGTAATGGTACCTCTATGACAGCAAAAGTGGTCTGGGCATGCAAGATTTTTAATGATTTTTTTTTGTTCAGGGAAACAGTTTTGAATATTTGTGACAGGGTGTATAGCCTGGGATTTATGACAATCCTTTTCTTTCTCATTTTTTGTTATTGAAATTAGGTTTTTCATATGATATAGTCAGATTATGATTGCCTTTCCAACTCTCACCAGATCCTCCCAGCTCACCAAAATCCACATCCTTTCTACCTCTCACATTAGAAAACAAACAGGCATCAAAAATAATAAGATAAAATAAAAATAAACCCAAATAGGACAAAACAGATGTACAGGAAAAAAAGCTGAAGAAAAAGCACAAGAAACAAATACAGCCACTGAGACACATTGCCATCGTGGAAATGCCTTACAAAACACAAAATTGAAACCATTATGTATAAGTAAAAGACATGAAGGGTAATAAAAGAAAAAAAAATCCCAGACAAAGCACTATGAGGAGAAAACAAAAAACCACACAAGCAAAAATTTTCATAAAACACCATTGAGTTCTTTGTGTTGGCCATTTACTGCTGGGCATGGGGCCTGGACTTAAGAGAGTGATTTATATACCCAGTGAAACTCTGGTGGAGAAAATCAATTGTTCATTGGGGAGTGATTATCATTTGGAGATAGCTTTTTGGTTAGGAATGGGGCCTTGTGCCCATTTTTCTCAGAGCTAGGACCCCATTCTGGTACAGACCCATACAGGTCCTATGCATGCTGCCACAGTCTCTGAGAGTTCTTATGTGCATCGGTCCCACTATGTGCCGAGGTCCAGCCCGGGCAAGGAGTTCAGCAACCAGTGAGGGAGAGGCAGAGTTGGCGAAATAAAACCACAACTCTTACAGATGGGCCAAACTTCTCTCTTTATTTCTCCTGTTCCTCCATACTTTTCTCCTTTTCCTCCTCATTTTCGATTGTCTGTTTTCCTAAAATTTCTCTTACTTAAACTTATACTCTATTGTATCTTCTCATGAAATCACACACCTACACATTCACACACATCTTATGGGTGAAGCAAAGCTTCTACACACACACACACACACACACACACACACACACACACACACACACACACATACATCTTGTGGAAGAAGCAAAGCTTCAACACACATAGATTTTACCATACATCTTGCAAGCTTCCTTCTTCCCTTCTCCTATAGGGCCAGCGTACATACATCTCATACATCTTACCAGCTTCTTTTCTCCTTTTCTTCCTCTACTTCTTATTCTCATACACCTATATACCTTTTAGAACAATACCCTTTATGTAAGAAGAAATCGCATCATGATCACGAGTCCTATTTTTCTCAGTGAATGATTACAAGTTACATAGTTAAAAACCACGTTATTTTCAATTCCCACACCTGATTAAGCAGAAACACCCAGTTTTACATATACTTTCTCCCACAATACATCGATATTCCAGAAACAATATTATAGATTAACAGAGTTTAAACAAGCCAAATATTCTCACAGCCAGCTTCTATTATAGTTACTAGGAAATGAGTACACATCACAGTATCCTAACATACACAATTCTTATTTAGTTAGCACAATGAAACAAGTCTGTTATTAACTAGAAAACTTTAAGTCATGGGTCTTATTGCTTTTCTTAGGTAAAAGGAGAATCTGCACACAACTTTATATCCCCAAGGCATACCCCAAACTCATCAGTAAATTTTTAATTATAGAGACCGGGAAAGAGTTAATTTTATTTGTGGTCAATGAAGTTCAAGCCTAACAATGGGCACTGAAACTCATTTGTTATTACTTGACCATGGGTCTGTTTTTCATAGGTGAAATTTGTGGGCCCTAGCAATTAAGCTTTCTTTGTTCTAGCTTTCCTGACCCTGACCAAACAAGTCCATAGCAAAAAAAAAAAAACGTTTTCTTCTTAAGTTAGTAATTCTAATTCAGCTGACAAAACATCCTAATTTAACCCTGTAACTATATGTGAAAAACACTTACTGTTTTTAGCTATACATGTTTTTCAGTTATTCTTTCTGGAGTTTCAGTAGAGTCACCAATTCAACTGAGTGCCACTACCTTGCCCAGGTGACATTGCTCAAAGGAAAATCATCACCATTGTGATGTGTGCCAGCAACACTGCCCAGTGAGGGGTTAGAGACCCCCATAGAACTTTCATACCACAGGAGAGATAGGGAGACCATGGTAGCAACAAGCACAATAAGGCCCAGCAGTGGCAAACGGCATGCAGGAGACAACCAGGGAGGCCAAGGTAAAAACCTACTGTTGCCTTGCTAAACAGTAGGCTGACTCCTGTAGCTCCAATGCTGGCTGCTGTTCCCCTACACCGCTCCCAGAAAATCCCCCTTTTTTGTTTTTTAAGAATGAAGGTTATGATGTTTTTTGTGTTAGCTGAGCAGATTGTAGATCCTGAATGTCTGAAGATGTGTGGAAAAAAAACAAAGGCAAAATGTCCACTCTAATAATGATTTCTAAATTTATTATGGAACTCCAAAAGAATTATCCCTAACAAAATTTTTAATAGAACCAACAGAGAGCTAGCTAGCTACCTCCTTTGCTGAAGAGACTTACAATCTAACAGCAGCCAGCAGCTGTGTTTAGAAGACCTTATTTCCTAGGTATTCTTCATCTCTTCTGGCTCTTAAAATCTTCCCTCTTCCTCTTCCTCAGTGTTCCCTGAGACATGGGGGGGGGCAGAGATTGATGGAGAAATCCTATTTAAGAACAGATGTTCCAATGTCTCTTTGTATCTTGTCCAGCTGTGGGTCTCTGTATTCCTATCTACTATGGGAGGAAGCTTCTCTCAGGCTGGCTGAGCAAGACACTGATCTTTGAGTATAGCAGAATGTCATTACCAGTCATTTACATTCCTTTAGAAGAATAGTAGTATTTGGTTTTCCCCTAGGTCCCTGGCATCTCTACTCTCAGGCTCTTAGCCACCCAAGCATTGCCAGGCATGGGACCCATCTCATGGAGTGGGCCTTAAATCCAATCAGATAGGGTTGGTTAGTCACACAAGCTTTGTGCCACTATTTTATTAGTGCATTTTGCATGCAGGTCACTGTTGTAGATTGAAGGGTTTGTAGTTGGCTTGGTGTTTACGTTTACCTTTCTCCTTTGGGGGCATGCAGAGTACCTTCCTGTACTATGAATATTAGCCAGTAGGGGTGAAACCTCTAGGTAGGCACCAGCTCTACTTCTCCATGTTCAATTAGTTAAGTAGGTGTCATCTTCATTAATAGGACCTTACCATCAGTTAATGGAGAACAACCAATAGGCTTGGTGTGCTGAATAATTTTATGCCAATTTGACACAAGCTAGAGTTATCTGAAAGAAAATAATCTCAGTTGAGAAAATACTTCCATAAGATCCAGTGATAGGGCATTTTCTTGATTAATGACACCTAGGCCATTGTATGTGGTGCAATCTCTGGGCTGGTGGTCCTGGGTTCTATAAGAAAGTGAGCTGAACAAGCCATGATGAGCAAGCCAGTAAGTAGCACCCTTCCATGGCCTCTGCATCAGCTCCTGCCTTCAAGTTCCTGCCCTATTCAAGTTCCTGTCCTAACTTCCTTCAGTGATGGACTACAGTGTTGAAGTATAAATCCAATAAACCTGTCCTCTTCAACATGCCTTTTGGTCATGGCATTTAGTCACAGCAATAGTAACCCTAAGATACTTGACAATAACATGGGTTGTTTGGCCAATAACTCAATTAGATCTAACTCATTCCCAGAAGTGGAGGCTTCATGTGGTGATGAGAAATGTCTAGTTGGGGCTCCATTTCCCCCATTATTTGATGATACCATTTAGATAACCTTCATGTATGTACATATTTTCAGAAGTATTAGGTTTCTGTAAGACCTCTCAATTGCTCTTAGTTTTAGCTGTCCCTCCACATATTCCCTCCCCATTGCCCTTCTTTTCTTCCCCTCCATGTTTGATCCTCCTATTCCAATCCCAGTCCCATCCATCCATAACTATTTTATTTCTCTTTCCTAGGGTGATCCAACACCCCCCCCCCAGTTCCTTACTCTATACCTAACTTCTGTGGTTATATGGATTGTAGTTTGCGTCTCACAGACTTAACAGCTAACATCCACATATAAGGGAATATATAACCTAGTTTTCTTTTGGGGTTTGGATTATCTCACTCAGAACATATTTTTCTAGATTCATCCATCTACCTGTTCATTTCATGGTTTCATTTTTTTAACAGCTGAGTGATATTCTATTGTGTAGCACATTTTCTTTACCTATTCTTCTGTTGAAGGACATCTAGGTTGTTTCCAATTTCTGGTTATTGTAAGAAAGCAGCAATGAATACGATCGAGCAAGTGTCTCAGTGGTAGGGTGAAGCTTTTAGCATATGCCAGAGAATGGTATAGCTGGATCCTAGAGTAGATCAATTCCCATCGTCCTGAGGAACTGCCACACTGGTTTCCATAGTGGCTGCACAAGTTTTGCACTCCCACCAGCAGTGGATGAGTGTTCCTCTCTCTCCACATCCTGGCCAGCATGATCTGATTTTTTTTTCTTTTTAGTTAATTTTGTATCTTGCTACTTTGCTGAAAATGTTTAATGGCTCTGAGAATTTCCTGGTGGGGTTTTTAGGGTCACATTTATATAACCATATCAAACTCAAATAAAGATACTTGGAATTCTTCCCTTCCTATTTGTATTCCCTTGATATCCTCCAGTTGTCTTATTGCTCTAGTTAAGACTTCAATTACTATATTGAATAGGTATGGAGTGGACAACCTTGTCTTGTTCCTGATTTTGTTGAATAGCTTTGAGTTTCTCTCCATTTAAGTCTATGTTGGCTGTTGGTTTTCTGTAAACTGCCTTCATTATGTTGAGGCATGTCCCTTGTATCCTTAGTATCTCTGCAAGACTTATCAGGAAGGAGTGTTGGATTATGTCAAAGGCCTTTTCTGCATCTAATGAGATGATCATGTGGCTTTACTCTTTCAGTTTGTTTATATGGTGTATTACATTTATTGATTTACACATATTGAACCATCCCTGCATCTCTGGGATGAAGCTAGTTGATCATGGTGCATGATCTTTTTATATGTTCCTTGGATTCGGTTTGTGAGTATTTTGTTATTTTTAAATCTATGTTCATAAGGGAAATTGGTCTGTAATTCTCTTTGTTTTAAAATGTGGTTTAGGTATCAGGGTAACTGTGGCCTCATAAAAACAATTAAATATTGTTCCTTCTGTTTCTACTTTTTGGAACAATTTGAGCAGTGTTGGCATTAATTCTTTGAAAGTCTGGTAGAATTCTGCACTAAAACTATTGGGCCATGGGCTTTTTTAGTTGGTAGAAATTACTGTTTCTATTTCACTAGGAATATAGGTATGTTCAAATTGATGATCTGATTTTGATTTAATTTTGGCAGATGACATATCTCAAGAAAATTATCCAATTATGTTAGATATTCCAATTTGGTGGAGTATACATTTTTAAAGTATGTCCTTATGATTTTCTGGATTACTACCTGTTGTTATATTTCCTTTTTTCATTTCTAATTTTGTTAACTCAGATCTTCTCTCCATGCCTTTTAGTTAATTTCGATAATGGTTTGCCATTCTTATTGCTTTTCTCAAAGAACCAACTCTTTGTTTCTTTGAATTAAAAAATTTTTTTGTTGTTTCTATTTTATTGATTACAGCCCTAAGTTTGATTATTTCTTGCCATCAACTCCTTTTGGGCATCATTTCTTCTTTTCTAAAGCTTTTAAGTGTGCTATTACGTTACTAATATGTGATCTCCTGAATTGCTTAATATATGCACTTACTGCTATGAAAGAGGTTTTTTCTGTGTATCCCTGGCTGTCCTGGAACTCTCTCTATAGACAAATATATCCTGAAATTCAGAGACACACTTTGTCTCTGTCTGCCGATTGCTGAGAGAAAAGGAGTGTGCCACTATGCCCAGCTTCATTCAATTCTAAAATATTTTTTTTTATTTCTTTCTTGACCTATCTTTCATTTGGTAGTGAGTAGGTCCATTTCCACAAGTTTGTAATCTTTCTGTTATTTCTGTTGTTACTATCCATGGTGGTCAGATAGGATGCAGGGTGTTATTCAGTTTTCTTGTATCTGTTGAGACTGGCTTTTTTGGGATTTGTCCAAGTAGGTGGTCAATTTTGAGAAAGTTCCATGATATGCTGAGAAGAGCTATATTCTTTTTTATTTGGGTGAAATGTTCTGTAAATATCTCTTATGTCCATTTGGTTTATGATGTCTTTTAGCTCTAGCATTTCTCTGTTTAGTTTTTGTCTGAATGACCTGCTTGTTGGTGAGAATGAAGTATATGAATCATTGTGTGAGAATAAATATGTGATTTTAGTTGTAATAGTATTTCTTTTATAAACTTTTGCATACCTTTGTTTGGTGAATAGAAGTTTAGAACTGCAAATTTTCTTGGTGGACTTTTCCTTTGATGAGTATGTAGTGCCCTTCCCTATTTCTTCAGATTAGTTTTTTTTTTTTTTGGAGTCTATTTTTTTCAGATATTAAAATGGCTACACTGGCTTCCTTATTGGGTCCATTTGCTTGTGATATCTTTTTCCATCCTTTTACCCTGAGGTGATATCTCTATATAGATTATATATTACATTTCTGTATATATAGTATATTGTACAATTGTACAATATTGTACATTATTATATATTGTAAAATATATATACACAACATATATATATATTGTACATGTATTGTACATATATAATAATAATATAATGATATATATTCTCTGTGTATACTAATATATATGTATATGTGTGTGTGTATACATATATATATATATATATGTATACACACACACAAACACACACACACACACACATTTCTGTTGTTAAGGTGTATTTCCTGGATGCAGTGGAGGGATTGATCCTATTTTGAATCTGATCTATTAATCTGTCTCTTTTTATTAGGGAATTGAGACCATTGATGCTGAGATTTATCAATGAGCAGTTTTTTGTTGATCCTATTATTTTGTTGTTATGATGTGAATATTTTTACTCCTCTTTTGATTTTTTTTTTGTCTGAGATTATTTATTCCTTGTGTTTTCCTGAGTGCAGTTAACCTCTTCATGTTGAAGTCTTCCTTCTAGCACCTTCTGAAGAGCTGTATTTGTAGATAGATATTGCTTAAATTAGGTTTTGTGGTGGAATATTTTTACCTATTTTGATTGAAAGTTGGATATAGTAGTCTGGGCTGGCGTCTATGGTCTCTTAGAGTCTTAGCACATCTATCGAGGCATGACTAGCTTTTAGAATTTCCCTTGAGAAGTCCGGTGTAGTTCTAATAGGTCTGCTTTTGTATGTTACTTGGACTTTTTCTTAAGCGGCTTAACCAACTCATCCAATGTGGACAGAAAGAAGAACAAGAAGAAGAAATTCCAGACCTCGCAGAGTCCATTTTGTTTTGTTTCCTTTTGTTTTCTGCAAGCTGTCCAGTTACCAATGAGGCAGTCTTGACAAGACACATCTGCTATGTTATGATAATAACTCCATGGAGCTACTCTTCCTGCAGACAAGGTCAGCAGTTATTTTTCCAGCAAACCATACTCTACTTAAAAATCTGGAAAGTGTTTCCTATGGGTCAGCACACAGAAACTGTTTTCTAGAACTGCATGAGTTTGTATCTCATGCTGGCAGCTGAACTTGGTACTGTTAAGAGTCACCCAGGGGTTGCTGGTTTTGAAGGCATGAAGGGGTCTTTGGAGAGCAGCTGAGGCTTGGCACTGTGAGAGGCCAGGAGAGGCCATTAGTGAAGGTACAGCCAAAGTAGCAGTTGAAGGCCCAGATTGATGGGGTCATACAGACAAGATTGAGGCTTGGCACCATGAAGAGAGCCCAGGAGAGGCTATTGGTGAAAGAGCAGCCCAGTTGCCGCAAGGGACCCAGCAGTTTTTGAGGTGATAGTACCATGGAATAACCACCAAGAATAGCAGCAGCAGTGCAATGGAGCCAGCTGCAGCCTGGAGGACAAGCTGTGTGTGCTGCAGAGGACAGAGCCAGATCCAAGTCCTTTGGAAGAGCCCAGAAGGTTGTGAGTGAATTCCAGATAATTGGACATTGATAATGTTTTTCTGCTGTCCAACAACATTGAGAAAGCTTGATAAATGTTTGGTTTCATTTGGTCCTGTGCATTAGCAACCTTTGTGGTTGTTCCTCTTGTAAATAGTTTTGCTGGTGTAGTGTTAAGTTGTGTTGTAACGGTAAAGTTTATTTTTAGTTATGTTTGAAATTGTTTTTATGCACTGTTGGATGAGGGCTATCCTGGGTCTAGGGCGTTTTGCATTGTTTGCAGGTGTTCAATTTATGTAGGGGGTTGTTTAATTGCCAATGATCTACATGTGCTATCAGTAGGACACCTGAGGAGTTCTGAATCAATAAAACACCTGAGCTGAGGTGCTTGGGGTTCCACTGTGGAGGTGGTGCTTGCCATGATTGTGGTTCCCTCTGCTGATGTCTGGCAAGGTTTGCAGTTATGAAATATACCTTTTTTGTTTTCCTTCCTGAGCCACCCCAGCAGCAGCAGAATACAACTACAGGTCAGCTTTGCCAGTGGGCTCTCAGGGAGAGATTGCTTTTGGGCATTGTCGGGTGAGACAAAGTGATGGAGTGGGGAGGGAAGGCTGTAGGAGAGGGTCTGCTTAGTTCCCTGATACCCTGCGGGTTTCCTGACATTCTTTTTTTTTTTTTATGAGCATGAGCATATTTATAAAAATCAGAGACTCATGCAGTCATTGTTACCATGGTGTAAATATTATGAAAAGTACCACTGTTTTAAAAGCCATGTGGAGCCTTGATTTTCATTTTTTTTATTTTTGCGATTATAAACTTCTGAGGCTGCCTCTAATGTATTAGAGGCTGTAAGATACTAGCTTAGTATTCTGTATCATTACTTAGAAGCATGGTTTGATTTTTTTAAGGATTTTATTTTTAATTAAGTGAGTTTGCCTGAGTATGGATTTACATACTTGGAAGCCATAAAAAGGTATCAGATCCTTGTAGAGTTGCAGTTATAGGTGGTTGTAAGTCACCCATGAATTCTGATCCTGAAAGAGCCCTTTCTTTCAAAATACTCCTTAGAAGACATGGGTCGTATAGGATCTAATCCTCTAAATGAGATTTATCCAAGTGAGAACAAAAATAATGGGATTTCATTCTGTGAAATGCTGTGATTTCCAAATGGTATTCCTACATTAGAAACAGCCGAGGAACTTCTAAAATCACTCCAATGATCCACTCAAAGATCTTCTGTTTCACATACTTAAGTGAGGTGTTCTTTCTGATGAATCCTAGTTTGTAAACTTATAAATATATGTGCAGTAATAATGAAAACTGATGCCAGTTTGTGAGTACCTCCTGTATAGTAAGTTCTGTTTTAGGTGCTTTACATATACTGTTAATATTTAATTCATTAGAAAAGAACAATGTGCACACAAGATGAGGAAGCCTAATTTAGTAGAGTTCATCAGAGAAGTAGAAACGGGCAAGAAAAGTGATCTGGATATACAGGCAACAGTTTGTCATCTAGAGAGATACTGAAAATAATAAAAAGATTGGTAATGTCATGCTTATTTTTTGCAAGATGAATAAAAAGACTTCCTCCACAGAATGTCTAAAGGCAGCATGGAGTCATAGCCAAACAGAATTTACCTCTCAAATCTCATTTAGTCCTGGAGTAGTACAATTAATTGCTTCATAATTGGTCTGGAATCCATGTTCAACATTTTCTGTTCATGAGCACCAACTTAAACAAGACATCCAAGCTCTCACGCTGTCTATGTATAAACCCTTTACAGAACCTTTCTAGATCAATGTGTTGAAAACTGTACTTCTCTCATCGCGCATAGTGGGAGGTGATTGTTAAATGTTCACAGTCCTCTTCAAATGCTACTGCTTTCCAGATACATGTGGTATTTTACGTCTTGTTTTCTGCTTATCATAAATAATCATGAATTTAAAAATGCTAAGCATTATTTTTGGTTTTTATTATTGATGCCTTGGATCCATCATTCTAAAAGCATAAAATGTACATACATAGTAGCGCCTATCAGAAGCACACCAGTAACAATGCATAAATGTTATTTGTTAATGATGAGATATGCAACCAGAGATAGGTAGTACTTCATACTGCATAAAATTATGATCACAAAATCCATAAACATAGCACAATATCACTGAGGTTCTGATAGAAGGCAATTCATGGGTACAGAGGAATTAATAGCTTTTTAATCAGATGCTCAAATCTAAAGACATCTTGCTGTCATCTGACAAAAGGGAAGTCAGCCTAAATTAGGGGTTAAGTAACAGAGGATTTTTCTACCTTCTATCCCTCAAATTAGGGCTCTTTTTGATTTACAAGTGCAAACTTATCCAGTTCATATGGGCTATGCCCAATCAGAGCCTTCTACTTTCTACTCCCTCCATTAACTACCTTCATTTAGCAACATATCAAAGACATTAAGCAGCCTGACCCAGGTAAAAATGGCCATTACAGATTTAAAAAGTATCTAAGAATCAGGGCGTGGGGGGAGGGGGCTGTTCTCACCTTAAGGTTGCCACACTGTTAGTCGAGACTTCTAATATACCTTCTCTTGTTATTATCATCATGACTAGTTGTATCTGTAAACGAAGCATATATTGAATTGGCAAAAATTAGCTTCCTTTAAGCAAGTCTTCCTTTTTGAATATGTATGGGTATTTCTTGCTTGCATATATGTGTGTGCACCACATTCATGCCTCGTACCCACAGAGGACATAAGAGGGCATTAGATCCCCTGGGATAGGAGTTACAGACAGTTGTCAGCCACTATGTGGGTACTGGAAATGAACCCTGGTGCTCTCGAAGAGCATCTAGTGCTCTTAACCACTGAGCCATCTCTCTAGTCTCAAGCAGTTCTTCCTTTTATACTCAACTCTACATGCTATATATATATATATATATATATATATATATATATATATATATATACTTGGCCCTGACCAAAAAAAGTGTCTTTAGAAATAGGATTTCAATTTCAATTAAAAATAAATTAATGGGGTCAGAGAGATGGTTCAGTGATTATGAGCACATATATATTCCCAGCCATCTCCCTAGCTCAATGTCTGCCTTTCGATTGTTTTTTTTTTTACATCATATATATAATGTAATTATTGATACACTTGGGTTTAACCTAGCATCGGGTTATTTGTTTTCTCTTGGCTCTGTATTCTCTTCCTTGTTTTTCTTTGTCTGCCACTTTAAAATAAGTTTTTATTTACTGTTTGACAATTTAATACATGTATACAATGTGTCTTGCTTGGTATGTTTACCTCCAGCTTCTCCTTCTGACTCACCTTGGACATACCCAAACGGCCCTTGTTCTCACATTCATGTCGTCTCTTCTTCTTGTAATCCACTGAGTCCTAGTGCAGCCTGATCGAATGTTGACAACCCTTGTTGGATTGATCTTGTACAGGTCCTGTGTAGGTAACCATAGCTGCAGTGCGTTTATGAGCACAATGCTCATGCCATACCCAGAAGAGAACATTTCATAGCGCTCCTCCCTCTCCTCTGATCCCTATTCAGACATGTTCTGAGCCTTGGGAGGTGGATATAGATGTCCCATTTAGAGCTGAGCACTCAACAGTCATTTATTCTCATCACTTTGACTGGTTATGAGTCTGTGCATTAACTCCTGCCCACTATAGAGAGAAGCTTCTCTGGCCAAAGTTGAGCCTTATCTCTACTTATCTATAGGCATAAATACAAATTCAGTTTCACAGCGTGTTCATTTAGCAAACAACAGTAGTACCATGCTTGCTCTTAGGGCCTATGATCTCCCAAGCCATGGGGCTTTGATCAGGTTTACCATATCAGTCATGAATTCCCTCCTGTGCACCTGGCCACAAATCTAATCAGAAAACAGTTGGTTACCCCTTCATGATACTATGTTACTAGTGGGCACATCTTCCTTGACAGGTCACTATTGTAGCATTCTGGGTTCATTGCTGTTTTTCTGTTTTTTTTTTCCCCCAGTTTTCACATTTGTGAAATGAGACTAATATTAAACAATCATTTTATCAGGATGTTCTAAAGACTAAATAATTTATATAACATTCTTAGGATGATATCTGGCACAGATTAATGTTCAGTATGATAATTGTTAGTTTTTTTTTTTAAATTGGAAGATGTATTGGGATGTCGATTTCTCAGGGGCTTCATGTTCTAGGCCTGGTTATATATACTGGCTAGGTAGTTGCCTATAATATGATTGTGTAGGCACTCGAAGGCCCTGGATCCAAAATATGTACTAGTTTGCTGTGCTATATGAACTTCTCACAATTAAATGCAAGGGCTTCTAGATATCTGCATATCAATTAAGTGAAAGTGTTAATGGGAAGGAGCAATCAATTCACTAGCACAGAAAACGCAAATGTTGTCCCTTGATATGTAATCATGCCCCAGTATTTCCTAGGAACATACTGAGAAGTTGGGAAGGCAGCTATTGCATAGGCAAAAGTCACAGAAGAGGATGAATCCTGATTCTAGGATGGAGCCTCAGTCATTAAACAGATGGATCTTTGAAATTAAAAAAAAGGTCCTAGTCACTTTAAAGTTCCAGCCTGAGCTGCTTTGTGAAAAATTTCCAACTTATGTGTTTGTTGGTGTTAATCTTGCTGGGTGAGAATAAGACCACTACCACAATTTTGAGCCAAATTGGAAGCAAGTTTTATTTTATTCAGGTGTACCAGAGTGCTGGCCTGTGACTGCCTTCTAAGTCGGGTTAGAGAGAACAGCGTTGAATTCATTTCTCAGGGTGCTTTTAAGGAATAAAATCATGAGTAGTTGCAAAGCAGGTTTATAGAAGCGACACAATGGGGCAGTTAGGTAGTACAGGAAAATCTCAAAACAAAACGAAACAGTTACATCACGTAGTCACCAATTAGGGAGGGCAAGGGTATTCTAAAAGCAAAGCCAAAACAAAACAAAAATAAAACAAAACCAAAACAAAACAAATCAAGGTCATGGGTTGGGGCCAGTCACGTTCTAGGAAACAAAAATGTAAAAACTGAAACTCAGCTCTTGCAGTAAATGGAAACATTTTTTTAACAATACAACAAAATGGCTCCTGCCTTAAAAATAGGAGTCAGGAAGATTCCTCGCCGTTTTCCTCTAGTTTCTTGTTGTACTGACATGGTTTTTAACTGACTATTCTGTAGTTCATTAAGTTTCATTCTATAGTTTATTTGTCTCAAAAACATGAGGTAGCCTGAATGGAAGTCTAATGGTGATGGGTTCAGGGTAGCTCATCCGTTTCCTCCTTTGTTCTGGTGGCCCCAAAAGAAAATCCAGGCCAAGCAAAAGTACAAAGGGGCCATGAAGCTAAAAGGGATGCATAGGGGGCAGGAGGAGGGAACATTCCTTGAGATGGCAGGACCAGTGTGGTACAGGGTCTGGACATAACCATCATGCCTCAAGTGAGCTCTGACCCCCAGAGTCAAGCTAAGGCCACATTCTCACAGGAAGAGATCTCAGACCCCAGGGTCAAGCTAACTGGGGCCCTCTAACCGTCCTTGATTGTGTGCCTTCCTGAGGGGTACACAGGACGTTTCCTGTGAATTGATTGACTGTGATTAATCTTTATGAGCTGGGCTCAGGATGTTCTTTGTTAATAGTGGACTAAAAATATGACCGACTTCTGCTGTTGTTGGCACAGGTAGTTGTGAGTTTTAACTTAAAAACCCTCTAAAATTCCAACCTATTGTCACAGTCCTTAACTTAGTTCTGAGACTATGTTTCTGGCTCTCTCCTGCCAGCTCTTGCTCTTGCTTTGGCTAGCCAATTTTTCCTTTTTCCTCTTTTTTAAAAATTTTTTTATTTTTTCCGAAACAGGATTTCTCTGTTGTAACTCTGGCTGTCTGGAACTCACTCTGTAGACCAGGCTGGCCTCAAACTCACAGAGGTTCACCTGCCCCTGCCGAGCGCTGGGAGTAAAGGTGTATGCCAACACCACCTGGCCTTTTTTCTCATTTTTAACTCAAGTAAAAATATTCTTTATTAACAAGTTGTGTGTCGTGCAGTAATTGGATCACCAGGAACCTATAATGGTTCTTCTAAGGATTCGTTTGGTCCCTCTGAGCACTTATGACTGATGCAGGATTATAAACTCTATGTGAGGAGGATCTGTCTAATATTGGCACCCAACATAGTGTATAGCCTGTTTTAAGTATTCAATAAACATTTCTTAAAGAAGTCCGCATCTGATCCTCTGCATATATATTATGGCTTTCAGTTTAGTGTTTTAAGGGACTCCTTAGCATGTGAACAAGTAGGTCTCTGATTCTTGTGCCTGCTCTTGGAGCTGTTTTCCTTTTGTTGGATTGCCTTATCCGACTTTGATGTGATGGTCTTTGTTTTATCTTATTACATTTCCTTTTGCTATGTTTTGTTGTTATCGCTTAGAAGTCTGTTCTTTTCTAATGAGAGACAGAAAGCAAGTGAATCTGGATGGGGGGGACGTGGGGAGGAACTGGGATGAGTAGAGGGAGGGGAAACTAATTAGAATATATAGTATGAGAAAAGAATCTATTACAGCCCATTGCTTTACAAGACCCACAATACAGTTTACAAATAGCAGTCATGTAGTTTAGGTCAATTTACAATAGGATTTGGGGAACTAGTCTGAGGTCCCAATTATCCTTTGTTCTTATAGGAAAACATGTCCTAACTTTCAAACAGTAGACTTACTGAATGACTTTGGAGCACTACTCATTGATAAATTGAAGATGACTTGTAGCCTAATCAGACATGCTCTCTCTAGTAGGGAGCCTTAGTATATGGATTTCCAGGTGGCTCATTGTACTATAATGGCTGTTACTCCTTTTCTATAACTCTGGAACAATTATTGTACAAAGTTTTTCTTTTCTCAAGACTGGTATAGTTAATTTTAATCAAAGGTGAATGTTGTATGAACTTTTCATTAGGAGACATGAGCAAACATTACTCATCCCAGAGAGGGCACTGACAATGGAACAAAGTAACAACTCCATCCCAATTCCAGCTTGTTGAGCAATTGACTTTATTGGGCTTTCTTACAAAAGATGGGTGAAGGGATATCTATAGAAGTATGGGTGACCTGAAAACAACTGCTTCATCAAAAAGCCCATCCCAGCATGAATGACGAGCTCCGTATGGTTGCATAGATGGTGTTTCACCTTTAGCTAATCATCTATCCCCTATATGATAGCACTTTCTGAGACAGCATGCACCCAAGTCACTATTAAATACAGCTGTGAGGGGGTGCAGATGAGAGAGGCTGGAATCTCAGGTGACTCCCCATCCTCTCCTATGAGAGAGAATCAATGGGCTGGGACTTGGGAAGGTCTCTTGGAAGCACAGTGCTCTGATTTAGATAGTAATTGTGAATATAAGACAGGTGTGAATGGTGGGTGACACGTAGGCATGATCTGCTAGACTCTCTGGCAAACAAACTGGAGAATATTGGAAAACAGCAATCAGAAGAGGTGGATGATAGCTGAAAACCTAGTGTCAGTAGCAAAATAAAATAGGAAAGTTTGCAAAACAGAACAAGGAAGCAAGTCCTGAATCTGCCCTGGAGATTGACTCTGCTTGAGATGGAGTGCAGCACAGCGGCTAGGAGCCATGGCTTAAGTCAGAGTCTCAGAAAACATGCACTGTGCTTTTAGTAGCAAACATTTTTTAAAAGTAGAAAAATGGGGTGTGTGTGCAAAAACTAATGCATGACGCCACAAGAGAGAGAATGGAGATGCCAAACAAATCTCTTTTTAGCACAAAAATAGTAAAGGTACATTCATTTTATTTTTGTTTTTAGAGACAGGGTTTCTCTGCTGTAACTCTGGCTGTCCTGGAACTCACTCTGTGTAGACCAGGCTGGCCTCAAACTCACCGAGATCTTCCTGCCTCTGCCTCCAAGTGCTGGGATTAAAGGTGTGTACCACCACTGCCCTGCCATTTTATTTTATATACATATGGGGGTGGGGAGGGGCAGGCAGTGTGCTCACATGCACATGTGTGGAGGACAGAGAACAATTTTCTTGATTTGGTTCTTGCCTTCTACTGCATGAGTTCTGGGTTTAAAGTCAGGTCAAGTTTGGCCACAAGTGCTTTTTACTGGTGATGTCACCTCGCAGGCTTCACAGAAATGTGATTTAAAAAAAAAAAAACCTCAGTTCAGGTCCATGTCTTAAAACCTCAACACTTGGCATGTAGAGGCAAGCACGTCTCTATGAACTCAAAGCCAGCCTGGTCTGCATAATGAATTCCAGGGCAGTCAAGAATACACTGTAAAATGATATCCCCCCCAAAAAAAAAAGGAGGAGAAAAGGGGATGAGGACGAGGAGCAGAGGAGCACTTCGAGTCAGCTTGGCACCTAAGACCTTTCATGAACCACAATCTTAGGAAAGCAAAGGCAAAACACATGGAACTGACTATATACTGAAACCTAGCCTCTAGACTGTGTGAAGTTATACTATATCAGAACCATGCTATTTTCAATAAAAAAGGAACCTAGTCAGAGCCAGTATCCACAGGGGAACACAGATGCAGGTTCTAAGTGACATACAAGAACGTGGGCTCACAGTCAAAATCTAACCAATGAAAATGACCTGAGCCACTGTGACATCACAAAAGACCACTCTCTCAGGCCTGAGACCAGCATTCACAACTTGACCCTCGAAGAAGGAGGACATTGGATCTTCTGGAACTGGAGTTACAGATGGTTGTATGGGTGCTGGGACTCAGTCTTCTGCAAGAGCAGGAAGTACTCTTAACTGCTGGGCCATCTCTCTAGCACCTGTTTTTGTTGTTGTTTGGTTGGTTTGGTTTGGTTTTTTGAGACAGGGCTTCTTTGTGTAACAGCTCTAGCTATCCTGGAACTCAGTTTGTAGACCAGGCTGTCCTTGAATTCACCGAGTTCTGCCTGCCTCTGCCTCAAGGCACCTGCTTTTTAAAAAAATGTTTTACAGTTTATGATTTATATTAGTGTATATTCATTGTAACAAAATAATTCATTGTACAAAAAGAGCTTCATTGTGAATTTTTATTCATACATATAACATATATTAATCATATTTGTCCCACTATTGCCTTACTTCATTACAATTTCTCCTTCTCTGATTCCTTTGCTTTGCTTAATATTTTTTTTTAATCCAGATATACAAGAAAACATAAGGTATTTGTCTTTCTAATGTTTGGTTATTTTCTCTAAGCACAATGACCTCATGCTCCATTTTTCTGAAAGTGACATAATTTTGTTTGGGGCGGGGGGGATGAAGAATATTCCATTGTTTATATATGCCAGACTGTCTTTGTCCATTCAACCTATGGCTTTGTGTTTTTGAAAACTACCAAGAGAGAATGACATTCCATTTAAGGTAAAAACTTATTTGACTTAAAGTGAGTAAACACCCATGTCTACTGAGTAAAGTTAAGAAGGACTAAGCACAGCTGATCTGTATGCTGTCTGTATGATCTGTCATAATGTGGTTTACATGTTATATCAGAAACCAACAAAGTGCATGAACAGCTGAGATTTTCCACGAAGTACGGAACATTACTGTCATTTCATGTTTTATTTTATATGTGTGGGTGTTTTGCCTACAAGGATGTCTGTGCACCATGTGTGCAGTGCCTGAGGAGGCCAGAAGAGTGTGCTAAATCCACTGGGACTGAGTTACAGACAGTTGTGAGCAACCATGGGGGAGCAGGAATCAAGCCTGGCTTTTTCTGCAAGAGCAGCCAGTCCTCTGAACCACTGAGCAGCCTCCCCAGCCCCATTACTACCTTGCCTATTTTTATTGCTTCTAGTTAAAGATGTATTGAAGTTCTATTTTCTGATAATATAGTGATAAATTTGTGATAAATAGTGAATGATTTGTGATAAATTATAATTTTATTTGTGATAAAATATCACTAATCTGTGATAAAATAGTGAAATATAAGACAGCTAAAAAGTAAAGAAAGGAGAAAAACTGCAGGTCATATGATACTGTATGTAAAAATTCGAAGAAATATACTAAAAATTAGTTGAACTAGTAAATGAAGTAAAAGGATAAATTGAGCAATGTCAGAAAGTACAGGAAGTACAGAAAGTACAGAAGTAGCTATATTTCTGTATAGTAAAAGTAAGCAAACTAAATATTAAAAAATAATTCAACAACATCAAAAATATAGAAGTATTTAAGAGTAAATTTATCAAAAGAAGTACAAAATCAGAAAAGGGGCAGTTCAAGATGGCAGAATTTACTGGCACTCACCAATTACAGTGGAAGTAAAACAGCTGGAGAGCAGCTACTGTGCAAGGTGGGTGGTTGTGGGAATGTCCTGAAGTTTTGGTTGCCGACAGTCTTCAAAAACCTGCTGTGAGACTGAGTCTCCTAGAAATGACAGGGATGCTTCATCCATGATACTCCAACAACATGACTGTATAAACAAGATGTGAGCAAGGACAACAGCAGTAGCGATATTAACGTGGAAGAGGGAAATCTCACAGGGCCTCAAGCCTAGACAAAGAACTACAGGAGAAATTGTCTTCCCCGGGGATGCATCCCTCAGTTGGTTATCCAGTACTCACTTCACTAGTCAGCCACAAGTAACACTAAATGGACTCAGCTGGTAGCGGTTATATATTTATTCATTATATCTATGTAACAATAACTGAAAAAAGACAGGTTTCCTGACCTTCGAGATTAATAGCACATGCAGAAATGAAAGATCTCAACCTATGCCAAAAAAACCCTTACTGTGACTGTGTTTGTTGTGTGTAATTAGGCAAGAGTAGATGCTGTGTGTTGTTTATGCTTTTATACCATTTGTATTGCTTGCATACCAACCAGAGGGCGTGGTCGGTGGGCAGAGCTGGTATTAATTATGCTTGGCTGCCCTCCTCAGAACAGGGTGGGGGTGGAAAGCAAGATGTCTACTGTGTGATCTGAACTATAGTGGCATCCTGTATAAGCTCATGAGACAGACAAACACTGTAGAGCTGAAGCAATCCTCGTTACAGGACGGGCATCAGGCTTTTCCTCCGACTCAGATATTCTGTGACTTAGATCCCACAAAAAATCACATGCAGCTGCTCCTCCCCCTCCCAGAGCTCAGGCTGGCTGAAGTGAGGGGTCTGAACAGGAAATGGCTTCTCCCTTTTGTGCTCCAGAGTACCTTCTTTCAATAAGGAGCTCTCAGAGGTTCTGATTCAAAGTCCTTCTTTTGTAGCTAAACTACCTTTCTCGGCCAACAAGACTGGGCTGCATCCTCTAATGACCCTTGCAAAGACCTTTGACTCCAAAAGCCATATGATCAGACTGGGCTCACTCAAGATGATGCCCAGTCATTGCACCTTAACCAAACGCTGTCCTGGGAGAGACGGTCCGCAGCACCAGTGAGCTATGCAGATTCCATATCCTGTCTACTTAGGCTTCTCTTGTGCACACTGCTAAGACCTACCCTGGTTGTTTTCAGAATCTCTCATTCTTTCTCGCCTCATTCCTTGCCCCTACTGACCAGCCACTCCACTCTCACACAGAAAAACCTCTCTCTCTCTCTGTTCCACTTGCCAAATTTCCTAGATATTTTTCTCATCCTTCAAACATTTATTACATTCTGCTTAAACTTTATCCCATCAACCTCTTCACATTGTTATATCAGAGATGGAAGCATTGAAGTTCACAAACACACAGCTATAAAGTAAGATTTGTTAAATTAAATTAAAATATAATTACAAGCCCCTTTTACCTTTTTTCTCTTTTTTTGACTTTTGAGACTATAATTTAATTACATTTCTCCATTTCCATTCCTCCCTCCAAACCCTCCCATATACTTCTCCCCATTCTTCAAATTAATGGCCTCTTTTTTTCACTAATTTTATTGCATGCATATATTTATTTGTATATGCATATATATTCTTAAATATAACCTGTTGAATCCATATAATTTTGCTTGTGTATATGTTTTTAGAGCTGACTGTTTGTCACCGGATGACAGATTGGTGTGTGCTTTTTCCTGGGGAGAACTACCTCTCCTGCTCCCAGTTTCTCCCAGTTTCCTATACATCTTTGTGTAGGCTGAGTCCTTGTGGGATTTCCCCTGTCTAGTTTGGCACGTTCATTGATGTCATCCTTATTCAGCTCTCATTTGGACAGTCATGTTGATGAGACTTTATGGGTGTAGCTTCTGATATTACTAGAAGATACAATATCACAGTAAACACCCTGATCCTCTGGCTCTTACAGTCTTTCCATCTCCTCTTGCAAAATGTTCCCTGAGCCTAGGAGTCAGAGTGTTTTATAGATCTATCCATTGGGATTGGGCTTTACAACTCTGTGTTTTGACTGGTTTAGATTTTCTGTAGTGGCCTCCACTGGTTTGTAAAGAGAAGTTTCCTTGATAAGGGTTGAAGCATACACTTATATACTATACACTTACATAGATTGTTGTTAGGGATTATGCTGGTTTCGTAAATGAGTAGTTAAAAATTCTCCTCCAATAACAATGGCTTTAGTAGCACTGTATAGTTAGTTAGGTTTCCAGTACCAGACTTCCTTTTGTTGAATCAGTCTTATGCGCAATTGTAGAGATGTTGTTTACCACCAAAGTATGTGTGCCACTACCTCATACGGTTATCATGCCTTAGTGGTCACTGATGTAGTTTATATGTGTCATAGATGCCTTAGTGGTCACTGATGTAGTTTATATGTGTCATAGATGGGGGTCAGACTGTTGGTTTGCCTCCCTTTTATGGATGCTTGCATGGTTCCTTCTGATACCATGAAAGCTAGTACTCAGGGAGGAACAACCAGGTCAGTTACAGTTAAGGGGTCACTGGGCCCTGTTTCTGAAGTACATGGTGTCTATAGCAATAAGAACTTACTGTCACATCTGGCAGAACACTTTTCTATATTCTTTCTCCTTTCCCATCCCACTTTAAATTCTTTAATTTTTTCTAATTTAGATGAATCTTCTTTCACTCATTCTTTCTTTAAAATCTTTATTTGCTTATATTAATTATATGAAAATAAGTTTTAATTATGACATTTCCATACTGGATTATGCCCAGTTCCCATTACCCTCTTCCATCCCACTTTCAATAATCTCCTTCTACATCCGTGTGTGTGTGTGTGTGTGTGTGTGTGAATCAATGAGCTTGATTAAATTTACTTAAGAAGCATATATGTGAAATAATTTATGAGAAAATAGGCAACATATCAGTGGCTATGTCAGTTCATTACAAAAATGGAAAAACAGATGAATCAGATTTTGTTAAAAGTAAAACTTTTGTGCTTTAAGGACAAAATTTTTAAAAATGAAAATACAACCCATAGAATGGAAGAAAACATTTGGAAAACAGATATATAACTAGGAACTAACTCCTAGACCATTAAAAACACAAATTCAATAATAAAATAGTAAATCATAATAAAACATTTGGTTTATATCAATATATATATATTTGTGTGATATATATATATATCACACAAACCAATTGAAAATGGGCAATGAATCTGAATAGATATTACCCTGAAGATAAACATTCATCAAATGAATCAACATCATTAGCTACCAGAGAAATGCATATTTACAAGTAGATAGTATTTCACTACCACTGGGATGGCTGTATTAAAAAATATAGTAACAAATCTTATCCAGGATATTGAGAAATAATTTTTGGATCTTGTTGATGACAACATAAAAATGTTAGGGCCAACGTTGCAAAATTGATCTGATTGTTCTTTAAATAAAATTATTCTTTCACCCACCAATTCAATCCTTAGACATATACCTACATGTAATGTTCATATCACCATGAGTCATATTTCTCAAAAAGTGAATGAATGGCTGGAGAGATGAGTTGGCAGTTAAGAATGCTTGCTAGTTTTACAGAGAACTGGAGTTAGGGGCCCAGAATCTACATATGGCAGTTCACAAGCACCCATAACTCCAGATCTGGATGATCTAGCACCATCAGTGGCAAGTTCATTCCTTCACTGGCATTAATAATTAAAGAGACAGAAAGGGGAAGAAGCACTGCCAACTATACACCATATAGGTGATTAATATCTAGACTATGTAAAGCCCTACAAAATTAAACACAAAATCAAATTACTCAAATAATAGATGAATGAACTGAATATATTCTCAAAAGAAAACACATGTGACCATTTAACCCTTGAAAAAGAGTTCAATATCCTTTGCCATCAGAGAAATGCAATTTAAATTACACTGAAATTCCATCTCACCACAGTCGGAATGGGCATATCAAGAAAACAAAGGATAAGTGTGGATGAGGATGTGGGGAAAGAGGAACCTTAAATATTCCTGAGGGGGATGGTGTGATCACTATGGAAATCGGTATGGAGTTTCCTTAAAGAACTAAGAACAAAATTTCCACACAATTCAGCTAATCACTCCTAGGTATAAAAACCAAGGACTCTAAATCAACACACCACAGGCTTATTGGCACATCTTTCTTTACTTCTACAATATTCACAATGGCTAAGAAATGGAAAGGTAGGTGGATCCTAGGAAATTCCTATCTTTTTTCAGGTTCATTGAGGAACACTGTTTTGAGGAAATAAGGTGAGTAGCGATAGAGGAACACATCCAGTGTCCTGATATCATCTCTGCATGTGCCCAATACCAGGGACGGAGGGAGAGAGGGAGAGTCGGAGGAAGGATAACAAGTAAAATAATTCAGACTCAGAAAGACACATCACATATTTTAACTTATGTGTAATATATATATATATATATATATATATATATATATATTCGTAATGTGGTGGTGTGTGTGTGTGTGTGTGTGTGTGTGTGTGTGTGTGTGTGTGAGATCGAAGTGGAAGTGGGACCATGAGAGGGAGGAATAGATCTTGAGGAGGGAGAGAGTGAGTACTGGAATTCATGTGTCATGGAAACAGAAAGGAGTGCTGTGATGCTTATTTTTGAATGTTAACTTGACACAGCCTAGAATCATCTGGGAAGGGAGATTTAATGAGGGATTGTGCACATCGGGTTGGCCTGTGGGATGTCTGTGGGGGGTTGTCTTGGTTGTCTTAACTCATGTGAGAAGACCCACCGAAACTGTGAGTGGCACCTTCTGATAGTGGCCAAGATAAAAGGCTGTGGGAGAAGGAAAGCTTGTTGCTTCTTTCTTGGCTTGGTGTTTGCTGTCTCTGCTGAGTTCATCTACTCTGTTGCTGCTGCTGCTGCTGTTAACCCTTCAATGATATTAGAAACAGCTTTTTCAGGCTTCTGATGTGGGTTAAAGAGTAGAGGCTCTACAGCAGGGTTCTCAACCTTCTTAATGCTGTGACCCTTCTTCATGTTGTGGTGACTTCCAACCATAAAATTATTTTCGGTGCTACTTCATAACTGTAATTTTCACACTGATATGAATTGTAATGTAAATATCTGATATACAGGGTGGTCTTAGTCGACCCCTGTGAAAGGGTTGTGTGACCCCCATGGGGGTCGTGACCCACAGATTGAGAACTGCTGTTCTACAGGAATCCTCCAGGCTAGGACTCTGCCAGATTTTGACTGCTGAGACTGGCAGACTTTTGGATCCAGCAACTACCATATTCTCAGGCTCTCTGATTTGATATAGCCATTGCTAGACTACCCAGATCATAATATGTAAGCCATTCTAATAAATTCTTCTTAAATATGTATTCATTCTCCTAACTCTGTTCTTCCAGAGAACTCTGACTAAGCAGAAGAAGGGCAGGAGAGATAGGGGCAGAACAGTTGGCAAGGGAACCAAGTAAGACAAAAGTATATTGACATTTTCTAGCAACCCTAGTCTTGCCTTCATCTCAATTGTGAAGACTTCAGGACACACTCCACAGGCATGGGGGAGCCTTCAGATTTCTGAACATAAAATCTGGAAGTGGACTATGTTGCGGAAGCCTGGTGTATAAGGGTGCAAAAGCAGCAACACCTACAAACTAGAAAAAGTGAAAATCTGGTTTCAATCCCAGACCCACTTGGGTTCTAGAAATCTAAGTTTTGGCAAGTTACACAGATGACTGTGACCCAGACTATGATTTGCAACCTATTTCTTTGGGGAAAAGACTGGAGGGGGGGGGTCCACATGAACTAAAAAAATTCTCCATAATCAGTGGAGAATCATCTCCATGTTGTTCAGATTTGGTATTTTGTATTCAGATGTGAGTGAGGATCACAAGAAAAAGACCCTAGAGAGAGAAGTCCAGGTTGCCAAGGGCAAGCATGGAGCTGGTGTAACTCCTGTAATTCTTGGGAGAATGGACAGCTGTATTTTTGCAGGGACAGAGACTAGAATAACTTCCCAGTCTGGCGATAAGATCAGGTTCAGGCAAGGGGAAAGAGAAGCTGGAGAAACCTCAGTGAAGGAGAACTTTGAAGTTTATTGGATCTTATAGATACAGTAAAACGGATTGCATTGGGAATGCAGGGTGAATCAGGGCCAAAGTGATGCTAACTACCTGCAAACTCTCCTGCTTCTTGTCAATCCCCATGTTGGAAAGAGATGATCCCAATAGGTCCTCATCTATCACCATATTTCTACTGCAAAGCAGTAGCTTCCCCAGGCATCCAGAGGGGTGAGGGAATGAATTGAAGAGGAAGAGAGCTGGAGGGAGGGAGAGAGGAGAGAGATCCAGAAGGAGAAGAAAGCCAGGAAGAGATTGACTAAGGCTTTGGAGACTTGCCAGGGAGGCAGCTAGCATGAGGAGTTCAAGTGGAAGGTCTGAAAGTAGATGAAAATCTGGAAAAGTGAGTGACGTTGCCTCTGGAAAGAGGTTCTCCATGAAGGAACTTGCTTGTATTCCAGGGTCTTTTAATAGTAATCTTGCCCCGATAAGGATGTTGTTGTACCCAAATTGCTCTCTTTTTTTGAAAAGCAGAAGCATGAACAGCAGTGCTTTAAATAATAAGCATACTTCTCAGATTCAATAAGACAGAGAATATATGTTGCATTGATTATATATATATGTGTGTGTGTGTGAAAATGAAACCGTGTCTTTGTATCCAACTTTAAAATTAAGTTTAAGTGGTATAAAGAAAATGACTTCCAAGACAAAAGGAACATTGAGTGGGAGAAATAACATCGATTCATGTTATTCCAAATCTCTTTGTTATTTAACTTAATAGAAAAGAGCTAGATTATTTTATCTGCTTTTGTTTCACTCTGCTGAAATGTTATACTTAAAAGACAGAAGCATTGTAGTAGCCTGTTTAAGAAATTGTGGGTATTTTTTATAATATACCAAAATTAGACAGGCTAGTTCCAGTGTAGGACCTTAGACTGTTAATCCTTATTTAAAATGGAGTTTTTATTCATGCATGCTTTTGTAACATTATGGATTGATATTTGAAAAGTGCTACTTCTAACTAAATAAAGGTTATTTAGACCTTTCAAATGTTGACATATTTTTATGATATATATATATAGATTTTATCAGGAAGATATTTGTGTCATGAAAGCTATAAAGTTAATAGTGGTAGTAGTAGCAGATAAAAGTTTTCCAGAATTCTAATTTTTACTTGAAGGCTTAAAAAAAGTGATAGGTTCATTTTGTTAATTTTAGAGAAACTTCTGCTTAAAACCCCAAAACTGAATAACCAAAATTTGTTAGTGATTCTGTTTGTTTAAGATAAGGTATTGCTGTGTGGTGGTTTGAATGAGAATGGCTCCCATAGGCTCAAGATTTGAATGTTTGGTTCCAAGTTGGTGGACTACTTAGGAAGGATTAGGAGGTGTGTCACTGGGGGTGGGCTTTGAGGTTTCAAAAAACTCAAACCAGGCCCAGTGTCTCTTTCTCTTTACCTCCTGTCTGCAGATCAGGGGGTAAGCTCTCAGCTGCTTCTCCAGTGTTATGCCTGTCTGCCTGTTGCCACACTCCTTGCCATGATGGCCATGGATTTGAAATCTAAAACTGTAAAGAAACCCCCAGTTAAATGCTTTCTTTTACAAGCTGTCTTGGTCATGGTGTCTCTCCACAGCAATAGAAAAGTAACTAAGAGGTAATATATCTCCCAAACTTGCATAGGACTCATTTTCTTCCCATCTCAACCTCCTGAGTGATGGGATTACAGATGTGTTCTTCTGTGCCTACCTTGCTAGACATTCAACTAAGGACACTGTAATGGCACAGATGTCTGTTCTTGAGGTAACTATAGCTCAGAGGCAGCAGAAATGCTTCTCATTTTGTCATGTGACAGACATAACAATCCTCCTTCAGTTCTTAAGTATCAATATTTATAATGCTGACAATTTTTCTACATCATCGAAAACATTCTTAGAAAAATTAGAATGTGGATAAATGGCATTTGTGATAAAAATCCATACTGTGGACAGGATGCTGGTTACATCAGAATTTACTACTACTATCTCAATCTGGGCTGAGGTGCCTGTGGTCTCACCTCATGCACTGTCAATTTCCATGGGTGCTGCTAACAAATTTGTACAAGGTTATTTAAATTGATTTAAAACCACACACACCGTTCCCATTTTGTTCTTTAGGTGAGAAGTCTGAAATCAGTTTCACTGTGCTTTTAACGTAGGTGTCAGCATGGCCAGCCTCCCTCCAGTGATGTTAGGAGAGAATATGTCGCTTTACCGTTGGGGGCTTCCATAGTTGTATTTGACTCTATGCCTCAAAGCACAGCACTTTCCTTTTGCCTTCAGTTCAATTTTCCTCTGCCTTGCCAGTATTGCTCATCCTGAAGATGGATGCCCACCTGAAAATTATTTTAGATGTCCAGGCTTCTGACTACACACTCATCTACCCAGAAGGCATGAAAATGTGTGTGGTGGGTGTGAACGCCACTCACCTTTAAGCACTGCACTAGATGCAGAGACAAGAGGATCTCTGTGAGTTCCAGACCAGCTTGGTTTTGTGTAACAGTTTTCACTCTGATGGAAACATTTTCTATCCTGCAGGGAAGCAAGGAGCAAGGAGGTAAACAACTCAAAATAGCTTCAGGAAGTTTCTGAAACTGACCAGATTTCTAGGACCTTCCCTGCTACAGTAAGCAATTAAAGCTGAGAGTCTCTCTCAAAAGAGCTGCAAAGACCCTGAAACCAGACCAGCTG